>CM074443.1:13664095-14351595 GCA_037101425.1 Elopichthys bambusa
CACCAGCGCATAATGTATTATTTACAGCGTACATTGAGGTTTTATCTTAAAGAAAATGAGAATAAAAGCCAGAACAGTAAATTACATCGAAAGGATTTTGAACTGTCAATCTGCAGCCGCCTCAGGGAGAGAAACAAAAAGCAAAGAGAGAGTGGGTGATTTCAGACGAGATCGGCAAGTGAGAGCCCCTCTCTTCCTCCTCCGTTCTCCTCCATCCTTTCTTTTTCTCATCTGTCTTAAACGTTCCTCTGGGACGTTAACTTTTCCCAGGCAGTCCTCTTTGGCTTTAACAATTAATGTGCTGGGGCTCCACAGTGACAGCTGATGCTAAATACTGCACAGTTTTGTTTACGTACAAGCGCATTAATAAAGATGAGATCCTGCTGGTTTTGAGGAGAAGAGACGAAGAAGAAAAAGAAGAGGAGGAGGATAAAATCAGCGTCCTCCTCCATTCCTTCAAGTAGCCCACAACATATTGGGATGTTGAAATCTGCCCCTGCAGCAAACGAATGAAGAGCTTTGGATAGTGTGGATTCATTTTAAATAGATATTTATGTGTATTTCCGATTGATTATAGTAGATATAATGCAGAAAAGCATTAAAATCGATCGTGTATCCAAACTTTTTTTTTTGCTCACTAGTAAACAATCACACTACAGATTTCACCTTGAACACTCTGAGTGAACACCTCTTCACAGGAAAAAAAAAAAAAAAAAAGAAAAGATTTGATTTAAGAGAGTAAACGGGAGCACTTTAACAGGAACATGAGTGTGTGCTTAATGTTAGCTGATATATCAAAGTCAAAGACTTGTCCTTGGTCAAACTCTGAAAACTCGCTGCAGCTACACAAACAAAGCAAACTGATTTGTTTTCTTCCAAATGAAAAAGAGAACACATTTGCACATACAAAAATGGATCTGCTGTTGTGTGATGGTTCAATAATTCATAACAATACTTCATCTAATGTTTCCGTTCTGTTGATTAGCCAGTGTATTTATGACCACATTGCTAAAATGTTTTGAAGTGATATTCAAGCACCATCAACCGTTGCATTAATATTTGATATTTTTGCAAATAATCTTTGTCCCTTTTTTTAATGTGTTGAGAGACAAAGTGTTGTTTTAGGGATATGATGAATATAAAAGCACAGGAGGATTTTGTTTAAATGGAAATTTATGCAGAAACTCTAGACAATACATATGAACTCGCACTGTATAAACCTTTACTCTGTGTACAACTTTTAAGGGAATATTCCAGGCTAGATGTGTTTTGTGGCATAAAGATTATGGAAGTGAATGGGGCCAGTCAATACTCACTGTTTCAAAACTATAGCCACCACAAATGAAAAAGTTATTTCCAATTTTACATCTTCATTGTTATGACAATAAAATGCCATAAACACTAAAATTCTAAACTGACTTCAAAGATGATAGAATTAAAAAGAAATAATACACAAGTTTTAACACTTACACTGTATAAAAAAAAAAAATAAAAAAATAAAAAAAAAACTGTTGGTTTAACTTAAAAAAGTAAGTTACCTGGCTGCCTTAAAATTAGTTCACTGAAATTATTGAAATTGAAATTGAGTTAATATAATGAAGGCAATTGGTTTAATCAACAGAAACTCAAAATATTATGTTATCTGAACCACATTAATTATCTAAGTTGATTTGCCAAAAGAAAAAAAAATTGATAAATCATGAAAATAATTTTTACAGTGTATATAATCTATATGTAATTATACTACTTCATATTTTGGTTTTTAAATCCCTTAAAAAAAGGAACAAATGTATTTTTATTTAAAGAGCATCTACTTAACCTCAATTTTTGCTTTAAAAAAACACGAGGGAAGAGGGCTTTTTTGGGGGGGGTTGTAATGAACAACATCATAAATGCTGATGATTAAGATTAAAATTAAGAACCCAGACTATTCCTTTAAGAAAGCCTAAATTAATTCCATAAATTCTACATGCTTTTTTTATACAGCTGGCCTCTGAATAACAGAGTAAGTTACTAAATAATTAATTTGTTTAAGCGTATACACCTTTTCATAAGAAATGATTTACCGAAAGGGACCAACTCTCAAAAAAAAAAAAAAGCTATTGTCCTAAATAAATCACGTTTCATTGTCAGATTGAGGTAACACACGCAGTTTTATTTAGTGCCTTTTTCCGCTATGGTGGGAGGATAATTACTGTCATTTATTAATAATCCCAAGGCCAGTCTTCAGTAATGTGTGCCACATGTGACAGCCTGATCATACAAGTGTCCCATTTGCCTCTGAGATACACAAGTCTTGGTTTTACCCAAGCCAAAAAAAAAAAAGTGAGAACGTATGAAAAAAAAAAAAAAAAAAAAAATGAGAAGAAAGAGGTCTGCTGATCACTAATAGTGTCCAATTTTCTTGTCTTTGGCAAGAGAGAATCAAATGATGGGAACTGGAATCCAAAAGGGCACTTTTTGAGATGTCATGTCCCATTGGCTTCAAGTAAAGTATGCGTATGAGAAAAAGAGCCGGGCTAGCTGGGTTTTAGCTCATTACTTACAGGCACTTTCCTGAGGCTGATGGTGAGTTGTTTCTTACAGCGTTCAGCATCTCTGTCCAAACACAAGGAAGCATTTTATCCCTTAGGCTTTGTTTTTCCTCCCCTCTCTTTTTGCGTTTAATTTCGACATTAGCTAAGGCAATATAATTTGCCATCCGGTGACCTTGACAGATTGTAGCAGGGACGCAAGCCAGCACTAGTGCCTTTGAGGAATGATGAGTGGAATAGGTTAGCTCACTAGGCACAACTTTAACTGAATTCCTCTTCCAGAACTTTCAGGTCCATCCTGACCAAACAAATCCTGCCATTTATTTGTCCAATTTTACTTTTAATCAACAATGAAATCCTTTGAGAAACAAACAGGTTTAAAAAACATGCTGAAGACAAACAGATATCTAATTAAATCTGTTATCTTTTCACCATCTGCAAGGACAATGGCCTTCTACTCATCTTTGCGAATTGAATTTATTTATGAATTAAGGTAAACAGAAAAAAAGCACCTTCAGCAGTGGCTACCCCTTACAAAACTTACCATGGTTTTACTACAGTAATACTAACTGAAAAAGATAAAAGATTTTGTGAGGGAATGTAGCCATACGTATTACAGCTAGGAGTTATATTTTATATTATTAGCAACTTTTACTGGCCCCACCAGAAGGTTTTATTTTAAAAAAAGAAATAAAAAAAAAAGGTTATTTTATTTTCCATGTATTTTGCAAGAAAAATAAATATTAACAGGACATTTAAATATATTCTAAACTAGACTAATTATGAATATATTGAAATAATATATAGCGCACTTAAAAGCAAAGTGAAATGTAGGCCTATGATAATATATTTACTACTAAATGATAATAATAATAATAATTATTATTATATTTAATACTTAATTGCATGTTTAATTTTATATATATATATATATATATATATATATATATATATATATATATATATATATATATATACACACACACACACACACACACACACACACGCACAATAGGGGTGGGACAGATTACTCACAGTTCGTTTGTATCACGGTTTTAGTACAGTTTGGTATTTGCTAAAAAATAGGACAATTGTCAAATGAAGATAAAGAAAATAAAAACAAATAATCTAACAACAAGAAACAGCACAAATAAATACATGAGAGCTAAGATACAAATAAAATAAACAATGCTTTGCAGGTTTTTCAGCTAACAGTAGCTTTCAGGTACAGAAACTGAATAAAGTAATCAAATATAAAATAGCACTGCATATAAACTTCTTTGAATAATTAAATAAAGATGAAACATTATTGAAGTTACAAAAGCTATTCAGTCAAGAGTGATTTCTTTGTGCTTTGTCGTTTGATAAACATTAAAACACAGAGCAGGAATATTAGACTGCTGTCCCTTTAAAACATCATTCAAAGATCCAGTACACTGATACTGATACACATGCGTTGTCGGTCTCGTTTTTCTCTTAAGACATAATCTGCTATGTTTGTTAGGATACTCGCTAAGATGGGCATGTTGACATATTTTTTGTGTGAATTTGTCCGTTTAGGCGCAAGACTTGAATTTGCGTGAGAGTGACGCGGCTCTCCATGTACGCGCTTTGGATGAGTACACACACACACACACACACACACAAATCTCCTCACAGCGCGCACAAGTTCTCTTTTGTGTCTTACGGATAAATGTTTAAATTGGCAAGGTTTAAATGAGTTTAGTTTAAACACAGATAGCAACGTGAACTGTTCAGGTCTAACCTGTGCTCGCGTTGTGCGCTATAAACACCTGGGTGATGGCGGCATAAAGGACTGGTCATAGAGCTTTCGGCATGTCATTGAAAATTAGTTTACAACGAGTGACTGTTTTGTCCATGTTCTTTTGATCATCGCTGTTGTAATGTATTAGGAAACTAGAATGCATATCCATCAACTGAAACATATATTAGCCAAATCCGTCTGTCTGTTTTGCACATTATTGTTTTCAACCAACCATATTATAGATGCGTCATCAGACTTGGGATGAACCGCGGTGTAAGAGCGTGCCGAACCGTGGGTGGAGAACCGAACGGTTCGATTTTTTACACCGCCCTACCCCTAATATACACACAGTATACATTTTTTTTTTTTTTTTTGCTAATAAAATAAATAAAAACAGTCAGTATAAGTGAAAGTCTCATCTACTAGACTCACTGGACCAGTAGAAAAAAAATAAATAAAACAAAATGGTGAGACCTGTCATGGGTAACATTGTTTTTGCAACAGTAATAGCAAAAAGATGCTAATAAACTAGGATGAATTTCTTTCTGTGGCGTCTGCTCTACATCACCAGAGACATTAGTGCCTCAGTCTATAAGGCAGTCTCAGGTCAACTGAAACTAGAGGAAGGAATGCAGGAAGGAAGCAAAGAAAAGGGAAAGAGTGAGATAAAGTGGCCTTGCACACTGTAAAATCTCTGTTCTCGTCAATTCCTGAGGGAAGTGAGAAGCCCGCAGGTAAGACTCCAGAAAAGGTCGAGGTAGTAGAGCTCCCACTCTCTGCCTTTCTACCAAAAGAGAGGGAAACACTTTCTGAGAGCAGAATGGAAGGAAAAAGGGCTTATGTTGTGGCAAATTATGGAAGCATAAAAAGCCCATGCTGGAAATATTTGACTACGCCAAGATATAAAAGGTAAAAGGACCATCTGTGCCATTTGCATCCCGCTCCCTGGTTGGCTCTGTGGCGCAGTAGAGTAAACCATCTTGCAGCAGATGCCGATGGAGCGCAAACATACAAGTTAGTGATGCTGAAAGAGCTTGTGTGTCCAATCAGAATGAGCCTCAGAGATGATAAATATGCATTATAATGTGCTGCAAGTTGCAAGTATAACCATGGCAACTGTCCCAGCCTGTTTTGTCTATGCAGTGTTGTTGGTGGTGAGCTTCTTTCCTTCGCTACCACAAAGACGATTGCCATAATGAAGCTGTTTTCCAAGACTAGAATGCATTAGTAGACTCATCTGAAGCATAGGGACTAGAGGTGGGAAGGGGGGGAATGATTCACCAATGCATTGCGATTCTCTCTCCAATTATTCTAGATTATTCTTTTTTAATTATTTATTAATAAACCTGTTTTTTGAAAGTATACACAGGATAAAACTTTATGGATACAAAGAAATGTGGTGAGGGCTCTACAAATACAGCAAGGACATAACACTGCTGCCAAAAACCTGAGAAGCATCGAAAAACAAAACAAAACACCGGTCATGAATTAGAAGTCTATACTGAGAATTTTTAAAGAGAAATGTCAGAGGATCTTGAGTTTGTTGCCCAGCCATATTTGTTTGAACCGCGAGAGGCGTCTACTCTCACCTAAGCTTATGCTACTCCTACATCCTACATCATACGCCGGACTGTCTCGTAAATGCGCAGGGTTATATTTTTTAATATAACTCTAATTGTATTTGACTGAATGAATAAAGTCATATACACCAATGGCTTGAGGGTGAGTAAATTATGGGATAAATTTCATTTTTGGGTGAACTATCCCTTTAAACTCAAAAAAAAAAAAAAAAATCATGCAAAGTTATAAATAAGCTTATTAAATTTAAATGGGAGGAGAAAATACTTTTTTTTGCAAATTTACGTGTCACTTAATACTAATATAGTATTTAACACAGTGTTTGTGTTCCAATGCTCATTTATTTAATAATATAATAAAATAATAATATTAAATAAAAATAATGTAAAAGGGCCCATTTTGTTCATGGTTTCTAGGGACATTTTTGTTTCTTTTGAGGAATAAACAATTTTGGTACTTTGTTGGGCCACAACTTGACGTCCAATATAAAATCTTTGTCCTGGAGCAAAACCAGCAGAGAACCAATGGCCTACAATTAATCATGCTAATCTGGTAGCAACTTCACTTGGCGACACAGTATGACTTATTTGTAAAGCATGATTTCTATAAACTGCAAACAAAGCTGTGAAATATACTTTCTGCAAGAACTGAATAAAGCCGCTCAACAACATATTCTGACATGAAAAAAAAAAAGTAAAAACACAGACAGTCTCAGAATGGGTATGTGGGTGGAAATTAGTCACAAAAGAGTAAATGCTTAACACAAGAAAACTGAACGATGGGTAAAGTATACAGACAGAGAGAGAAAGAGGGAGGGAGAGAGGATAAGAGAAGCGAGTGAGAGCACGAAGACTTCCAGTAGATCTTCGCTTTGACAGAGAAATAATGAAGTGACATGATGTTGATGCAGAAAGCGGCAAAATGCAGCTCACTTGTTTGATGTTTTTAGGACTGATGAATCTCCTAAGGGCTGAAGAGGAGACATACAGTATGTTCCTCTCGCAGAGATTCTGCCTTTCCACTAATTAATCACATCATCCAGCCATAGAGGATTCGATAAGCCTATAAAAAGCTTTAGCTCAGGCATCACTGTCTGAAAGATTGCTTCAAGGTTGCTGGATGCTGTTACATTCAATTCAATTGTTTTAGCTCAGAAGTGACATAACATTAAATCAAGGACAGTAGAGAAAGCCACAGAGCTTCTCATTTAGTCAATATCGGCTGCATGTTAGAAAAGACAGGTGGCAGAACACAAAATATCTAGCAATGTTTGCAAGGTATTTGAGCTGCCCCGCATTTTGATGGCAGAAAAATCAGATACAGAATAAGAAAAAAGAGCCAAGTTATGATTGGATGGTTAGATTCCCATTAAAAAAAAGCTAGAGTAAGCACAAAGAAATTAAAAATACCACAGGTGTCTCTTCATGGGGGAGGGGGTGAAAGATAAATAAACAAATAACACTCAAAACAAAGAGAACCTAATTTGGAACTTGTGCACCATTTTCTGTGCACGCAAACACCAAATTCACTTCTTATTCTTTGTATGCTTGAATGGACACATACATGCAAAATTATGTAAAATTGTCCGGTGAGTATACTCATAAACACAGTCGTTTATGTCTTTAAGTGAACGTAAACAATTGAGAAAGAGAACGGATGTGTATCATTATATTAAGTCTGTGCATTAGTTCTTAAAGTGACAACAGCCTAATACACCTGCTGCAGTCTGTGTCATTAATGTTAAGCAAACAACAAAAGACAAGGAAAAAAAGTGAAGACCATGCAGTGTTATTTTACATTTGATTATTTAATTTCTGTTCCTGAATCCTATAAGAATTGAAAAACATAAAGCACTGTTTATTTCAAATTGTATCTTTGTTGATTTGTATTTAACTATGCTTGTAATTTGTTTATTATTTTCTATTCAGATGCACTCCAGAAATAAAATTGATAGATATCAAGTCATCTGGTGAAATTGCTTTCATATCGCAACATATATATATATTATATATACATATATCGCATAAAAACAAATTATCGCAATATGAGTTTTTTCCAATATCGTGCAGCCCTACCACAGACAGCTCCTAGAGTGGTTAACTGGTCTTCTATCCTGGCCTAGCTTGCTAGGTTATTCTGTTTTGCTGGTTTTAGAAGGATTTTGGCTGGCTGACCAACTTAACCAGCTTCAAGCTAAATTAGCTAAGACCAGCAAACCATGTAATTTAAGTGGGCTTTTACACTGGGCTCGTTTGCCGCGATTGTTCCCGGTGCTCCCTGTAGGGTTTGTCTGGTTCCACACTCAAATTGATTCTATCGAACCTTGGTGCTTTTGCGTTCATCTTATGTCATTGCAGACGTGCACGGTGCATTATAGTAAACAGTTAATAATAAATTGTGTTTTTTATTAATTTGGTCCTATTATGTGCAGCAGAGTAAAGGACACTTGTGTTTACTGTATGCGCATTGCATGTAGACGGTTTTCCACTGCTTGCAAGCAGCCTATTTTGAGACAGCTGACTGCCATTAATTTGCCGCTCTGATTGCATTTGCAAAGCGCGAATACACTGCAGGCTCACTCCTGCTCGAATCCAATGTAAATCATCAACACTATCATCTCTTACATGTGTTTTATTGAAGTAAATACATTATAATTGGCAAAAACTTATGCACAGGTTACTTTACTTCCTGAACAAGTGAGCACCCAAGTCCGTGTTGCTTTCATATTCACACGAACCGCGGCACAGTTCGAGTGCAACTGAACTGAACCACCTCCTTCAGGTTGTCCTGGGTTCTGTACCCCGGTGCGCACCCGGGTTTACATGACAGCTTTCACATTAGTGATTTTTCAAGTGAACCATGCCCCGTTTCGAACTAAACTGTCAGTGTGAAAGCCCCCTAAGTGCACTAGTCAGCTAGTAAGACTGAGAGATTAACTGGCTGACCAACTAAACCAGCTTCACCAGGCTGGGAAACCAGCTAAATAAGCTAAGACCAGCAAACCACATCCTTTAAGAGTACTAATCAGCTGGTAAGACTGGGAAACCAGCTGGTTGACCAACTAAACCAGCTTAATCAGGCTGCATGGGAAAAAAAGCTAAATTAGCTAAGACCAGCAAAACCACATAATTTAAGAGCATTTGTCAGCTGGTAAGACTGGGAGACCAGCTGGCCAACCAGCTAAGCCAACTGACCAACCACCTAGATGACGGAGCACCAGCTTAACTACACTGTAATAATTATTACAGTGTAATACACAAAATGTAATACACAAAACAATTAATTGGTTTGAGTAGGACAAACTTAAATTAAACAAATTAGTTCAGTTAAATAAACATTTATGAGTATTTAGCACTTTCTTTTTCTTTCAAGTTCACAAAACTGATATTTCAAATAAACTGAACTGTTTCATTGATTTGAGTTTTATGAACTTATTTCTTTTAATTTAGAAGAACTTAAGTTTAAAGCCCAGAACACACCAAGCCGACGGCGACGAACTAGTGGCGACGAAAGCAGACTGCGGGGTTGGCTCACACCGGCAGCGTCTGGGTCCAAAGTTGCCCTGACACACCAAACTGACGCTCGACACCCGATGGCCAAGTAGCACGTCTGTTCTGCACCTGCGTAAGAAGAAATGCCTTTCCGTACCAGCACGTGGCAGTAGCTGAACAGCCAATCAGAATAATCAGATGGCCCGTCTGACTGACGAGCTCCGACGGCGATTCAACATGTCGAATCGGCCAAAAAAAAGCAGACGAGTACCAACTTTAGCTGACGGTGCGGAACACACTGAGAAAACTTAGTCGGGAGTGTTCCGGGCTTAACTGAAACTGGGCTGGGATTTCTATATCCCAGCATGCTTTGTCCATGACACCCGAAAGGGAGAGTAAATGCTAAAATTAAGTGTTATTTAATGTTTTTGTGCAAGATTAATGTTAAGTGGGAGATTTAGTAGTGATTAATGTGTTGTGCTAATTTAGAAGAGTTTCTGTTAATGTGGGTTTTTGGAGAGTTACCATCATGGTGAGTGGTGCATGCGGCTTAGTTTGAGAGCAAGTATGTTAAATGTTTTAAATGCTTTTCTTCATTCAACAAGTGCTATAACATGCTGTTGTTAACATGAGGTTACATGAAAATTTTAAGTTAAATGCATGAATTAGTGTACTCAAACATTTAAAATTAAGAACAATTAACATTTATGAGTACAAAATAAAAATCTGCCAGTTGTGCTTAAACTTTGAATTTCTTAACTTAAAAATTGAGGCAACTGATTGCCTCATATTTTTTGAGTTTTGCCAACTTCTTCAGGCTTACAGTGTAGGCTGGGAGATCAGCTAAACCATATCAAGCCATCTTAAGACCTGCAAATCTGCATCTGATAGGGTTTAGCAGAGTAATGACCTTGTTTATCTACATCAGACCACCTCAGAAGAAGTCCATAGTTTAAAGTCCGTTAATGTTTTAAGCACTAACGACTTGACACAAGACACCCTCCTGCATTCTAAATCCTGTGACGCTGCCTCGTAGCAACGCCATCTTCCAGTCGCTACCAGCGTGACGCTCATCATCACTCACATGAGTCAGAGAATGCCATAAGCTAATGGAATAAATCAAGGATGAAATATCAATCAAATTACAAACTAATAGTTCCCTTAATGTCTTTGTTGGAGTACAGATGGCCCCTTCAGCCAGCCAAGCACACCACAGCAAGTCATCATAATAATCAGTGCACTAATAATACCACTTCATTAATCACACATACGCACTCAAAGTGTGTCGCTGAAAACAACGGGCGCTCTGCTGCAGGAACATCACAAAGTTGAAGCGCGGTAACACTCACTCATTAGACTGTTAATTAACTCTTCTCTAGAATTTATGCTTATTGTTTAAAGAAACTACAAGGTAAGACATCCATCAAAGGGGGGTCTTTGAGCACTGCTGTTCCCTTGTCTTCTTTACAGTTACTGGGAAAAAATAAATAAATAAGGGCAACATGCTGATACTTACATTTAGCTGGGAGGTCGTAGCCGCAGGTGATCTTGGCTTTTCCAGTGTCACAGCCATTTAACGAGTGGCACTCTTCAAACAGGAGATGACCCGCGGCTCTGTGTATGCAGCCATCCACTGAAAGAGAGAAACAACAGCAGTGTGAGAACTAGGGGTAAGATAATATCGATGCATGTGAATATCATGATATCATGTTTGTCAATACTGTATCGATATTTATCAATTTGTTGGAATCCAAGATTCGTGGCTTTGTTCAGTTTAAACCCCGATCGCTAGATGGAAGTGTTATCTGCAAAATAAACCATGCCAAAATCCAATACTCCGGAAAAACATTGAATCTAAAGAACTTAAATAACATCCTGACATCCTCCACACTGCTGAGAATGACGTTTAGATGGATACTGAAGAATTTTTTCCTTTACTCAGACTGATACTGATGTTGTTTTTCCAAAGTTATTAGCCACTCAGCATTTTTAATGGTCACAATTTTTTTTAGTCATCAATACCATAGGAAAATAAATATTATTCTCTCATAATTTGGTAGCAGGTATGCTGCTGGCACTTTAAGACCTGAAGCACGGATCCATTATACTGTTACACATGCATTTTCTTTCTCAACTGTGTTACATTCACTTAAAAGTTAAAACATAACTGACTGTATTTACGTAAATACTCACCAAGACCGGCATTTTTACATTATTTTTTGTGTATTTGACTGTTTAGCAGTAAAAAATAACTCAATTTAGTACTAAGTGCCGGCTTTATGTGCACGCACTTTGGGTCTGCAATACACGCAATCCCACGCTGAAATTCAAGCCCTGTAACACCAATAATATTCATCTGGAGCAAATTAAAAGAGTGAGTGAGGAGAGGCGGGTTTGTGTGTCAACTCACTGTCAGAAAGATGAGAGAGCAAGAAAGAGCAGCTGGTATTGTGTATTTATTCTACAGGTAATTTCTAAGCATTTTAGATATTTCAGTATCGATATTTACATAATGTACATTGCACTCAGCTGATTATTTCAGAAGCCTTTTTAAAAGACTACAATTGAAAAATGTATATATTATATATGAAATTCAACCCTCCCAACGTGGCTATTTGGCAGGTTGGCAGGTATTAATGTCAAATTCTGGTTACAGGGACTGATAAATGCAAATACAGATACCACTGTTCTGATTAAATTGAAACTTTTTTTTTTGTTTTTTACTTTTTTTTTTTTGGCTCAGGTTTTATGTACATGGTGGTGTGTGTTTTTTTATGACAGTTTTTCTTAAATTAGATCCTTTTCCTAAAAAAACAAAAACAAAAAACAAGAAATATTGCAATATAAAGCTTTTCTTACAGTGTCGCTATGTATCATATTACAACCCTTGTATCGTTATAGCCTACGTATCGTATTGCCAGATTCTTGTGAGATTCCTAGTGAGAACAGATACGTTTGCTAAAATATTAAAAGATTTTTTTCCTGAAAAAAAAAATTTTTTTATGATGTTATGATTTATGATACATGTAGTTAGTTGATGTTTCATGTTGTTGGTTTGACCTTTTTGTGATTATGGGGTGTTCTTTCTATTTCTTCTTTTTGTGCTCCACAGAAGACAAAGAAATACAGGTTTTGAACAAAAGAGAAATTATGACAATTATAATCCTGAGGTGAACTACTTTTATGAATTAATGTATTCAAATAGGAAATAATACATACAAACATAAACAAAACAAAAAAACTCTGAGACAGATGTTCTCAGCCCTCATGTAAGATGAAGGCATTACCTTTGAACTACTGATACTAAAAAGTGCTCATGTCCCCGACCACTGTTGATTTATATAAAATTAATGTCATATCTTGAAGAAGCTTTTGTCTTCTGTGTTATTTTGCTCCCCCTTGGTTGTCCCCACCTCCTGATGTTTTAATTTCACATGGTTAAGCTCAGAACGCCTTTGACTGATGGTACTGCTTACATGAGTAGGCAGAGAAATAGAAATCCAAATAGTCTCCCTCCCTCTAAAAGCCCATGACACACCTCCAGCAGCCCATTATCAATCATAGAGAAACATCATAAAGGTACAGTCATACAGAAAACAAATAAATCCAAAAAAGAGCTAGTAAGCAGGAATGAGGGAGTCAGAGAGACTTACACAAACAGAAGCAGAGCTCCTGTCCTCTATTCCCAAAGATCATTATAAAGAGAACATGAAATGAAAACTGAGCAAACACGTCATTTTAATTTTGGGCATGGCAAAATATCAGGCAAAAAAAAATGTCAAACGCTTGAAGCCCTTCGCATATTTAGGAAAAACGTCTACATACAGTATAAAAATGTAGTTACATAATATTTCACACTAAAATGTCACATTATTGACGTTAAATGCATTGAAAATTCAAAATGGCGTTCATGTTGATTTTAAACAAATCAAGACAAATCACTACAGCTTCAGAACCTGTGATTGATTCAACGCCCCAGTCAACAGGTCGTGATACATGTGACCCAAATGTATGTTTTAGCTGCTGCCACTGATCTGGTTTGCACAGAGTTGAACAGCATGTCATAAAGGAGATCAGTCTCAGTACGCTAATGACACAAGCAGATGAGAGGCAATAAAGATGACAGACAGCCCGCTGTTACAGAAGAGAGGCTGCTCGTGCTAAATTTCATGATCGACCTGATCCACTTGTTCATTCATTGTACAATGACGTTGTAAATGAGTGCGAACAGCTTTGGCAAAAAAAAAAAAACCCCTTTCTTCCTTATCAGAAACTCGACCTAAGTTGACAAAAACTACATATGTTTTTTTTTTTGTTTTTTTTTTCCCATCAGAATTTTCTGTAGGAGACACCAGCTGTTGGGAAGATTTTTCCACCACAATCAATCATCTTCAATGGTCTGAGCGACAGCAAGTCGACAGATACAGATTCCGATGGCTTTTGAGAAAGCACTCAGTTCGAAAAGATGAAGACAGTGACAGAGCTTGCAATGAGAGAATCAGTTCCTCAGACAGCCTGACAATTACCACATCAAATGCCATCAGAATGCAATGGACATGTTGACTGAGCTGTGTAGGCGTACTTCTTTACGTCTTGCAGCTATGCAAAGTTATGTATTTTTCAATACACATACTGTTCCTGACAAAATTCAGCTTGGACCATATGGAGTCGTCAGAGTAAAGTTCAACAATATTCATTTTACACTACAGCTGAATAAAAAAGAAGTTAATATTGAGAAATGTACATTTTCGAGACATGATATCATCTACTTCTGTTTTGAAGGAAAATAGTTCCAAACATCAGCAAAAAGAAAAAAGAAAAAAAACCTGCACTGACTGTCACATCTCCAAGCAATGGTATTTTGTGATTGATTCAACAACTCGCTCAAAAGAAGAGTCACTTGTTTCGTTCCTGAATGAATCAGTGTTGTTTTTTTGTTTTTTGTTTTTTTTTCAAACTGATTAAGTGAATGATTCAATGCTTCACTGATAAAGATCACTTGTTCATTTTATGAATGAATCATAAGGCTTGTTCGAGATGCACCAGTGCTGTGCAGATCAATTGGCGTATGACATGAAAGTACTGTAAGAGCGTTTGAAGAGCATACGACCCCTTATGCTTTGTCTCACTCTTGCGGTACATTGATGTCATTCGCCGAAAGGTCTGCGCAGAGCCACTGCATCTCAAACAAGCCTATAGATTTTATACAAATCGGTTTAGTGAGGGATTGTGACTTATGAGTCCCATGTTTTGTTCATGAATGAATCACTTGGTGCCACCGACTGGCGTAACAATGTAACCTACAGAAAGGGAAAAAAAACAAAAACAAAGAAACACTAGCAATCCCTAATTCACAGAGTGACAGAACGCCTCAGTGCTGTATATCAGCACTCTCAGACAATCAAATTCTAGGACCAGAACTAACTATTGCATAATTCTGAACACAGAATGACTCTAAACACTGTCTACTGTATATAACAGGCCCCTGTAAACAAAGTTCATTACACAAAGTCTCTTGCTCAGCAAACGGCATCACCGTAAAAACAGCCTATTTTGCTGCATGTAGAGTACATTATTACAGCTCTTATGCGTTAGCATTAAAAGTCAGTTGGCTGTGAATCACGCCTCTCGTGAATACGCCTGGTCAAGCACACCGCAGCCTTTGAGAGATGAGTGTTACAGGAAGTGGAGCATGTTATTGCAGATTGTGAGCACAGTTAAAAGGCAATAAATTCATGTAGTATGTTGAATAGGTAATCAACATGCATGTGTCAATGTTTGGGCTCAAGGAGGAAAGCATTTATGCAGGAAATAAACCCCCAGTAATGGCAATCTGTTTGCAGAAGCTCATGAAGATGTGTTTATTCAGAAGTAATTATTAATAACACTTTACAAAATGCTTCTTTTTCATTAAAGCCAGTTAAAAGTGAAGCTCATGACGTCATGGATCATCCCACTGCAGTCTGTTCACTGATCCTAGAAACCCACTAGTTTTGCATAGCCAGATCTTCAGACTGACAGCAGAAGGTCTGGGCTCCATGGTAGCTTTCACTAGCCAAGGACTGCCTAAAAAGACATCTGACTGACGTGTAAAGCAACCAATCACACTTTGTTTTGTTCAGTGTCATGTTTAGGGGTGTAAAAATGGAAAGTAGATGTCCCCACAATTACAGACCAGTGTGCAATTCATTCAAGAACGCGGTGCAAGTTTACTGCAACAATAGATCAAAAGGTGCTGTGAACTTCACATCCTTTTGAAAATCCAGTGTTTAGTTGATCCAGATAAGTGCGTATTGTCACAGTTGTAAACACAGTTCTTCTTCCATAAGAGGGTTTGACATCATGGCGGCTTTGTTTCCAGGACCATTAAAGAATTCCACACACGTCTCCGGAAATCCTGGAGAATTCAACCAATCAAATGACGACTTCAAAACTCACAAAGTGTTTCCCATTCTTTGTGCCATATGCATCAAACCTTCAGCCAACAGTCCACAGGCATGATGTCTGAGCAACCCACTGACTAGATAGATAGACAAACAGACAGACAGATAGATAGACAGAGAGACAGATAGATAGACAGATAGACAGATAGATAGCCCATTATTATCTGACCTGATGCTGCTGGTGAAAACATCAAATGTGTTTCAATATTGAGTGTTGAGCCTTCTTTCCTATGTCTGATTATTTGATGCTTATGCAGCTTTCGTATCTTTGCCCTGTGCATGTCTCAAGCTAGTCAAAGAAACAGCACAAATGCTGATTTATTGTGTTTCCTCACAATCCCACGCCAGGCATACCATACTGGCTTTCATCCTCACTCGGAACAGCCTAAAACAGTGTTTTAACTTTTTTCTTCTTTTTTTTCCTTTGCTGCTTGGTTTGTGTTTATTACTGACTTTGTTAAATGTTTTTTTTTTGGAAATTGTTATAGACCACAAACAGACCATCAGGGTTAAAGTAGACACAACAATTTTAATAAAGCAAAATTAATATTACACAGTAAAATGAGCAGCTCTATAGGGAGCACTGCAAAATGGCTGTGTGTGTGTGTGTCATATCAGGACACAAATTTGTATAATGACATGGGTATGACATAGGTATTACAAGGAGAGGGTGACTTATGAGGACATTACCCCATGTCGCCATTTTTCAAAAGGCTTATAAATCATACAGAATGAGTTCTTTTGAGAAAGTAAAAATGTGCACAGTTTCCTGTGATGGGTGGGTTTAGGTGTAGGGTTGGTAGGGGGATAGAAAATATGGTTTGTACAGTATAAAAACAATTACGCCTATGGAATGTCCCCACAATTCACAAAAACAAACCTGTGTGTGTGTGTGTGTGTGTATGTGTTTGTCCTGTATTTTTGATTAAATAAAACCAGTCTTGGTGAGCATTAAAATCAAATGTTTGTACTTTTGAACAGTTAAAATAAAAATAAAAATGTAAACGCACAAAAAAATAAAAAAATAAAAAAAATAAACAATTTAAATGAACCAGCAAAAAATAAATAAACAAACATATACATTGTGTGATGGACATAACAGTGAAATTATGTATTAAAGTTTTTTCACAAGTGATTTTATTGAAAAATGATGAGCGAAATACAAGATATGGTACATAAAAGTGCCTGAAGTTGAAGAAAAAAAACACCTAGAAATGGTGGTAGATTGAGAGTGGTTGTGAGAGAGTGCAGATTTAGTTCTTTATGGAGCTCCAGATCACCTCCAGCAGGTGCTAGGTGAACTCTTCCCATGAGAGAAGAAAGCCAGACTGGGTGAAAGATGTCTTCAGGTGCCCTAAAGTCTTCACCAGCTGCTGCAGAATCCTCCTCATCTTCTCACTGGGCTCAAGTCCCTGGACTTTTGTCTTTTGTCCGCCTGCATGGGATTATCTATCATCCACATGCACACCGACACTCACATTAGGGGTGTTTTCAGATCCTCATCAATATTCTAGCCAAGAGGTTGCTGGACTGCAGGGTTTAAAACAAGTTCCCGATTACAAAATATCCGCAATACAAGAGATTCAGAGCAACATATCTTTGGGTCTCTATCTCCTTGCAACCAAATGTCTATTTGGCACCAACCTACGTGCCTTCCTGAGGATATTTAACCGATTGCATTGTTGTACGACGCAAGTAATGATTTTCAGAAGTAATCTGGGAGTTCAGCTCACTGTGACAGCAAATCCTGTTAGATACGTTGAGAGGGTTCAGCTGATTTCTGTGGCCTTGCATCATAGTAGCTCAGGTTTAATTTTGCTCCATTAGTTTGGAGACGAGTTCAGCAGGCTGGGTGCAGCAGATGCCATATCAGGTGATGCCAGCGTCAGTGTGAGTGGCAGCCCGTGCTCCCCGTTTCACTGCTAAGTGAAGGTATCAAAATGCACCGGCATTCATACATCTCTAAAGACAGGCAATCTGAAATCGCTTTGGGCACTAAAACTGAAATCGTCTGCCGGCTCAATACCGTAATCTCACTAACCCCCCAACTCCCCCGCCACAGGTATATTTAGAGATGAATTCCGATAAAAAATGGCTTTCGAGATGAGAAAGCAAGAGCAGACAGCCTATTCTCCCATCCAGCCCAGGTAATGAGCCCAGGGGCTCGGGCCTGGATCCCGGGCGCAATCATGTCCAGTCAGCCGGTTCCTCGACTTTCTAGTCAGACACAACAACTCGCGGCACAAAACAATGTAATTCTTTGCAGGAATCAATAACCATTGCTTTCTAACCAGGGGAATTTGTGTAGGGCTCCAAATGCAGGACTTACTGTTCCCAATCGTTCCCTAGCGACTCAGATGATTTCTGTTCACGACAAATGAATTAACAACACCGAAAGCAGGTCTCAGCCGAGCCGCAGCAGAAGCGTGACCCAGATGCGAACCAGGGTGTCAATTTATTTTCTAATCTGGGGAGGATTTAAGGAGAATTCCCTGCTGATTGCAACGCTAGTGAACTTACAAAGGCAGTCTCTGATCGTCATTAGCTATGTGTGGTGTTATTGTCACCTTTGAGCAGAGAACGTGTCATTAAGAGATATAGTGTGCTATTTGTGTCTTTCTGGTGCAACACTAACAATTTATGGTCTTACCAATACATTTAAGCAACATACATTTCTTTATTTGGCTGCTTGTTATTACTTTGAGTGCAGTTCAAGGCGGCAAGATGTGTTTTAGAGCTTCTGCTAGTTGCCATCATCTGCTCTGTGGCTTATTATGCAAATTAAAATGACATCACAACCAGGGTCATCAAATAAAGCCCACCAACAGCATATTCGTGCAGTCTCCTAAAGTTGATGTTTCAGTATAAACACTGATCGCTTGGCTATTAAAGAAATTTGCAGTCCCTGGCTTCCTGTGCTTTCAAGACAGCTGCCAAGGCTCTAAAAACAGCACTTTCAGCCTCTAGTAATCCTGCAACTATGCCGCCCAGTGTAATATTTCACTCCTCTTCAAAAGCCACAATGCCCCTGCTGGACCTTTCAACAGCGGATCTGTCATTTATCCGCTCCCCTACTATGCAGCGTAGCATCTGGTGTTGTCTACCATCGCCATTCCAAGTCTCCGCCACCATTACCGCTAATGTTGCATCGATCCATTCAAGCCGTGTGGCTGTAGGATGTGTGACTCAGCGCCAGTTGAGTTATTCATTTTGAAGGTGTTCTGCATTGATTTAGTCAATAATAATGAAGACGAGATGAAAAAATTGAATAATTAATCAATTCTAAGAAAAAATTGAGAAAAAAAACACTGCAAATTGTTTTTGAAGAAATGTAGAGAGAATATGATTTACACCAGCATACTGCATCACTTCATACATATATAGACACACACATAAATATATTTTAATTTATATTGATTCAAATAAATGCCATTGTAGTTAGAGTAAAACTGACTAAAATGAATGAAACTGTGATGATATAAGGATATTTTCATCAAAAAGTGTAGGAGTTTCTCTCAGATACTTGCAACCTCAATATACTTCCCTTTCTCCTGCAGAAGTGCAGACAGTGCCTGGAGAAAAGTCAGGTACCTGTTGGGCACATGCATGAGTTTTAACGTTTTCCCACAAGCGCTGCGGCGAGACAGTAATGCTTCGCTAACCCCCCAAAGGCCTTTCTCGCAAAGTCTTTCTCTCTCCGACTCCTTTCCTTTCAATTTTTCCCTCTGACACAAAGATCCTTGCTCTGCTTTCATTATAATACCCTGCTTTTCAGAAATGGTGTCAGGCGCAATTTTCCCTCCCTAATTATTTTCCGTCCCTGGTGAGGTTTGGAGTTCAGGCCTGGGGGAGCAGCTGCCATTAAGTGCACACCGGGGTGGGTTAGGGTGGGCTGGGTGAGAAACAGAAATTCTGAATGTGGAAAGCAAGAAGAAGAACTCTGTAAATTGTCCTAAATTAACTGCACACCTCAGTGCCAAATAAGTTGGCAAACACTTGGCGGTCCCATGCCATTCTGTTGGGCCGCTAGTCAACTTTATGATTAGGTAACTGAAAGTGTTGATTCCAAATCTATGCCTTATTTCCTGGCCCCTCCCCACCCCTCCTGTTTCCAGCCCCTGTGATTTACCACACAATTTTCTACCCAGCTAATTCTACTGGAGGAGATAATGGCATGAATTAGGCCCTAATCAAGTGCCAATCAGAGATCCTTAGAACTCTAAATGTCAGATATTAGATGTCTCGTCACCCGTCGCTAGTTTCAGAGCTCCAACGAATTGTTATATTAGCTAATCACACTCACTGTTCAGGCAGTGGGAATAAAGAGAGTGACATTATTCAAGTTCCCTTCAAAATGCTGATGGAAATGATAAGAATCTCACCTGTCTCAATGTTAATATCAGATTTGACTGGGAAGCTACAGATAAGAATTGTGGCTTTATTCTTGAGGTTAGGCCCTGTCTACACAGATATGTCTGTGTTTTGACCTCTCATCTACACTGTTTTACACAGCCTTCTAAAGTGAAGATTTATTAAAAATATATATATATTCTTAAAAAAAAAAAAAAAAAAAAGCCAATTTCTGTGATGCATGTGAACAGGTGAGACATTTTTTGTTATTTCTGTTATGGTTTTTGTATTTTGACAAAAATATACTTTAAATTTAGTTAGTATTTCACCTTTTTTTTTTTTTTTTTTTGTCAGTTTTACTCTGAATTTAATGGCAATCAGTCTACAAAAATAACATTTTAGTTTACAAGAAGGTGTAAAATTAAACAAATATTAAAATACAGCAAAGTATGTGATCTGTTTTTTTTAGGGGAATACGTTTATTTAGCAAGGAAGCATTCAATTGATCAAAAGTGACAGTACAGAATGAAAAAGATTTATATTTCAAATAAATGCTAATTTTTGGAACTTCATTTTTAAATTTAAAGAATTTTGGAAAAAAGTATCAGTTTCCACATTACATTAAACATTACAACTGTTTAACATTGATTATAATATGAAATTTAGCACCAAATCAGCATATTAGAATTAGAATTTCTGAAGAATCATGTGACACTGAAGACTGGAGTAATGGCTGCTGAAAATTCAGGTTTGCCATCACAGGAATAAATAACGTTTTAAAATATATTAAAATCCTTTAAATTGTAATAATATTTCACAATTTTACTGTTTAATGTATTTTTTTATTAAATAAATGCTTTATTAGCAAAACAGACTTCTTTCAAAAATACTGAAACATATTCAAACATTTTATGAGTGTAATATTGTGTATACAATATTGTGAATTCTTTCTGCTTTCGTTATTCATTGTCACCTCTTAATTCAGAGCTTTTTAAAAATTTTGGGTTTAAAAAAAAATGAAAAATGTGTAGACAACGCCCTAGACTGTTGGCTATGATGAATATCACAGGGTGGAGTAGATCTCACTTTTGGACATATTTCATAATGGAGGAGTACAAAGCAGGAAACAAATGCTCTAAAGGTTCAAGTACAACATAGATCAACCCATTTTGTTTTCACATTTTTTACCATCCTACATACATTTAGAGGTGAAAATATGGAGGGGGGAAAAGAACTGAAATGCAGTACTCTTATACTTACAAATACATACATAAAATAATCAAGTCCATTCTTTCAAAGTTCCAAATAGTGTATCCAGCACTGACTTTTCTTAGAAAACTACATTTGATCTCTCTTTGTTGTGACTATATTCTTTCAGTGAAGCAAAGAGCTCATAAAATATTTTACAATGGCAGGACAAAAACTCTGATCATTTTTTGTTTATTTTGTCCTTGGTTTCTCACTATGACAGAAACTGCTTTTTTGTGCACTCACATATCACTATCATCAGACCGGACCTGTGAAAACACAACCAAAACACCTCTTAAAGCAACTCTGAGAAGAAGAAAGACAACAGGAACCCCATTCCATGCATTCTTACTGGATTAGAAGATCCGCAGACACGTCAAAATGCATCTTTGATAATGTTTTGGCCACAGTTGTAAAAAAAAAAAAAAAAAGAAGAAGGGGGAAAAGAAAAAAAATAAAGTCATTGGGGTAGCACTGGAATAACACTAGTGTCTAGCACCCAGGGGGTAGGGTCAGGCATTTCAAAGAAAACACAGGATTGTTCCCAGGCTCATAAAGCGTCCTGGGCCAGGTTAGGTTACCAAAGCTCATCTGGTGCTGGCGTTTTGCTGCACAAGACTCTGACAGCTGCGGACGACTCGGTGCCAGACCCCGGCGGAGCCGGATTCCTGGGGACACCATAGCCCTGACACTTGCCGGTCATTCTGAATGTTTTGTGCTGTTTTGTTAGACTTGTATTTCTGGTGTGGGCTCTAGAGGAACCAGAGTCTGTCAAATAAGGGCAAGAGACAGTCAACATTCTCGACAAAATGTAGCCACACTTCAAGACTGAAGAACTGAGGGATGAGGATTTCCTTCATGTACACACACAAGCACAAGCACAAACTCGCACCTTCCTTTCCCCTCCAAACAATATAACTGTGATTTTTCACCTTTGACTTCTCATACAGTGTCTTATTACAAAGAAAACTCTCCGCTGATATGACCATTATCACCTGCACCCTCAGGTCAGATTGCCTTTGGCACCTCTTCATATAGTCGCAATTACTCATTTCCAGCAAGGCCAGAGCAACACATAAACACAACCTCATTCACTCTCACAAATATGCACAAGAAAACCAGGCAGACTCAAATGTATCAAACATACAAAGCGTGTAAAAGAGTTTTGTAATTTCAAAGAATTCACACATGCAAGTGTTTACAAAATTTTGAAAACAGGTTTCAAAGTGCAAGTATTTGAAAAGGATAACATAGTCATCTCTGTGTAAACTGCAAAAATGCGAATTTGTAAAAGTGGTGACGTCATGTATTACGTGTTTAGTCTATCCACCTTATTTTTCAACGTGTTTTCTGTGAACGTGCGAGACTTCCAATTTATTAGCCGCTATAGGGAAATAATGAGAAGAATATCAAAGTGCAGTAAACTGTAAAAATAAGTTGGATAGGCATGTGCGTTTGGCGCGAGTGCTCTGTAAAAGAATACATATGCGCAGGCACGTAGTCTTTCTTTACAAAGTGACATCACTAACTACTTGTCTTGCATGTGAAATACAGCGTTTTTAGACTTTTTCGTGGATCCGTGGATTCCATTCTGCAAAACAGCCACTCACTTCTGCCGACATCTTTAGACAGCGAACAGCCAACTGGTTCGAAGTTGTGAACTCACGCGCAACTGCACTACAGCTAACGATTTTAAAGAGGCAGCGTTCACTTTTATCTTTAGACGACAAATTTAGATTTTAAATTCAATATTAATTTAAACAGAACTGAACAAGCTAGTAAACAAGTAGTAGCCTACAGGCTCTGCGTGCCCAGCTGTCAAGCACTGTCAATGAATAAAAATACGCATTAAAACCTCAGTGATCACAGTGTGACATAAAAAGTATTCCCTTGTTCTTCCATTTGAAGCAGTAAAGCAGCTGTGTCTCAACCATCACAAGGACAACAGTGAAGTTAATTCCGTCCTAAGTTCAGCCCGGTGCCGTGAAGGTAAATAGACAGCCAGTCAGAGGTGAGTCCTGGGACAGAGGGCCTCTGTTCACTTGTTATTTCTGGAAAAATGACAACAGCACTGGCCGCCAAACCCAAGTAATTACAGGCAAAAAGTGAAATGGAGTCTGTCCATCAGAAAGAAAGAGTGAGAAAGAGGGAGAGAAACACCATTCTGTCTCTCTACGTTCCTGGCTCTCAGATGGACTTTTCCACAGAAGCAGTAATTACGGAAATGAAGAGAGATGGAGCCAGACAAACAAAAGCCACAATTTCAGATTAAAATGCATGAACATCTGCTTCTGTTGTGGGGCCGTTCACCTAAGTGTACAGGCCAGAGCGTACAGAGACACCACTGTGGGAATGATGGAGCCTGACTCTCATGTGCTAAAATAAAATTAACTTAAACGAAAACGGAAGAATGCAATCATATGTACCAGGTCAAAAGTCATGGGCCTGAAGTGAGGGGAATGAGCAATTGGACCAGAGCACAAGAAAAAGACGCACCTGTAGAGCAGCTCTATGTTTGAAGGTCAGAGAAAATGTGATGGCCTGAAAATGTAAGTTGCCAAGGCAGCCGAGCGTTGAAAATAAAAATCAATACACAGCAGACAGCAGGAAAAGACACTAAACGAAGAGAGCCGAACTTAAAGATTGAGTGTCTACTTGAGATTTTTTTAAGTTAATTTCAAATACAAAAAGTCTTTATTCGGATCTAGTGATAACATTTATGGAAGATTAGGAGAGCCACTTAAAAATACTGTACAACAACATTTTTAAACATGAATTAATATATATTTGTGAATGTGTATATACACTAAAAATATAAATAAAAAAAATGCTGAAAAAAAAATACAAATAAAAAAAGTAAGTGAAATATATTACAATCTGGAAATAAGCAGATATTTAAAATTAAATGTAATAAAATTAACACTTGAAAAATAAAGTGATTATTTTCTTCACTCAAAAAATGTATAATAATATGAATCTTCATAAGTGAGTAATATATAAGGATTGTTCAATTCAATTCTGATGGAATTTTACTAAACATCTGAAATTTCTAAATTTCTGTGTATATTTACATGTATTTATTACATTGGGGGGGAATGAGCGCTGAAAACAAAAGTAATAATCAAAGCTGCCAACATCTGACATTTCTCAAAAACTAAAACTAAAACTAAAAACCCTGACACTGATCAGGGTTAAGCTTTTGCTGCCTGGCATCACTATTTAAGCAAGAAAAAAGGATGAAGTGGCATTGTGTAGGCTGATCTAGCAGAGAACATTTGTGTGGAAATTGGATAAGAAGGCATTCGACAGTCAACGTGATTGCAGAGGGCTCGAATCAGTCGCGAACCAAATGTGACAGTAAAACAATATCCCTGCGGTACAAGCTTGCATTGGTTTAAACACAATTTTTAGTGAAAGTTTAATTGATTTTTATGTGTTAATCTCATTAAGAGTGCAGTAGCTGTTGAGAGTGTAAACATCAATAAGGCCCATGCCAAAAATAAACACACAGTTGCAGTGGTAAGCATTGAGACTAAATCAATGCTTCATATAGCAAATTTGTCTGAGAATAATGCAGCAGCCATTTGTTTTCCACTTTTCACTAAGAAGAAATAACACAACTGTTAAAATAAATTATTAGAAGCAAAATTGGTTTTGTAAGCCACTCTGCAGATCTATAAATCTATAAACAGTTTTGTGATTTTTGTTCCCTATCTATTAGATGCAAAGTAACTTTTAGAGCATTTACACGCATTTACAGCATTTAAAAGTAACTACAAATATAAGTACAACGACAAAGAAAACTACACTCGCCAAACCATTACACGTCATCTTTTATATAACTTTGCCGATATCAACTCCCCTCCAAAGTGTCCACTGTGAGCTCTAGAAATAATGCATGTGTACATAAGCCAGAACTGTGAGAGCCTTTTTAGTAGTGACTACACAAATTAATCTACATTCCTGCTGTTTATACATTAGTTACTATTAGTATAATCCTTCTATTTTTCTTTCCTATCGTCCTAATCTTCTAGGCTGCTCTCGATCATAATTAGTAAAGGCTAAGTATATTATACTACAGAATCCAGGTTTTTAGCTAGTGAAGTATCAGTCTCTATGGGGAATGAATACAGGGTCAGGAATATTCTTGTAAAACAGGAAGTAATACTTAGCCATGCATATTTCTTTATAATCTTTAGTTCATGCCCTAACTGTGAAAAATAGGTTAAAGATGTGCCCTTGCCTCAAACTTTAAGTAAACATTTCATCCGAGATCAAAATTTACATGTTATCCAGTTACACTCGTACTTTCACAAAAAGGAAATTAAGAAATTGACAATGATGTACTGTGGTGATTTTAGTACAATTGGTTACACATTTCAGTTTCTCACTGGGTTGGAAAACAAGGGACAATCCAACAAACACACGCAAAAACAAAAACGCACTCTTTTGACTGGGCTTTATTTTTCTTTCTTTCTAACCCCCCTTCTTGTGACCGGCCACATGAACACACAAAGACGGAGGCGGCTGAGGCCAGAGTCAGTAAACGACAGAGAGGAATCCTGTCCAGTGATTTATCTGACGGGCCCTGACAACTTTCCAGCAGACTTCCAGAGAACACTATCAATTAATTCAGCCGGTGTCAGCATGGGAGAGATTAAGCATTAGCAGCTGCCCACTAAAACGCCCAGTGCTCCCCTACACACCTCCTCCACACCTCCTCCCGCCCACTGCAGGCCCAGCTGTACGGCACAAATCACTGGCCTCACGTTGACCGGCACCGGCCCGGAGCACCAAGAGTGGAGCAAAAACACCAGTGCCACAAGAGCAGTGTAAACATTTAGAGGAAGACGTCTGTCTGAAACGGTTAATTGGTTCTTCAGATGAGTTTGACATCTAATATTTTGCTCTTTAAATACTGAAATAATTATGAGTGGAATGAATTTGATCAATATGATGGTCTGAGGGTCTACGCTTTTGAAAACAAAACAAATCTTTGAAACAAAACCAAACAAAATAGACATTTGGTCATTTCATTGTGTCATCGCACATTACGGTATTATGTTTTATACGGTCAAACCAAAAATTATTCATTTTTTAAAATTATATATTTTTTTATATTCTTTATAAATTTTTACTAGTGGGTGCAGGACACTATAGTTTATTTATGTAAGTGAAGATAGCAAAATAAAGTAAACGGTGACATACTATACCCAAAAATTCTTCACACAGTGGACTACCAGTAAAACATAAAAAAAAAATTTAGGCTGACACAAAATTTGACACTTTGACCTGACTATGTTTTGCTTAAATGTTATCTGACATTATCAAGATGAATTTTTTCTGACACAGTTTAACTCTGAGATCTTGTCATATTTTATTACCATTTTTTTTCAATAGTGAATAAACTGCTTTAATGTGTGAAATGTTGAAGGTGTCTCAATCAATTTTGGTTTGACTGTACCTTTATTGTATAAAAAAAATTATACAATATTGTTCAAAAGTTTGGGGTAAAAACATTTTTTTTTAAAACATTTTTGAAAGTCTCTTAGACTCATTTGTTTGATCAAAAATACAGTAAAAATTCAAAATAGCTGTTTTCTATTTTAATATTTAAAACGTAATTTATTCCTGTGATGGGAATGGTGAATTTTCACATGATCCTTCAGAAATCATTCTAATATGCTTATTGGTGCTCAAAAACACTTTAACATTTCATTATCATCAATGCTGAAAACAGTACTACTTAATATTTTTGTAGAAAATTATTTTCAGGATTCTTTGATGAACAAAAGGTTTAAATGAACAGTATTTATTTGAAAAAGAAATGTTTTGTAATATTATAAATGTCTTGTGTTCAATTTAATGCATCCTTGCTGAATAAAAAGTATTAATTTCTTTAAAACAAATCTTTGAATGGTAGTGTATAAATGCAAAAAAGAAAAAAAAAAAAGTCTGTGAAACAAAATAAAATCCAATCAAACAAGTCTGTCATTTAAGTGTATATAAGCCAGTGTTTACATTTTTTTGAAAATAAAAAGAAAAGCAAAACTAAAATCCAAAATGTCAATGTACTTTACAAAATATGTTTTGTAAAGATGCCCAGTTCATGAAACAGAGGAGCAGCCTGTGACTCTCGAGGAATAGAACTGGTTTATATAAATGATAGAAGTCTATGGAGGCAAGATCTCGGGTTTCCAGGGTTCTGCCATCCTAAGCCCACAGCTAAAGTGCAGCACATTAGCACAAGCAAGACTTTAATAATTATACCATCTTGATCCCAGTCTGTTCCTGCTGGTCTTCTTAATTAACACCATTTTTCTATGGGGGAAGGGGGAGCGACAAGCACTAATATACTTGCAGGACTTTCACACCAAATATGCAGAACTCTATTTAAACCATTTAAAGTAGTACATGTTTCAAAGAGTCGACTCTACGTTGAACCTACCTAAACCACACACTGTGTCAAGTGAGAATAAAATAAATGTTGCACATCCAAGGAGATGTTTTTGATATATCATGATCAATGCAGAAAGGTTGAGGGTCTTCTCCCTGGAGATCATCTGTTAAGGCAATTGTGTGAACTGTCAGTCTGGCTTATGATTGACAGGAAGGATACACATAATGGCCAGCACGCCTGGTCGCCTTCTCATTCAGTCGTGTTCCTCCACGCCTGACTCATCACTTTTTCTCTACCCTCTCGCTCTCAGCACAAGCATTCATGCAGGACTTCCTGTTATAAAACCGCCTTTAGTGTACAAGCGCCACTGAAGAGTGACTGAAGAGAAACAGTAACCATTATCCTGAAACCCTGTGGCAGTTGCTCTCTGAATTCCAATTAACAAGGGTTGTATCTTAAAACAATATATCACAATTCAACAAATTAATTGCTCACAGCACCAAAAGCTGATATGAAACCACATTAGGAAAAGCGAGAAAAAAAGTTTTTTTTTTTTTTTTTTTTTTTACATTGTGAGCCAAAAACAGAAACAGGAATGGAAACTACAGAAAAGTATAATTATAACTCTTTCAACATGCTTCAAAAATGTCTATTTTTCTCTTTTGATTTATTTTTTTGATGTGTCATTGCACCAACAGCCCTGCAGAAAATCAAAAACACAGTGTGAATATAAAAGGCCCGAATAGAAATTGTTCTCGGGCTGAGCGCGTACGACTTTTAAATGCCCTTTAAGCACACAGAGAAAGCTTTACTTTTGTGGCAGTATTTCAATGAGAGGGATAATCAGCTGTGTTAAAGGTTATGACATTTAAATGAGGTAATGAGGTGAAATCAGATGAGGCATTCATAATCTAGTTGAATCATCTTGCACATTCATAACAACACTCTTTGGTGACTAATGAGAGCTACCGTCAATGAAATCTACATGTATTATTTCCCTTATTTTATATATTGAATATGGTGCAGAATTTCATCTTACTATAAAATCTTTTTCTTCAATCTGTTGAAATAAATAAATAAATAAATAATCTCCTAGCGTGTGCACACATACCAAAATGGCAGCAATCCTACCCGTGCTGATCAAAGATTGACTGAGTTGGCAGACCAAGACAGCTGGTTTGGCTGAGGTAGAGGCATGTGTCTTTACCAGTGCCATATTTGCCCATGAGCACCGAGGGCAGCTCTAGTGCTTCCTGTCAGACGAACAGTGGAGGAATATTCAGCAGTGAATTCCCTGAGGTTCATTTAAGAGACAGAACATGTCCAGCATGTCGGTTGGAAATGACATGTGGTGGATTCTGACACTTTTTTTTCCATGAATACATGTTTTGGTGATGTGTGTGCACTGAGTGAAACCTTCAAGGACTCACACCAGAGTCACATTTCCACTGTCCTCCAAGTAGAACTCACAGAAGGAGCCGGTCAGTTGAAATATTACTTCCAACTAGAAGCCGTATCATGAAGGTCACTCGAGGGGCTACGCATTCGTTCGAAGGACTACATTTTGTTTAAAACAAACATGCTGACAGCGACAACTTGTTTGTGTTATTTTGCACAATGTCCATTAGATGTAAGCACAAGAATGCACGTTAATGAAATTGAACATCATAAAGGTAATTTGTTCAAGTAAAAAAAACCAACGAGATGTTTCCCAAACCCTACTTCTAATGTGACTCTTGCAACAGGCAGCGCTCATCCATTTTAGCTGTTTAAATATTCCTTTATGCGCATCACGTTCATGACAAAATGGCTTTTGTCTCTCCTCTCTGCTCATTAAACCTTGCTTTAAATCTTTCTTTTACACAATAAACACCTTTCTGTTTAGCCAGAGATGTTAAACAACACCTATGCACGGCATCTCATAAATGCATCTTTTAGACCGCAGTTCATGCACAGAGCTTTAAATAAATGATTTCCTCTTGCTCGATCTATTTGAAAGCGTCCATTGGGCGTCAGACTGAGCACACACACAGACTGGGCCAGGAGCTTCAGAGCTGTTCCAGCTGTCACTCAAAGCTCCAGCACCAGTAGCTCAGTCTCACCTCATTGTCTGGGTTATCTGCAATTCTAATCAGGAAGGCACAACCTGGCAGTCCGGCAGGGCTCGTTTTCAGCCGACTCAAAGATTATCTCACCTCTCACTGTCTACCTCTCTTTCTCTATCGTTCTCGCTCTCTCTCAAGCCATTTGTCTCTGTCAGAACATATAAACCTCCTTGTCCTCAGCTAAGAGGTCTTGGATGAACCTGCATAGACAAGGGACAGCCAATCAGCGGCCTCGTTGGACAGCGGTGCCCTATCGCTATTAGCCAAATGGACTTGAGACTGGATGAATTATGGTGAGTGTGGCGATGAGGAAAGCCTGCAGAGAAATTGATTTATTTAGCACAGTCATAGCCACACCTGAGGTCTAATGGTTTTGCGCCTCTCATTGACTAGATCTAGATGGAGTCCACCTACCGTCTACATGAGGAAACAAAAGCGATGTGACAAAGTCCCACAAAGTATCCATATAGCATTTGGATTTACACATATCTGATCATGTTTCTTTGTCCTGTATGAGCCAGCTGCCTTGTACAAAACAAAAGCAACACAAAATCGGCTAGTGTGCAGCCGTGTTAGTTGGTAAACACACAGTTAAAGGTCTGTACTGTTTCCATGGCAGCAGAGAGAAATCTCTGTTTGCAGTCAGTCATTGATCAATGGGTTTAAACTTTCATCAGATAGAGTAGAGAAGGTGGATTAGTTTATCGAATTGTTGCGCTCGGGTCAAATTTGATACAAACTATAGAAAATGTTACCTTGGAGAACCTGAGGTCAGGATTAATTATTTGTCGTGAGATAGACTCATGAGCACATTTATTCTGGGCTTAAGCATGAACGCTCATGTCCAGTAGCCACATTACTCTAATGATGTGACAGAAAGCAACCCAACTCTCCAGGGTTCAGACGCAGCATATTTCTCAACAACACTTAAGCCATTTAATAACCTATTTAATTGATAAATATAATGTTTGAGTATATTTCTAACAGGACTGGAGGGCAGACATAATGAATGGGTTTTTCTGAAGTCATTTAGAACGGGTTGGAAACTAGTTTAGTTTAATTAGATCCTCCAGAGATGGGGGAGGAGGTGTCCCAGTTCTATTAGAAACTATCCTTTCATAACATGTTTGCTAAACGCCAGGCCATTTCATTAAAAGAATGATAATTGTGTCTAAGAAAGAGCACAGGCACTGGGGGCCACGCTGGAGTCTCAAGATTTATATACTGGCACGGATAACACCCCATAGATCATTCAGACTAGACTACCTTAATATCATCTGAATGAAAGAAAGAAAAAAAGAAGACTGTTGTGGAATCTGAAACACTGTGAATTATCAAGGCTGGCAGAATGATTTGTTGTCAAAAAATGATGTCCTACATTTGTGAGTGGTGACTATGCAAAACATGCTAATGGTTGTCAGAATGATGTTAGGTGGGATGAAAATCATGTATCATATCTCTTAGAAATGTAGTTGGTGTGAGATGAGTTGTACAGTGAAGTTTAAGACTCAAAAACCCAAATAACAGGATGTCATGTTTCTGGAAGAACAAACACAAAAGGTACAGAGCCTGTCTGCTGACTGAGTCACTTTCACACTTGAAACTGAGTTTTGTGCACTTCGCATTCATGACAAGGTGGCCGTTTCCTCTCCTTTCTGCTTGTTAAACACGCTTCTTCACACAGGAGGCACAAACATTCTCCCAGCGGCCTAGGGTTTTACACTCAGAGGTGCAATAAAACACGCTATTTCAGCATTCTCTTGTCAAAAACACAGACCTCCCTCCAAACGCTCACATGCGTTACACAGTTCTCACACCATAAGTGACAGTCATGCCTCTTTTATGATCTCTAATATAAGACCAGTGGTGTCTAGACGGGAGCTTACACACACCTGTGAGATGCTAACAATTACCAGAAAATCATCACCAATAGAAGGAAAAGTGTGAGCAACGCTAGCTTGCCAAGAGCGATGGCAAGCTGACGGTAACAGGCGAGTGTTCAAGGCGAGAGAAGAGAGGCTAAAGTACGCGCAACGCATACTCAAACTGCGTGATAAAGCTGCTGTACTTCCTTGTACATATAATAACCCTAGAAAGCATGACCCCCAACATTTAGAGTAATGGATAAAAAGAGCAGATGGATTCAGTGTTTTCTACAAAGGTATTCAGTTTTTTTGTTGTTGTTTTTTTCTTTATTTTCAGTGTAATCAAATCTGAAAGAATTTGATTATACACAATATAAATATAAATTATGTTCATGTGTTAACTTTTTAATAGAGCCTGAAAAATGCGCTTTTTTTAACGCTATTTGAGCATAAGAAACAACATTTATGGAACAGTTCATGCCAATTTTTGTTGCTGATTTGAAATATGTTATTTAATTGCAAGTTTGCCAAGTTTTTGAGATTTCAGGTTTCCTTTATTCAAATAGATAGGACTTGGATGCCTGAAATAGCTGCCAAATATTCAAATTATCAAAGAAGTACCAAGATAAAAGTTTACAGTTAGGCTATAAACAAATTGAAACTAACCTGGCACTTCAAATAACTGTTGTATAAATTAGGCTACATCGTTACGCCATTAGGTGGCAACAAGTGACTTTGTCATTGAATCATTCATTTAAAAGATTCGTTAAACCCTGATTCATCCAGTAATGAAACAAGTATTTATTAATCATTCATAGTCATTCAGAGTCATTCATATATTCAAAACCATTTTTAAAAAAATAATTCATTCAAATTAATGAAACATTTTCTGGCAATTAGAATCCAGCAATTAATATTTTGTCAGAACCTCTAGTAAGTTTGATGTTTTTTTTGTTTAGATGTCAATTCAGAATCGTGGGAGAATCACGATTTCTATCCAGAATCATGGGGGATTTTAGGGGGGGGGGATTTTAGATTCATGAGCTATAGACCTTATTTCACATCAGTGCCATCTTTGATTTTTAAAGGGAATGAAAGTCATGGTGCTGCTCTGAATAAGGTCAATAAATTGGCTATCAAGGAACTAAATAATTTTACTGAAAAAAATACATAAATAATACCCTGTTGGTATATTTGACCCCAGGTATGCATTAAAAAAAAACAAAAAAAAAAAACTTTGATCTCAGGGTTTAAGATTGGATAATAATAAGATGGCAATTATCTCTATCTTTTTTTTTTTTGCCAAGTACTTTCTTTTCATCATCCAGATGCACCAATTACCAATCTCGATTATGAACTGTATAACTAGGCCTGGGGTTCCACCTGACCTTGGAGTCAGAGGTTGACAAATACCGCCCTGATTAACCCCCTGACAAATGACCCGGTTGGAACATTTAACATGATTAATAATCTCTAGTCAAGCAGAACTATTCAGGAAGACGCTTTAGGGAGGTCACGTCCTGTATTGAGAAAAAAAAAGTGGTTCATTAAAAATAACACAAGAAGCACCTGTGATCAATCAAGTAAAAGTAGCTTAAGACATTTCAAAGTAGTTTCACTCAGTATTTCATTTTTTGATAATGTTAAATCTTCCAGCAGACCAGGCAGAAATGTTGAATCCATAGGTACGTAAGTAAATGACTCCGTCCTGGCACAGGAATAAACACCACAAACTTTAACATTTCCAAAAAGTGCAACAAAGCAGAAACATCAGGGGTCAACCGCTGCAGGGCATGCAAGCTCCTTTCACATTGTGACCTCACTGTTGAGATGATATGCAATAGAAAGCTAAACTTATTCTATCAATGTTATCCAGACCCGTATATATGTTTTCACAATGGTAAGCTCATTCTTTTTTAATTCTTTCATCTATTCAGCTTGTTCATGGTCAGTTACATTCCACATCAAGAGTCAGATCAGAATAAAAGAGAGAGGTTAAGCATCACTTTTCCAGTTTTCAACAATGTGAGTCTTCTATTCAGTGACCTTGTAGTGAGACACTTACTCATTCAGCAAAAGTTCTGACCAAGGAAATTCCTAATTGTGTCAGATTCCTCAGTCACAGACATTTTCAAGCGATCACAAAAAATATGAGTAAAATCTTCCAAGTGACAAAATATCTGTTTCAAAAGAGTATCTGGTGATGAGCTGGATGTGTGCTAAACAGAAAATAATAGTCATCTGTACACATTTTATTTATTATTATTATTGATTTCTTGCTTGTTTAAAGCACAAGCTGTTGCAAGTTTTATCCCATATCCTTTTGATTCAATCTGCAAAATACTGATTGGATAAAAGATATGCAATCTGACATGTTTTCCACTAAAACACTTCAATATGTTCTCATTAGATCTAAAGGCCAAAGCCTTCTTGATTTACAAGAGCTGATGCATGCTAATATGCACAAGTTTCTTTTAAGCTTTCCATGAAAATCATGAGCTGACCTCTTGAGGATGGTGGAATCATTTATTTTATAGATTTTCTGTTTCTACTATAAAAGTCCAGCCTCATAACCCAGCCTTCCTTCCTTCTTTCCTGGCTTAATTATTGACTGCTTGTTTTTCTTCACATCACCGTGAGTTAAAAAATGTCCGGTAACATGAATAGACCATGAAGCTTCTAAAAACCTCATATCATTCAATGCAATGACAATAAATGTGACTCATGCTTACAAGCTTCAAAAAAGGTGCAAAAGCACCATAAAAGCAACACACACTTGCTATGCAAAGCTTTTGTATGGCTTCAGAACACTTGAAATATAGCACGTATAATAATCTCTCATGTTCCACGAACGAAAGTGGGAGCAAATATTGGCAGAATCTCCTTAAAAAACACAACAAATCATTCTGTTTCCTACAATTGTTTCATTGACATGGTGACTAAGTAGAAGAAGTCCAAAAAAGGCACATGAAGAGAGTTTCTCAAGGGTCAGGTTGGGGATTTTCATTGGGCCATGTCTAATATCATTATTGTTCATGGTGCTTAGCCAGAGATGTGCCAGAGGTATTGTTTCTGTCACACCGCCACGGTTTGGCCATTTTTAACATCAGTCAGTCTGTACTTTGATGCTGTTCTCCCATCTCTTTTTCCTTTTTTAAACAAACTAATTTTTTCAAGAGGGTCTCTCTGAGAAGGCTGATGAAGAGGCAACATCTGCTTTCAAAGGGTTTGTTCATTATTCACCAAAGAGAGAGAGGGAGAGAGAATGAGCGAGCAAGAGAGAAGATGAAGAGGAATAACAAGGGAAGGAAAGGCACCTGAGTAAACAGAGTGCCATTGAGCACATCAATTAAAGGAATAGTTCATCCAATCATGAAAATTCTGTCATCGTTTACTCACCTTCATGCCATTCCAAACCTGTATGACTTTCTTTCTTTTGTGGAACACAAAATGTGAATGTTCTAAGAATATCTTGGCCACTACAAAATTACTAAAAAGCACAAAAGAAGTACTATAAATGTGGTCTAGATTCCAGGTCTTCTTATACTGTAGATTTGTGAAAGAAACAGAGCCCAATTTAAGATTCAAATCTTAATATAACCACTAGCTTTCATGGGTTTATTTATGAGTGCTCATAAAAGATATCTGATTTGCGAATCGATCTCAACTGGATCTTTTCATTGAATCAGTTAATTCAGTTCACAAAAACAGTATGAATGAACGATCCAGTCAAAACACTAAGACCTCAGTGGATTGGAAGACTATCAGTGGAATTTCAACTTACAATTCAGTCTATTCTTCTTTTATGACACTTTCATGGTGCTTTAGCATCCTTTTGAAGCTTGACAGCCCCCATCCTCATTTACTTTCACATTAACACTTTTGTGTTCTATGGAAGAAAGGCACATAGGTTTGGAATAACAAAAAATAAATAATAATGCAAATGTAAAAAAACATGAGTAAATAATTACGGATTTTTATTATTATTATTTTGGGTGAACTATTACTTTAAATAACCTGCTGGATCATTTCATTTTTTCTACAGTGGAGGCTAGAAGAAAAAAATTGAAAATCACTGCACGCTCTTGAAGTTCAAGGCCTGAAACCAATGATTTCAACAAAACAGCCATGCAAATACACAGTAAACAATAAAACAACCTAAAGGGAAAAAATAGCATATCTGAGCTTTTTATTGTGTGAAGGATCACAGTGCAGTGTGATTCGCAAGGAAAAAGTTTTCTCTTTTTTTGTTGCAAAAACACTCAGCCGGCCAAAATGAGCTCTGCCTTCATTTTTGTGCAGCAGTGTCCTTCCCAGGGTAATGGTATTTTGTATAATGCTATTAGTAAGCTGAAAGCATGAAATCGCAGCACTGAGACCCACTTTTGTGGAGGCTGATAAAGAAGAGCAGGGGAATAATGCCCTTGTAGGCGAGGTTTTTTGAGTCTGCACTCTAAATTCTGGTGAGAGGAGCTTAACACGCAGAACAGCCGGCACATCTCCTGGTAGCTATGCATTTTAAACGAGAAAGAGAAAAAAAAAATCATCACCCAAAAAAACATAGGGTTGCCGTCTGCCAAAAAGCCTGGTGTCCGTTGACAAGTTAAGAATGACCTCCATCATGGGCTGTCACTTTTTGTGACAGCTCACTTATCTGGAGGTGATAAAGTGTAGAGAGCCGAAATACTATACATTTTTTTTTTTTTTTTTTTCAAATTTTAATTTAAAAAAAAAAAAAAAAAAAAAGGAGAGAGAGTGGGAGGGGGGGGAGAGGGGGAGAGAGAGGGGGAGAGAGAGAGAGAGAGAGAGAGAGAGAGAGAGAGAGAGAGAGAGAGAGAGAGAGAGAGAGAGAGAGAAAAGCACTTAAATTATGGGCCAATTCCAATCCATGATGTTAAAAAATGTTAAAAATTACTTAAAGGGGTTACAAGCTAGTGCATCTAAAGTTGCCGCTCATAAAAGACGTAAAAGTCAGGACTCCAGGGCATCCTGTATAGCCCTAAATGCTCACTGGGGTGCCAGGCCAAAGTCTGACCTTTTCCCCTTCCCCTAACATGGGACACATGGGCCAGCTGCAACACTGATCTTCTCGGGTAAAATTTAAAGGGCTGAAAAACAATCTTTACGTTGGCAAATAGATAGTAGTTCAGGCCACCTCCGAGGTCATCATTTGAACTAGCGGCCCTAGGGACAATAAGAAAAGGCCAAGAACACAGAAGGAGAAAGAGCCAGAAAAGAAGACGGGATGATTTAATACGTCCAAGAGCTCCAGGACGGCCCCAGAGTGTCTGTCTCTGTGGCCAGGTGGCGAGATCATCACTAAAGATGTGACCAGTGGTGAACAAACATACAGCCCCCATTCTCACTAAGTTGTTACTGTGTGTAAGGCTGAGACTATATATTGTATTTATTTACATTAATAACACAAATAGTAATATTAATAAAATTATATAATTAATTATTTAGTAATATAAATAAATGTTATCAATTGGCTTAGTTGCTTAATATTTATAAATATTTATTTGTATTTATTTATTTACATTATCATTTAATAAATAGGAATATTTACTTTTATTACTTTAATGATGTGATACTTATTTTGTATTACTTTATATAACTAAATTAATATTTATAACAAATAAAACAGATTTTTTTTTTATTTGTGTATTTATTTACTTACTTTTCATTTGTTATTATTCTGTGATTACAGTATTTTTGACATTACAACATGGTTATGTGCCATTTAAAAAAAATAAAATAAATCGGGTTGAATGTCAAGCAAAATAATACTGAAATATAGTAACACTATAACATAAAATTAACCAATTCAGCAAATAAGAAATTGGTTATACAGACAATTTTTGTTTAAAAAAGAACTAGTAATAAGAGCAACTGTGTAAGTATCAGATTTGCCTATAAAAACATCTGATGCATTACAGCAAATAAAACATGTGATTCCAGCACATAACAAGATACTGCAGATGCTCCCAAATGTGACTTCACACAGTACATCACCAGAAAAGGATTCAGTTGATGCTTTAGTGTTTTCTCTCTTGTCGCATTTCCTTTGTCACCTTCCACTATACGGCCCATTAGTAATACAGCTTTAGCATACGGCTTTAAGAGGCTGTAGAATAATGAAGGTGCAGTCATACACTGGCTAAAGTCTTTCATATTATGCATGCACCATTATCAGTAATCAGAAGGCACACGCTCATGAAGAGAGAAAGAATATCAAATCAAGTCCAAGCCGAGGCTTTTTAACAGTGAACCAAGAGGAACCCCAGTGACACTTACAACTATGAATGTCAAAATAATGAGTTTCTGCTTTGTTTAAAGTTTTATGTCATGAAATATGCATATGCAAAAAATAACAACTAGAATCACAGCAGCTTTAAATTTTGTCATGTAAAAGACATTCTCAGCAGCTAAAACAAACTTACACTACTCACACAAGTTGGCTTGGGTAAAACAACACATTTTAAATTGACTAGTTGGTGGAATATCTAAAATGTCTGTATAATTAGGCTTGCTTCTATTCAAATGACCCCTATTGGGGAGGTGTTTACATACCAACTAGACAGAGAGCAACCGATATCATTATCAAAACTGACAAGTTAATAATCAACAGGTTGATTGTCTACACATATAACCAGTGACATCCTATTTTCCAACAGATGTTTTGACTCAATTTCCTGTAAAACTCTCAAACTAGTAACTGTGTCCTTGACGCTGTGGGCATCTTGTTGATCATTAACTCCAGGGTCTCATAAATCAAACCCTTCCATTCGTGTCCACTGGAAGAACCGAATACAGATACTTGTGCTACAAACACTTCCCAGCATTTCAGCAACAGAATAAAGCGATGAGAAGAGAGATACATTCAGATCTGGCAGCCAAGAGAGCCATAGTTAAGAAGATTCAATTTCAGATCATTCCTTCTGAAGACAGATCCTTTTTCCCCCATCACCGGACGCACAGGAAGCACAAGAGAAATCTCAGAGCTGAAGGCTATCTCTGCACTGTTGTGACAGCGCAAGAATTACAGAATTTTCTTTTTAAAAAACACCTCATTGACTGTCTCGGGAAATTCCGCCCCATTCTTCACAGGCTGAATATAAAGTGCAGTGGTATTGTGTAACCGGTGGGAGTGTCTGATCCATGACAGTGTCTCCTCACCTGGCACGTCTGGGAGCAGATCTCATCCACCTCTGCTGTCGATAAGGCCTATCTGCATAGACCAGACCAACCTTCCATCAATCGCTAACAATGCTGTGAAGGCCACAACACAGTTTATCTAATATTCACACTGCAACAATTCGCAATTTCAGAAATAAACTTTTAATTTAAACTAAACTACATTTTATGAATCATAAATATGTGAATATAAAACCATGCAAAACCAACCGACATTATGCTAGAGCAGGGGTGGTGAACGTCAGTCCTGGAGAGCCATAGTCCTGCAGTTTTGCTTCGACCCTAATCAAACACACCTGAACAAGCTAATCCAAGTCTGTAGGGTTACTAGGAAGCTACAGGCAGATGAGTTTTTGGCCTAGTCCACACGTACACAGGTGTTTTTATAAACAGAGTTTTTCCTCCATTAAAGAAAAAAAAGAAAAAAGTCACGTCTACATGAAGACACAAAAACACGCTGTCAAGAGCATGCCAAACCAACAGGTGGCGATATAAGCCTAACCGAAAAGCCATGTTGGCCAATGTTCACCGTCTACGTGACAACACTACAACCAGAGTTTCTAAAAACTTAACCCTAGCAGGAGTTTTCAAAAAAGTTCGGTTTCAGTGCCCGGATACTGCGTTTGTGTGTGGACGAACGGACAAACCACACAGAAAAAGCTGTGGTTTTGAAAATACCTGCATTCGTGTGGACAGGGCCTTTATCATGGTTGGAGCTAAACTCAGCCAGACTATGGCTCTCCAGGACCAGAGTTCGCCACCCCGTGCTAGAGTATTGTGGGGTGGTTGCCAGGGTGTTGCTATGTGGCTGCTAAGGTATTCTGAGTGCTTGCCAATGTGTTGCTATTCAGTTGTAAGATGTTCTAAGTGGTTCTTAATATGAATTTGGAAGCATTTTGAAAGTGGGAGAGTTTGAAAGCAGGCGTCTATCAGTGGACCGGTCCACGATAGATGCCTGTTTTCAAATGCTCCCGTGTGTATCTGTGTAAGCGCTTCGTAAAGAGCTTCATTGATGACACTTTACAACATTTTTACAGTGTTGATCATTGAAGCCAATTACAGACATATCCGATGAGCCGTGAACACAATGGCCAATCAGAGGTGTTTACGAATATGCTCAACAGTACTCAAAGCGTACCGACTAGGTACCGAAGTCGTAACTTTTGACAACTCTAATGTTGCTAATTGTTTAATGTGTTCTGAGTTATCATTCGTGTGTCTAAGTGCTTTGAAAAAATAATAGCACACCAACTCTCAACAAGCTGCTCAATGTGAGGAATCATTTATGTCTGCAGCACAAACGGTAAGGACCAGTTACATGCCATAATACTCAGGCTTTGGGGTTGGTTCAAACTCTTAATCCTCAGTATGAGTAATAGTAGGTTTAGCAAGCACTACTAATTAAAAAAAGGTGAGGCACACGTAATTGATACTGTTTCAGGCAGAAACAGATTGTTTCCCCCAATACTCAAAATAGTCAATATGCCTGTAAAAGACATCTAATTGGACCTTTAATGATCCGTCGCTTATGTGAATTATAGAGCTCCTAATTGCTGTGGGTTTCACAGCAGTGTACAGACTATGATGAGAGTGGCTTAGTTTTCTGCATTGTGGTTTTGGAAGGTTGCTGTGAAAGGCGATTGCGTGTACAGAATCTTTGTTTGTTTATGGCTCTCACCTCCAACTTTAACGGCTTGTGACAGGCTAGCTTTATTAAAGTGGGCTTTGAGCATGCGCTGAGAGCCAGTAAAACTTCTCTTACCGACGGTCAGGGATCAATTCTGACTGCCGCTCCTCAAATTAACAAAACTCAATAGCCAAGAGAGAACACCCTGCAAGGCCGTGTAAGAGGGTTAAATGGACGGGTTTAATACTTTAATCAACTTTAATAGTTCGCACTTTATTCAAATTTAATCGTTGGTTGAACAGAGATAGACCTCTTCCTGTGCCTGATGTTTGCATATTCTAATAGAGATAATGTCAACTAAAGGGTGTGTGCATGGATTAAGTGCTCTGCCTTCCCATGCCATGGATCTGCTGATATGCATCAACCCCTCTTTATTTCCTGTTGCTATTTTTTCATTCTCTCATTTCCCACTTCACTGATGTCTGATGAGGTTTACCAGGAGGTCCCCTATTGATCTCGCCAACAAATATGCTCAGGGCTTCAAAGCGAACCAACATAGTAGCTACGTATGTCTCTATAATTGTGTACATCTGAGTTTCTTGACTCTTTTATCTATTTCATTTTACCTAGGAAGCCTTTCATGTGCAGTGAAATCATCAAAAGCTTGTCTTTCCACCTTAGTCTTTTGGGTTTTAAGACTCTACCACAGGGTTGGGGCTCAGGAGATATTTTGTGAAAGCATGCAGTAAGTCTGGGAAATGAACCATCACTGGTTCAGTATATCAACAATTGAAATGCATAGTAAAACACACGACAATCAGTCTGAACACCTTTGCATAAAAATACACTAAACAACCACTCAGAACACCGTAGCAACTGAATAGCAATGGCCTGGCAAGCACCCACAACACCTTTGTTTCGTGGAGGTGAGTTTTGTATGTATAGTGGCTTTAATCTACACTGTGAAAAATAAACTAAATACATTTTATACAGCATACTTTGAGTCACAGATACATAGTACCGTTCTATTTTTATAAATTAAAAACAATAAATTAATACTTTAATTAAGCAAGGACGCATAATATTGATCTAAAGTGACAGTTAAGACAGATGTTATAAACGTTGCAAAACATTTCTATTTTAAATAAATGCCATTTTTATAAAAAAAATAAATAATAGGTAATAGGTTTATTCTACTCTTGGTAACATTCTGCTTGTATTTTAATTACAAAAAGAAAAGAAAACTCTACAAAAACTTTCTTCAGTCAAAGCATATTAAGCTTAACTATAACTTCTTAACTATAACGTCTTCAGAAAGACGCCAGATGTACATTTGGCCACATGATATAATCCTGAGTCAACTGTTTTATTACACTACAAATACAATGACTGGCTTGCCAAGGTTTCTGCGGCTGATCCTTAATCTGCTAACAGTAAAACTGAGGCCTCTTTCATTTTTCGCCATAATGAGAATTTTCAGCTTCTCTGTTTCCACCGGAGGAACATCCTTATAATTAGAATTTAATAACCTCCTCCCAGGATGTCAGTTAAACTCCTGTTCATTTCAGCCTATCTTATTTACGATATAATAAGAAAAAAGGCTGCTAAGCTGCTCTCGGTTTTCATTTCTAATTCATTTTTGTTTTGTTTCGGAATCCAACAATAATTGATTGGAATTTCTGTGCTAGTCTAAGACTCTCTAATCTAATTATTCTTAGGAATTAGCATAATTGAAGTATTACTTTAGATTTCACTTAACAACACCCTGAAAGAAAAGAAGGCTATATTTCTTTTTAGCCGTACATTATGATTGCAATTATTTGCCATGATACCTCTAATAAAGAAACAATGAGTGAGTCATGCAGAAACATTTTGTACAGCAAATGAACAATACAACATGAACACATTCAAAATGTGTATACAATTTAAAACCAATGCAAAATGAAACTGGACAAATCCTGGTTGTACTACAGTAATGATTTTTGCTTTAAAAGCAGATGAAACAGAATCTTGCTGTCTAGCCACTGAATTAACAAAGAAAAACTGAGACAGATGCAGGTGAATATGCAGCTAAATGCAATAAATGACCAAGTAATATTGATGTTGCACATTCATTAGCATATGAATCGTAGCTATTTATAAATAATACCCACAGTGACATAATGTAGCCTCTTAATTGCATTTGGTGGATGCAGGTCAGGTGTGAAGGGCACCAGTGAGTACTGATTAATAATCATCAGACTAACTAGGCCTCACTGTCTGCTTCACGGGACACTATTGTGAGGACTAACCCCTCACAATATGAACCTCAAATTGCCCTGTCAGGAACTTTGGCCTTTTTTGCCCCATTATGTACTGCCCTTTAACCCAAAATGGCCACCCATTGTTAAAAAGGAGAGGGTAAAAGGTGAGAGACGCCATCCTGAACAACAAATGTGCTGATGCCGGTGAACATGTGTATGCGTTGCTGAAGATTCATTCAACTCTGGCTGGGTGATGGATCCCAATCCACAACATTTATCGACAACAGATGCATCTGAGAAAGGAAAGCAAGTACAACAATAGACCATTGACTCATGATATATTAGATTTTATTTCGCTGTGGCGTCAGACAAGGGGAAGAAAGGAACAAACACCACAAGGGTATTTTCACAGATAATACTGCCGTGCAGAAATCTGGTGAACATGGAATTGTGGCTGCAATCCCGGTGGATCCAAAAGAATCCTATTCATTCTGCGTAATAAAGCTTTATAATATTCCAATGGCAACACGTAGTTAAGCAAACCACAGATGTGGTCTCTTTCTATCACAAAGGATGGTCTGCTAATATTCTGTTTGGAATAAGAGGATAAAATACTCTTATTCTTGCAGTAAATTAAAAGTTATCAAAGACAGTGATTGCAAAGTAGGTCAGGCTACAGTTTGCGCTTTGTGATGCTACTTTTACTTACTTTTTTTTGCTGTTCAGTCACTCAGTTGTTTGTGCAAAACGGAAAAATGTGGGGGTTTAATTGTATTTTCCCTTTTATCCCTTCTCCCAGGTGGTCAGTTAGCACTAAGGCGAGCACAGGGCAGACATTATTAAAGTGATTTTTTTCCCTTCCACGTTGTGACTAATCAAGTTGGGGTAATTAGACCCGCACGCCTGTGTAGATTGACATGAAGATTAACGAGTATTTGCGGCACGCTTGAATGGAAGTGTGACATTCGCCGCTTGTTGTCTGAGCAGACCTGCGGAAGCGGAGTGTTATAATCCAGCGAGACTGTGAGCTACAGTAACTAAACACGGCTGTAAACGTGTTTTTCTCTTTCATGAAGCACTCTTAAAACACACTAGCCATGACCTCCTGCACAAAATAACCAAACAAAGACTCACATTATTCTCCAATAAACTACTGCAGCCTGGATCAAGCACTGATTATATGCAATGTTATACATTTCCCCCCTAGTTCAAAGCCCAGACAAATCAGGCTTAATCAAATTCACACGGCCAGTCTATTGCTGGACTTTGTTTAGTTAGACTTGGGACTCAAAACAGGGAAAGGGTTTGAGTGTGGAGGGAATTACAGACAAGATGAGTGATTCTGATAAGCATTTATGAAACATTTCTTGCTGTTGCATGCTGAATGTTTCTAATCAGCCTCCTAAATGGCGGTGATAAAAGGACTTGTAAATCTTCAAGCCACGTTTAAGTTTAAAAAAAAAAAAAAAGGCTGTAAAAAATAAAACGGTAAATTTAATGGCCATCTGCTCTCTGCTGGAGCGGACTTGGGCGTAATGTGCTTTTTGTGCGATCAAAGGACCATCCGCATCATGGCGGTTTACCTTCAGAGATCTCAGCCAACTCCTACTGGGAGTTCACAGCCTTGCGTTTTGAAAAACACTTTTACACCAGACGTAACAAGTTAAGCCCGGAGTCATTTCGAAACAATACAAACAAGAAAAATAAAGCTTTTTTTTTTTTTTTTTTTTTTTTGAAGAACTAAATGTATAACTATATCTTGCAAGTGTTGTCTCTATTGACACATTTTATAGACTTCAAACTAATTTTATGTGTCCTTGGCCATTGAGGGTGTTTAGTTACAAAATGAGGGGAGGGGAGGTGACCAGCCAATGACAGGGATACAGAAATATTTTACCCAGTTATTGTTCTTGTCTCATCTGGGCTCAGTTAATAAAATATTAACAACTGCACTGCGTCAGGGTCTGTCAGCCCCCTTGCCTGAATCAATTTCAACAAATAGCCTACCATGAGTAAGACAGCTTCATTAAAACAAGAGAGTTTTACATGCAAAAACACTCACTAAGAACAAACAAAGATCTCAAAGCGATGTTTAGGTGTGAAAGTGTTTGTTAATATCACGTTTACTCCATTTGTACGGTTTTATTATTGTTTTTGTATGATTCTCAATGCATGCATCTAAAATGTAAGCACTTTACAGTTTTTTATAGTTTTTGTCATGCCACTAAAGCACTGTAAACTGATAAATCAAGTACAATCCTTCAAAAAAAAGCAGCACTACAAATCAATACAAAGCATACAGACACAGGTACACTCACACAAACATTAATTCAAGGACTTTATATTTGATGTGATTTGTTGGACAAAATGCTGGATAAAAATTATTGGATAAAAGCAATAAACCCACACTTGTGACCGAAAACTTTATATAAGGGGCCCAAAAAAGGGGGGGCTTTATTTAAAAAAAAAAAAAAAAAAAAATGCAAATATGCATTCGTTGTCTACTCGTATCATCTCCTCCTTGATAATTGTACATTGTAAAGCGTCCTTGAGCCCTGGAAAAACGTATTATTATTATTATTATGTTACAATTTTTTTTAAATCAACTTCATTAAAAAAAAAAATTTAATATTTAAATTTGTGCTAAACTGAAATATAACACTAAATGCATAATAAAGCTCAACTTTCATTGCATTATAAAGCACTGTATGTATTTAATCAAATATATACTGTATGTATAACTTAAATATGTATATTTATATTATATTTATGACAGGCAGGCAGACAGACAGATTTATCTCTACTCTGGGACACTTTCTCGTCACTGGTCACTCCCTTACCAGCATCCTGCAGGATCACCTGAGAGCAAACAAACACTCACACAGACTCTCAGAGACTTCAAACTCTGTGCAGTGTAAACAGCTTCTCTGCAGTCTATCAGGGGGCACAGCCAAAGCCCTTTGAAGAGTGTTTCAGGGCCAAATTAAAAAAACACTACGGCTCTTCAAACAACACTGAAGGGACAGCGGCAGTTGATCTCGTGCTTTCAAGGTTACAGAGCTGTGCAAACGTATACAAGTCCACACTACAAATACAGAGAGACACTTCGGTCACAGGAGTAGGACCACCGTGGCCGTACCGCCCACCTAATAAACACTGATCTCCTCCTAAGCCTCCAGTCTCCAGCTGGGGTCTCTAGTCCACAGGGGCCTGCCGAGGACCCAGGTGTAAGTGCAGATTTCACACAGGCATGGTGGCCCACCTCTGGAGTTAATTTAGCCACATGCTATGGATGAAAGCGAGATGCAGGGCCAACCCAGGCACAGCCCACCTCCTAAATAGTACTTTTATAATGCAACAGCTTCCCCTGTGCAATTCTGTTGATAGTACTTTAATACTTGCTCAACTGGGATAATAGTCACAATTATTGTTTTATTTCACATTCTAACTAAAGACTATATTTGCATTTCATGCAAAAAATACCAGTGTTTGATAGGCAGCTAGATAACAATGTTAAAGTATTAAGCAATTTTATATTGTGGCTTAAGCTGTGTGAAAATGAAAGGTTACATCAAAGCCCACTGACACACAGTGGGCATCTTATTTTCTGTCACTGTATAAGAATATGTGCAGAAAAGTAGCCAAAAAAGGTTAAATAGACGCAATAAAGAAGACCAACCAGAATCCAGTATGCGAACTATGTCATGACAATGTGATCTCATGAATGTGTATTTTTACATAGTGTGGTTCTACCACACGTCCATTTAGTTTTTTCATACACACAAAAACGTACAATATTGACATATTTATAGCACTAAAATGTAAAAATACTTGTGTATTAACAGCAATAAAACATAAATCATTTACGTATCTAAGTGTGAATGTGTATGAATTCCCATGTATTAATATTAAAATCGTGGCATTAATGTTTTAAATCTGTTGTATTCAATTGTCATATCAATACATGTTTTTAGTCAAATTTATTGAATGCAGTTTATTCATCTTATATGAAATAACATTTCTGTTTGTGACTTGTGCTGCAAACTCGTTTTGAAGGATTACATAACGTTAAACAAGAGTACACTTTGAAACCTTAAAATGAATAAAATTTCTGTAATTGTTTGATAATTCTGTAATGTTTAGTTTGTTTGCTGTGCGACACAGAAGGCACATGACTGACAATACAAAGCACGACATAAATTCACAAATGACATCAATTTTATTTGTTTGCTGTACTCCAAATCTTTACAATCCATATGTTGGAACAGATCCAAATTCAGCCCTTTATCCATCGATCTTCATCTTCATTCTCAGCAGCGACCCGTGCTCGTTATGATTCAAATTTGAAAGTTGCGCTCTAACGAACCTTTACGACATGGTTTACGGCACTGCTATCGAATGCTCATTGGTTCTCACCTGCTTCGTCACAGATTGCGACCTGCCGTGTTTAAGTGGATTTGAAATGAGTGCGCCTTCACGGAGAGAAGCCAGATTCATATTTTTTTTTATGGATTAATAACTTAAATTCTGCTCTGCACCCCATAACAAACTACTACCGCCAGAGAGGACTGCGACTGCAACTCATCATCATTTTAACTACTTTTGGTACCACTTTTGATATTTTTGCAATCAATTATTGTGATTACGCTTGTTTGTCTGTTATTCTTTTATTTATAATTAGTTTATAATTAGTTGCTCAAAATATTGTTTTAATGTTATATTTTTTACTAAAATTATCATTTTCCTAAAAATTTCTGTTCATTATGTTTTATTCTTTTAACATTCTGTATAAAATGGGTATGTTTAGGTTTGGGATGGGTTTAGGGATCTTACATTTATCTACAAAACAATAAAGGAAATTATACATATCTCTTTATGACATGAAAGATTCGTAAATATTTAAGTATTAAGTATTTTTATGTTTTAGTGCTATAAATACGTCAATATTGTACGGTTCAGCACCTTTCTAAAAAAATGTACAAAAATGTTTTGTGTCTTTGAAAGTTACGTATTTATACCTACGTATTAACAATGAGACCAGGCTGGTCATGACATCACATCAATACAATTCAATGGGTTGTACAAGAATTTCACATATTTATTTCTATTATATAATAACATATATAATTCTATTATTGTTGTTAAATTCTTGGACTTGTAACATTTGCTTTTATGTCAATAAAAAAAATAAAAAATAAAAGTTTCACATATTTATTATATCACAATCTTGTACAAAATAGTAAAACTATAAGGCTTATATTATCACTTAAAGTTAAATGAAGTCTGTAACTTAAGAGATTCAAGCTCAATGATTGTTTATTGACCAATGAAATTTCAGTCATTCATGATCTCATTACCATGATCTTTTTTTTTTTTTTGTAATTTTTGTAATTATGTTATTTTATAGAGTCTGCACTCACAAAAACAGAAATATACCCAATGAAATATAACTATAAAAAAAATATATTTGAAAGTCACAAATCACAAAGAGAAATTTGAACATTTCTGATCAATACAGCAGTGCCTCGCAAGTACTATAATTAGAAACATGCCGAAGGCATTTATTATTGCATAAACTGATTTTAAAAAGTATGATTATTTTAAAGTATGCCATTTTTAGTGGACAATAAATGAGGAAAAATGTGACAGAAGCACAAATGTTTGCCCGTTCATAGCTCAGAGACTTAATGGAGTTTCTTTGAATGCACTTTTTCTCAGAGGTTTCTCCAAAAATTCCATTAGAAAATTAAAAACGGACAAAAAAAGTTGTAAATGATATGTTGTACAATTCAAGGTAACCTGAAATGGCACAAATTAAAAGAAAAGAAGCTACACAGTAACAAGAACTTCTTGGAATCTGAAAACACCATGGACATCAAAAAGAAAGAAAAATACAAAAAAAAAAAAAACAGTGGTGCACAGTCAACAATTTAAAAACAAAATTAAGCTGGCTCAAAAGTAAAAAATGTGTCTCTACACTTCTTTATATAATTCAGACTTATCAATGGATTTTCAAAAGCATCTTAAAAAAAAAAAAAAAAAAAAAAAATAGTTTCCCGCATTAGAAGTGTCATTATTATTCACCCCATTAAGTCCTTGCTCTACAAACACAAACTGCAGCAGCTGAATGAACAGAGAACCTTGTCTTAATTAGTTCATATTAATCTCATCTTCCCCCTTTAAAACTGCTTTTTTAATTTCAACTTTGTTCTCCTAAGAGAATCAAATAAATGGTCAGAAACTATTTTATTTTCTTAGCTATGAGGAACATGAAGAGAAATTGTCTTTATGTTTTCGTTGGCCATTGGGATCCAGACAACATGTGAAGGCCTTTAATGGTCTGAATGATAAGGTTCCTGGTGACTGACAAATTAAAACAGCCACTCTGGAAATGTAATGAATATAAATCTAATTTATGGAGAATATTTCAGTGAGCGCTCTCCCCATTTCTTTCTCCATTTCGCAGTTCACAGAGCGGACTGTTTACAGATACTGAGAGATAAGAGCCAATTAGGACTAAGAGGTGCAGATAGTATTGTTGAAGAAAATTTCTCTTCTGCTAATATCTCTTCTTCGGCTCATAAATCCCCTCACCTCCCAAAAACTGCTGTTCCCTCCCCCCGACTGGCCCTCACAAAATCAGTTTCTCAGGCCTACTTTTCCACCCTGCCTAAGATAACATCCGCCACTGTGAGCTTCCCAATTTGCAATGTTATAACCAACTTCCTTAGTGCTTCTTTCCTCTGTATCTTGCTTTCCCTGCCTCTTCTTCTTACTTCCTCTTCATTCCCTTATCCTGTCTCTCTCTCTAAGCACCTGTACCTTTCATACTAGAGCCTCTAGGGTGTCTCAGAGTCCTCCATTTACTCAGTTTTGAAATTCAGCAATAAAGTAATCAAATATAAAAATGAGTAAATGATTTTTTCATTTATTTTTGAATGAACTGTTCTATTATAGGAATGCACTGGCTCCTATAGTTAAACAGTTTGTGCAACTTTGTTTGTGCAGACTAAATCAGTATAATTACTGACTGATTGTCTATATACAAGTTTAAGTGTTATTTAAATAAATGATATTTTAATTAAAACCATTTTATTAATCAGTCAGTAATTGTACTGATTTCAGACACAAGCCTGAAGTATACAAGCTTAATTTCAAGAGGAAAATCACTAACTTTAGTTCAGTGAGTTTATTCAGTGAAGGATTTCTGAATAAACATCTCCAGTAAATCGAGTCTTGACTTGATGAACGATTCATTAAAAGAACCAGAAACTATATTGATTAAACAGTGTAGTGTTACTGATCCGCTAAAAAGAACCAGATCATAGGAGCCATTTCTTCTTGAATTGTACAACATTAGTAAACTTTTGATTCACTATAAAAGAATCAGTTCATAAGAGTCATTTATTAATGAATCTACAAAGGTTGCATTGTATGTTACTGATTCACTAAAATGAACTTGATAAGAAGAGTCATTTCTTCAGGAATCGGACTACACTGCTTGTGCTGTATGTTTGCTTTTGCGCTAGTACTAGAATTACGCATTTACTCACATTTATGTCGTGGCACACATCTCGTCACATTCAGTTTGGAATGTAAACCTGGACTGCGGCACAAATACAATATGCTTTATTATGCTGTGGTGCTATACAGTTAGCCAGGGAGATTTCAGGAAAAGAGTTGGGATTCTGTCATTTTATATACACAAAACACAGGAGTCCAGTCTCACTGTTTCTTCCTCAGTGTCACCTATTACCCCTGGGAGACCCACACAGACACCGGTGTATGTGCACGTATGTGTGTGTCTGTGTGTAACATGTCGGCCCCAGACAGGAGGGCTGGCGCTACCATGGGGTTAACGGCATGAATGAATTCATTCTGCCCCGTGGGAGCTGTCTCTGTTTTGCTTGAGTGACACTCTCTAGACAGATGCGGCGTTCTCCAGGACAGCCTTCACCAGCTGAATATCCAGAAGGAAAGATGCTCTCTCTCGTTTCGGTAACAGAGGAAAGAGAGAGAGATAGAGGAGAGAGAAAAAAAGATGACAGCTTCTCTCTGGAGCTCCCCTTCTCTCCTCAGCTCCATCTCAGGGCAGAAACACAGCATTTGTTGGCGAGAGCACAACCTGACAGATAGCGCTAACTAGCACAGCCTCTTGAGACACACCAAAAGGCTGACAGTCAGTTACGGTCTGGCTAAAGGGCACGACTCCTGGTCTGTGTGTGCTCATTGGAGGTGCCAAGAGTGTCACCCAGCACAATGTTGAACCCACAACCCCCAATTTCTCCACCCCCTTCTGTATTTTCTTGCTAATACCATGGCATAAACAGACAGACATAACAGACGCTGTTAAATTTAAAAAGAAAAGGGGGTGGGGTGGGGGGGGGGGGGGGCTATTTAGAGAAAAGACGCACTTTTACAGTGAGTCAGTCTGTGTAAATACCAAGGGTCTTGGATAATATTTCTTCACGAGCCTTTGTTCTAGGAATCTAGGAACTTTTTCAGACCATTTTGACATCTGTGAAAGTACAAAGGCTGTAATTATGACAGAAGAATAGACATTTTGACTTGAACCACTGTTGTGATGTGTATCCATGTGACGTACATACACAGATACATGCAAACGTTTCACGCTCGGAACTAATTGCTTCCTATGGACGCTGGCATTTTACAAAACTGTGGTTGTGGAGTTTCAGCAAAAGCGAATGTTTTCTTTTGTATTGCCATCATTAAAAGAGTCCAAATACACCACTTTAGTGATCCCAGCCTCCCTCCTGTGTGGATAATGTGGTCTGCTTCACACTTCACTTGAGAATTGTCTTTAGTAAATTCCATTTAAAATTGAATTAATTTGTAGTAATTACTAAAACCTTGTGAGTCTGTTTACTTTAGAAAAAGTATCCTGATTCATACTCCATAGCTCTGTGGCTAACTATAGTCCATTAAAAGCTAATACTGAACCTAATCGTTTTTGTCCCAAATCTATTTAATCCCATGCTTGAGTTAATGCTTTGTGCAGCAGACGAGCTAATGTTCATATTGGTGATAAAGATCATATAAATGCTGTGTGAGTATATGGGCACATCAGATTGGGCTTATCTATTTAGCCATCTATTAGCCACCAGCAGCTGATTATCTTCTGCTTATAGTGTTAAATTCATTCCAGGTGAACAAACATTCAAATAAATAACACTGATAATAAATTAAAGTTTCTTTGATGGTCTGTACACAAGGGTTTTGCAAATAAACCTCCAATTGGCAAACATACAAATTGACAGTTCAAATTTTAAACAAAAGAGCATATATATATATATATATATATATATATATATATATATATATATATAAAGGTTATTTTGATAATAAGGCTTTTATTCACTGTACCATCTGGTAAAGGGTTGATAAATTAAATTAGAAATATTCTTCATCTCATCATTTCATATTGCTGACTGAATTTTAATTGTCACCTTCAGTTTCTTAACTTTCTTTAAAAGAAATTAATTAGTATAAGATCTTGAATCCACATTTAAAGAACCATATCAAGGTGATATTAATTTGGCCCCTTCCCACTCATATTGAAAAACACCCTTAAAATCACTACTAATTAATTAGCTAAATACCTAAAAACTCTTTCTCGTGCAATTTTACTAAAACCTCACTAAAATGCTTCTCTTGTGCAAACCACTTCTTTTTGGAGTGATGGACAAAGTAATATAATTCAATGTGATTGTGCCTTTTCTTTTTTTTTTTTATATAAAAAAAAAAAAAAAGTTCCATTTGTGATGTTAAAAGTGGCCACTGATTTGACAGATCAAACCAGTGTTAAATGGATCATGGGTGACTTCAATGCTAGGTCTGTAAAGTGGCCTGTTTGTGAGACTATGGTGCTTTTGTGGGGACTGTTCCTCATTGCTCCTAAAACTGTCAGGTTGAATTTTGTCCGCAGCCCAGGGCTAAAGGATGCAAAAACTGACCAATGAGTAAACTGACAGGACGATTCATCCTTCAAACAAGGATGACTCCCAGTGGGCAAAGCCAGTGAGGCTCAGCGACCGCAGCACCAAACACGAGGGTTTCCAGACCCAAATCCAAAGTGACATTCAGAAAGGGAATGTTCGGTTTTGTCTGAAATCTCAGTGACTGACCCAGAATAATGTGGAAGGGGAGGGAGAACGTCCTCGCTCCTGCACTCGACTTTTCTGATGCGTCACTGAGGAAAGATAAAATGCAACTTTTTTCGACCAGTTTCTCAAAACGTATTTGATGACATGGTAAAACACCTATCTATAAGTCACACAAGCTTTGAAATCGGTTACCTGGAGTCATGTGGATCTCTTCCTTGAATAATATTTTGTCACGGGTCAAACAAGAGGTAGATATTACCTCAAGGATATTTTCTCCACAAGCACAGAGATAAAATTATAGATAGCTGTGACAGTTTTTCTCTAATGTACTGGAAGTTTCAGATGTCTAATAACAGAACAAATAACAGATTTACACATTTGAAACGCAAACACATGCACAAATCTGCATAGAAAAGGTGAGTAGCAAAAGTGCCAGAAATAAGACAAAAAAAACTGTGTATACTGTTGGTGTATATCAAACAAATGACTCAGGCTTTCCACAAACATCATTACTCGGTTCATGATTTCCTGGGATCATGACTGTTTACTGTGAATGTGTGAAGGGAAAACCATTTACAAGCCCCAACAGGGTTATTCCCATGGGAATTAAGGGCTCCAGTGAAGTAGTTTGTTCAGGTGTTTACTGGTAGATGTAAGCTGCACGGGAATGTTAGAGTGTCTGTTGACATTTACTCTGAAAAGCTAAACACTGCACATCCACAACTGTTGGATTGTGCGAAAAAACCTGCACCTGTAACCATTAGTGAGGATTTCAATAATTCCTCCTAATTTTTTCTTAACTTAATGAAAGGGTTCTGGAGTAATGCATTTGTGTGTGTACACAGTAATTTGCTGGTAAAAGTTAAAACACTTTCCTGGCATCGTGCGCACATGCAGAGCCCAAGCGATGCCATTGACTAACTAATGGCATGGTTGCCAATGGGGATGGGATGACAGTGGGGAGATTTATGTGTGGAGACACAGATGAATGATTCATCAGTTCTAGGGAACAGTGATGCGAACATTGAGCCCAGCATCGACGGCAGAATCCACACACTTTAACCGAGATGTGACAGTAGACCTGCCACCTTGTTCGACACCTGCATTAATGTGTCCTTTATGAAGCTTTTGGTGGGGTGGGGAGTAACTGGCTTGGCATATTTTTCTAATACTGTCATTTATTTGTTCATCTTTATATATGTGTATTTAGTGGTATTTGCTAAGGTATTTCTTATGTTTGCCAGTTAACATATCCTGCATTGTTGTAGAAGGAACATGAGCCATATCTAGGAACTAGAAAATCTTGAAAATATGACTTGAGGTTGGCCTATTTAACCTAGCAAGTATCCATAACACCCTAGAAACCATGTAATAAGTAGAAACAAAAAAAACAAAAAAAAAAACAACACGCACTCAAACCATTACAACCACATATAGTATGAACACACTGGCAATGACCAACAACAATCTAACATTTTGGCAGTGACATTTACATGGACAAGCACATTTTATGTTGTGTCAAATTAAATTGTAATGCTATATATGTGTAAATATTAATACAAACTATTTTATTACATTCTTAGAACTCTCCAAGACACCATAACACATCAGCGCATCTAAATATAGAGCTCACTAAAGTAGCCCAAAAACTAATGGTGTGATAATTTCCAATCAATTAGTCCATCCATCACTGCTGATTGGGCCAGAGTGTGATAGCAGAGTCTATTTCAGGATCCCTCCTACAAAAACCTGTGAACAAGCATGCAGTGAGGGATTATGGGTACAACTCCACCATCCAAAAGAATACACATTCATGTGCTTGTGTAACAAGCATCTCTATCAAAGAGTAAAATGGCCTTGTTGAGATCCATTAGATCCACATGCTGCCATTCGCCTTTTGACAGCCGCATGTGGAGGATGTTTTGGTAAGAGTTGGGACAAAAGCATGGGTTTTGCATCATTTCAGGCTTTAATTTGAGCATGGATGTGGTCGTAGCTAAAGTGGCAGGTGTGATGCTTTTGTTCCAGTGCCTGTGAGCTCAACATGGATGAGAGCAGGTGCACGGATGAAACTGTTTTGAGCACTGATGATGTATTAGCTACCAAGCAATGCTGAGGTAACCTGAAGATGAAACGTAATTCATGATGTTCTGTATTAATGGCAAAAGACAAAAGGATGGATGAATTGTGCAAGGAGAGAGACAGTCGGTTTCACCCATACAAATTGAAAAACCTAAGACTGGTTGCATTCAGCACCAGTTCAAAACATTTAAGGGAGAGTTTTTACAGATATGTACAATCTAAATTACCCTTTGAAAATGATATTCATACTGAGAGAAACTGAGAAAGGGTTGGATGGAGGATTTGAGACTGAGTATGTGAGTGGAGTGGAATTACAGAGATTTTCCCCTCCCCCACTTAAAGCATTCTCAAATCAATAGGTCCAAATCCACTCCAGGTCAACAACAACGTTTTTTGTTTTTTTTTCCCTTCACATCTTGGAAAAAGTGATCATTTTTAGATATTTCCATATTATGGAACACATCCTCAACACTTCTATTTAAATTTTAGAAATAGTCGACTCAATAGCCTGTAAATAAATTGCACAACAGCAAACCCTTTAGTTGTGATTGTATTGTAAAATAATCTTTGAAATGAAGCTGAATGTACTGCTGGCATAGGCTCCGTGGAGATATAAGTGATGAAACAATAACAACATGAGTTGAATGTGACCAAAATAGAAGCTCTATACAGTACGTCTCTTGGTGCCAATTTGCAACACATACTGTACACATCCACACAGATGAATTCACATACTAAAAGAATATGCAAATCCCAACATGGCAACCGTCAGGTATCAATAGGCTGCTTTAAAGTGTGAAAAAGCAATTTTAAAAGCTATCCAATGGTTGTGTTCCGTCAATGGAGTCACTTTCACCCTCCCCAAAAAAATAAAACGATTAATGCCCACAGGCTAACGGATGTTGCTGGCAACACACACGGTCTTAATTGCTTTTTGCAAGGTCAAGCGGCCTACTGCTCCACAGCTCAGAATAAGAAGACATAATTCAAGTATGAAACATGACATGTTCTTATTCCAGCAAGGAGAATCTGAAACTTCACTGGACCACATTACGGTCATACATTTTAAAATGTCCAGTGCCAAAACATATATGTTAAATCAAAAATGAAGAACTATACAATGCAGATCAGCAGTAACCAAATTATAATTGAGTGTTTAAAGAATGCTTTGAAAGGGAAGGGTAACTGCTCTCACTTCTACTCCACTCAAATACTCTGGTCTCGCACAGACTTACAAATACGAAACATCACCTAAAATGCTGTGATTTGTTTGGGTGGTATAATTTAAGTCTCAGTGCTAAACAGTCAAAATCATTTTAAATAGAATGTAAATGAGCCAATATCCCCTCTGAACGAAAACATCAAAGTTGTAATTACTAATCAGATTAGTAGCAAAGTAAAAAGCAAAATCATCATGTTCTACACCAACAACCAGACTGATAGACATCAGGACTTATTTACATCTGATGTAGCCCATCAGAACACCCAGCCGACTAAACAACCCCAAACAGTTTATATAATCAGATGCATCTCTGAACTGCTTAATTTACTAGAAAGCAAACATCAAGATATAGCGATCAGTTATGAAGTCTAACAAATTTATTTAATAACTGTTATTACAAATTTTAAGCTAGAAATGATGGTAGCAATAAAGTATCACTACATACAGTGTTATTATTAGACAGAGATCATTTAGATTAAGAATAAATACAAGATTTAAACATGCCTATTCAAAACTAAGTAGCTAAAGTGGCAACTAAAGAACGTGCTTGGCTGACCACACCAATTTTATTTTGATTGAGTTTGTTGTGTGTCGCGTTTGTGGCTAAACAACAGGAAACCACTTGACCGCAGCTATGAAACTCTGTGAGACTCAAAAACTGGGTGGAATGCTGGTACGCTAAAGCCTAAACCGCTTAAACAGTTTACAAGAACAATTAAATGCCTGTGACCTTTTGCCCCACCCAGAGTTCAAAGCCCAATGCTATAGAAACTTTCCCTTCTATTTACATTAAAGAGTCAGCTTTTCTGACACATCTTAGGTCATTGGAAAGCAAAACAAGAACAAGAAAACCTTCAAGAGATAAGAGGAAGCCTGCGTCTTTTTTCAAGAGTAGCGAGTGAGATGAACTTGTCACAGATGGAGGTCCTCACCTCTATAAACGATAGGCGGTAGGAAAGGGGGAGAAAAGAAAACATTTGTGTATCTGCCATCCCATTGCTGATATTGTAGGGTCAAGAGATAAAGCCACCCAGGACATACAAGATTTTTTTCAGACTGGAGAGTGAGAAAGAAATGAAGAGCTTTGTTTTGAGTGAAACAGGAGAGACAGATTGAAATAGAGGGAGAAAAGTCGCCTTAGATTGAAGTCTCAAAAGATAAAAGCCAAAGATTGCTTGCTGCCTAGATCATCATCCACTGAATGAGCTCATGTCAGTCTGCTTTTGCTTCAGTTTTGCAATTATTTTCACAGGATTACACTTGGCTTTGTTCGGACAGGCAGGAAAAATCTGAACTTTTGGTGCATCTTATTCAAATTAGTTTCTTTTCTTTTTTTTATTTGAACAGCAAAAACAGATAAAAAAAAAAAAAAAAAGATCAGCTCAGACTTAATTTTTTTGGGTTTTTTTTTTTTTTGTCATTTATGTATATGCATATATGTAGTGCACAATGTATTCTAAAGTAGTGTTCAAATACACTCTTTTTCATAAGGATACACAACATATCAGCAAATAGATATTTTATTTATCGTATCAGTTGATATTAACTATATTTCTATCATGACAACTCTCAGAAGATTTTTATCATGGTAATGGATATAACAATGTTAATGTATTTGGCCTTGGCGTAATAGATCTGCTTACTGCTAATAGGAACTGGCTACTGCTAATACACATGCTGTTTTGCTGCTGTGTGTATGCAAGACATAGTGGGCCCTCGTGGGTCATAATTGCATATATACACATATACATACATATATACATACATATACATATATATATATACATATATATATATATATACATATATACATATATATATATATACATATATACATATATATATACATACATATATACATATATATATACATACATATATATATATATATATATATATATATATATATATATATATATATATATATATATATATTAGTGGTGGGCCGTTATCGGCGTTAATGTGCTGCGTTAACGTGAGACTCTTATCAGGCGATAAAAAAAAATATCGCCGTTAATCTATTCTCAAAGTTGGGTTGGGAGCTGGGTCTATACTACACAAGCTATGATGACTTTCACCTTGATATTTTAGCGCGGATGTATACCTAGCCGAATTGCACTGTAGGGGGCGAGAACGAGTCTTTGAACCTGTGTGTATGCCTTGTGTATGAAATTACCACATCAAACGTGACATGCTAACATGGATGCAGCTATGAAGCCGCCGGGTTTGCTTCAGGGAAAATTTATTTTTAAGAAGCTTCCCAATGGAAACCTCGACAAGACTAAGGTTGTCTGCACCTTGTGCAATGCGGAATTAGTTTACTGTAGGAGTTCTTCCAGTCTCAAATACCACCTAAACGCAAAGCATCCCTTAGCTAATGCGGAAGATGCCGGGCCAAGCACTGATGTAGCGCAGGGGAAGAGTCGTCGTCAAACTACTATGTTTGAGTGCAACCGAGGCAAGCCCGTCAGCACAGCTCTATCAGCCAAGCTAACTAATCTCCTCGCTCAGTGGATTGCCACCAGCTGCCGGCCCATCAGCGTGGTTGAAGATGATGGGCTCGAGCTTGTTCTCCAGGCGGCCACAGGTGACCCATCTTACAAACTACCTGCGAGGCGAACTATCATGAGGAGAATACATGACCAGCACGCCGCAGAGAAAGCCGCAAAAGATGAGAAGATGGTAGAGGCGAGGTGTGTAGCACTGACTGGGGACCATTGGACATCTGTCAACAACGATAACTACCTCGGCGTTACTGTACACACCTTATCGATGCCAGCTGGGAACTTCACTCCTTCGCTTTAGGTAGGCTACGTTATGTAATTTTAAATTACATAATTTAATTTAATTACTTAGCCTATTAATTACTTGGGTAATTAATTATTTGGGTAGCACACATATTCTGAATGCCTTCAGCGGAATTCAAATGAGCCATTTTAATCTAGATTAATCTAGATTAATTCCAAGATTACAGTGAGATTAATCTAGATTAAAAAAATTAATCTATGCCCACCACTAATATATATATATATATATATATATATATATATATATATATATATATATATATATATATATATATATATATATATATAAAATTACCGATAGCATGTGGAGCTGGGGAAGGTGGAGGGTTTCGGAGGAACTCTGAAAGCTTGCTGCAAACTCTTAGTGAATGCTAACCAGCCATTTAAATGTTGTGAGCAGCAAGCTCATTGGCTGCAGATGTGACATGAACTAATCAGCTTGTGTTAAGTAGTTAACACTGAATATCATCAGTTTGCGTTAAGGACTTATCAGCCTGCACCATCTAGAGTTTCATGACAGAACTAGGCATATTGGTCTACACATCGAGTGTCACATCACGTCAAAAACAAATAAAACCCATAATAATTACTGATGTTTAGATTACTGAGAAATAATTGTGATATGCGATATTATTGTCATTTTAAGACCATTTTATGCCACTGAATATATAATCATAATATAACAGCATAATAATGCAAGTAGGCCTACACACTTTCAAATGACAATGAACTTAACTCTTAAGAATATTTAGATACTGGAATTGAAGCGTCAAAAAAATGTATGTTGAATAAATAATAAATAAACCTTTGCTAACAAAAACTGCAAAATAACAAGTAGAAAAAGAAGAGAAAAAAAAAAAATACTTGCAAATGCACAAAAGGCACTTATATGGATTTTTTTCTATCTACAGGTTTTTCCCTGACCTTATTTTCTCAGTAAAGTAAGGGTGCATGCTATTGTCAGATGTCCATATGAACAAAGATTTAGCAGTCAGATGGCCTGTTGTTGAGGTATCTGCTTTTCTAGAGGTGTGTTTGAAAAACTTATTTTAACTTAAGCGCCGCGCCATGCACGAGATGCTGCGAAAGACGCGAGTGCAACAGTCAAACAAACACATTTCCAAACTGAGTGCATTTGTCTGTAGTTGTCAGGAAAGCACTATAACAACTCGAGCATTTTTCCGCCTGTCGATGTCAGCTCTGTGTATGAAGGAGCTGCCTGAGCCCCGCTTTTGCCTCTGAGAGCAGACAAGATGACAGAGGCAGCACGATCGGCAAAATGTTGGTGACATTTATTTTTGTGTAAACATAATGGGCAATATATCGCGTCACCAAAAATGATCGAGGTCATGTCCATATATCGTGCGATAAGTCGATATATCGACTATCGCGACAGGCCTAGATACAATATACATATGCCTGTTTAATTTCTGACATACTTGAGTCTTGAATCTACCGACAACAGGATAAATAGAAGAGTAAAAGAACATTTGCTTTAACGCATCGTTTAAAGACTTTAAAGAGTCTGTACAGAGATGCAAACATCTTTAAATGACTTTAAAAGGACCCCAGTGTCAGAAACAAGTGGATAGATTATTTTTAAATGGCGCCCCGGATTGCATCCAAGGATTATATGTTTTTTGGGAATATTTGACTCAAGATTGTTTTGTAAATGAGACCCAGTAATGGAGAGTTTGCAAAGAAACTTTTGTTGAAAGATAAAACAGCCAACTGTACTGGATCTGACAGCAGCTACATCACAAATCATAAGTAAACAATTTCTTAATGGTTTGTCTGTAAATGGCGGTTTTATATGAATAATGTTTTTAAAACACTTGTACAATAGCAAATGTTTGTTAATACTTTTTCCTATACAATGACATTAGCCAATCATAACAGTGGCAATCCCAAACTAGTGTAACTGCTTCTCCCTGTTTTCAGAGTTTAACATGTTTTCTTATGTTGCCAGCCTTAGATTAGCATTTTTGTTTTCTTCTTTGACACTATACCAAATGGCTTATAGTTACGGGTTAATTGGTTTTCTAGCACTGGCATCTGGAGATGGCAATTAGGGGAGACAATACTCTTGATATGGGCTTTGATTAAACTCCCTTCAGTGCTGAACACGACAATGAGCTCCTTTTTTTCTTTTTTTTTTTATCAGGGATGCAGGTTTTGTTTGCAGGCTGACATGTTTGCAGAAAAAAAAACACCTCCAGATGCAATGCTAACAGGCATATTTCCTTTCACAGATCTTTTTCAGGTACAAAAATATTCCCACAGAGGTGTTACATCAGCCTTCGTTCACCTGCCGCTGCTGATGAACATTCTCTAATAGCCACTCTGACACACAAGCGCACACACACCAATATCAAAAGCCAATTACGGCAAAATAATGAAGAAACCAAATTGCCCTCAAGACGTTTTGCATCGTGACAAATCAATAAAAGGACCATGATGACATACAACGAGGTGCCAATAAAGCAAGCGTTTGACTCCCAGTCGTGGGGGTCACACTGATTCACTGACAAGTGCTGTGGTAAGTAGTTTTGTCACAGATGTGTGACCTCTAACCTTAATCAAGCTTTTTTTTTGTTGTTGTTCGCCACTTCTCCAATCAGGGAAATCGGTCACAGTGGCTGATAAGGGTCTATTGTAAAGACGGGGGTTTGTGGGCTTTTAGTACACATCAGATAACATAAGAACCATACTAAGAAGAGTGTGATGTGAGACGGATAGTGTATCACAAGTGGTAATCGCTTCCTCACGAGGGACCCAATCAAGCGCAGTCGGTTCCCGAGATGTGGCAGGGGAGAGGGACCCTCCCTGACACCGTGGCACAGATGGATAAGCAATAGATCGTGCGAAAGGGGGCACACGACTGACCTACATTCATTATCTGGGGACTAAATGGATTCCTCTGTAAAAGTGAGGTGTATCAAAATTCCAAATGTAATTGGGTTGATTCATGACCCCACACCCTGACACTTCTCTACCCCTTCTGTCATGTTTTGTGCTTTGTGTGTAATTACTGCAATCACGTCAAAGCGTGTGCAGAAATGTGTCCAAATGAGGGCCTTGGTAGTGTTTCGCCATCAACCGCCCACACGGGCAACCCCAGACATGGTTGGACACCTTTGATTCCATATGCCAGTGGACGACGATGTGTTTACTGCTGTCGAATCCATGGAGAAACCACCTAACATCTCAAAATGATGTCACAATGAAAACGTAGTAAGATAAGACCCTTACCTCCTCCACCGCCGAGCAGAGAAGAGTTTGCTGTAGAAGAAACAAAAGAGAGAAAAACAACATGAGTGTCTGATTTAAAGAATACATTCAAAAGAAGCACTTTAGCTCAAAGCACACTATCATTCAGATGTAAGCCAACAGAGATGTAGAACCTGAAGGTCAAGAACACTCTAAAGTCAGACGTTTGCACTGAATAGAGGTTTGAGGCACCAGTAAGCTGGCAGAATGCTATCATTACACTTCTGAAATGAAGTGAAAGCCATTAAGTGCTAAACGCCTAGGCTGCGTGTTTTCTGTCAGAGCCGAGTGGGCTACACGTAGAGCTGCTGCGGTGAGTTTAAGCAGAAGCGTGGGGGGCCCGGGTGTTTCTTTGATGCCATGTTTCTGATCTCTGATAGTGCAGTGGGCGGCCCAGGGTCGAGACCTGTCTAAGAAATCTCTCCTGCCGCCCGGATAAGAGTACTAAAAACAGACAGAGTAAAAATATATTCTACTTCTCTTTACGTAGATAGAACAATCAGCCATACAATAGTGTGTGGCACCACAACCCACAGTTACAACCTTTCTCTGCTATTCTACAAGTGGTAAGCTAATAAGAGGTTTTATTAGAGAAAAAAGAGGGGTTACTGAAACATTTAAAAGTACTAGGATTATATCTGCTATAGATTAAAAAAAAAAATTAATTATCAAAAATAAAAAAAATACTTTATTATTCATTTTATTTACTAATTTACACACACACACACATATACATATATACACACACACATATATATATATATATATATATATATACACACACACACACACATATATATTATATATATATATATATATATATATATTATATATATATATATATATATATATATATATATATATATATATATATATATATATACACACACACACATATATATAATCTATTTATATTTTATTACATTTTTAATAAAAACAAATGTTAATTATACATTACATATCTGCACTGTTCAGAAAGAACGGCAAGATATACATCATCATTTTAACAGCATAAAAAGGTCCTAGCAGTGCGACTTTGCGCTTCTGTCTGAGCTTTCCCAACAACGACAGCACGGCATCTCATATCCCAATGGGGACGCTGAGAAAGTTGAGAATAATGACCCACGAGGGCCCTTTTATTTTTACCTTCTTAAATGTTTCTTTCCCTTTGTGAAGCAAGTCTCTCTGTGGGATTCTTTTGATCTCTCTTCCCCTCGCTCCTGCTCTTTTTTCTTAGAGAATAAGCATAAGGTAAGCATGAAAAAAACCTGCTACCTCCACTGAGATCGACAACAAGACTAACCCCACAGCAACTGATATCAAGGGAGACATTAAAATCCTCAAAATGGATGGGGACTTTTCCTTAACAATCTCTTATCATAAGACAGCGAGCAGGAGAACAAATGGAGAACAGCTGCTGTGTAGAAGTAAAAGAGAAAACGTGTGCACTTTCAGAAGAACATCCCAGTGCTGCTGTGCAGTGAAACTACTCGCAGTATGACCCAAAGTGACAGGAACTTGAGTCCAAACAGGCCACAGCCAAAATCTAAACAGAAATCCACACCAGAGGCAAAATCATGCCATATCGCAGTTTGATAAAGGTTTTTTTAATCATAAAATGCATTAGCTCACTGTCTGTTGCATTCTATATTTAGGCAGATACGATAAGAAAATAGTCATGGCTAAAAGTAGTAGTCAACAGATATATTTACATTTTTATTAACATGACCCTATATGTATATACAATACCATATTGTACCAGATAGTTTCTTGTTGTTGTTGTTTTAACCCTCAGGTGCTCTTCGGTCATTTATGACCGAAAAATTTTCTGTTTTGAAATGTTAAAAATCGCAGCTTCATCGGAATGGTATGAAACTTGGTGACTTATGGCATTTGTGGTGTGAACACAAAAAATAAATAAATAAATAAATAAATAAATAAATTTGAGGGCATGATTCGAGCATGCCAAGTGGTCGTAAAAAAAAACAGTAACACTTGTTGTCTTCTGTGTAAAAAAAAAAAAAAAATCAGAGAATTTGTGTCTGTACAATCTACAAATCAGCCACAATTCTGAAAACAAGTACACAGCAGTAAAGGGGTGACACTCTTAAACATTAAGAGTGTGATTTAGACACACCCACTGACACACAAGTACACACACACCCTATAAACCACTGTCTGTAACACAGAGCAAAGTTTTGATAATATGTGAAATCCATTCAGTCATATTGCAGGAAAAGCTCACAGCAGTGAAGGGGTGACACTATAAAACATCAAGACTGAAATAAACACCCAAAAGTAAAAAAGTCATGGCATTTTTTATGAATTCTAAATCAAAAAATGGGTAACAAAATGCTTCCTTGAGTTCTCTTTCTAACACAATGTTTAGGTTTGACTGTAACCAAAATGCAAAAACTAACACTTCAAATCAATATTTCTTACAAAAATATATCTAAAACTAGATAAGAAATAGTCTTTGAGAATGTCTAAATATATATTCATATCCTCAACCTAAAAAAAAATTAGGTAAATATGTCCAAAAACAACTAGGGAATTCACAAGCCTCGCCATAGAGAGCTGTACAAGTATCTAGTGGTTACACTGGTTTATGGTGTTACACATTTTTCTTTTTATACTCTGACCAGATGGCGCTAATCTGCCTTCAAAAAAATGTATTTTAAAGTCCTAGACTGAAATACTGCATTAATTGAAAAATAATGAAAAAAAAAAAAAAAAAATATTAGAAAAAAAATTCTTCTCTCAGAATCTCAAAATACAAAATAAAAAAGTACAAATATTTTTGAACAAAAATTAAATTAGTAAACACATTTATTGATAACTGTATATTTATACAACTGACTGCCCTATTTGTTTCTTTTTCTCATGTGCTTCTAGCGTCACAAAAGAAAGAAAAAAAAAAGTGAAAAACACAAGCAAGCCACCAACAATGCAGGAAATCAAACAGGAAGACAACATGTGCTACTTCCTGTGTCATCCTACACCTTTGGTCCACTTGGTGTCCACCCTTGATAAGACCACAATGTTTAATAGACAAAGCTCTGTCTGTACATGGTGATGTTTTTTTTTTTTGTTTTTTTTTTCTGTCCTGTTCAGGTCATAAATCCCAGTCAAAGCTTCCTGCTCTCTCTTAGAGAACGGACGAGGGCCAGTAGGACTCACAGTGGTGGGCGTCCCGCTAAGCTCGTAAATCTAACAATACAGAAACACAGAGATTGTGCTGGTCATTAGTTAGTGTCAGAAAACAACACAGCCTCCACGGTGACGACATCCTCACACATTCCCACACTTCCACACACACAATCGCATCTTTCCTGTGTTTTTCCTTTTGCACTCAGGGTTGATACCAAGCAGCTAAAAGCTGCTCACACTTTCCCGGCAGGCCCATAGGGAAATAGTGCATGTCCCCCAGAAAAGAGAAGAGAAAGAGAGAAATATTCTGTATTAATACAATCACAGAAAATTCGCACACACAAAAACTTATGGAAGACTGCAAAAATGAAGACATGCAACATGACTGGAACATGTCTACATATACGGCAGCCAAACACTAAAGCACTCATCTGTATTTTAATTAATCATTTAGCAGAAGTAACTTAAAGTACACTGATAATACAGGACAGTACATTTATTTTAGGGACCGTGCCCCCTGAAGTGACCTGAAGTCTTGATTTGGCTTCTTAAAACAGCTAACTTTCAAAATCAAATAAATAATATTCTTTGCAATGTAGGTAAATTTTTCTTAGGTAAAAGAGATAATTGATCTTAATTAGAATTTCTGATAAAATAAAAGTAAAATAAAATATATAGGAAATAAGCACAACCCTTCAATAAAGAGACAAAAAAACAACAAATAAATAGAATAATTAACTAAAACCCACAATACGATCGTTTGCTTCTTCTTTTTTTCCATTTAGCACTATTCTCCACCATTTCATAGTGTAAATGATGCAATTAGTGTTCTGAAAATTCTACAATAAGTAATGTACTGCAATTACCCAGATGATAATGATGATGAACCAAAAAAGAGAGAAAAAAAGTTTTAAATGCTGTATACTTTATGCACTCAATATACATATAATGTAGGTTTCAGGAGATTGGCACATATGGGAACTCTGGGAAACTTCAGAGAAAAAAACAGAAACTTACAAATGTGAGCTGAATACTGTACTTTACAATCACCCCACATTGTCTGCATTTCAGTATTTGTATAATATATAATTTTCAGACATTTGGACTAGGTTAGCTAATCTGCAGTAGCAGTAGCAACACTAAACAAGAGGATCCATGTTTCCCTCAAATGTTAAACAATGAACATATCTTTGTAAAACAAATGTTAAGGTGTGGTCACATCTACTGTTGTTCGGCCATTTTTTTGTGTGTGTGTGGGTAGGAATTCATGTGATCACTATGCTATTGACAATTTTTGCCCATGAAATATCACACGCACAAAAAATTCCGCTAAATGTCACCGCACCTTTATTGTTCCATTTGAGATATCATCAAATACTTGTACAACTCGATCTCATGAGAAACCGTTTTTTGAATTATGTAATTCGTATGGAAATTTACAATTTTTAGAAAAAAAGCATGAAAATCCACCCCTAACCACACCCCCAAACCCAACCGTCAGTAGAACATGAGCAGATCACATGAAGACCTACTAATGAGATTGAACGAATTCATATGCATTAGCCACCAATTCACCAAAACATAAAATAGTTACAGACTATTTAATGTAAGTGTACAGTACCTTTCAGATACAGATATATTATGTACACTTTTAGCATGCTAAAGCAGAGAAATTTCATTTCTTAATTAATTTTATAAGAACCTGTCAACCTTTGCAAGCTTCCAGAACTTTTCACATTTTCATCCATATTCTACTTAGTTGCACAATATCAGAATATGTGATTAACTGACTAACTCTGTCTGGCATACAGAATGAAGACGCAAGAGTAAAGCAAGTACACAGTCTGCATTAACCTGAGGCTAAACGAAAAAATGATCTGCCTCAAATGAACCGAGCTAAAATGTTTTACTGGAAAACAACTTTATTTTCTTCTCTAACTTTATATCCCTCTTTTTCCTGGATTTTGCTTTTAGAAAAAACACCAAATCTTCAGCTTTTTCACATTCATGATGCCAAGTTCAAAACACCAATATAATTTTCCTCAGAGATTGAGCCTTCTACAAAATTAAATTGAATACAAATAGAAGCATGTTGACGGAAGAAACGAAGCTGCTATATTTAGCAGCCAGACATACTGAACATGCCAGTATCTAGCTGAAATGATTTGCTTTTTATAATAAAGAAGGCTAAAAACAGGATTCCACAGTGTACATTCCAGTTTCAATAATCTGAGCATCAATCAAAGTGTTGGAACTAGTTACAGCAGTGAGGAATTCAGTACTTAAATGTTCAGCCATGTGAAAATAAGCTTGCAAACCTCAAAATAAGGATAATAGGTGAATCACCCTTCAGTTTACACATACACACACCAGACTTTCCACTTCACAAGACAGCTTAACTAGGTCTGCCAGTCAGCCCAGAATTTTAGGGTGAAGTCATTAGTACAGTAAGCAACGGGTTGTAGACCGCCAAATACACACACACACAAACACACACAAACACACACAAAGCACCCTGCGAAATCGCTGAAGGCAGAAAATATCAGGGAGAACCCATCTCATGTCAGCAAAGCTCTGCGTTAAATTGAACCAAGTCTTGTGGGTAATGATAAGACTCTTTATTAGCCACTGAGACAGAGAGAAAGAGAGAGAAAAAAACTAGGCTGTATTTCTTATTTGCAGCACATTAAAAATACATGTGGTTTTGCCTGGCCCAGACGCAGCATAGTGTGATAACTCTACTCGGCTCTTTGGTTCTTTATTGCACCGAGCGTTCCCGGAGGAATACGTCTGCAACTGCTGAGCACCAGAGCAGGACAAGCTGAATCAGAGAGTATGGGACCAGAACAGATCTCTCATCTCATCTCACTCTCTCACTCTCTCTCTCTCTACGCTTACAGTTATATAGCAGTCAAGGGAGGAAAGGGCCCAAAAGCACTCAGTGCCATACCACTCTTGATCAAAGCCCCTCTTCTCCACATCAGTGAGGTCCGTTCACCAGGCACACCAATACAGTCCTGCATCTATGGCTGTAACAACTGTTCAAGGAGGAATACTCAATCTTCTGGACGTCCTGGTACATGATGATCAAGAGAACTTCAATAATAACTCCCAAGGCCAGCTCGAACCAGTTTTGCAAAGTCTTGAGGTTTTGAAACTACTGAACGTAATGAGCGTTGTTCTTGTTAACAAATATTACTAGCAAAAATGTTTTTTAATGAAGGGTTGTTCATCACAAAAAATATTGTATCAAAGACAATTAAAGGATTTGTAATTAAAACATTCTATTGACAAAAATATGATAACAATAATAATAATAATAATAATAAGTTTATTTTATATAGCGCCTTTCTGCAAACTCAAGGTCGCTTTAAAATACATAAATATGACAGCAGACAGAAAAACCGATACGAAAACATAAAATGCATAACACATAACATCATACAGTTTGAGGTCAGAGAAACAAGAAACAAAAAGATATGTTTTAAGGTGGGTATCAGAAGATCTTAATGCGCGCATAGAAGAGTAGGTATGAATGAGATCAGAAATATACTGGGGGGCAAGACCATGAAGTGCTTTGAATGTGATGAGGAGTATTTTGTATTGAATACAGAAAAGCGAACGAGTAGCCTGGAGTCTGTGTAGAATGGGAGAACCCTAGCTGCAGAGTTTTGAATATATTGGAGCTTATTAATTGTTGTGTTTGGTAAACCATAGAGAAGAGAATTACAATAGTCAAGTCAGGAAGTATTGAAGGCGTGAACCAGTGTTTCAGCATCATTGGTATGTAAGAAGGGACGCAAGCGTGCAATATTACAGAGGTGAAAGAAGGCAGACTTAGTGAGTGAAGAGATGTGTGGAAGGTGTGATAAAACAATAATACCGTAAGATATTGAAAATGAACTAAATGTTTTTTAAAGAGTATGACTTTTTCAAATAATCCAATCATAGCCAAACGTATGCAAGCAACATTTTACTCATGTTGTAAATACATGACAGTGCACTAAAACATATCCAGAACACAGACAATCAATATCTAAAGCAGTGGTTCTCAACTCAATATATATAAAGAATTAGACAAACACAAATTAGCCTATAAGAAGTACAATAAATGCAGATTATTGATTACTGATGAGTAAATATACAAAGTTAGTAAGTTGGTATGAGCCATCACAGTCATTAGAAAATATACAAAATAAGAAAGTGAAAATAAAGTTGTTGTTTTTTTTTTTTGGGTTAAGGAAACAAAAGTTAGTTTATGGTAATGGTAAATACACAATACTAGCATGAACTGATAATGAAACATATGGAAACTGCTGCTGGTGAATAAAATTGAATATATTATTACCTGCATGCAAATCCTTTCCAGCTAACACGAAGTACCAGTTACAAAATTAATTGGTACTTTTTGATGATTTCATGACCACAATTGACAACATAACTGCGACACTGCATGCTCGTAATTTCTTTTGCCCTTCATTTATACTGAAGCAATATACAAGGTGCGTCAGAAAAAGTTTGTTTTTCGGAGTTGAGAGACTTATTATTTATTAAGTTAAGAAAATAACATAATTATAATTATAATGACACTGATATAATTGCCTGACATCTCTAACAGCTAATATTGAATCAGGACAATGTGTTTTTCCCAGGCATACTTGTATCAGAAAAACATAGAATTACATTTGTTGTAAAACGGTCTTGCGACCCACCAGTTGAGAAACACTGATCTAAAGCATACACACTTTCACGTCAACTGAACCATTTTCATAGAAAAAAAAAAGAAAAAAAAAAAATCAGATACCATTTAAGTAAAAATTAATGAATATGACAACATTGACCAAATTTAAAAGATATTTTCATCAAAAGACTAAAAAAAAAAATACAGATCGTAGTGAAATATTAAACACGAGTCTGAATCTGGCAAGGAGACAAACATCTAAAGATGACCCTGAAGTGCTGTATAATGGCCTTATACCACAAGTAGCCCACAGATTCAGAAGGCTGGGTCACATAGCTCTAGGAAATGCTTCTAGGCACCCCTTTATAAACTGTATTAATCATGACAGTTGCTGATAAGCAAAACAGCAAAACTACTGCTCGATTCTTAACTGACCTTGAAACTTCTATTAATGAGTGTAAAATACACTTTTTGTTGTTTCAAGCCTTTTCTATCTACACAAGGGTCAGCGCCTGTTTTTCTGACTTATCAAAGAACATCATTTCCCATTCTCATAAATAAATGCCCAGCAGCATCTGTTCTTCTCAACAGAAAGTTATACCAAGAGATCTGTTCAACATATCACATATCACCATTTAATTTTACGTTGAAAATAATTAGCAGATGCAACACTGAGGCACGGTGACACAAATGATGATGGCAGCATCGTGGGACCTGTTGAAAACAGAGGCACAACAGAGCTCCAATGGTTACGTGGAACGCCACTTTTAATCTTTTTTTTTTTTTTTTTCTTTTTTTTTTAATGTGTCCGAAGCATTACGGGTGGCCCTGCCTTGTCTGGTGAAGAAACGTTTCTCTGTGCTCCTCATCAAAAGCACAGAGGGAGAAAACTAGGCTACATAATTCATCAAGCTGCACAATTTTCATGCCACTCTTAACTTGGAGTTTTTCTCTGAAGGACACAAAAAAGCGCAGCTTTTACTTCTCCTCTAAAGACCACAGTAATATAGATTTTTCAAAAAAATAAATTATATATATATAATTATATATATATATATATATATATATATATATATATATATATATATATATATATATATATATATATATATATATATATATATATAAATAAAAATTGGGGTTCCAATATAATGCATGCATATAGAAATGTGCAGCTATGTCCACATTAGATTAGTTTTAATGTCACTTGTCACTTAATGTCACAAATGTTTTAAAGCCAACCTGCGTTAAATGTTACTAAGAACATGGACCAAAATAATAAGCCATATATTTTTGTTTGTACACCATCTCCATATAGTCTTGTCATCACAATGGCTCAATTCATTCTCACCTTCCATCTTTCCTGCACCCCCTTTCCGATCCTTAGATTTGATGTGCAGAAGGGAAAGCAATAACAAACAATAATGGTGAAAAATAATGATGCTTCTGCTGGTGAATGCAAAGATGGACTAATGCATTCTGCAAGGTGTTATGATTCATCATCTGAGACAAAAAAATAAATAAATAAATAGGATAAAATAACAGGGACAAAAAATAAAAACAGACAGTCTCTTTCAGTTAGTCTGGCCTAAATGACTTCTATCCTTGTACCCTGAAACAACATTATAGTTGATTCAAAAAGAGGTAATGTAGAATACTTATATAAGAGGCAAGAAATGGGTCAAGACTGCAAGAGAACAGACTCATCAAAAAATAATTTGTTAAGTATCATGCAGGCCTACGTACGAGAAAATATCTACTGCTAATGTATTGTTGAGACAGATTGTGAAACTTGCAGAAAAAATACACTGATAAAAAAAAAAAAAACATGAGGTATTTGTATTGGTTGTACAAAGAGTCGGATTAAAATGACCTCATGAGGACCTGCAGAAATAAGAGAAACGTGGCAGAAAATACAACCTGAATCAAGGCAAATGCTTTTATGTGAGCCACATACAGTCATGGCCACATGTTCACAGGGACTATAAATGTCAAACTTTCTGATATTGTGTTTAGTCAGTTTTCTGTTTACGGAGATCAACTTTGCTTCCATAGGCTATTTCATTCCTGGATTTATTGTCTATAAATATGATGCTATGCTTTTTTATAATAATTGGTAATTTTGTTGCAATGTACACTTTGCCCAAGTAATTAAGCAGTCAGTATCAACATGCAGATGATTTTTACTTCATTAAATACATTAAAAAAAAATGTAATAACTTAGTAAATTTAGTAATTTTGTTTATTTTTAATAACCTTTTTATTTAAAATGGGGAGGATAGATAATCATAATAAAACAACAAGATAAACAAGACGTTTTCATTATAAAAATGAACAAGAGCCTTGACTTGCTATACTAATACTCTACACAGTTGTTATAATATTAAAGTGATAGATTACCCAAAATTGTGATTATTAGGGATGCAATGGCTCTTGGTTAAAAAAAAAAAAAAAAATCGAACCGTACCGTTCTCCACTTACGGTTTGGCACACACTTGCACTGCGGTCCATCTCGAATGACAACGCATCTCTAGGCTAATATGGTTTGTTTAAAATAGCAACTTGGAAAACAGACAGACAGAGTTCAGATAATGTATGTTTCAGTCTATGGATGCGCATTCTGGCTTCCCAAAATGTCACAACAACGATAATCAAAAAGCGTGGACAAAACAGTCACTCTTTGTAAACTTTGTTCAATGCGAGTGCCGTATGCTCTAATGTTCAGTCATTTACACCATCATTCACCCTGGTGTTGATAGCGCACAAGCGCAGGTAAGACCTGAATAGCACATGTGGCTATGTATGTTTAAACTAAACTCATTTAAGCCTTGCTAATTTAAACATTCAAGAGCAAAAGAGGACTAGCGCGTGCTGTGAGAAGATTTGTGTGTAAGTTCTCTTTCAAGTCTTGCGTTTCAGCAGACAAATTCATACAAAAATTATGTCAACATGCAAGCTTGGCGAGTATCCTAGCAAACATAGTCGGTTACATCTCAAGTGAACGTATAATAGTCAAGAAAGACAACACATGTGTAACAGTATATGTACTGGATCATGCATGTCTTAAAGGGGATAAAAAACTATTCCTGCTGCCTGTGTTTTTAATGTTAAATCAAACAGCAAATGACAAAGAAATCACTCACTGCTCTTGACTGAATAGCTTTTATAACTTCAATAATGATTAATCTTTATTTAATTTATACAGTGAAGATAATAAGCAGTGTTATTTTATATTTGAGTACTTTATCCATTTTCTGTACCTAAAAAAATTACTGTTAGATACCTGAAAAACCTGAAAAGCACTGTTTATTTTATTTGAATATTTGCTCTATTGTATTTATTTGTGATGTTGCTTGTAGTTTGATTATTTGTTCTTATTTTTTGTATTTTTAATTTGACAGTAGTCCTATTTTCCCTGAACATAGCACATACCGAACCGTACTGAAACATGACCCTAAAACCATGAGCAATTTGAATTGTTGCACCCCTAGTAATTATGTTATCATTTACTCAACTATTTACTCACTTTCCATCTACTGTGGAAAAGGAGATATTAACAGTGGTTAACGGTAGTAGTTCTCCCAAAAATGAAAATTCCCTTTCGAAAGGGAACTCTACACTGCGTTTGACATGCTTTAGGGAACGTCATCATGTGAACCGGTGTCTGAAAGCAACTATCAAATCTCACCAATCCTATTGGCCGGCGACAGCCCATGACGTCATAATAGACGCGACCCGGAAGTATGAAAGGAGCGCCTAGGGGAACCTTCAGGGACTGTTTTGTTTGATTACGATTCTTCGAATCTGGTAAGAAATTTACCATGTCTAACAAACGTTTAGGAAGTGTGTGGATCTGTGTCCTAGGTTTTTGACACCCGATGACACACACAATCTGTGCGTTTTCTGTCTGGGAGAGGAGCATGCACGGATAGTGCTCGAGGGCACTGTGTGCAAACTGTGAGTGTCTGCCTATTAGGACGCTCCGTTCGTTTGGCCCCCTTCTCGAAGGAAGAGCGGCCAGCGTCTGTGCCCGGTGGTTCTGGTCCCGCCCGTGCTGAGGTGTAGCGGCGACTGAAATCATGGGGCTCACAGATGGAGCTTGCTGAGGAGTTTGAGAGAGGTGTAAATCTCTCTCTGAGGGTAAGCTGCTGAATGATGATGTTCTTTCTTTGACATCATCTGATCCAGCAGCGAGTGCTCTTTTGGCTATAAGCCCAAGAGAGCAGGAGATGGCTGTTGAAGAGGAAGAAGGCGAGCCTTCTGAAACTTCAAAGCCTCCCTGCCCCGTGTATGCGGAGCTGCTCAGGGTTATGGAGCGCACTTCTGGAAGGCTACAGCTGCCATGAGAGCGCGTTAAGAAAGGGACCGCAATTACAGACGCCAGCAGCATTCTCTGTTCTTCGAGCCGCAGGGTGTAAGCTTGGTCTATATTTATATATTGACCTTAGTTTTCCTGTATAGTTTTTTCCTGGGTGTGTAAAAAGAAATAGAAGGGGAAAATTAGGGCCCTGAAGTTCCCATTAGGTTGGTTATCTTTGTGTTGGTTCTAAGGCCACCTTTTCAGCCACCATTTGGTAGAGTAGCTATTCTCCTCTAGTCATAGCTAGAGTTTGAGATTGGCACTCTTTACTTCAGATAGATCTATATTAAGCGTCGGCCTTCATGGCTGCCTGACATTGTTTGGCTTGGGTTGAGCATCGCTCCTCTGAGCTCTTGTTTTTAGAGTTTATTTCAGAGTTGCCCCCTCTCTATTGAGAGTTTTAGAGGCTGAGTTTAAGCCCCAGGCAGATCTATGCTTATGTGTGGCCCTATAGGCCCACAGCTAAAGCTGGCCTAGGCTAGAACTAGGGTTTAGGTGATATACAGAAGCATTTCACCCTTTTATTACTACCCCTGTCAGGAGAGTGTAGTTTTTCCTAGTTCTGGCCTCCTCTTATCAGAGTTGTCAGGCAAGGCCCATTACCTCTTTGGTGTAGGTGCAAAATAGATAGCAGCTAAGGTAGCAGACTATTGCTAAGTCTCCCTGGTGCCATTGTCTCAGGTGGTAGGCCCATTATCACTATGTAAATGAAAAAAATGCTTGTGTTGCTGTGGCCCCACTTTTCTAGAGCTTTTTTTATTCTATACTTTGTTTAGTCTTTTCCCCTGAACCCCTTGAATTAAGATTCAAGCTTGAGTGAAACAGTGTTAGCTTTCTTTAAGATCCTGTTCCCTAGGGTTCAGTACAGATGTCTGTCTTTGGTAAAAAAAGCACCCACCCTTGAAATGCAGTTTCTCAGGGTTGTTAATGCTCTAGTTCTATTTTGCCCTACACAATGTGAGCCCTATAACTCTATTGCTGCCACAGGTTAGCATCTGTTTTCTGTAGTAGTAGGCTTTGTTCTGGCCTCCTTCAGAGCATGGTGACTGAGGTTGTACTCCCCTTGCTAATAAGGGTAAAAAGTGTTTTTACTGAGTATATGGCCTGTTGGAATGTGTAGATTTTAAGCTCAGGTTGAGTTAAGCTAGGTAACCTCACTATTCAGTTTGGTTCTTATGTAGCTCCCTTTAGAGTTTGAACACTGCCACAAGATGTTGATTGTGTTGTTTGGAGTAGAAGGCTTTGTTTTGGGCCTTCTTTCAGAGCACAATAGCTTGTTGTATCACAAGTTTTGTTGGTAGATGTTTAGTCAGAGTTTTGCTCACTTAGAACTAGCACTGCCACAGGTTTATGCCCGTGATCATTTGAAGTAGTAGGCCGGTTTTGGCCTCCTTCAGAGCATAGCTGCATATATTCTTTGTACTCCCCTTACTGTAAGGGTAAAAAGTGTTTTTACTGAGTACATTGCCTGTTGGAATGTATAGATTTTAAGCTCAGGTTGAGTTAAGCTAGGTAACCTCACTTGATAGTTTGGTTCTCAGATTAGGCTCCCTTAGAGCTTAGACACTGCCGCTAGCTGATGCCCGTGTCATTCTGAAGTCGCAGGTCCTGTTTGGACCTGCTTCAGAGCATGATGGCGTAAGTTTGTACTCCTCTTGCTTAAAGAGTAAAAAGTGTTTTTACTGAGTACATTGCCTGGTGGAATGTGTGGATTAATTAGCTCAGGTCGAGTTAATTTAGTTAACCTCACTGGATAGTTTGGTTCTCAGATTTGGCTCCTTTAGAGCTTAGACACTGCTGCTAGCTGATGCCCGCGTCATTCTGAAGTCGCAGGTCCTGTTTGGATAGTTTGGTTCTCAGATTTGGCTCCTTTAGAGCTTAGACACTGCCGCTAGCTGATGCCCGTGTCATTCTGAAGTCGCAGGTCCTGTTTGGACCTGCTTCAGAGCATGATGGCGTAAGGTTGTACTCCTCTTGCTTAAAGAGTAAAAAGTGTTTTTACTGAGTACACTGCTTGTTGGAATGTGTTGAGGTATACCATTATGTGGGCACTCTACAGTCTTATCTGCTAGTTAAACTCTGTTTCAATCAGAACGAGTTCCCATGTTTGTGGGCTCTTGCTTTATCAGCAATTGAACTGCTTTAGGTGTGTGGCCTTCACAGGCCGCCCTGTAAGCATAGATCCTAGGATTGAGCAGAGTGTTACTCCCCTCATTGGTAAGGGTAAAAAGCGCTAAGCTGAGTCCTGCTATCCAGGATGCCCGTCTCTACGTTCTGGTCTGAGTTGGTTACTGCCTCTTTTGCAGTCCCTCTTACTGGATATCTTCTCTGAAGAATGTGAATTGAGACTCTGTGATCAGACAGGTCATTGGCCAAGACTAGATTACTTTAATTAGACCAGGTGGGCCTCCCAGGTGGCATTCAGGGTTGACTTTGTTCCCCTGACAAGTGACTGGCTAGGGTTCCTTTGGGCCCCTTGGCTACATTCCCTTAGAGGTACCCTCTTTTCTTCGAAAAGAAGTTTGGTCCCAGAAGCCTTTGAGCGGCCTTGGTAGCGGCCTCTTTGAGACGTATAGCTTGGGCTGTTGGCCATAGGGAATGCTGTCACTGACAGCCTATGTATGGCCCGTAGGGGGAGTGGTTCTGGCATTTCAGTTGAAACTGCTAGTTCTGACGTTTGTCTAGCCATTTTTGGCATGCACTCCCCTCAAGCATGGCGGTGTGGGTATATTGTTCCCCAAAGCGTGTCAAACGCAGTGTTGAGTTCCCTTTCGAAAGGGAATGTCTCAGGTTACGTATGTAACAGGGAACGAGACACTGCGTTACCTGCCATGCATCGGGGATGCCTGCTGAACAGTCCCTTCAGACGATAAGATGCTGACTGCTTCTCTAGGCGCTCCTTTTATACTTCCGTCTATTATGACGTCATAGGCTGTCGCCGGCCAATAGGATTGGTGAGATTTTTAATAATTGCTTTCAGTTCACATGATGACGTTCCCCTGTTCTCATGGAACCATGGTTACATACGTAACCGGAGACATTTTTTTTTTCTTTTATCTCCCACAGAAAGCAACATAATTACCGAAATACCATAAAAAAAATAAACATATACATATATCCAGGTTCTACATGTCAGAACACAGACTCAGTATTGGTAAATTTCGTTTCTTTCTATGGGAGATAAAATAAAAACTCTCCGATTTCATCAAAAATATTGTAATATGTGTTCCGAAGATGAACAAAGATATTACGGGTGTGGATTGACATGAGGGTGAGTAATTAATGACAGAAATTTCATTTTTGGGTGAACTAACCCTTTAAGCTTCATGTCTAAGATGCTCTGTTCCATATGAAAGTTCATAGGGACCAGTTGTGTATGAAAGTGTATGGAAAACAGCAGCTTTGCATTTTTGAGTAAACAATCTCTTAATAAGTAAGGATCATATGTAGGATACTGGCATCTCAACTTTAATGCAACATAATCGCAGCTGCCCTGTTACAAATATACAATAACGGACATTAAACTCATGATGAAAGCCAAATTAAATGGTAAAGCAGTTTTGCTTTGCAAACTTTCTGGGATTAATAATAATTTTGAGTCAATTAAAAAAAAAAAAAAAGAAAAAGAAAGAAAGAAAGACAATCGTAGGGAGTTCAATGAAACTGGTATTCACTTCAAAACATTGGTACATGTTCCTGCCACTTGAAGTTACAACTAAGGCTGGTTTTTACACCTCAAAGGGAAAATCGTCACGCTTGGTTTAAAAACGCACACCGACAGCACCCACTGTTACTCGCTGAGCCATAAAGAGGAGATAAACAAGGTTATTACCTAAACCTGCATGCTATCATTAGTGCCCAGGGCCACACACAAATAAAGGTGATATCAGAGCATCATGGGCACCGAACACTTACAGCAGCATTCACCTGAACGCAAAACCATCAAAGGAAGAGTAGTGCCTGTTTATTTCTGCATCTATTAATGGTGCGCTATTCAGAAACCTCGCCGAACTCACAAAGCACATATGCAGCTCATCCAGTTTTATCTTTAGAAACTTAATGAGCACCAAATTAAGAAAGCATGCAACTTTTTAAAACACAAACTAAGTAAAACTAAGTAAGTAATCGTAACCATATTAAGTAGATTATGACCGGAAAAAACAAAAAATTGAAAGGAAATAGTGAAAACAAACTTGAAGATGTCTTTAATTATAGATTAAAAAAATAATAATAATAATAACATTGTGAAGGGAGACAACAACAAAAAAAGTGTTAACCAAACCCAGCTCTTGTATCTGGAAACAAAAGATCTGGTTACTTTCTATAGTTCTTCACAGATGTTTTGACTGAACCAAATGACATTTCAAAGAATTTTTCTTAAAAGGGACCTTTTGAAGGCCATTATGAAATCTTTATGAAGTAGTATGTCGGGTTAAAAAGAAATCACAAGCACAAAATCACTGATAATGCATACTTTAGCTCAGTGATGGCATCTGTTTATAGTTAAGAAATTTAAGTTTTAAGTTGAGTGTAGTTAAGAAAGTATTTGGGGGATGCATGTTATGCCTGAGTTAAGTAAAGGGAAGGTTTGAAGGCCAAGTAAAAGGCAATCAGTCCGAATATTAACGAAATAATGAATTTGAATGGCATCTAAATGGAAGTAGGAGAGGTTATATTTTTGACAGCTAACCCACGTCACATGCACACAAAAGGGTAAATAAATAAAAAGAAATAAATGTCAGGTAACAGGCTTTTTTCCCCCATCTTAATATTCAACAAGAATACTACACAAAACAACTGAATATTATTGGTTGGCTACACTGTTAGCGGAGTCGATTACATTGTTTACAGAGCAAAGCATAAGTACAGCAGTCCTTAGACTTCTTTTGTATTGATAAAATTACTTGTAAAACACTTGGATATCAGATGCTTGAACCACAGAACAAGAATTTGTATCCTGCTTTCCCAGTGACTTCCTGTCTCCCTTATCATGGCACAGCCAAACTCCACAAATGGTATACACTTCAGTATCTCTCTAGAGTCAGAAATTCCATGTGTTTTTTTTTTATTCGCTTTGCTAGCCACCCCAAATCTAGAGAGCCTGATGAAATCGTTCAGGACCGTTTTCTTCTCTAAAACAATGTAAATATTAAGCTATAAATGGTTCAAGCATACATCAGAGCGTGTGTGTGTATATGAGTGTGTTACATAAACGATAGTTTGCATTCGGCAGTGGAATTCCCACAGTGTGGATAATTGGCTTACGTCTCATGAGCCTTTTATTCCTCTCAGAACTCCATGCACATCTCCGACGCAGGCCAAATAACGACTAACGTCTTTGCATCACGCTGCCACAGCATCTGGCAGAATTCATTTTCAGAAGCCACTGACAGGAAACCGTAAATTGTTATTGGAGAATAAGTGATAACGAGCTTGAATATGCGTGGGGGTTAAGTAAGACACAAGATTCGACTCCCTCCTGCTCTCCAGGAAGAACGCAAGCACTAATCCTGATGTTGTTCACTCTGGCTGCTAAACACGGGAGCCAAATGTGTCACCAGACATTTTTGGACTGCTTCAGCATCTATATAATGAAATGATCCAATATCAATTGAAACAGAAGCATTAGCTACTGGAATCAGGATGTGAGATAGTAATCAATTATAATTAATGAAATGGAATAATACAAAATATTATTTTTTATATATATATATATATATATATATATATATAATTAATGAAATAGAATAATACAAAATATTATTATATATATTATATATATAAAAATTACAAAAATATAATAAAACATGAAAAAAAGAAATAAATTAGAAAATAAATAAAATAATGTGATTTGACATGAATATTACCAAATTAAAGTGTCCGTACATTAATTAGCACACGTCTGGAGAAAGAGAGAATGCACACAGAGCTGAAAGGGCTTGAATAAAGTGCGTTTGGCTGTAGATAAAACTACTAGAGGATATTGCAATGAAATATTACCACAAACGATCCTGAGTGCTTGTGGTGTGACCCGCACCAATGTTTTGACTCGCTGCTCACTTCAACTAGAAAGAGTAAAATGGTGCTACCGTTCTGTCTCGGGGATTAGTTTGTGTAAAACATCTAGTAGAATATAATTCATTTGCCGTTTTTTGCACAATAAAACCTTTACTTTGTGTTCACTGAACTGTTTTGAATGTAATTGGAATTGTGTTTGGGAAAAAACATCATGTTATTACCACCTAATCAGGGGGGGGAAAAAAACCAAAAAAAACCACGATGTCGGCTCAACATCATGATGTCTGTCAGCCATCGGCGATGGAAGATGGCATCATCTATTGGCCCAACCCTAGATCACACCTCAATTAAAATTAAGGCTGTCAATTCAACACGTTCATTTGATTAATTAATTATGGGAAAAAATAAATTGTTAAAACCATTAACACATTTAATGCACTCGCCCCGCCTCAGAACTTTGTAGTTTATCTTACAGTAAGTTTCTCTCATATAGTTGATTAGTGAATTTTAAATAGATTTTAAGTTGATTTTAAATCGCATGACAACCCTAGTTAAAATGCACATATAAATGTCTGGCTGACAGAAAAAGAAGATCCGATGAAAAACACCTTCATTGGCTGAGCATGGCACAAATAGGAGAAACATTTTCCAGCAGGTTCCATTAAATGGATGCGAAAAGTGAGAATAGGGACAAATCAAAACTAGCTGCTTCCTTCTCAAGAAAAACACCTTCAGTCTCTACTAGAGACTTTGAAATTCTCTACAAATAAATTCTCTGTAATAACAGTTGACAACAGAATAAAAAGATGTTCCATTGCCCTACATTTCTACCAGACAAACATCACAGCTCAAGAAAATTGTGTGTTGAGGCGGCCCAACAAGAATCGCCTTGGTCTTTAACCAGTACACCTCCATGACCTCCATCTCAAGGACAGTCCATTTGAAATGCATTGAATGTCACAGCATTCATTTCAGCACATGCTTAACTCGACTTGGCTCTTCTGTCAGCGACCAATCAGTTTAGACGTGCCGAGACAGGCCCCTTGTTCTAAAAACCCAGCCTGCTTGTTTGCTGTCTTGTTTGATCTTCTTTTCCTTAACCAGATGCGGGTGAATAAAGTGCATTTCGAAAGATTCCATTTGCCAAAAAAGCCCCATGATCCCAGTTGATTAATTGGGGGCTTTTGGAATAGGGGCCGTAAATATTAGTGTCACTTCCTGGCAAGCGCCAAGCTCAGACACGTCAGGACCCTACGGTGCACCTGTCACCTGCTCGCTAAGGTGACCCTCCACCTTTGTTTGTGTCCACACATGGCAGTTACTACAAAGTTGCATGCATTTAGTCAAGAAGGATGAGGGCAAATTAAAGTGAAGCAACAGATGGGTTGAATGCATATGTGATTAAAGCTCAATGCAATTAGGGCTTGTGGAGCAGGAACAGAGTATGCATGAACGCAGGTAGACTGAACTATCCAAAGCTGCATGCTACACCTGGCTTGTGTCGGAAATTTCTCTCTTTCTGTATTTTTGACTTCCTCTCTCTCTATCAAAGCAAGATAAAAATGTCAGTCTCCATCTGTTCAATAGTTTATTCAATCATCATTACTTTTTGATGCTTTACTTCCAGCGTGTGAAGTGAAAAATGGCCTCCAAGTTGCACTTGATCTTGATAAACAGCTTCCTCAGGGGGTGGAGGATGTGCCCTTAAAGATTTAGTCCACTTTCAAATAAAAATTTCCTGATAATTTACTCACCCCCATGTCATGCAAGATGTCCATGTCCTTCTTTCTTCAGTTGAAAAGAAATTAAGGTTTTTGATGAAAACATTCCAGGATTATTCTTCTTATAGTGGACTGAATTCACTACCAGTCAAAAGTTTGGAAACGGTACGATTTTTTATGTTTTTAAAAGAAGTTTCGTCTGCTCACCAAGGCTGCATTTATTTAATAAAAAAAACAGTAAAAACAGTATTATTATGAAATATTATTACAATTTAAAATAACTTTTTTCTGTTTGAATATATTTTATAAAGTAATTTATTCCTGTGATGCAAAACTGAATTTTCAGCATCATTACTTCAGTCTTCAGTGTCACATGATCCTTCAGAAATCATGCTAATATGCTGATTTGGTGTTCAAGAAACATTTATTGTGTACAATTGTACAAAATATTTGTGTACAATATTTTTTTTCCAGGATTCTTTGATGAATAGAAAGTTCAAAAGAACAGCATTTATTTGAAATATAATCTTTTGTAACATTATAAATGTCTTTACTGTCACTTTTGATCGATTTAATGCATCCTTGCTGAATAACAGTAATAAAGATCATGTGACACTGAAGACTGGAGTAATGATGCTGAAAATTCAGCTTTGCATTACAGAAATAAAATTCTTTATAAAATGTATTCAAACAGAAAAGTTATTTTAAACTGTAATAATATTTCACAATATTACTGTTCTTACTGTATTTTTAATTGAATAAATGCAGCCTTGGTGAGCAGATGAAACTTCTTTTAAAAACATTAAAAATCTTAATGTTTCCAAACTTTTGACTGGTAGTGTAATTGTTATATACTTGCACTAGCATATTGTATATGACAATTTAGTTCAAACTTTGACCTGCGGAGGGCGGTAATACACTTAGCAGCGTCTACACTGCCCGAATTCTAATAGAGAAGAAGAAGAAGAGAGCTAGTTCAAGACAAGCGTCTATGGTTAAAACATATATAATTTTGTATTTTTTTTTTTAGAAAATGACAGATCGTTTCACTAGATAAGACACTTATTCCTCGTCTGGTATCGTTTAGAGCCCTTTGAAGCTGCACTGAAACTGTAATTTTGACCTTCAATCGTTTGGGGCCAATTGAAGTTCACTATAAGAAGAATAATCCTGAAATGTTTTCATCAAAAACCTTAATGAGTAAATCATCAGGAATTTTTTATTTGAAAGTGGACTAATCCTTTAACATTCTGCACTACTATTGCTAGTCATTGCCTTGCTGCATGTATAGTTGAACTCTAAATTTTGTCACCTAAAATAATTATTAACTCACCTAAAATAATAAAATGAATCGTTTTAAATCAAGAATGCAAGTATTCATAAATCCGCAGTTGCAGAGTCTTAGCCGACTGCAAGCTGCTTAAATCCGAGACTAGTTATGCTGCTCTCGTCCCACCAATCTCAATATTCAATTTAAACGGCCCAGCGAGAGCCTACAGCTTGATATAATAGATGCACCACTGCTAAATTGGGATTTGGCATCAGATTAAGCTCTTTATGATATTTCTCCCTGAGCAGACTAAAAGAATGTGACATTGGTAGGATTAGAAGAGAACTTCAAAGCAGTGGGACTTTGTGATCATTAATGGACATTCTAATTACTGCGGATGCACCAGAGCTCTCATCATTCTCATCATTTACGATGCACAACTTTGTTTGTTTTTTTTAAAATGCCTCACTGGCATCTTTCAGATCAATTCTGCCACATCGCTGCACCTATAGACGATAAAGACTCTTCGATAGTCCTTTTTCATACACAAGTGAGCACTGCTCACTCAGAAAAGATGATCTGACTTATCTTGTAAAACATTTTTTAATCGTAAAGTGACACAAAACATATTTTTCACCCTCTTCCACTTCAACTCCGAGTGTAGGCTCACTCCCACACACAAACAGAAACAGACAAAAACATTTTCTCTAACTAAGACATTCAGAAATGTAGCCTATAGCTCATCTCTCCAGCTTTCATCTCAATTTCTGTCTTCCTGTTATGTGGGCATGCCACACACAGAAAAGAATTCAACATGAAATAGTTTACAGATATCTAAAGCTCTAGAGAAGGTGGCACGCCTTGTTTGTACTTGATGTGGATCCATCAAACTGGTGTATTGAACTCCCAGAGCGCCACTCTTCCTCAAATCTCCAGACACACTTTCATGTGAAGTCCTATCAGCCAGTGCCAGACCTGGAGGAGGAAATCTGTCTGGGCTCTGCTAAGGTTCTTGTCAGGATGACAGGAAAACCCCAAAGGTATTGTTGTTCAATATGATCGTCCAATCAGATACCTCCTAGAATGGCTGGCATGTTTTACAGGTGCCTGATTATTGGCTGCTAGTAATTTAATTGAAATAATAGAAATATAAAAATAAATAAAATAGAATAAATAAAAATAGAAACAATATAAAAATTAAATAAAAATAGATAAAATGTATATTATATGCACAGATTCTAATAAAATAAAAGATGATGGTCTATTTAATAAAACTAACAACCAGCATATTGAAGGGGAGAATGTGACGATGCCAATATTACATTTCCTTGATACAGGCCCTGGAAGCAGAGCAAAACCTGGCTGCTGGTAGAGGCACTCAGGGGAACATAATGACAAAATGAAAGTTGAAAACTTTCCAGATGACTAAAGCAATATGTCATACTCTGGATTCCAGTCACTAGGGTACGAGACACCTTACAAAATGCAAAGTGTTTCAGATTCCAAAAGAATAAAATGATGGGTCACAACTAACAGCTAACCATGCTAGGCATTTCGGAATGTGTAAAATAATGCACTTCCATAATTAAAAAAGGCAAAGGAAAAGAGGTTTAAGAAAGGACATTGTGGTCTGCCCTGACTTTTAAAGCATTGGCCTTCCCTTTAGCTTGATGTCTCTATAAAGCCCAACCCATTAAAACGTGCCCTCGATTAGATCTGTGGTTACAGCTAACTGCATGGATCGCAGAACATCAGGATGTTTTGAGGTTTTGGTTAAAGAAAGAAAAGGGGAAAAAAACAGCAATATCGCATAAATGACAAAGCGTGCAATGCTCCACATGTACTGGCCTGGAAACCCGAGCAGGCCGCTGCTAGTCTTGGATTAACCTCCCCAAGCCCTTCGCGCTTAAGTGAAATGGATCGCCCTCCAAATTCAAGGACCCCCCTGCGGTCACCTGCGCTCCCGCAGTTATGCGAGCCCTTCAGCTGGACGGGAGCAGACGCAGATGTGACGGGCAGCGTGAAAGGGGAGCAGTTTAAGTCAAGCCCTGAGTGAGTGGATCAAATGTCACCTCACTATTTTATCCAGATGGGAATAAAAGGCACAGTCTACTACTCTACTGGACAAATGTTCCCTCGAGTGCCTCTCCCAGCAGCCAGGTTTTTCTCTGCTTCCAGGGCCTGTTTCAAGGAAACGTAATGTCGCCATCGTCATACTCTCCCCTCCATCCCCGTCCTGAGTGGAACCCATTCATTCTTCAATTGGACTTAATCAAGTTTGAATCGAGTAACAGGCCTCTGTCAATCTTGGCAAGCACTCGGGTTGCAGATATGCAATCTCCGATCGGGTCCCTGAGGCATATTTAACTCATATATAAATAAGGGGATTGTCTCCTGCAAATATATGATATGTCACTGCTAGCCAGACGGCAAGGATATGTTACCATCAAACAGTCTAGACAGCTAGCATGGAGATCTCCAGAAAAATCAAGGAGGGGGAGGATGAATATCTTTCAATCTTTGCGTTCTCTGCATCTCATTTTGCAGTTAACATCCATTTTGGATGAAAAATAGGATATTAAAAAAAAAAAAAAAAAAACTTTTCCAGAAGACTAAAACAATATTTTGTGCTCTGGATTCCAGTCACTAAGGTATGAGACACCTCACAAAATGAAAATATGCAACCAACATAACTTAAATACACTTACACAAATTCGGAACATTTTGATACAGATGACTGATACAGATGATTGGCTGCTGGAATAGAATAAAATAATATACAATTAAATTAAATTAAATTAAAATAATAAAATAAAATAAAAAAATAAAAAATAAAATTTAAAATAAAAGTTTAAAATAAAATTAAAATTAAAAAATAAAATAAAATAAAAAAAATTTAATGAAAAGAAATGAAACAAAACAAAACAAAACAAAAAGAAAGAAGAGGGCTTATTTAGTACAACTAGTAACTAACCATGCAAATGCTAGTCATGGCAGGATGCAGTTTATTGTGCACCTCCATCATCAAGTTAAAAAGCAGATGAAAGAGGTTTGAATAAAGACTTTGTCTGCTTTTACTTCTACAGCATCGGCCTTCCCCTTTCAAACGTTTAAGAAAAAAAAACCACTAAAACAATCTTTTATGCTCTGAATTCCAGTCGCAAGGGTACAGTATAAAAGCACCTTCACAAAACGCAATACAAATCAACTTAACCCAAATACATATCAGTTAGGAGAACAGTGTGTTTTTATGGGGAATGATAAAGCAAGAGTCCATTTACACGCTCACTGCTCGAACGACATGCCAAGGGAGACGACTGATGCTACTGTGCTAATGTTATCTATGATCTCTCCCATCCCAATTAAAGAGAGAAATAGCCTCTAAACAGCTGGAGGAGAAAGGCCTCTTAGGAAAGGGCAAACAGTTTTTAATGTCAGAAGTCTCATTTAAGCAGAGCATCTGCTTTTCGGGGAGTTTTATAGGGAGCGCAGTCGTGGCTAACGCACACATAGACCCGACCATCTGGAGTGATTGTAAAATTGTGTCTGTGCAGCAAAGACATAAGACAGCAGTGCTAAAGCCCACTCTCAGTTGAGTCAGCGACGACCCTGATCTCTCCTCTCTCTCTGTCTCTATTATTTGAAATCAGGTTACTCCTTCCTGTCTGCTACAAATTACAATGCCATGCTGTCTTTAGCCTGATTACGGTCTGCTGTGCTAGAAATCTTTTTGTACTGTGATGAAATATAATTTTGCTTCCCTCGCACCGGTTCTTGCTCATACAAATTTTCTCCATTTCTCTAATTCAGTATTTCATTGTGAGATTTCTACATTGGTATAGTGTAGCTGACATGCTATAATATGTTTTCAAATGTTAATAAAACCCCACAATTTCAAAATAGATCTCTCGTCTAATTTAAACATGAAAATATGATTTCCTTAAGGACTCTATCAGCGTCGCAGTAAGCTGGCAGTCCATCTTACCTAATGGAGAAACATTGCTACATCAGCGAAAACTGTAGCCTGTATTTTACTCTGTGAAAGCATTGCTTGTATCTCTATTTATTATTCTTTGATGGAGACTTAAATGCTTGAAATAGCTCTGCTATTCGTGAATGTTTGCAGCTAACATATGCAGAAATTAGAGTTAAAACACCTTACTGATAAATGAGCTTAAGTTCTATTCTCATTACTCAGTCGATTAAAGCTTACTGATTAACTTAACTGCTAGATTTGATTTTCACATGGACAGCATCAGTTGTGAGTTAATAAACACCATCTTGCTTTTGACAGACTCTGAAAAATCTGCACTAAAACTGAACCACCACCACAACGTTATCTATAAAATTACAAAATGACAGCAATTATAAGACACACAAGGAGCTTAATGTAACAATTCTAATTAAAATAACTACTAATATTTATGCTCTTAAATGACTACTTTAAATTACTTTTATATGTAAGTATATGCTACTGTTAAAGTCTGGGGTCAGTACATTTCTTCTTCTTTTTTTTTTTCTTTTTTTTTTTTTAGAAATTAATACTTTTATTTAGCAAGGATGTAATAAAAATCTAAAGTGACAGTAAAGACATTTATAATGTAACAAAAGAGTTAAATACGGTTCTCTATTATTCAACTGAAGACTGGAGTAATGGCTGCTGAAAATCCAGCTTTCCCATCACAGGAATAAGTTACATTTTAGAATATTATTTAAAATATTTTAACATGTATTTAACATTAAGATAGAAAATAGTCATTCTACAATACAATTTACAATATTACTGTTTACTGCATTTTTTATCAAATAAATGCAGCCTTGATAAGTACAGTATGAATGTCTTTCGGAAAAAAAATCTCAAACTTGCCAAACTTACCAATAAAGAATAATAAAAATGTATCAAAAATTAACTTTCCCCATCCCACATTACCATAACATTTAAGTAATATAAAATTCAAAAATGTCAAGTAGTTCCAATAAGCATACAGATCCATTCAGGGGCTGTGTGGTACTATGAATAAAAGAACAGAACTGTTTTCAAAGCACTTTAGGCTTTGAAACATTAAACAGAAGGAACTGGTTGCTCGACTAGACTGAGATCAGAATACAGTGCGAGAATAAAGATCTGTATGTAGAACAGGACAGAAATGATGGTGACTTGGGAACGTAACAAAACAGGCCACAAATGAATAACTAAAATCTGATTTATCAGAAAACTGTAATGTTCATGAACAAATACAAGTCATAAATACCTTAAATGAACGCTACATTACCAAGCAAACAAACGGCGTACAGAGCCAACATAAAAATACTACGTAAAAAAAGTACCTACCTGTATGAATGAACCAAAAGTTCAATCTGAAATGTTACAGAGTAGGAGAGGGACAGACTAAACCAGACTAGTCTTTAATTAATGAGAGGGATTTGTTTGCAACAACACTGACTGCATCTCACCGTAACATCAGCTCTGTCAAACTGTCTCCTCTTTCAGTCATTTTAACAGTGCTAATGTACTTTCAGGGGAAAAAACAAAGAATCAGGCAAAGCTAGAGTGAAAACGAAAGTTCACATTCAAACTGACACATCTACTCTCCATTGCATTGTATGCAACACATGAGAGAAAACAGAGCCAACACACACTATACACAATAAGCTCTGATGTGTTTTTCCTCTCTTATTTGCATTGCATCTCTGATTTGCATGCATTATTTGTAGGTCACATGACCTCTCTTCATTTCTTTTCCTTTCATCAGGTCATTTAAATACTCACAATAAAAGCTGCATTTGTATGCAGAGTTCTAAGACCATCTTTCACTGTACAAAACAATATAAGAAAACTGGTCTAAAATGGGCATTAAATGCCAAATCTACTCTAGTAAATGGCCATAATCCAGAACAGTTTACATCACATGCACCATCTTTTGATGTGTGTGAAATGTACCGGAAATATTCATGAACACACAACATTTCATGACAATTATAGAGTGAAAAAACAGCTGCTAAATTATGTATGTGCCACGTATACATGTTGTGTCATTCCCATGATTTGGTGATGCAAGCTGATATGACATGAGAAACTATAAATGGTTAATATGAAAAGCATTTTTATCTGACTCAGACGGGTATACTGCAACAACACCTACATGCTTTGCTTTCTTATCTCCCAAATGGCTATGTTACATAAACAGCCTCCTTTCACTCACTCCAGGCAATGTGCCATTCCTTTCAGAAACAAAAAGTGCGCTCTCAGCTTGAGATCTCTACAATAAAAAAGCTTGGTATTGAGCTAAAGTGACGCTATGCTAACACTCGACGCAAGCATGACCGTAACGATCACTGTGATGAACGTTTAGTCAATATCAGGGTTCATATTTACCTTTTATGAAGGCCCATGACATTTTATAATTCCTTGCTTGTTCTATATTGTGCGTCAACATGGATGTGCGTCAAATCAAAGATTAGCAAGGATTTGACTTTTAAATATGCAATGTTTTCAAATGCCCATTTGTAGAAATAAATGCACCAACTCAATTGTGGAGTAAGGTGTAGTCCATTACACCAGGGTGGTGGTATGAAGATTTACAATTCCATTTAGTTTAGCATAAGTGTTAGATAATGAGGCTAGCCTATTGTAAAGCAATGAGAGCAACTTGTAGGCTCTTTAGAATAAGCAAAATGGCCTTCCACAGGAAGAGTGAGTGGTTTAAACTGACTCTAAATGATCAAGGAGGACATTTTGCTTGGCTGCTGTCCTAATAGCCCAGAGAGAACATCTTTGCATCCCTCTGAAATCTAATTTCTATTGGCAATAATACTTTTGCTGCAGAGAATGAGCATGGCATAACGGTTCTGTAATGCAACATGCTAGTCATATATCCCATCTACATTAACCACACATATACACAATATATATATTTTAAATTTATTTTATATATTATACATTTTATATAAAATAAAAGAAAAATAGCATGCATGCAATGCAAAATATAAATATACACACATACACACATTTGTGAAAATTACTACAATTTAAAATACATATTTTATATTTATTATATATTTATATTTTTATATACATATTTATTCCTGTGATGCAAAGCTGAATTTTCAGCATCATTACTCCAGTCTTCAGTGTCACATGATCCTTCAGAAATCACTCTAATATGCTGATTTGCTGCTCAAGAAACATTACTATTATCAATGTTGAAAACAATTTTTTTTTTTTTTTTTTTCAGGATTCTTTGATGAATAGAAATTTCAAAATAACAGCATTTATTTAAAATAGAATATTTTGTAACATTATACACTACCATTCAAAAGTTTGGGGTCAGTAAGATTTTTTTTTCTTTATTTTCTTTGAAAATAAATTGAAGAAATCAATACTTTTATTCAGCAAGGGCGCATTAAATTGATCAAACGTGACCGTAAAGACATTTATAATGTTACAAAAGATTATATTTCAAATAAATACTGTTCTTTTGAACTTTCTATTCATCAAAGAATCCTAAAAAAAAAAAAATACACAACTGTTTATTTAAATCTTGAATCTTTTGCTAAATAAAAAATGAAAATGATTAATGTGTCAGGCCTAACTTTACTTTTGAACAAAGATTGATTGTAGCTTTAATTTACGCACACATAGACATAGAATATAAGTATGAGCCATATCATGAAAATAATGATCAGTTTATTGCTAATGACCAAAGAAAACATATGGAAACTTGCAAATAAAAATATGAAAAAAATAAAATTAGGTTTTTGATCAGTCATGCCAATTGTAGAGTGTATGAATGCTTTATCAAGCATTATGTGGTGAAACAGTTTCTTTTGACTGATCTCAAGACAACTTGTCAGCTATTTCTTCTCTCAACTGAATTTTGTAGAAATTTTCTGATGCTTTTATTCCTACAAGGTAATGAGGCAGAATTAGCAGATGAAATAACCCATAACTAACTTGGTGCTTAAGCAGTGCTAGCGATGTGGAATCTCTGGAACTGATCCTTCTGGCCCCCAAATGCCACAACGTACCTAATCTTCTCCATCTGAAGGATGGAGTCTAACTCCACAGGGACAATATGCCATGCAGTGGCCATCAGAATGTCATTCACACTTTTTGCCTGAGGGTTTAAGACATGAAACCAGCAATTATATTCTAGAGAACACAAAGAGAACCTCTTGGACATTGAGAACTACATGTTCAGCCACAGAAGGCAATGATTCATGTTGCACTGTAAATGACTTGACAAGCAAATTAATTTATTTGAATGCAGTTTGACTAAAAACCTTGCTTAGTGACTCTCTTTAACTGCAAGTTTTATAGTTTGCAAGTCGAAGCAACCTCGGTGGAACCCAAAGGTCAAGAGTTTGGTCAAGTAAATCTGATGTGTGATTTAAGTGTGACTGTAGTCATACTTCTTCAGTACACCAGATAAAAAAAATAAATAAATAAAATTCAGTACGAGTATTTCAGACGAGCTGCAAATCTTAAGCATAACTATTACAGTTTAGGAAGTTCTTACCGCTCTGCATGCGCTTCCAGGCACACTAGGGTGTGCATTCCCATCTGCAAATCCAACCTCTGCTTCTTTTCAGATGAGGATTAGAGCTTTTCCTAAAATGGAGGTATTAGGACGTGGCCCAGCGGCTGCGGGGACTAATGCATGTGGAAACGGTGGTTGCCCTGGAAAAGAGCAGTCCAGGCCTGACTAACTTCATGGCGGAGGGAGGAGGGATGAGAAAAGTTAATGATGACACACAGCATTTTTCCTCTGTGGAGAAACGGCAGGAGCCTTGCTACTTCCCAGCGAGCCCGCTAACCCTGGAGAACAGGGATTAGACCCTGGATCAGGAGAGCTGAACTTACTGGCACTGAGTAAAAGAGCTCAAACAGTCGCCCTCTAAAGAGTTGCCCTCTAATCCTGTTCTTTGTCATTTGAGACAATAAGCTTTTAACTCCACAAAATCCTCCTCTTTCCTTCCATATTATGACAACTGGTCACTAACGCAAGATCACAGCTCTAGAACATGCCATTAAGTAATTGGTAGATAAGCATCAAGAATTAGACAAAGGATCTTTAAGAAAAATGCCTTTGAGAAGTTGTGGGAACAGCGGTTTGATCTTATAGGCTCCTAGCAAAAAATGCAGATCAGACTAAAAGCTAAGAACACAAGGTGCCGAAAGGGATCGTGCATTAAATGTGGATGAAGCCTTAAGAACAAATTAAAGTGTACAGTGAATAGAAAGAAGCAGCAAATGGGTGACCTCTGCATTTTCTGGGGGTGTTCTTAAAAGTGCGCCCTCAAAACGGAAGCTATTTACTTAACTCGTGTATGCCAAGAGATTCCTTTCAATGGCCTCTGATCTGCTAACTGCAGGGCAGTGTGTGCAGAAGATCAAATCCCACCCCGGATGCCAATTAGAGATGCTCTCATCATCTCCCTATTTGACTCATCATAGCTGAGGGAACTGAATGCTAACGCTGTAAATGCAGCTCTGTATGTAAACACGAAAGCCTAATAAATGAGCCTGTCACTCATAGAGTGGAGATTCAATTACATTTCAGCATTGAGTTTTTGATTATGTCCTCAATTATTAAATGGGTGTTACATCCTCAACAGTTGCCACCACGGACCAGCTAAAAAAGTCAGCTTTCCTGCTCATCTCAACAAGTCATGATAGTCTGATCTGTAAAGTGACACTGCAATTAAGGCCGACTTGGTCTGCTGCTTTAGTTGGGCTAAAATGAAAGTTGTGTCATTTACTCACTCTCATGTTTTTTTTTTTGTTTGTTTTTTTTAAATGATGAAATATAATTTCTAAATACACATTTCTACAGATGGGATTTCTTTCTTTTTGTCTACATTGCTACAGTTCTATACATCTGTAAGGCCAATAAACCAAGCCTTTTTCAACTTTTTTGCAAATGTGTTTGCTACCTCAATTAATATTCAATTGAACTTCAATGACTGGAAATTAAAACACATTATCAATCTAATTCTGAATGGATGTACCCCTGATGGCTATTAAAGGTACATTGCACCCAAAAAATTGAATTGTGTCATTATTTACTCAACCTCATGTTGTACCAAACCTGTATGACTTTCAGGAAAGAAAGAAAAAAAGATACTTTGAAAAGTGTCTCAGTGTTTTTTGACCACAAAATGAAAGTCAAAGGGGTCCAGTATTGTATTGGATTCCACTGTTTTTGAACAGACAAAACATTTCTTCAAAATATCTTATCTTGTGTTTTGCTGAAGAATGCACGTGAAGGAATGGCATTAGGGTGAGTAAATGATGACATAATTTTCATTTTTTGGGTGAACTATCCATTTAAAAATAAACAACCACCAATAAACTATATAATAAAGAAAGCACACAACCTGTTGAATACACATTTAAAGATCTCTCAAAGACTTAGCTAAGGTATTACAGAAGTTAGAAAGTGTAAGGGGGAGGTAGTGGAATGGGAATGTAAAAGGGCTTGAAAGTGAGAACGCAGTCGACACCTCGTCAGTAATATCCTCCTGCACGCTTCTGATCCTCAGAGGAAACGGCACGATAGGTGAGTGTGTGCTAATGAGCTAGCATTGTTTCACACGACAGTGAAGGGTATGCGGATACACACTATGGTATCAAGTTCCGCTATAAAGATTTAGTAGAACACAGATGTTTCCTAAACAAGACATTGTAGTTGTTACAGCGGATATAGAACAAAGCCTTTTCTGCTTTCTTCCTTGAGAGTCAATCAATGACTAACAGAAAAATGATGATTATCAGGTTTGTTAACCATTCAGAATTGAATTGAGAATGCATTTTAAATTCCAATTCTATTCTTTAAATGGAATTGAATTTTAATTGAAGCACCAAGCAGGATGCAAAATTGCAGTTTGAATTTGAATGCAAGGAATAATCAAAATGTATTGAGACAGACACTTTACGTTAAGATAAAAACAAAATGCTTGACAAACAAAACACACTGAAGCTTGACTTCATACTCTTCAGTGATGGTTTTCATGTTTGACTGACCATGGATTGTAGATTGTGTTTAAAGACATGGTACAAAATTCAGCATCTGAAGTGTTGGAGCCAGTACCGCTGAAAAGCTTTATCGCTCCTGACCGCTGCTGCATAAACATGAGGGAGCTGCTAGCTTCAGAGAGGTGTAAAATTTGGCAGACACTTTGCATTCTAATAAAGGATGCAGAAGGGGTGATAAAATCAGTCATCTACCACGTATAATCCAGGACACTCTGTGAAACGTGCAAGCACATGTGGTGAAGATGTTGGTCTTAAAACGATAAAAGGACCTCACAAATGGATGCAGGGAGCACACATGAACACAAGTGCTGGCAAACTCAAAGGGTTAGTGTCAACAGCTCCGCTAATGCAAAATCTAAACACATTTCAGGAGAACTGTGGAAAGTCGGCTGATATGAGTGATGATGTCCGTCAGTCAAAACACAGAATTGGTTTAAGCTGAGAAGGTGAAGCTGTGACTGAACATTAAAAACATGATTACTGCTGTGCATTCAGAGAGCACCCTCTTAAATCTAAAATATGGCATAAGAAAAAACAGGCAGGACGTCACCCTCGGGGCAGATGTCTTTTTAAGAGAGCGGCAGCTCAACAATCAGCTGAGTGCGCAGAGAGGGGCCGTTGTTTCCAGGCGCATTGAAATTCAATCGTCTGAGCTGATTCGATGGCTTTGAAAGGAATTACCTGTGCAGAACTAGAGCTGAAGGCAGCTGGAGAGAGCCGTCCTCCCTCTCTACCCTTCAATCAAGCAGCGTTTTCTTCCTCCGTCGCTGTTTGTTTTCGCCGCACTTTCCCTAAATTAGTAATTACAGTCACACAAACCAATCTTGCCATTGCGGCTTGTGAACCCAGAGACACACCTGCTGAAGCTACATAAACAAATAGCTTGTTAAGCACCACATAACACCCCAAAAAACTAAATGAGGAACATGGTCTACAACCGCAGTTTAAGAGCGTAAAAATAAAAGTCCCAACAGGCAGTTCACATAAACAGCATCTCAGGCCATGAGCAAAAAACACAACCACCACATGATTTAGTAGTCGGTCTGATATACAAGAAATACTTATTGATGACAAAAGCAGGGGCACTATGCAAATATTATAATATGCTATAATATAATAGGCTATAATATAATATAATAATTAATATAATATAATATAATTAATATAATACATTCATTTATGAAATATATTAATATAAACACTACAAAAGAGACTGAAAAGTAAAAGTCTTAAAATTGTATATTATTTATTTAAGTTTTATTATTTTGACTCTTAATATAACTGTTACATAATAGCTTTTTCATAATGTGTTTTAATAATTTTATGTCAATGTCCACTTTATTTATATAGCATTAAAACAAAATTACAACGATAGTGATCCTCTGTGTTGTTATTGTTATAGCTGTGGTGTGGACCGCTATTCTCATAAAATTAGAATGATTGATAAAACTTTATAGTTAGTTATCATTCTTGGTGTAAACAGCTCTTTAGGCTACAAATAAAATGAAATGAAATAAAATATTTTCTTAAAAGGTTAGTTCACCCAAAACTGAAAATTCTGTCATTTATTACTCACCCTCATGTCGTTCCACACCCATAAGACCTTCGTTCATCTTCAGAACACAAATTAAGATATTTTTGATAAAAATCCGATGGCTCAGTGAGGCCTCCATTGACAGCAACATAATTAACACTTTCAGATGCCCAGAAAGGTACTAAAGACATTTAAAACAGTTCATGTGTCTACAGTGGTTCAACCCTAATGTTATGAAGCAACGAAAATACTTTTTGTGCACCAAAAAATACGAAAATAACGACTTTATTCAACAATATCTAGTGATGGGCGATTTCAAAACATTTTGAAAGCTTCATGAAGCTTCAGAGCTTTTGTTTCGAATCAGTGGTTCGGAGTGTGAAAGTCATGTGATTTCAGTAAATGAGGCTTCGTTACGTCATAAGTGTTTTGAAATTTCAGTGGTTCACCAATGGGGGGCATGACTTTGGCAGTTTGATACACGCTCTGATTCGATAAAAAACATTTGTAAAGCTTCGAAGCTTCATAAAGCAGTGTTTTGAAATTGGCCAGCATTAGATATTGTTGAATAAAGTCATTATTTTGTTTGTTTTTGTGGCGCACAAAAAGTATTCTCGTCGCCTCATAACATTAAGGTTGAACCACTGTAGTCACATGAACATTGCTGGCAATAGAGACCTCACTGAGCCATCGGATTTTATCAAAAATATCTTAATTTGTGTTCTGAAGATGAACGAAGGTCTTACGGGTGTGAAACGACATAATTAATGAGTAATTAATGACAGAATTTTCATTTTTGGGTGAACTAATCCTTTAATGAATTTCCAGAAAAGTAAACTATATAGAGACACACTGTTATAAAATTGCGGTCATATCACCCACCCTTAGTGTAGACAAGCAGTCTTTCTCAGAACTTGGCAGCTCTTTCCTTGGCAGAAATCATAGAAATTTGTTTGAGAATCAACCCAAATCTCAAATGAATCTTCCTCTGGGTTAATGCCTCCATTCAAAAGGTGATTTATGATTTAGGACATGAAAGAAGGAAAGCGAGGAGGGAACTGCTCCAAAAAAGCCACAGCAGGATTACTGGACCACCATCTTTGTCCTTTTTGTTTGTTTGGTTTTGTTTTGTTGTCAGAGGCCTTTACAGCAGGAGACCAAGAAAGTGCACCATGAGGCCGTGGCTAACTGCTGTGTCTGGCTACAGTCTTACACAACAAGCAGATGGACTCCCAAACCCAAAGTCAAAAGACGTAGTGTTGTTATCCAAAGCACCATGTACCATGTGATACCATGCTAGATGTGTTAGCATTGTGGCACAATATTCACAGAGAGCCAAACTTACAAAAGATATCTTTGCAAATCAGAATTATTTGTGAGCAGCCTGAACTTTTGTTCGTAAAAATGCTAAGCACACTAGAGAGGCGCACATGAAAATGTGTTTGGCACCATTATAGCTCTGTAAACCATGATGCTTTGATCTCTCATATGACTGCAACACACTCAGGACAAACAAACAGTTTCTCTACTTTGAGTTCACTCTAAAGTTCTCCAGGGAAACTCTGGGTGAATAAAGGGACACAGTCGTTTACTAAACACAGAGGCTAAAGGCTCTACTCACAGACAGGAAGTGTCATGAGTGAGAGCGGCTACAACACAGTTTAGGTGCAATGATGCCAGGACTAATGTCCACATTAGTAGAGCAGATTTTGTTGGAAAGAGGATACATATTTTATGGAAGCAAAAAATAATAATAAATGATAAAATATAGTTAGTAAAGTAAGTAAATAAGGTACATTTGATTTTATCTCTCACAATTATGACAAAGACAATTTTGTTGTTTAAAATTTTCATCTCTCAATTGCAACTTTATATCTCACAATGTGACATCTTATATTTGAGTATTTCTCACTGTTGTAACTTTATATCTCACAGTGACATTTTATATCTTTTGTAAAGGTCTTTTTTTTTTTTTTTTTTTTTACTTTTTCCTACAATTACCTTTCTTTCTTTTTTTTCTAACTCTGAGGCAGACTCTAATATGTTAAATCAAACACACAGAGACAAACAACTAAACAGCCCCAAACATTCATTTAGCAATAAAATCTAACTTTATTGTAGCTCCGCCCACAACAATCATATTGGTCCAAAAAAACCTGTTCAAAGTATGTTAATCAATCAAAACTTGTTGGGGTTTTTTGACAAACATTTTTTTTTTTTTTTAGGTAGAAATGATACTTATAGCATATTATATATATATATATATATGTATTATATATACATATACACACATACATATACACACACGCACACACACACACACACACACACACTCTCTCTCTCTATCAAAACTTTTTAAATGTTTTTGAAAGGTGTTTTTAAATACAGTAATAAATATTGTGAAATATTACAATTTAAAATAGCTGTTTTCTATCTTAATATCCATTGTCACACGATTCTCCAGAAATCATTCTAAAATTCTAATTTGTTACTCAAGAAATATTTCTTATTATATTCTGTGGAAATGGTGACTTTTTTCAGGATTCTTTGAAGAACAAAGTTCAAAAGAACAATTTATTTGAAATAGAAATCTTTTGTAAAATGTAACTTTGGTCAATTTAGTGCATCCTTAATTTAATTTTACTTCCTTTTAATTCTGTATCCTGCTTGTTACTTCACTTTAAATTCAATTAAAATTCAGGAATTGAAAAAGCATTTTCAAGTTCTGAAAGGTGAACAACGCTGATACGCACATACACAAATACACACACACAATGATAATGTGTTTACTCCTACACATAAAAGCAGTTGTCACTTACAAAACTTGTAGTGTAGTGCAGTGTATACAGTATGACACACACCCCCCAGCAAAACTGACAGGGCATTTCAGGGTCAGGTAAAAGACAGTGACTAGGTAAGGACTAGGTGGACCTCCCTGCACATCTGTACACTTTACTTTAAGCCCCATTACTCCAGTGTTGATGTGATTCCTCCTGTAGCAAATACATGCGAGCGCTAACATATCAACCTCCAAAACATCCCGGTAGACGCAAACTCCCCACGCCGTACCCTAAAGACAGGAAGTCAAAAGAAAGGGAGAGAATTTTTCATGAGGCTTTCATATTGTTTGTCACCATATGAGGGAAAGTGAGGAATTTCTCTCCCAGAATTCCCCCTGGCCTTATCACAAAACCTTCCTTACACACACCGTACCGCAGCACTTTATTATGACAGTTCGCAGAAAGCGCATTTCAAACTCCACAGGAACGAACGTTCGCGCTTTCACACGCGACTCCAACAGAATTTCAAACGGCTCTGGGAAATTGCTAGCAGGCTCTTTTGCAATAATGTGGTCAAGAAGGATCGAGTGAGCGCTTCAAGGACTGAAAGCGGCTCCAACTCTCAGGGGGGCACGCTGGGATTGTGCTAATTCCCCAGACGAGCCTCTCCTCTCCCACCCACATTGGGGTGAGGAGAGAGTATTCATTAGCGAAGATAGCGCACTCCAATTAAGAGAGGTGGAAAGCACACACACACACACAAACTTTTGCAGGTGTACTGCACCTGGTCTCATACAACAAAATCAGTCTTCCAAGCTTCAGCGGTGTTTTAGCTGATTAAATTCTCGCCTACAATGACACGTCACTTTTGTTTTCTCATATACCACTCCTCCGCCACCCTCTTTTCTCGAGAGTGACACTACAGGTGTGAAATTTCACAACATGGCGTCTCTGGGCAGACATCCACATTGTTAAAAGAGAGAGAAAAAGTGAGACACTACACTTGTGGCGTGCTTGACTGGGGTCTGATTAATGGTTTGGAGGGTTGTGATTGGGAGGGCGATGATGAGATGGATATGAATGAATACACAAGCGCAGCTGTTCTGGTTGCCCCTTCCTCGGGCGCTGCGAATCCATAAACCCCATTCTGCTGTCACATCAGTGCCACAACACCTGAAATAAACATTAACTACAAACAACGAGCCACATCCATCCACTGCAGCGTGGAAAGACTGCGCACAGGGAGGGAGATCAAGACTAAACACTATTATAGAGTACAGCATGCACGCACTCTAAAAGTGAATGACAGGTTATGAGCAGAGGGGCTTGGAGAGTAAGTGCGCACACACACAAAGTCTCTTCCGACTGGCTTAATGGGGCCTCACCTGTTGGCGTCCTGCGCAAGTGTGTGTTTTAGCAGTTGCTGGCATGTGTTTAAAAAGAAGAACTGACGAAAGGCAAGCCAAACACACTGGGGGAATGTCAACGACCGTCTTGAGTCAACACAACTCGACTACAGTCGTCTCCGTAGTTCGACCCGCATGCCTTCAGGGGTCAAATGCTATGGTAGGGAATGGCAGGCATACAAACACACACACGCACACTCAATCTGAAGCTAATTCTTAAATCCTGACTTGAATGGTAATAGCAGGTTTAGTGGCGGATCACTCCGTTAGAGGCCTATCAACCCTTTTTGGCAAGTTGAGACTAGCTTGATGTCTAAAGTTGGGCTTATGTTGATCTCAGTAGGCTGAGGGTAGCCTATATCGACTGGGTGTGTTGAGACATTTCCCTCTTAGCCTTGCTAAAGCAGGCATGAGGACTAATCCTGCAGAGGTTAAGTGGAATCCCCTCCACTCTTTCTGTTCCTGTGCACTTCTTTATACGAGTCAAGAACGGAGACTCGGGACTCTAAAACTCTGAATAGTGTTCCACTGCAGTTCACAGCACTAAAAGCAGACTTCCATGGACTTGAATAACTCAAATACTTAATGAAAATGTGGTTGAAATAAAGAATTAGAGAAGAGTGTGAATTTAAAGGGGCAGTCCAGCCAAAAATGAAAATTCTGTCATAATTTACTCACCTTCATGTCGTTCTAAACCTGTATGCATTCTGTTTTCTGTAGAACATGAAAGAAGAGATTTTGAATACTTTCTTTTCCCATAACGCCTCTCGCAATGAATACTTTCATTGTAATTTTGTCAATACAATGGAAGTCAATGGGGAACCGAAACTGTTTGGTAACTTATATTTTTCAAAAATATCTTCTTTCATGTTCCACAAAAGAAGTAAAGTCATACAAGTTGAATGACATGAGGGTGATTAAATGGTAACAATTTTTTTTTTTTTTTTTTTTTTGTATCCCTATAACAGAAGTTTGCTGTCTCTTCCCTTTATTTAAATCTAACTTTTAAAGTCACCAACTCAAAGCTGTGATGACAATCCTAAGGTATAAGGGCTAAGTGATTGTTAGACTCTTCTGGATGTTTGTGAGCTACTTACAACAGTGACAGCCCACTTTTAGCAGTGTTTTCCTATTCATTTTCCGCATAAGGATTAAATAATAATAATAATAATAATAATAATAATAAATCAATGCCATAAACCAAACCAACCAGCTCAGAGATTAACAATAATACAAAGTTTGAATTGAAGAAGGAAAAGTATTCTAAAATCAGAAAAACAGACAAAGGAATGAAGCATTATAAAAAGACAAAGAAAAAAAAAAGTTCAATATAAAACTACTGATTTATGGTGATTATAAAGTATAAAAAGAAAATTTTATATTTATGCTAAATATTCATATATACATGCTACCATTCAAAAGTTTGAGGTCATATTTTGTTTTAAATTATTTTTTCTTTTAATTTTGCAAGGGTGCATTAAATTGCTTTATTTATTAAATATTAATTTTATTAAATAAAATGAATCAGTTTCCATAAATATATTATGCAGCACAGCTCTTATTATCTCAAAATCAAAAATATTTAAAAAAAAACAAAATAAAAAAAAAAACACATTTGTACCGACTCCAAACTTTTGAACGGTAGTGCATAAAAAAAATAATATCAAAAGTGAAGGGATCCTAGCATATAAAGGGTATAGGGATACTTGCTTACATTATTCACACATGCTTCATGGGAGTGGGTGGTCACTGCAGATGTCTTTCAACCTGATTTGTTTGCCAATCTCTGATTGGTATCTTTTTTATTCACGGGGAACTTAGTTTTTCACATGCAATTTGACTGTTAAATGAATTAAGTTAAAGTTACACTAACTGATGGCTTCAACAGAAGCATAACATGAGCTCTGTCGTTCAAATGTTTATACAGAATTGTTAAAAAATTATTTTCTCTATGGAAAAAAAATTGAATGGGATTTTTAAATCCAGTATTTTACAGGTTGTGCTCAATTCTGGTCCCTAGATATGACTTGAGGTAGCATTCACAATCGGTAGCTCAAATGGTGCGGAACAAAGTTTAAATCCTTCACACTAAATGAGCAATAGTAATAGTGAGGTTTGCCTTAGGAAGAACCACTAATTGAAATGCTGAGTTTGTTTGTAAGTTCCTCAAGTCTGATGAACATCACTCAGTGGACTTGTTTAAAAATGAGAACAGTCTCATTTAAGTCAGCGGTGGGTGATATAAGGTTACAGGATGTGAGAAAAGCATTAACATGTGATTGTTTTCAGCACTGTGAGGTTGCACCATACAATACAATTTAGTTGCTAAAAGCTTCCAAAAAGAGAAAGCTGACATTTTTGCATGGGAGAGATGACCTTTACACAACCGAGAAAAGCTGTGCGGAGCTTTTGCCGGCTACGACACAAACAAACACCTTTACCCACCCATACACACAAAGCCAGCTGCCAGACATTAGCTTGCAAATGGCCCACTGTATGTGCCAAGCTGAAAATTTGCAATCAGCCATCTTACGCACTGTGAAGGCATCTAGAGGTTGTAATGTCCCAAGACAGACTAACATGTAGCGTATGGCTCTTTCACATACACATTCCAAAAGTTCGAGAAATTTGGTACATAAAATATGATTTACACCTGGAAATTAGGATTGTGACGGTGAGGAATTTTTCAGGGGGGTGGGGGTTGGGGGGGGGGGGGGGATGTGGGCACTAATTGGCACTAATTTGAAAGCAAACAGCAAACAGGCATTCATAACGGTGCTGAGCAGAGGATCGTTTTCAATTAATTCCTATGAAAGTTGAGCTGGAATTTATGAATGCTCGTGCAGCCCTGCGCATTTTACTTTTGCTTTCAAATAAGCGCCAATTCAGGGGTGGCAACTGCTTGAATGGTGGGTTATTATTCTTAATGAAAAACACAACAACTAGAAAAACACAACTAATCCTTTGCAGGTTCCCTATTACCACTGGGTTTAAATCCAAAATATTGCAAAAATCCCAAAATTTTCCACCATCATCTTATCAGTCAGCTCCTCACTCTCGTAATGAATGAAATCTGACCGATCTGCACTGCGACTCTCATTTGACTCACGCTGCACTGAGCAGATGCATTCAGTTTTTAATTGCAGTGTCTGTTTTCTAAACTGAACTAAATTATTTTTATTACTATAAAATATAAAAACGTGTGACAGAAAACAAATAAAAAGTTATTTCTGTACAACTGTACAGCACCTACTTCTGCTGTTTCATTTTGTTAAGGCTCTATTAAGACTTTATTTACCTATAAAGTTCTTGGGCTGTTGTATTTGATGGTTCATAGACTATGGTGGCAGCCTATAGACACACACAGAGAGAGAGAGAGAGACCAGGTTGTGGCTGCAGTGGAGGTGGGGGCCCAGACAGCACTGAGTCAGCAGCAGAAAGGAAACGATCAGAGCCCTAGAGGAGAATACATCAACACTGCAGAGGCGCCTCAATCCTCCTCTCCTCCCATCAACACCAGCACCACCACCATCCGTCTTTCCTCTTCACCTCAAAGGGGCTCTGCATGCCTGCTCATCCATCTCTCACTGACCAGGTTTCTGCAGCACGAGCTCAGCGCTGTGGGTCTGATGTAAATGGGTCCTTTTTAGTCGAGGCTAAGACATGTAAAACAGCGTGAGGAATATGTAACAACAACAGACTGACAGAACCAGACATTGTTCCTGCAAAGACTGGTGGGCGCCACACATTGTCACTCACTCACACACACACAGACCGACATCCTCGCACAAAGACGAGTGATTTCACTTCCTTCATCACAGCTGATCTCAGCAGGATAGTAATTCACATACTGTAGGAGAGAGGCTGAAATGTCATCCTCGCATTATTAGACTGACCTTCAATTTGAAGGCAAAGCTAGCGGGAGTTTCTGCTTTACAGTGCATGTTGAAGGTAAAAAAGAAAAGTATCTTGTTCAAGTTTGAAAATTGTAAAATAAAAAAGAAAAGCTCTTTTATGTGGGCAATTCTGAGACTGTTTCAAACTAGAATATGCAGAACATGATGGACACGGGTGACAAGATATGATGTCACACTCCAGGGCTTCTGCTTGTAATAAAAAAACAAATTATTAAATAATGTTTGGATTTATTTGAACAAAAATACAGTAAAAACAGTGAAATCATTCTAATATACTGATTTGGTGCTCAAGAAACATTTCTTATAATTATCGCTGTTAAAATCAGTTGTGCTCCTTAAAGGATTAGTTCACTTTAAAATGAAAATTAGCCCAAGCTTTACTCACCCTCAAGCCATCCTAGGTGTATATGACTTTCTTCTTTCTGATGAACAATCGGAGTTATATTAATCTATACCCTGACACATCCAAGCTTTATAATGGCAGAAAACAGGGGCCAATGAGTTTGAAGCTCAAAAAAATGCACCCATCTATCATAAATATAGTTCAAAGGCCTTCTGAAGCGAAGCGATGCATTTGTGTGAGGAAAGTATCCATATTTCACAAGTTATAAAGTAAAATATCTAGCTTCCGCCAGACAGCCTTCCGTATTCAACTTACGAAGAAACTGTAACGCCTCTCGCAGTTCAAAACGCTTATGCTACATCCCACACCTCCCACACCTCCCATATTTAACTTTGAATATTTGAATACATTAAAAATCCATTGAATAACAATTGACTACAGAAGGCAGAAGCTAGATATTTTACTTCAAAACTTGTTAAATATGGATATTTTTCTTACACAAACACATCACTTCACTTTAGAAGGCCTTTATTAACCCCCCAGAGCCGTTCACTGCCATTATAAAGCTTAGATGCATCAGGATATTTATTAATACAACTCTGATTGTGTTCATCAAAAAAAAGAAAGTCATATACACCTAGTATGGGAGTCATTTTAAATCATGAGTAATTTTCATTTTAATGAAACTAAATTTAACTTTAATAAACTTTAATTTAACTAATCCTTTAATACTTTTGTGGAAACCACAACATTTTTTTATTTGAAATGGAAATCTTTTTGGTAGTCTTTAGACAGTAGTCTTTACTGTCACTTTAAATTTCTTTCAAAAAAAAATCTCTGCAGCCAAAATTCAAAACAAACGCATAGGTCAGACAACCACATATGGTCTCAAACCAATGGTAAACGGCACAAATAATCGCTCCTCACTCAAGGACAAAGAGCAACAGAGAGGAACCTTCTCCAGTTTCTTTAATCCTCAGCTTTCATCGTCCCAAACGGCAGCGACAAATTGCCAGTTCACTTTGGGAACAACGGTCGCTAATGGAGGGGGGGGAAGCTCAAGTAAGACGTGTACACAAACCGTTCCCCTCATTTACCTGTCATCATTCCATTCCTGTCCACTCTTGAGCCGTTCTTCACAAAGACATGGGGTACATCTGATACATCACTCACACAAGGGCTCAAGAACGCTGGGGCACACAGATGCTTCTGAGGTGTTAAGAAAAACACCTCTAGATCTGACAGAAGGACTCAAGTTTCATTATGGGAAGGTTCAAAGCCAAGGTCTTACACACTTGAGTTAAAAGAGAGAGACACTAGTCTGTAATGTCCTACTTCCTTTTCACAAGTATTACAACAACAAGTGATGGGCGAACAAGTCAGGGTTTTTCTTCAATGATTTACATTGACAAAATAAGTCTTTTGTTAAAAGAGAGGTTGTGATTTCTGCTGACATAATGTGGCTTTGTCCAGCAAAACTGACAAAGAAAATTTTAATTTTATGCAAATTAACAACTTTATGTAAACAGAACAAGCTTGAAGCTCGAGTTACATTTCTAAGGTTCTGCTGAAGCCACTTAGTATTCAGCCGTTCAATGTTCATTACCAATAATGATTTTCCTCCATTACAAACACTGCTAAATTATTTAAAAAGGCGGCTGTAACTGAACACAAACATGTAGCCCTCCCGTAGATGCAACATAAGTCAATACAAGGTGAGATGTTGTAAAAGCACATAGCTCACAATGCATTGTTTGAGCTTCGTTTGGAGAACATGAACACACAATGGGCTCATTCTTGTCTTTCTCCGGCACACTGATTCACAGCAGATGTGATTCTTTAAAGTGCTATAAAGTTCTTAGTATATGCTACTCATAATAGCAGCAAATTTTTATGAGAAGCTGTAAATGACGGTTTCTATCATATCAAGATTTTTTTTTTAAATGGGGTGATAAAGAAAAATTAAATTTGGAGGATTTAACAGAAATAAAAAGCAACACTGATTAAAAATTGATTCAAGCGAAGCCTATTTGCCTTCTTCTCTCTCCATAAAAATTTATGAAGGCAGCAAATGAACAAAGGCATGAACTGTTGTTTAGCACCTAGTATACTAAATAATAAACTTCATACCAACATCTTTAATCATTGTGTAACTCTCTTTGTACACACTGCCAAATGAAACTTCCTGAAATCTAGCCAAATCAGCGGGAGTAGACAGGTCTGTAATGACTAAGAATACTGCTTTATCAAGCTTATCTACAATTTGTTCAACTGTTTGTGTCAGCGAACCTTTAATGTCATTAAGCATTGCTTCCTCTCTGAGGAGCGAAACTAACAAAAACCACTGGCAAGCTTGCTTTGATAGCAAAGATTAAAGATCATGTGTGTATATATATCAGATGTGGAGATCAGGGCTGCAATAACTAACTGATAAATATTATAATATAAATAGCTTACAATATTCACTAATATCACTTTGCAATAGTAGTTATTTCTATGGAAAATGGTTTCAAAATGGTAGGCCATGCATGCAGAAGCATGCAAGTGCTTTATTTGATCAAACGACAAAAGACAAATATAAAAATCACTCACTGATCTTGAATGAATAACTTTTGTAGTTTTAATAAAGGTTAGTCTATATTTCATGTACACAGCAGTGTTATTTTACATTTGATTACTTTATTCAATTTCTATTGTAGGCTATTACTTATCTGAATACCACTGTTAGTACATTTTTACTAAGTTTATTTAATTTGTATTTTTGTTCTTTAAGTTTTGTTTGTAATTAGTTTATTTGTTCTTATTGTATAGCTGACTGTTTACTTGACTTGTTTTGAGGACTTTCACTTACATTAATTAACTTAGCATTAGTTTTTGTTGAAGTATCAACAATTATGAAATTTCAGTGACATTTAAAAGTACTCTTATCATGAAATAAGACTTTGATCATATCACCATCTATAATTTAAATTAAATAATTTAAATAATTAAATAATCATGATTGTAATGTTAACCAAAATGCCGTGCCGAAAGCTCTATGACCAGTCATTTACGCCGTCATCACCCAGGTGTTGGTAGCGCAGGTGAGACCTGAACAGTTCACGTTGCTATCTGTAATTAAACTAAACTCATTTAAACCTTGCCAATTTAAACATTCATCCGTAAGACGCGAAAGAGAACTCTCGCGCGCTGTGAGGAGATTTGTGTGTGTGTGTGTGTGTGTGTGTGTGTGTGTGTGTGTACACACTCATCCGAAGCACGTACATGGAGTGCCGCATCACAGCGCGCGAATACTCTCGCGCAAATTCTCTTTCAAGTCTTGGACCCTTAACGAACAAATTCACACAAAAATGATGTCAACACGCCCATCTTAGCGAGTATCCAAACATAGGTTATGTCTTAGGAGAAAAACGAGACAGACAGCGCATGTGTATCAGTGTACTTAATGTTTCACCTTTATTTAATTATTCAAAGATGTTTATATGCTAAATATTTGATTACTTTGTTAAATTTCCGTACCTGAAAACTATTGTTAGATAGTTGAAAAACCTGTAAAGCATTGCTGATTTTTTTTTTTTTTTTTTTTTTTTTTTTTAAATGGGTGCTTTGGTGTACATAAATGTATGAATTATATTAGATCATATAATTTGGTTATTGGGTGTCCTTTTTTGGAAAGACATCTAAATTTACTTAGTTAAAAAAAAGCTGAAAAATAAAGTTTTGTGAAAATCACACTTCAATCTGATGGTTTACTTTGCTGGATATAGGCAATGAAGGCAAAATGGACGTGTTAAACAAGAAAAATGGTGTATGCTTAATTAAGGGTGCGCGATTAATCACGATTAAAAAAAAATATCTAATGACAGCCCTATAATATAATATAATTATAATATAATATAATATATACTTGAAAGTACAGAATTGGGCTCAATGTGAAACATGAACTTAATTGTTAACTGAAGAAAAAATGAACAGATTAACCGATTACCAAAAATAGTTATTTGCTGCAAGCCTACTGGAAACTTTTTGAAAACGAGTGCATTTCAAACAAAGGAGAAAGTCCTCATGAGACTTTCAATTGCACAGTTAAATTCCTACTGTGAAGACTGGGAGGCTTCTATATTTGAAAAGGAGTGAGAAGATTGTTATTTGGCTAATTACAGATTTAGGGCTGAAACAGTAAACTGTTAGAGAGGAAGAGATCGAGGTGCTTGAGTGAGCTACATTAGAGTGCTGGAGTGGCGAGACTGTGGATTCATTGTGTGCTGATGGCATCTTTTATCTCTTACAATACTGATAGGCCTAACGGAGTAGTTTGGGCTGGGGAGTAGTTAAAGGGGTGGGCTATCTAATCTGATCAGAGACCATTGTTTTGAAGCTCATTTACCACTGGGGGGTCCAGAGGTTTCCACACAGTCGACAAGTCAACCCAAACCCACCCCCCATCCCTGCGGCCAACACAAGAAGGTCCTTGAAAAAACAAGCGGCAGACACAAAGGGGAAAGCGGAGAAGACAACCCAGAGGGCTATTTGTGAGGATTTGCTCATTCCTCACAAATACACAAGAGTGCTGACCGCTGACTCAGACCTTTGGTTCAGGTTTGAACAGCAGGAAGTCAGCTTGGTGAGATTGTTGTTGCTGTTTAGGAGAGTCCTAGTCTCCAGAGACCAAGGAAGTTAATGCTAAACATCTGGGATCTGCATTTAAAAAAAGAAAGGGTAAGGGGTTAGGAGGAGACAGTATTGACTTGTCATGTAAGGCAACGTCCCATCTCAGAATGGGGCTGTTGTACTGGTCATACAGTACAGGAAAGGGCAGGAAATAATTCATCTCCACTCTATCATGCTGCCATGAGCATGAACACTTGCACATGAAGCTGGACCCCATCCTGCAATTCACATTCTGCCATATTGCGGAGGTCTCTGTCGAAGTGGCAGGGAGGATGAGAAGTCAGCAGCACAGAGATCTGCTAATTGCCTGTGGTGAATGATTATGGAAATGAACCAGAAGGATATAGCAAAAGTAAGACACAAAGCAGATATTTGGCACAAGCTTTTCCAAGTTGCCTTTAACTGGGCATGAGTTCAACATTTAGAAAGCCCTGCAACTATGTATTCTAGACAGTGTGTGTGTGTGTGTGTGTGTGTGTGTGTGCCAAATGTCCCCCACAAGGATAGTAAAACCTGAGATCACCTCAGTGGAAATATTTGTAGAAAAAATCCTTAGTGTTGAGACCTGCTATATTAAAGGCACAGTAAAATGTGACATTTATTATAATGGGTTTATGTGAAGATTGTTTTAAGTTCACTTAAATTTAAAGTTGTTTTATATTTTAAAGCCTTAAATGTTAAACATGATGGCTTTCAATTATACTGTAATGTTGAATGGCTATGATTATTTTTATTTTTTTAAATAAAAACAATTTTATTAAACATTCCTTTGTTCTATGGCTGGGGTTTGGGTTTGTAATGATAATTACCTTATTTAAAACAAATTAAGTCTATGGTATGTCCCCAATCTAGCTAGGTAAACATGAGTATGTGTGTAAGTGGAGTCACAGAAGACACTAGAAAAATACTCCACAAATCTCCTGGAGCTGGACAGCACAGCGCTGAGCTCAGGATAGTTTGTTTGAGAATGGGCGAGGGGGATGAAATATACACTTGAGGTGTAAAGATCAGAATGACAAACCCTTCAACAAGTCTTTGAAAAGAGCGACTTTAGGTATGGCTTTGATTTTGACACACTCTTGCAGTAAATTCCATTCAAGTGAAGAGCGCCATACAAGAAACATGCGTCAGTGAATAAAAGCCCGATTTAATGCAACTTATTTGCTTGTCATGCAAAGAATGTACCGTGAACATCCCTGAAAGCAGAGGTCAGACATTCTTCAAGCCTGAACTAAAAAACGCTCTTGTTAGCACTTAACCGCATCAAGTGCTTTAATAAACTTAGCTATGCTCATCTCCACCCCCTGACTACAACAAACGAGAGGAGGGCAGCACGGGGAGAAGGGCTTGAGCTCCATCAAAGTCATGTCTGTTGTCAAAACACATTGAGATGTAGGAGATAAAATAAATGGCATCTTTTGGAAAGATGAGGAACACTCATCCTTCCAAACAACAGATGACCCCAGCCACAGACTCCCCCAACTGTATTGAAATAGTGGTAATTGGACCCTCTTGGGGCCCTCCACTGGGGCCCTTTGTACATCTAAGAGTCAATCAGGGGCCGATGACAGACAAAGCCTAGTCAGATTTAGGAGAGAAAAGCGCCGGAAGGGTCGATGCAGAGGCCAGAGTCGTGATCCATCCCGAGGCGGGGGACAGACGGGCCTCTGCCCATGATGCCCTGCACTGACCTCTTGTCACCTACGACTGTGCCCTGCTTCTCCACCTCTGACCCTAAAAACACGACACCTAGACCCGCTGTAAAAGCACAGGGTGTATAGGACATTATTCAGATGCTTGCTCTTCCAATGGATACTTGTAATACAACAAGACGTGGTTGTGCAATGATACAACAATTTATTGCATATTAATATTAATAATTAATAATTCATATTAATATATACATACATATTAATAATTCAGTTTTATTAATAATTGAATGCATGTAACCATTAAAAATCAAAATGTAAAAAATACTTTCAATAATATAACATATCAACATGTGTTGATGTCATGTTTATTTTTAATAATTACATAGTGTGATTATAAATATTATATTTATTTATATATATATATATATATATATATATATACACACACATACATACACACACACACACACACACACACGTGTATATAATAATATATCTACAATATAAAACTAGAAAATGTAAGCAATCAGGGAGGTTTTTGGGAAAGGGACAATGCCTAACCTTCACATCTGTCCAAACCTTTGGCAGTCTAGTCAACAGTCAAGCCACACATTAGTGAAAACAGGTCAACCATATCTTTTCTACTGAAGGCCACCAGCATTTAATCACTGACAGAACCAAACTCTGTGAGGTATATCAGCTCCTTTACGGGAAAAACAAATATGTAACAGATCATCAAACTATAAACTAATAATTTGAGCACTCAAAAAAGTCAGCACAGTAGAAGTATATACTCAGTTTTCAAAAAAAAAAAAAAAAAAAAAAGCCATCCATGAAGGGTGTTAGTTCATCTAAAAGTTAATTTTTATCATCACTCACTGTAATGTCATTCCAAACATTTTTCTGTGGAACAGATTTTTTTTTTTTTTTAAGAATTTACTGGCCACTATTTTCATTTTAATTACAGAAATATACCACAGCGTGGAGTATGGGCCACCTTATCTATGGTGCTTTTTTTTGTTATTTTGTAGCTTGACAACCCCAATACTCATTCACTTCCATTATATGAAAAAGAGTGACCTAAAAAAAGTTTACTACGACATGAGGGTTAGCAAATGAATTTTTGGGTGAACTATACCCTTAACAATAAGGGTAGAAGAAACATATCTGCTTGCAAAGAGTTTAAGCACAACACAATAACCGCTTCTCCAAAGGGGTCTGCTCAGGTCAGGAACAGACCCAACTGTAAAAAGGTCTTCAAAAGCTCTTCGGAGATGATGATACATACACACAGTCTGTACAGCTGGCTTATGAGCGAGCAAATTCGCCATTTGGAGCCACTTTAATACTTAATAAGCATAATGAGGCTGAACATAACGCCTGACTTCCGAGCTTAAAAATTCATAATGTGCTGTGAAACTTAGATGGCACTAACAGCACACTCTCTAACAGACACACACACCACTAAAATAAAGAAAGCTCATTGCTCTTATTTAAATAACGCATACCAGGGCTGATCAATTGCTTTGCCTTTTCTCAGCATCTCTAACATATAAACTCCATTACTTAATTCTTAGGCACACATACAGAAAGCTCATCTAAATAATGCTTATGGCGGCCTTCAACACAAACACATGAAATGCCCACTCAAGCTGCCTATTCAAGGCTGCTCAATACTCATCTGTCTTTCTCCTGCTCCCCCTAGCGTCCACAGTGAGTACAGCATGATGGAAGCGGAAAGGAGAGAAAGAGAGAGAGAGACAGAGAGAAAGGGGAGGAAGCCACAAGCTCCGCCCCCAGATGACATCAGTGCTGTGTTGAAGCAGAGCTGGAGGCAGATGCAACCTCACACTTGTAGTGAGCTCCAGGCAGCTGACCAGCTCTGCCAACTTCTCTATCTTGTCTCTCTCTCTCTGAGCCAAAGGAGTGTGTGTGTGTGTGTGTGTGTGTGTATATGTGAACAAGTGTGTGTGGAAATAAAAACACACCCTGCTATTCGCACCATTGCTGCTACTGAGCAATTCTGACACTCGGCTCGTTTTGGGGATTGAAATCATCTTCCATTGTATTGGATTTATCCTACGGACTGACTTTATTCTTTGAGGATATTCTCTTTGATTTTCCTTTTTGAATTATTGCTTTGGCAGGTAAGTGTATTTTGTTATGGGTTTCCCCCATTATTCTTGGGCTGTTTTTAACCCTTTCCCTTATGTATTTCATCACCCTGAGGTTATCAAATACCTTCACCATATGCATAGAGAAAATCTGGATCTATCCCTTACATTCCAGTCACTCACAAATCTTCACACTGAATTATTTCTAAACTTTCAGATCCAGTCATTTGTTTGCGATGAGGAAAAAGGCGTTTTATTTTGCTTTATTTCAATTGTAGGCAGACCCTTAGAGATTTGAGGGGGATGCAATAGCAATTTAAACTCACAAGTACAGTAGTCATGAAATTCAGCAGTATATATAGCCCTTCATTTACCATTTATGATTCAACATGCATCTCTAAAACAAATTTAAAACAATAGTTCGCTTTTAAAATACTGGCATCATTTAATAACCTTTATGTTGTTTCAAATCTCTATGACTTTCTTCCCTTGAACACAAAAAGGCATGTAAAGAAGAGATGTAAATGCTCAGCCACTATTCACTTTCAATGCATCTTTTTCCATATAATGAATGGATGTGAATGGTGAACGAGGCTGTCATTCTGTCTAACATCACATTTTACCAAGGATTTTGTGAAGTCATATAGGTTTGGAACAACTTGGAGGCGAGAAAACGAACGATTTTTCATTTCCATTTTTCGGTGAACTATCCCTTTAAGTCTCCATTCCGCTGCCGCGAATAAACGCACTAGGGACGCACAACTTACATTTTATTCTCACCATCAGCACTCTATATCAGTTAGCCTGCCATAATAGATCTTTAAAACATAGTTTAGGAAAAAAAACGCAATGCAGATTGTATTTTTACCGCCTGCAATCAACAGGAACGTATAAACTTAACGCGGTGCGTCTTAAATCTTGTGAGGCTTATCGCTCACGAAACGAGCAGATGTCGATTAAAAATTAGAAAATATATATTAATAATGCCCAACCTATGCTCTGGAAGCGTGACGAGAGAGTGATTGGAATAAAGAATGGGCGAATTGGGGATGCGGCGCGTGACACTTCATGTACACTGCGCGCGACACGACAAAACTAGAACTCTCCCATTATAGAAGCCGCTTGCAGCGCAGACAGCTTCGTTGATTATGGGGGTCGCGTTCTAATTTGGAATCCTAACGAAAACTCACAAGACTACGAGATTGGCGCGCAATAAATGTGCGCCCTGTGCTTTTCATTGAGAGAGTGAGTGTGTGGCGCAGTAAAGAGATCTGAGGCAGTCAGCTGCTTCAGGATTTTCCCATCAAACGAATTTCCCTTCTTAAAAGTTCTAAGTTATCTGAAAGATAAGCTTTCATATCTGTTAGACAGAAAAAGGCAAGATTAAAATAATAGTTTTGTGCAGATAAAGAGAGAGGGACTGTGAGATGACGATAAGAGCCAAGCTTCAGTCAGAGCTGATTAAATCAGTTTATAAGACGACTATAGTAGACAATTCACATCAGACAAGTATGCAAAAAATGAACAAGACCTCTTTTTGAATACCTAATGTACCTTTAAGTGCAAGTTGTTTTCCCTAGCGTTGAGCTTCATCTGTGCAAATGCAGTAAAAGACTGTGTATTCAGAGAGGTTAGTTTCTTAGCACAATAATAGCTGAGAAGCACAAATGGTCTGTTTTGACTATGTAAGTAGGGTGATAAAATTAACTAACCCATTGTTCTTTGTTGTACGTGTCAAAGCACTCTGTGGCAGTCTTTTTCGCTTGCATAAACAATTTGTATCAGTGATTTACAAATACCACACCTCCGAGATTTAAAAGGCATAAATACCGGTCTCCCTTAAGATACTAATACACAGCAATGAAAATTAACCCACTTTCTATATTTTAATACAAAAATCTAAGCATTCAGTGTATGTTTACTGGCAGTCAGGCAGATAGCACTCTTTGTTTCAAGCCATGAATGCCGGAGGCTAAACCCAGTGGTCCGTGGCATTCACTCACGAGTCAACATGAAATGGTCATGTCTTTCAGGCCTTCAGAAAAAAGTCTGTCACCCTTTTGTGCCGAAGACAAAAACAAATCGTCTAGTAGAATTTTCCTCATGTCGGCAGCCAACCTCTGACCTCAGAGGCCATTCTATAAAATGTACCTTAAAAACAAGCCTAGAAGTTAATTTTCTGAAACATTTAAGAAAATGACTTATTTTTATTGCTTAAGCGGAAATATACTTTTCTGAGGGCAAATTATGTAACAGAAAAATAGGACTGTGAATTTTAGCTTTACTGCAGATACAATTTACTCCCTTTGGAGTGGAAACAAAAAAAAAAGTACAGTGCAGTAAAATCAACCCATCCCTTTTTGCCCTTGTCCAGCAACTGCTGCCCCCTGTACCCTGGCAGGGGGTACATATGTGGTAATTAAAGCGCCAGTTCAGCCTCCAAGTGTCTGTGTGTATCTGCATGCACAGGCCTGATACAGAAGCACCTACCACCCCCAAGTGGGGAAAACAGTGCAGCTGCCACAGACCACTCTCTTTTCAGTGCAGCACAAAAGAAAAAGACCCCCTGTCTCCCCTAGAATCCACTCTCACTGCCTGAACGCCAGCCAGGGACAAACCTGCGGATCATCTGCCCCAAAACCGCACACAGAGGGGAGCCACTAACACAATAGCCTGCTCTTAAATTAACGTTAAAGCTGTGCCTAAACCGTTCTTCTCGTTTCCAAATATGTAGGCAGAAATGTTTCATCTCTCAGCCCACTAGGCTCAGAGAGGCATGATATGGCTTCATGGACATAAGATACATGACAAAGAGGCATTTAGTTCAAATCCTGCCTGGGGTTCAGAATCTATTGAAAACAAGGGCGCTGTTTTTCATAATCATAGCCCAGGATCAACCAATGTAGACTAATTTCATCCTAAATGTCTCTGTTTATGCATGGGCTCTGATTAAATGTGACAGCATTTTTGGGAACTAATAGAAAACATCAACTCGGAATTTAAAAATGATGCATAATGCAATGTTTGCCATCTTAAGGTTTAACCTAATTTCTCTAAACATGCTGAAAAATTCACATATAAAGCAAAGCATTGTCATTATAATAATAATGTAAAATATTTGTATTTAAATTCCATGTTTCATATGTATTCAAATTATAAAATTATTCAATATTCCTGAAAACTTTAAAACAAAAATTCTCTCTGCACTTTAATGTTGCACAATCACATTCAAATATAATTTTTTTCCCTTAAATGCTTTTTTTAACCCATTTCTCAGTGCCCCAACCCTAGTGTTCTGAACTCAAGACACTAAACAAGCAAAAGGTAGTTGGCTGTGGCCATTTTAACCAGGATGCTCGATTGAACATCACTTCGAGCAGAGCAATGGAGCAGAAACAGGCCTAGCCATTAGAACGATCTCCTAACGGGAAATGTGGCCTATTAGAACGATAGTGAGGGGTGCCCGTCACATTTAGTGGCCTTTTTTCTCTGGCTATGAGCAGTGGGTGGGATAGGGGCTGGAAGATTTAACCAAATGTGAAAAAGCTAATAATTCTAAGTGAAAGAAGTTCAGTAAAGCAGAAGAACGAAGGCCAGGGCCCTTATGCTTAACTTGTAATGAACAATGGACCACTGCCACTTCAGTGAAATCTGAAGAGCCGGGGGTAAAAGAAAGAAATGATAATGCAGCCAATCATCCAGCCAGATCAAGGTTTGCATGACCGATTGACACAGCTGGCATGACAAGCTTAGGTGATGCATATATGGTAGATGCCCTCCCTTCTTTTCTGTTTGACCTTTAAGACCATAACAATACTGGCCCACATATATTTCCCAAGACACCTGTGCTTTTACCAAGGTCTCCTGAGTAAGATCTCAGCTGAAATAACATGAAATAAACAGCCACCTGTGAGTGAACCCTTAAATTTTCAGGGAAGTATCTTGGCAGAAAAAAAAAAAAAAAACCCAAAGGGGCTTGTATATCGCCAACTTCCATTTTGCCTGTTCCTGTGCCAGGAAGTGATTTACATTGGGTATAGTGCATAAAGCAAGAGCAATTCCATCTCCACATAATTTCGCAGTCTGTTATTTGTCAGACTTCTAGAAAAATGGCAAGCTACTTTACACACATAATTCTCCAAATCAATACAACATTTCCTCAGAACAGTTAAACAAAATTGCAAGCTGATCGCTAACCAACTATTCACCATTCCTGCAACTACTTATTTTCCTCTTCAATAAATCCGACAATCATGAGGCAAATGTTTCAGAATTCAACAAAAAGGAAGCAACTTAGTCTCTGTCAGCATGCTGAAAGCTCACCGTCAACCATCACCTGCCCTTAAAGTAGGGTCAAACCTGCTGTTTTCGAGCTCTTGTTATTCTACTAATATAATAGTAGGCACATGGAGCACTTAGGCTCAACAGAAGGATGGGATGTACTATTAGACTGTGTTGGCGAGACCCGTTATCAAGTTATAAGGCCTTTAATTCCCTTATCTCTCCTTGTCAATCGCTACAACTGTTTCAAAGTTGCCTGGCACACCCAAACATGTTTTACAGGAAGATTACCATCCGCAGGTCAGCAGAAGGGTTTCAGGCAAGGGCAAAAACCGTGGTGATGGCTGTCAGTTGGAGAAATGTATTTTGTCAGTCTATGTAACGGGAAAGATGTACCGTGGGAAATTACAATATGGAAGGTGCAGCATAGACGTCTCTTTAGGGCCACCGGAGGTGACTTGCATGAAGAGCCGATTTGGGTATTCATGAGTCTGCAAGACATAAAACGTGTTCATCTCACATGTACATATTTGAGCAGTGCGAGGGCGTTGTGTTCAGGTGCTGTCAGGGCAGCCCGAGGGACCTTTGGTGGCTGCTAGACACCTCAGCAGCAATATGCTTCACCGTGACTCTTATTTTTACCTTCACCTTCTCCTTCCAGAGCATCTTTAGCCACTTTGAAAGCACAGCTCAGTGGAGAACGTCGCCAGGCAGGAGGGAGTGGTCTTTGGTCATTGTCGCAGGGCCCAAACCGTGGTCGCTTTTCTTATGCAAAGGAATTCTTTTCAGCCATCACCATAGAGAACACTAGAGGGGGGATGTTAGGGTTAGTGGCAGACAGAACAACGAACACGGTTATCCTGGCAGCACAGGCTTAAGGCAAGGAAAAAGAAAGGTTTTTATAAAAATCCACACAACATCTCCACTAATCCAGGTTTCACAAACAGTGTCCACTATCAAAGGACTGCATCCCAGGGGCTTTTCTCTGTGGTCATTTACCCAGAGGCAAAGAAATCCCCTGATATACAGAAACCCAATAAGCTTAAGGGACTTTCAAATTCTCATCTCAACCACACACTCCTCTTATTTTTCACTCACTTCAATCTGATAAGTCTGAAATGCAGTGAAGCGATCTACAGGCTATAACAATCCATAAAAATCCGATCCATTGTGGTATACTTTTTATGTTGGGTGCAAACCTTGAAAAAAGAAGCTAAAGCGCTATCGGTTTACGTCAACGTACTGTCAATGGCAATGTGAAACTGCTCCATTTGAAGGACAGTGGCCAATTGCAGCTGACTCAATCTCAGCCTTGGCACTATCATCTAAGAATTAAATAAACGCTGCCTAACAGCATATTACACATAGTAAACTCATTTTCAACAATGCCACGTACTATACCTTTTCTGGTGTCATGACGTATTCAGATGTCACATGCTGTCAATGACAAAAGAATCTGCTCTTATTGACTTTATTTCCTTTTCTGTTCTCTCTATCCTTGCTGGTAGGAGGTTCAGCATGTCAGAGGGAGTGGGTGTCTGCACGTCAGGCACAGGTTTGTGAAACGAGAGCCAAGGAGCCAGAGTGCTACAGCAGCACAAGAGATTCTGCTTTCGAGCCACGAGGCTGGATACTTTATTCATGCTCCTGCCAGGAGTGAGACTACAGGATTCGGGGCTGACTTTGGAGCCTGACTTCAGAACCGAACCGCCCTGGATTTGAGCCCAGCATACTGCAGACGGACAGTGGTCTTAACGCCATGACCAGTCTGCTTCAGGAGAGACGAGAGCAGTTCACTTCTCGAAGAGGACTATCTATTGCACACAAAAGGGTGTGATTAGGAATCGCAACTTAAAATAAAAGGATTCTGCTTTCTTTTTTTATTTCCTTTTTTGTTTTAGTCCTTTTTTGTGATTAAAAATTACTGAAATTGCATGACTGCACAGGAAAAAGCTGCCTGAGGTCTGTCTGGAAGTGGAGCTGCTTGCTTTATAGGTTTATCTACCATGGCAAAGCCTTTGATTGCATGAACTGTGGACGCTGCAATACAAGAAAGGAGGTCAGCGGTACAAACAAGGATCAGTTCAGCAAATACCAGCCTGGTCAGGATATAACCAAAGAGACCCCTTTGACAAGACGGACAAACATCTCCTGAAAGAATAGAAAGGAAGGTTTAAAGCCTCATTGGATTTTGGGTGGCAGCAGAGGATTAACTGGCATTTCTAAATCAGGTATGACAAACATGGATGTTCTTGCTGTGCCTTTTTTTTCTCTAATATATATGTGCACAAACAGAGGTAATGAGGGAAATGTGAAATTAAAGTAATAAATCAAAAAAATATAAAGTTCACACTTTAACTGCATACGAAAAATAATGTAATACAATTACATATTACATAAAATAAATGCAAAATAAAAATAATTATATATGTAATATATAATATATAAATATTATATATAACAAACAACATAATATTTATATATAATATAAACAACAATATTTATATATGATGTATAAACAATATATAAAAATACATTATATTATTATATATTAAATTATATAAAAATGAAAAAACACACAATGGTATTTTATACAAACACAAACCTAAGAAAATTAGTCTAATAGCATCTGAAAGTAATATTTTGGTTGGAATAATTCACTTTTCTTTTTCTTCCAAGTTACAACCCTTACACCTTTTGCAAACTATGATTCTCTGACATGTCCTACAGGGGACGTAAATCTAGCAGAAAGACAAAGCAAAAAGACAAGCCGATTTTACAACATTTAATCAACAAGGCCTGACTTTGTTCTACCACCAGTTTTCAGCAATGAAATGCAGTCTTGAAATGCACTGGCTAACAGCAGAAATGTGTAAAACAACAAGAGCCAAAGATTACATTACACACAGCAAAAGATAAAACCTCTCACACACAGGCATCTCATTCAAGGAAATCTAGCAGGTTTAAGGATTTGTTATCTGCATCCACAGCTGACTGGGAATATCCTTCCACTTAAATTAGACTTGCTTCTGAACTTCTCCTTTTCCTCTTATTTTCCCCCTCTAATCCCTTTCTTTTTTTTTGCTACTTTGTATTGTTTTTATATAAAAATTATTTCAATCAAGATAAATACCCCAGGCATGTTTCGCTACCATGGTTTTTTTCATTTGTTCATGTCATTGGAAATGTTAATAGCTTCTTTTCATTAATTCAACAGCAGAAATATATTATTATTTTTCTTAAAATTAAATAATTTACAATGAAAGAGGCGCTCCAGGCACTGTACATAAAACAGCAATTAGAGCAGGACATTGCCTTCTCTTCAAACTGCATGAATTTGACTTTTTCCCTTCTTTTTCCTCTAAGGGCAACAATCGCAAAAAGGACATTAGCGATGGCAAGCAATTACAAGTCCTTCTTCGTCTTCTTCATCAGAGCTGGGCTTTTGCTTGGCCTGGCCAATCCGTTGGTGACCTCAGCCTCCTGTCCCTCGCAGTGCCGTTGCGATGGGACTTTCATATACTGCAATGACCGGGATTTGACTTCCATCCCTTCAGGCATCCCAGAGGATGCTACAGTACTTTTTCTCCAGAACAACCGCATCAAAAGTGCAGGAATCCCTACGGATCTACGACGGCTAAACAATGTCGAAAAGATCTACCTGTACTGCAACAATCTTGATGAGTTCCCCACCAACCTGCCGCTGAATGTCAAGGAACTTCATTTGCAGGAGAATAATATCCGGACTATCACCCATGCCTCCCTGGCACAGATTCCCTTTATTGAGGAATTACACCTTGATGACAATTCCGTGTCAGCAGTCAGCATTGAAGAGGGTGCCTTCCGGGACAGCAACCATTTGAGGCTGCTCTTTCTGTCACGGAACCACCTCAGCACCATACCTTCCGGTCTGCCAATGACTATTGAGGAGCTTCGCTTTGACGACAACCGCATCTCGTCCATCTCAGAGGCATCCCTGCAGGATCTTATAAACCTGAAGCGGCTGGTTTTGGATGGCAACCTTCTGAACAACAGGGGGATTGGGGAGATGGCCTTGGTGAACTTAGTCAATCTGACCGAGCTCTCATTGGTACGAAACTCCCTGACATCCCCACCCTCCAACCTGCCGGGCACAAGCCTGGAGAAGCTAAATCTTCAAGACAACCACATCAATCACGTGCCAGCAGGTGCCTTTGCTTTTCTGCGACAGCTGTACCGCTTGGATCTGTCAGGCAACAACTTGAGCAGTCTGCCCATGGGGGTATTCGATGACCTGGATAACCTTACGCAGCTGCTCTTGCGCAACAACCCCTGGTACTGCAACTGCAGGATGAAGTGGGTACGTGACTGGTTGCGCACTCTTCCATCGAAGGTCAATGTGCGTGGCTTCATGTGCCAGGGTCCCGATAAGGTCAAAGGGATGGCCATCAAGGACCTATCCACAGAGCTGTTTGGCTGCTCGGACACCGAGATTCCACCCACATTTGAGACCAGCACAGTCTCAAACACTTTGCCACCCTCTCGGCCCCAGTGGCCCTCATACGTAACTAAAAGACCTGTGGTTAAGGGTCCAGACCTTGGAAGAAATTATCGTAGCACAACGCCGTCCAGTCGTAAGATTATTACAATAAGCGTTAAATCCAGTAGTGCTGAGACGGTGCACATATCTTGGAGAGTATCTCAGCCCATGACGGCCCTGAGGCTCAGTTGGCTAAAGCTGGGGCACAGTCCTGCATTCGGATCCATAACGGAGACCATCGTCCAAGGGGAGAGAACAGAGTACCTGCTCACTGCTTTGGAACCCGAATCCTCTTATCGGATATGCATGGTTCCCATGGAAACTAGTAACATTTACCTGTCAGACGAGACACCTGTTTGCATAGAGACAGAAACTGGTTCCCTGAAAGCATACAATCCCACCACAACCTTGAACAGAGAGCAGGAGAAAGAGCCTTATAAAAATTCCAATCTGCCTTTAGCCGCTATCATCGGAGGGGCAGTGGCCCTTTTGGCCATCATCATGCTGGCCCTGGTGTGCTGGTACATCCACAGGAATGGTTCCTTATTTTCCAGGAACTGCACATACAACAAAGGGCGTAGGCGGAAGGACGATTACGCTGAAGCTGGAACAAAGAAGGACAACTCCATCTTGGAGATTAGAGAGACCTCTTTTCAAATGATTCCCATAAATCACATGCCCGTTTCAAAGGAGGAGTTTGTGATACACACAATTTTTCCTCCCAATGGCTTAAGTCTTTACAAGAGTCCACACAGCGAAAACAGCATCAACAACAGAAGCTACAGAGACAGTGGAATACCAGATTCAGACTACTCTCATTCATGATAGTGTGGGCGGATTACAAAGACATTTTATTGCTAATGAGTGACTTGGAGGCTGCTTGGTCTTTTGCAAAACACTGGATTGAAAAGACTGAGAAAGCATCGATATGTACATTTGCCATATAATTTATATTTAAGGACGATTTATTAAAAGGAAAAAGGTTCCGATTGCAGGCCATCACTGAACCGTCGGTGTATGCTGCCACAAACTGCAATTCTATATTTTAGATATTTGTAGTCATTTGTACTGTATTTCCTTTACTTATGGTTTTAGACCAATTAAAAAAAACTTTGTGCTCTACTGAGATATGATGACTTGTCAACTGTGAAAGTGGGTTTTCATTGCTGTGTTGAACAATCAGATATTAGAAAACCATGTAGTATAAGCACAGGTCAAAACTATCGCTATGTTGCTGTCAGTGAAAAAAAAAAATACAACAAAAAACAAGGCTGTGGGAATATAGGGCATAGTTGATCAAAGGAAATAAAGTCACAAGTGTTTTGTTAATTTTAAGGAGGGCGGGCACAGACTTACTCCGGTGTCACAGAAACCTCTGGGTTTCTTTAGGAATCCTGGTTGCCCTTTTCAGAACGCTGCCAGGCTTTACATCACTGCAACGTTTAGGAAGCAGATATCTATTACTTCCTCTCTGCCCTGGAAGAGGAAGCAACACAGCACAGAATCCTAAATCCTTTGCAATTGAAGCACACAGATCAAATGAGCGGTTACTTTGCAGTCAAATCAAAACAGATGGCCTAAAACACAAGAATAGAACTAAATATCGCTTGTTCGGCAAAGGGAAACAGCATTTACCATATCCCTCAGTACAGTTAACCACATGTCATGTAAACGTTGCCCTCCAAAAGGAATATATTGTGGGCAGAAAAAAAAATATGGCAAGAAACACATCTGGGCTCTTTTCTATTTGGAATATAAAGTGTCAACTATTTTTTTGTTCATATAATTCTTGTTTGTATTTTTGTTTTCTAATTCAAGCCACTTTTATGTTGCCACAGTTAAATTGTTCTTTAAAACTGAAGACCAAAGTGCATTGAATGCCCTTTGGCCAGTCTTGTATGTGCCTTGATCCAATGCTTATTGTATTTAGCTTTTTCAAAAAAAATAAATCAGTGACTTAACTTTTTTCATACACACTTGAATATGATAGGATATTGGTCATATTGCAAAATAAAAGTGGATAAAACCCCAACTCGATGGTCTCCTTTTCCCCAAAAGAATGCTTTCCATTTATTTTTAATCCCTCCAAGCTTTGCATACACCATTCCGGCCCTCAAAAGTGTCCATCTAAAGCAGTGTTGCCCAAACTGGGGTACGCATACCCCTGGGGGTACGTGAAGTGACAGAGAGGATATGCGAACAAATGCAGTGCTTAATTTGAGCCAGATCCTGATCTGGAAAATGTCAATATTTTGGCTTTTTCTCCATTCTGGCAAGTGTATTACATGGTGACAGTGCAAGCATGTAAGAGAGAGAGTGTAAGCACGGGTTTATTCAGACGTATTTGGAGGTTATGTTTTGCTATTGGCCCTCGGCGTATATATTTTTGACCAATCAGCTTTCTTAAGTTCAAAATCACTCATTGGTTGGAACTGTTTTGCACGCAGTAAAGTGTAAAGTTTGAAGAGTAGCATAAAGTTTGGAGTAGCATAAAGCTGATGGTGTTTCTGATCAAAAGAGATCCCAAAGAAGGAACTGCTAATGCTAATAGTGAATGAATCTGCAGCTTTGAACGAATCAGGATAGTCAATGATTAATGGCCTATTCATAAATATAGTCACTTGCTTCATTACTGAATAAATGAATGACTCGATGACTCACTCATTAAGACAGTGGCTTGCCGTCATGTACTGGCGGTTGTAGTTTAATATTTAAAGGTATCACTTCGTTTTTACCATCATTTATTGCTTTAATTATTATATTAATAATAAAATTAATGGAATTTCAAGAATATGACAAAACATGAAACATACATTTAAAAGGGTTAGAAAAACTGACTTTATAAAAAGGTAAAAACATGTACTTGTAAATCAATTTAAGGGGGCAAATATTGTCCCTTAATGGAAAAGGTGTCTCTTCTAAACAGAAGAGAGGGGGTACGCAGAAGGATGTTAAATGCCTCAGGGGGTATGCCACTGTAAAAAGTTTGGGAACCACTGATCTAAAGTATACAGAGGCTTCTTACTAGTGCAGCATCCGCTTAGGGCTCCAAGTGCTCTTTTGTGTGGTTAAGCCATGTATGACTTATATGATTGGTCCAAGTGGGAAATATCAGCGAGTACAGCACAAAAGCTAAATGAGGCCATTGGAGAGATGCTGTGCTGGATTTTGATGCATCTCACGACCACAGGGGAAGAGGTACGTATCTAATGACTATATAGCATTAGGTTGATGGTACAGCCCAAATCACAGTAGGAATCGCACAGGTGGCTCGCATGTGCACATGTACGCATCTACACAACATATATGTGGGCCATGAGTGTGCGAACGCACACAGATGAATACACATATATGCACACGCCCTGAGATGTAATTACAGTTCAGGGGAGCCTCTAAAAACAGCAAGTCTGATCCAAACCTTAAGTATACTTCAACAGTCTTGTGTACTAAATATACCACATCAGCTAGAAATTAAAGTAAACACTCTCTGTGAGCATATGGTACAGCAAGGGTCCACATATGTGAATGTTGTTGATGTTCCACTACTTGCCTTGTCATTTGTTTATGTGGTTTCCTGACGGACAATATTAGTGAGTTTTCAAATGCTGAGTGATGGCGTTGTTAAGTTTCACTCACTTTCTTTTGAATCTGAAGGCTTTTTCTTTATGAGCTATTTTATTTAAAATTAACCTGTCTGATCAAGGATGCATTTGTACTATTGATTTTACCTCTGAAAAGAATGTAAAATGCAGACGCAAGAAAGTAAACTGTGAAAAACATGAATTCATAACCAAAATACTGTATTACAGTATGTCTTATCCAATGCATTGAAGTCGACTTCAAATTAGAGAGTTATTATTCATTATTTATTCTGTCTCCCTTAAATCCCAGAAAAAATGGTTTCTCCATCCTCCATATTCAAGTTTGTAATACTGTTCTGCATATTAACTCAATATACACACCAGCTGCTGTAACTTACAAATCATTCATTCTGGAGATGAGATGTCAGCCAGAACTGAAGGTATAAAGCAGTATCAAATAGGAATGAGATCACAGCAGTTTTAATTATCAAAACGCACAGGTGTGTGAATGTGTTTGAGCGTGCACATTCCCTTTATGGACGTTCTGCATGCAGTAAATCAATCTCCAGTTTCCTAACACCATCAGAATTTTTTTACCGCTTGAGCTACGAGCAAAACGGCTTGAAATATTAATATTATGTGCTGTATGGTGAAAGCAAATCAGCTGGATGAGAGTGCAAACAGCAATTTGTATTCTCCAGTTAAAATGATCTATTCAGAACACTAACCTTAAGTATTGGGGGAAGGAGAGTTGAGCGGCTGCTACTGGGGGTGACCTATGGTGACCCTTTTAACACAATGACCTCACCTCTGGCTTCTTTGTCAGCACATTGTTGGAGCTTACAGATGACCTCATTCGCCCTGGGAAAACCATTGATCAGGTCTGATGTCCTTGAGGCCTGTGCACACTTGAAATTCTACCTTGAATAGGGCACTTCACTTGAGATACAAAAACAAAACTATGGACACATAATGATGTGGAGCTTTAAAAATATCAGGCTCTAAAAAAATATACTCTATGTTGCTCTGTCATCTCTTTTGCTGTGGTCAAAGAAAGCCATGACTGATCAGGGGTCAGATTAAAACAGGTGAAACAAGGGTCACAAGCCAAAAAAAAGATGAAAAACTGGTGGACAATCTGGATGTTTGACCCCCTTTTTTAAAGCAATTAGTAGACATTTTTTATCTTTTTAGACATGAGACCCTTTTTTAAGCAAACAGAACACATTTTTCATCTTTTTTGACCTTTGACCTGCCTTTTTTACAATTGGTAAACATTTTTCATCTTTTCAACTTTTGACCGCATTGTAAAGCAACTGATGAACATTTTTCATCTTTTTGGACTTTTGACCTCTATTTTTTAAGCAGAGGAACAGTAGAGATCAGGTCATGCTTTGTTATCACAGACAATGACAGACCCCTAGCTCTTAAAAACAATGAATTGCGTGAAAAATAATGCAGCTGCTCTGTTTTTTTTTTTTTTAATCATAAAACGTTTATAAGAGCAACTAAAATAAGGTAATGAGAGTTGCTTTCGACAAGAAAGGCAATTACTGGCAAATGCAGAAGCCACATGTCATTCAATTATTTTTAGAGTTTAATTTACCAAAAGAGCCATAAGGGAGCTGACTTTAAAAGCACCATCTTATTCTGATCTCATTTTGTTTCACCTTGCAGGGAGATGTAGTCATCAACTCCTAGCATATCTATTCCCAAGTGTGTGATGTGTTTGCTCCCATTCTGCCTGGCCTCGCGTTCACTGCAAAACCTTTTCCCTCAGCTCAGCGCAAATTTTTCCAAAATAAAATAGCAAAAATTCCTCCTAATGAGCCATTTGCTTTCTGTTCTTCTTCCGCACCTTGTATTCAGTCCAAGACATCTTGCGCATCAAAGCTGAGACACCTCATTGTGTGTCTTTAAAAAAAAAGAGAGAGAGAAATTGAGGTCACAATGTCAGGCCTAGGGCACCAGTGTGACCTCTTACATGCCTGGACTCCACACAAAGCAAAGCCCTTATTAATCATCACTGTAACATTTCAGTCTTTACATCCGTTCTTATACTTCATTGCAAACCAAATAAGGACAGACTAGTTAAAAAAAAAAAAAAAAAAAAAGATACATTCCCTTTTCTGTAAGTTCCAATAGAGATGGAAACCACAACATATCTTATGCATGTCCTGAAGAGACATGTCCTGAATGCGGTCTGGGCGTGGAGCCACGGCCACATGTGCCCTGCTGTCACCACAGTCATGTGGTGAAACAAATACAAGGAGTCAAAGCAAATGTTTAAAGAACCAGACCATGTCCAAAAAAATGTCTAAATAATAAAATAACTAAAAAATATGACAAAGAATGACACAGGCTAAAATGCGGTGATACTTTTCCTTTAGGGCTGGGTAAAAATTTAGTTTTTCCAGTTAATTAATTTTAATCTTAATTAATAATCTTCATTTGAATGTTCCTGATCTCAATTCTTAAAATCCCAAAAGCAATCTTTTAGTCTATGAATATATTCAGTGGCTGTGAGAAAATATCACTAAACAAAATGACTGTAATAAGCCTGTCACTTCCTTTTTTCAAAAACAAGTTACTTTGTTGCCTTTATCCGTTTATACATTGAGTTGTGTATTGCATCAAAAAAAAACAAAAAAAAAAAAACAGTAAAATGGTCTTAATCCAAACATTTTTTTAATATTCAGTGTTCATTTTACTCTGAAACAGTTTTTTAACAGAATTAGTAGAGATTTTTTTTTTTTTTTATCTGTAAGCGAAATAAACATTTTCTTAATGAATATCTAAATCAACTTGAAGTGACAGCTTGTAAATAAAAATTGATTTGAATCAGGAAATCTGTATTGATCACCAGCGCTTTTCATATTTTAAGGCCTTCAAAGCTGTCCTGAGTAGAAATACAGCAACAACAAGGAGATGTGTTTGTCTCAGCTGAACAATTCTGATCGAATCACTTGAGATGGATCTTAATGTTGAGTGTTAATGGGGCCTATCATTTTTTCTCCACCCTTAATGTACCTTTCAAACTCTCTATCCAATTTCTTCCCTATCTTCCAAAGTCCTCCCTATGTCCCCTTAAGTTCTAAAATACAAGACTTAGTATTTCTCCTCATTATGACCAACGACCTGAAACTCTAAGGCTGCAACAACTACAATCTCCCATCTTCTAAATGAATCCAATTTTTTGCTCGACAGCACACAGCGTGCATACATCTATCTCCCCTTAAAATCATCTGACATTAATACAAGTTAACAAAGGCCCGTCTATTAAGGTGGCAACAGCAGCGACACTTTGCCGGTGGAGCAGGTTGAATTATTGAACAGGGAAAATGACTTACAACTGCAGTGAAGTGGATTCCTACCTCCAGCCAGCATCTGTTAATGCAATAACAAGCGACAACGACCGATTCCTGCAGGCGAGTGCTGGGTATGATAATTTGATGTAGAGCATCATATGTTTTGAGAACGTCCGTTTAATTGACTTTACTAGATGAGAGACATTAATTCATGTCATCCATTAACTAGCTTAAATGATCTTTTAAAAGGTGATATATCTTCCTGTGCCCTTTAGCAGATTTGTGCGGCCCGTTCTCAGCCGCTGCATCGACCCACTGGGGTATTTGTCCAGAATGTCTGCTCTTGTTGGGAATAATCATTGCATTCCCTCTGAAAGTTCCTGTGTGGTACAATCGTCCTTCAGCCCTCAGAGGACCGTGTCGGGCCCAGCTTCGATCTGGTTAGCATTCCCATTTGTGTGAGGGCCAAAGTTTAAATGTCAGTGGCGTATCTGCATGCCGGTAAGGCGACCCGCCAGATATATGCAACTGACAGATGGTGAAGACATGCTGTAATGCCAACTGGTACATTAGTATTATGTATGCTGATTTGATGTAGCCTACTGATAGGACCGTAAGAGGAAGATGCAATCAGATTATTTCGACACCAATAAAGTTTAGTTTAAATGTCAATGTGTTATTGGTATGGAAATGGAAAAGTATTTTTGTTACACCAGAGCATTCACTTAAAATCTACTGCCTGAAGAAAGTGAAACACTATCAGAGAGCCTAGTAACTGCCAGTGGGAGTTTTTCTGAAAAGGACTAATCAATATGAGTTCTCTTTAGAGAACCGTCATATTTAAGACCTGTTAAAATTCACTTGGTCTTGATACTCAAGTACTGATAATATCAGAAATGGTGGTCATTCAGCATTCAGTTTAAAAACACCTTCTAGAAGCTAATTTTAAACTTACTGTTGGTTGGTTAAAAAAATTTCAATGGATTGATCTAATAACCATATTAAGTCAAGAAACAATAAAAATAACTTTAAGAGAGAAACCTATTATACATCTTCCAGCCTCAATTAAAAAGTTCACACCCAAGTTAAGGCAATGTGATGTTAAAAACGTACACCTTTCAAAAAATTAGAGCCTAGGCAGTTGTCTGCTGATCATACCAGCAGCAGTCTGTCAAGTTTAATTCCAGTTTTACTTGGTTAATTATTGGTAATTATTTGGCAGTTTGATACATGCTCCGAACCACTGATTTGAAACGAAAGATTCGTAAAACTTCGAAGCTTCATGAAGCTTTTGAATTCACTCATCACTAGATATTGTTGAATAAAGCCATTATTTTGTTTTTTTGGTGCACAAAAAGTATTGTCGACACTTCATAACATTAGGGTTGAACCACTGTAGTCACATGAACTGTTTTAAATGTCTTTAGTAGCTTTCTGGGCATTTGAAAGAGTTAATTATCTTGCTGGCAATGGAGGCCTCACTGAGCCATCATATTTTATCAAAAATATCTTAATTTGTGTTCCGAAGATGAACGGGTGCTTGAAAAACAGCAGTCCACTAGATACTGCGCACAAACTCTTTACACGCTCAAGGCCAAAGGAGTATAGGCTACTTTGAAAGGCTCAAGCGCTCAACTGTGCACGAGATGAAGCGGGACGCGGAAAATGAAGGCAGGCCTTTACCCGCGCCTTAAGACAACTTTTATTTTCTTTCACACACACAGCACAGAGAAACAACTTTCTAATAAAGCGACCAAACTGATAGACGAAACTGACAATGATTTTATCTTTTTTAAACTGAAATGAAAGGCAATGAGGATAAACATTCACAGCCACGATGTACAGAACACCACACAAAGATATAGAAGAAAATGAATAAAAACATTTTGGATTAATAAACATAAAAAAACATAAATAACTGCAGAAAGGCCACACTGCCGATAGGTACGTTGGCAAATCAAATTAAATCGGCTAAATTGCCTGTGTGAGCAAGTTTAACTCTACAGCGCAACATCGATGCACCGAAAAACAATAAAAAAAAATTAATTTACAGAATTGAATTAGAACAGAATATGCCATTCTAATAAATAAAAATAATAGTAAAAAATGAAATAGTCATAATCAAGTCACAAGTGCAAAATGCCTAAAGTGCAGGGGAACATATATTCAAAACAAGCCACAAACAGGTAAATTAGATAACCCAGAGTGATCAATAAATATATTAAAATGAAAAAAATTATTAAAATAACAAAAGTATAGCCAGAATTGTCAACTTTGTCTTTAACTGCAGAGACAATAAACGCTAAACTGGAGTGGCCGTCTTTTTAACTAAACATTCACAGCTTCCAAAAATCAAATTAGAATTGGCTGAAATGTTTTGAAATCACTTGTACCCTACCTGATCGCAAAAAAAAAAAAAAAAAAAAAATCTGCCTGTGTCCGTTTGAGTCTTTTCAAACAGTGCACTAGTCAACTCATTAACACTGGCCGGCAGAAGTGCACCGCAGTGTTTGTCGTTGTCGAGTGGTAGGACATGAGCTGTTGGCACAACTTGCATCTTCCTTTTTTTTGATCATCTTTTACCATTTCAAAGTGCGTCCAATTCTACACTTTAGATTGCCTTATCCCAGACATTGTTAAAGATTTAATCCCTGCTGCCAAGATGCTCCTCTGTCGGTCACAGATCATGAAAAAGTGAAACTTAAATCTGTCACAGGGGTGGTTGGATTTATTCATGCACATTAAAAATATTTATTAAAAGCTTCTTTCTTTTCACATTTTTATTTATAGCATTATCATAATAGGCTGTATATTAACTTATTGGGAGAAAACCAGTAGGTTTATGTAAAATCATATATTTTATTCATAGCATTATCATAATAGGCTGTATATTAACTTACTAGGAGAAAACCGGTAGGTTTATGTAAAATCATATATTGAGCACCCCGATATCTCGGCTCATAAAACCTCTGTGAAGATTCGACTGTGAGATTTGTAGTCGAATCAGGCTCCTCCTATCGAAGAATCAAATCGTCGACTATTCATGGTCACCCCTAATTAATTTAATGCAATTTATGAATTACTTCTAATCAAATTCTGCTGAAATCTACCTAGATTTCGTCAGAGTTCTGTGGGTGTAAATCCTGTGTGGGCCTGCATAAGTCTTAACTCGCCTAGGGCACTAAACAAGCCAAGAACACTACTGGTGCCCTCTCAAAATAAGATGCATGACACCCCTGAGTTCCACTCAAAATGTTCTGAAGAAAATTCAGGATCAGGAAAATCATTGTTCATCACAAAACTGGACACAGTAAATAGAAATAGCCTCATCATGCATGACCGCTTGTATTACATGAACCTCTTTACTCCACTTCTGTCCTGGAAAACATCATAAAAATGAGAACTTTGAGTGCTTTTAGAAAACCAAGTTCCGAGGGAAATGTACAGCTGGAAGAAAAAGTGCCATGCAGCCTGTGACAGTCTGACCTTCTGCAGGAACCGTGAGACTAACACCACCTCCCTACGGCCCTTCTTACACAACACTTCAGTCCGCATCAATACACTTACACTTAACCACAACACAGGCCTGTCTCCCCCCAAGGCCTCTGCGTCTCTGTTTGGGACGATCTGGAAGTAGGTCTGGCTGCCTCCACTACGACTCCTGGACAATCAGTGGTGTCAGCAGGCTCTAAATACTGGCTGTCACCATTCATCTGAACATTGGCCGTGTCACATCGATGCCTCAAGGTCTATGTATCACTGCCCATGTGCTAGGTGAGGAGAGATGGGTGGTTGTATTAGCTCTGAGGAGTTTGATAAAGGTCAGTGTGAAGAGTTACAGCATTAGGGCTGCACGATATTGGAAAAAACTGACACTGCAATATTTTGTTGGCATAATTTTGCAGCATATGTATCCATTCAGGCACACAAAAGACGAGAAAGAGATGTAAATTCTGTGTTTGCGTGCTGCCTGCGTGGCTCTGTTCGTGCACAGAAAGCAGCGTGCGAGTTCCAAATTAAGTTCTCTTTTGGTTCTTGTGCCTGAATGCTTAAAACTCATTTAAATGTTTAAACTAGCAAGACTTAAAAGCATGTGCAAATGATAAACTTTCACTCTGTGATGGTTAAACTTCATCCGCAAATCACATGCGTTCCAAACTATGGGGCCTGGTCTGAACGGATAATGGATCAACTACGATTCCTATAACTTGACATTGCACATCCTGCAATGTGACTATCGTGGATGCGCACATCGCATTGTTGATGCTGAAACGATATGTCATACGGCCCTAAGTAGCATGTCAATACTGGTAGACATGATTGTTCACTTATGTATTATGTAGGCAGCTTGTGATTTCATTTTTTATTTTATATATCTGTAACATTATCAGCTACTGTAAAACTTGATTATTTTGAATAGGACAGTTTTAACTGGTACAATAGTATTAACGATAGAAATAAATAAATACAATAAAGTGCGTGCACATATCTTAACTGATATTTTTATTTATATCTTGTATAAAAAGATATAAAATAAAATACTTTTAAGAAGCTTTTGTGTGATCAGTTGTATCCCTCCTTGCTTAATAAAGTATTCATTTCTTTAAAAAAAAAAAATTTAAACCCACATTTGACCTCAGATGACCAACACCTTTGAAGAGACGGCGCCAACTCCTGCGAGGACTTCAGAAGATGCAACATCTGGGTCAACATGCACATTCCCAAATTTCTATATATCCTAATTATTGTTAATATGTAATTCATTTTTCCAGGAGCTCATTGCTTCTACCTTCAATTAAATTGCTAACAATGACTGTAAATAAATTGCCTAAATTACTACATTATTAGCTAATTGCATTTTCTAAATTGTAATGTTGACATGCATTCTCTGTAAAGCTGCTTTGAAATGATATGTATTGTGAAAAGCACTATACAAATAAATGTGAATTAAATTGAACATTTTTGAACAGTAGTTTATGTATCCATCAATCATTTGTATAATCACACTGTATATGTCCGATTGTGTGTTTATGCACTTTAGGTTTAATGTCACCACTTCTAGGCGCTGAGATTTTTCCCATGAGCATTAATATAGACTGTCTGGTCGAACAGATGCTGCTGTATGTCACTAAGCTGCAGAAAGGTTTAAGTGCTATTGTATCACACCAAACAACAAACCAATTATTTCCCACCAAATGATTCTTAAATATTACAAGAACGAGGTTAATCTGTGTTTGCAAAGTAACACTGCAGAAATTTCATTTTCAATTTCTCAAATGAAAAAAAAAAATCTAGTAAAGCTACTGCAATCCAATGATCCACTAGAAGAGTCTAAGGAAATAAGCTGGTCTAATCCACGTCTCTCAGCTGCTTAAGACCTTCCTATGACTGCCTATCCCAGATGACAAGCCTCAGAGAGCCAGGACAGTCCCTAAATGGACACACACATGGCTTAAAGTGACAGATGACTGTTTACCATGGCATTCTTGTGGTCTGTCCACCCATTCTTTAACACACGCACATACACTCGCTCAGAGACCACTGTCAAATGAACATGAGGAGATGACAGGAAGTGAGGCGCCGCTAGCTGGCGGGATCATTTGGCCATGGACAATGCCGGTGGCATGCAATTTGACTCTTTGATGTCGACAGTCAAATACTTTCTCTGACCCCCAAATGAAGACCAAGAACTGATCGCAATACGAGTAGAATGAAATGCACACTGAACATTGAGCCGTAAAGATACCAATCATGATAAAAGCAAAATGATTTGTGATTTAATACAACGAGGACTGGTAATCTCTGAGTAGACATTTTAATGACCACAAGGCCATTTCCATCTATGGCATTAACCCCCCAAAACACACACACTCTCACATGAACAAAAGTTCTTGGACACTACTAGAACGGGTGGTGAGATAAAAGGATGGACCTGCTGGGATTCTGGATGCATTAAAAATGAGGTCAAAATGCTGATGAAGTAAAAAGACAAAGGCCTCCATTTCTAGACACAAATCTTTCCACTGCCAACTTGCACTGTTACAATTATATTTCAAGTATCACTGCAGGCAAATCACACAAGCAAGTCTTCCTGCACAAATGTGATAAGCTAACAATAGCAGGTGTCAAAAAGACAATAAATAGACAACATTAGAGATATTAAAGTTCAGGATGATACAATTAACTGATAGGAGTTTTCGTATTTTTGCTGATAAAAATCAATCAATACAGAAAATAAAATTCCCATACCATTTTGCAGACTAAACACTAAAAACTAAAATAAACTGCTTTAAATACTCCAAGTGAATTTCAACATCAAACATTATAATGTTAGATATGAAAAAGTGGATATTCATTTTGAGATTTGCTGAAGGCTACATTTAACAGCGTTTATAATATATCATTATTAGTTTTAGTAAGATTAAATTTATGTGCACATTAGATGGCAATCTATTAACTGATACAAATACATTTAAAAATATACAATATCTGCCAATAACCGATATGTTACAGATACATGATGCATCTCCAAGACAATGTCATTTCATTGTGTCTTCACCAGCTGCAAGTAAAGGCAAAGAATAAATTACTCTTGAAAGTCAATCTCTAATCTCTTTTTTAAAAAATACAAATACACATTCACAAAAAAGCTAAATGGTATTATCATTAAAAGAAAACATAATACAGCCTGAACAGAATTCTGTTGCAAACACTGGTGTAACCATATGAAACATGAAAGTCTCGTCAGTGGGTGACATGCAGTGAGAGGAAGTAGTGAAGGTTTTGAGTGTCACAGTTGTAAATGAGTTCAGGAGCCTGACTTCATTTAGGGGCTGACAGCTGTGCTGATAAGAACAGGATTATGGAACGACTAGAAGTGGCAAAGCGTTCAGTCTACAACACGCTCTCATCCTGCACAAGAGAAATTCCTTCTTTTTCCTGTAGGATATTTCTCTCTAGGGACACTGGGAGCTAAGACAGCCTTCACGCATGTGTTATGTAAGACTTTTTTTTTTTTTTTTTAAGCATTCTAATATGTACAAAAGTTGACATGATATGAAAGTGATTCATTCTATATCTATTGATAATATATAAACACACACACGCACACACACACAGTCATTATATCATGGCAGCAAGATGTGCACAAGTAAGCGCCTCTCATTTTCTTGAAAAAAAAAAAAAAAAAACTCCTTACTGTTCTGCTCACATTAGCATTTTTCTCTCGCCCTCTTTTCTTAACCAGTGAGAACATGACAACAACACAAATCCTGTCTGGGGATTAGGATGAAAATTTCCCCCAGAATTTTTTTTATTTTATTTTATTTTTTTTAAGTTGCTAATTATTTCCCTGCTCTAGTATGCAGACGTTTCATTTAAACACAAACGAAGATGAAGTTCTGCTCTCCTCAGTTTTGGAAAACTCTGCCGGGTTGCCTGGCAGGCCCGTTCTTCATTTTCAATTAATAAGCCCTACTATTATTAGCAGGAAGGAAAACTGGCTTTGTATTAATGGTGTCTGCGTTGTAATGAAACATTAAATATCTGCTCACAAGATGAAGCTCTAAAACGTCAGTTGAAAATGGAAACGGCCGTGATTTGTGTGGAACGGGATTTGAAGGCACAGGTTTGATCAATGAGGTGATCCAAAACTTGAGTAAGGTTCTATAAATGTTTGCCTGAACTGCCTAAGGAGAGATGAGCGGGGTTACAAATCAGTCTAACAATAGATCATTTACATTTTTTTCTTACCCTAAAAAGACAAAGCTCTGTGTCCCTGCCCTTCCAAGTTCCTGTACAGAAACATCTCTAATAAAACCCATTTTATATTTTTCCTGTCTACAAGCGCCATCTCTAAACTTCAGTTTCCTGTGAGGCACCTCAACACAATAGTTTGTGTCCCCCTCCACCCAGCCGACCGCTTCTGGAGCGAGAGGTTAACGTGACGGGGTGTCTATTTTGTCCTCGTCACCAGTGGCTGACAATGTCTCCATGAGCTTGGTCATTAATCATGCCTTTCCTATGTGTGGCGACACAACAACAGTGGGGGACTGAGGGGGCGGTGGGTGGTGTCTAACGTGACATGGGCCGTCCCACCAAAGCCCTATGAACCTGTATGAAGAGGTCCATTCACAATAATAATTACCAGGTCACTAATCGAATTATGTCAAAAAGAGCATAAGGCACCAAAATTCATTTAGCCATTGTAAGGAGGCCAAGACCTCCAGAGGTTCCTGTTAAAAAAAGGGAGAAGGAAATTATGCATGATTATGTGTGGGTAGTAAGTAACTTTTTGTTGTGGACATTGGTTCCAAAAAAAAAAAAAAAAAAGCACTATGCAAATTGATCATGTAAATCTAGTTTCTAACTCCTGCACTTCTCCCTTCCTCCTTGCTCATTTTCATAAGCCAGATGGCCGTGGTTTTGGGCTAATTCACTTAGCCAAGCATAAGTAATTCCTCACATATATGCATGGCCAATCCATTATTAGATAACGCACAAAAAGAGCAAATATGCAGTTCCATTTAAGATGGATTCATCCATCTATCATTGGGGCCGGAGGTGGGGAAATAAGTCTCCTAGGTCAGCAGGCATCGTGCTTTGGCACACGGTCACTTCTACAGGGCCTCTGGACCCTAACTGGGGATCGACTTAATTATCCCTTCGATGACAGAGAGGACGATGGCAGGTGAGAGGAGGCAGGGGGGAACACTGACGAGGGTGGAATGCCAGAGTGTCCAACAGGGTCCAGTAGCCACAGAAGAAAGGTGTGGAAGGCGAGGGATTTTTGGATTTATGAGAGCAGCTCACGCATACATTTCTCCACTGTCAAAAAAAAAAAAAAAAAAAAAAAAAAGACAGCTGGAAGAACTGAAAGTAACATATCAATCAAGTCTCATAATAATGAAACACTTTTTATTTGGGTAACTTTGAATACAGCGTGTTTGAATATGATTACAGGGCTCCAGATTAAAAAGCAACAAAAATAAAATGTGCAACAATAATTTAAAATCTAGTTGAAAGTTTTAAGTCTGAAAAACTTTTTCCATTGATGTCCAATTTGTCATAAAGTATACTTATAAAGTATGAACCAACCAAAAAAAAAAAAAAAAAAAAAAAAAAAAAAAATCACAGAACATATTCATCAGAACTGTCATCAATTAATAACTGTAAAAAAAAAAAAAAAAGGAAAAAAAAGGATATTAACATGTAATGTCATGGTTTAGGATATTAGCATGTATGTCTGTCTCTGTGTGTGTCTGTATTATATTTTATATTAGTGTTGTCAAAAGTACCGGTACTTCGGTACCAAGTCGGTACTGAAATTTTGAAAATGTGACGATACCAGCATTTCTGTAGTACCGGTAGTACCGAGTATCTGGGTATGTTCGGTACCCACTGATAGGGCTGTGGCAGTATTTACATGAATATAACACGAGTGAAGCACAAAGCTTTGTTTACAGAATAAATAATATGTTAGCAATTAAATGTGACATCGCAGCCATGGAAACATTTTGGTTCATGCCGAATGAGAGAGGTATGTGAGCGACCTGGTCATCAGATTATCAGAGAATTTAACAATATTCCATTAGTTATTCCACTGAACATGGAATCTCTCTTTATTTTCCCAAATCTTCACTCACTCAGGGGATTATAAACATTTCTTTCTTTCTTTCGTTCGCTTTTAGGCCTAATATATTCACAATCTTTACTGTGGTAAAGTAGAAAAAACCCCTGTAGAACAGAAACCTTTGCTTGCAACCTTATTTGACTTCATAAGGCACATCAAGTTTATTTGTATAGCGTGTTTCACACACACCGGTGATTTAGTTTCGCTTTCTCTGGCAGTGCAAAATCAAACATAACCTGAATGTCTGAAGATAAAACTAGCGCTTTAGACCTATTACAACAAGTTTCAGTTACTTGTAACATCAGGAGATAACATGAAGATATTATTAAAGAGAAATGATCTTTCCTGTTCGTGTCCCTCATCCCTCTCGAAGCGCAGAGCGGTAGGATATATGACGCATCTTTGTGTGGAAATAAAAAAAAACTAATGTTTTTTAAAATAATATTTAACTTTCTTAAATATTTTCTTTAAATTATTTAGGTTACCATTATTTACGGATATTTATTTCATAGTTTTACAGGCTGTAGTGTGTCGTTTCACTGACGGAATAGCTAAAATAAATGCACGTCTATTACAAGATCAAGCTTCTGCGAACATACACACACAAACACGCAAACCTATAGACTATACATGTAAATGAACGGCAAGAATGCATTAAAGGTAGGCCTATTCGGTTTTCAGTAGGAAAGGTGTCATTTAAGCGGCCCCTAAAGTAATTAACCATTTTAACAACAGAATTGATTCAATCAAAAACCAACTTTAGCTCGATAAGAATTTTCCTATTGTCACTGTGAAGCTTTTTGCTTGTATTATTTTTATCCTCTTATACTTTATCCGCCCGAGATAATGAAACCATCTGCGATTGAATAACTAGTGGAAAAACACAGCGTCTCTGCAGCGCACGTGTGAAATGTCAGCAGGAGTAAAACAGTTCTCGCGCACAAAACTAATATATATACGAAACGCGTAGGGCGAGGGGAGATTTTCCACTAGTTATGTCACAAAGGCGGCGCTGTTGCACGTTCTACAGGCTCGTGCAACAGTGCTTCAGACTGCTTCAAAGTGATTCCCAGTCAATGAATAGCACACATTTATGCTAAACAATTGCTAATGAACTAGAGTTGATGAATTATGACAATGTCTTCTTTATGGCTTTTATGGGTTTTAGAAACACATTTTATCTCTCTCATCTGAAGTATCAGCTCGCAATAACATACATTTCAAAATAAGAGTTACTGTGTATTTCAGGCTTGTTTATAATTAAAAGTCACACACTATTTTTTTCTTCTTCTTGGCATTGTTGGTATTTTGGTTACACAATAAAATGTATTTAATTTGATTTCAGTTTAATTCATAGTAAACTATTGTAATCTTTCTGGCTGGGATGCTCCCCCACAGGAAGAAAAGAATAAGAACATGAGATATTATTCAATATATAGCCTAAGTTTTACTGTATTAGTAAAATCTGTGTCCCAATTACTGAGAGAGACACTATATAACAAAGCAAGGTGAACTCAACCATTTAAATGCTGTAATTTTGCATAATTTACAGTGCATAATAATGCATAATATTAGTATGTAATTAAATGTAATAGTAGCCTATGTGATTAAAATGAATTTCAATAAATAAAAATATTGTTAAAAATCGCACATTCTTTGTTGTTTGTCACATGTAGTAGACAATTTTTGTGCCGTAGGTAATATGAGGATTTTTCACCTGGCTACCACCGCAAGTACACACACGTCTCTTCATGACAGCACAGTCATAGTGCATAGCCTTTTTAGCTTTGAACAACCGATTCTGTAATTTGTCATCTAAAAAAGTCATTTGCCTCCTAAATGTCTCATTTTAGTAGCTAATGACACCTTTGTCATTTTTTTTGTCTGGATCCCTGAATTGTCAGAGATAAAATATCTAATTCTGTGCAGCTGTATTTAATTTGAATCTTAAGTAGGCACAAATTGAAATAAATTAACAGAAACGGTTCATATTTTCCACAGAGTGATTAAATGAAATCTTTAAAGCCTCACCTCTGTTTTACAGCTACGGCTGGTTTCATGAGGCAGACTGTACAACCTGGTGTGAAAATAGGAGCTGACCAGCTCCACATTCACCTATATGTCTTTGGCATACTAAACAGGCTGAAGGTGAACTCTAGCGACAGACTTCAGAGGCGAAAAGGCTACATCTCACTCTTTTCTCCTTTGAAGCTGACTGACACTGACCTCTAATCCGTGTGCGTGCAGCCTTGAGTAAAAAAAGAAATTCAGTTGTAAGCACTGCATTCAATTGTTGTTCACAGTGTGAATGGCCAGATTGACAAGACACTCGATCCGTTCATCAATGCCGCAGAAATCGATTGCGTCGAAATCAGCAGCAGAGCTTGCAAGACGTCCAGGCTTTCCCATCACTTTAATTAACAGCTTTAGAACTGATCGAACAGTGAGGAAGCCAATTGAACAGATGCGTTTCATTAGATTGTGCCCATTAGCTTGTTTTCAACAAGATAACCTACGTTGAGGGAGCTGAACAGACTTCACAGACACTAATGAAAATGATCAAACAGAGTCATTTGTTAAAAATAAGCACAAAATTTGACTGTCTCAAAATTCTCAATTTGACTGTCGTTGACAGGCCAGAACCATCTCCATCCTAGAACATATTCAACCTTGACTGTCCGACATTTACGAGTCTCTCCAGAGAGCCTCTTCGGGAACGAGCGGCTTCCAACAAGCCAGAGCCGTGGGGCGTTACTTGGTAGCGACAGCCAATGGGAGCGTGAGGACTCTTTAAAAACACATCGTTCCACACAAACAGGAGTGTGAGGTCACACTTTGCTAGGGGTGAGAGAATGACAACAGATGTAGCGAGTTGGGAACAGTCACTGGAGCCAACAACAGCAACAGAGGGCAGGAAATAACAAAGTGCGCAGATGGGAAAGATGACAAGGTGCCTGATGCGTTTAAAGCACGTTAGAGTTGTTGAAAGAAAGAGCCAGTGGTGGGACTGTGAGACAGAGTCTTGGGAACTATCAGAATAAAAAATAAAAAAAGGTTGAGGCAAACATGCAAATTTCATTTCAGAAAGTTTTTTATTTCCCCCTGAATCCACTGGATTGTTACAGGTAGTCATTAATATTCAGTATTTACACTAAACAATGTTTACAAATGAAAAATCACCATACAGAATAACATAAGACCTTTCAACTCCCTCAAAAACTCATAAATCTTCTTCTAAACCAGTTAATGCTCAAACATCAGACCCAACACCTTCACTAACACACTGTATAACTCCATTAAAAGGTTTTGTTAAAAGGCGGCGGTAAATCTGTGGCGTCTGAGAGGCTCCTGATGCCCAGGCGCCAACTGTGGCCTCGCAAGGATGTTTTCCATCAAAAGGCCTCCTGGGGAGGTTCGCACAGTGCCATATTCAAGGGCTTCATGATCCATTAGGCTGCCGGAGAGGAGCAAAAGCGCAGAAGGAGTGCAAGTGTCTCCTAGCCGTGTTCGTCCCCCACCCTACCAAAAAGCTGCAAGATCAGTTACTGCAACATCCATCCGAAATCCGTTTCTGCAAACACCGTCATCACTAATTTATGGCTGGGGAGGCCCGCGGAAACTCATACAATTACTACTGAACAAAGAGCTTTACTTTAAACTGCAATGATGATTTAGGCCTGATACACCCTCAGAGCAGATATTTCCCATTAAAAGCCCATTCCAAAGGCTTCCAGAGGACATAAGTCAATAGCTTAATGTTTGCCAGTGCAGTCATTATTAAAGCCCTTGAAAGAAAAGGTACGGCCTGTGAGATGCTAATAGAATTGATTAAAACATAATTCAATGGAAAAGTATTTTTAAAAGCAGATCTTGCTTTGTTGATAAAAGTACCGTCGTAAGTTTTAAAGCTCTGGCTTCTTCTATCGCAACACTTTGATCGTGAATATTTATGCATTAGGAAAATCATTAATTGCACTCGTTTCAAAAGTACATTACTGAGAGGAAGACTAGACCTCAAATCTTTTCCTTTGAGAGGAAGGGATCAAAACATGACCTCATAATGCGCTCACTGCCAGTCATTAAAAAGCATGCAGTTGAGAACCACATTCAAACACCCGTTTGCAAATGAGAACACTACTGAAAATAATTCTATTTTGTATTTGCCTAACATTTTTTAAACAATTATTATATCACAAATTAACATTAGAAATTTGACTGAAAGCAAAATTCTCTTTTTAATAATCATTCATACTCTGTGTGGTCACCCATTTTATTTTATTTTTATTCTTTTCTTCTTCATATTCTCCATGATCCCCACTGTTTCAGAAATTAACGTCAACTCATTAAATGTACTGTGCATCTACGCCTTACAGCCTTGTTTTCACTTGTCAAATTAATTATGGCAACCATAAAAGAAAGGTTGACTGAGTTGTTTGGTAACATTTAGATCCAGCTTGTGAATATCTGAAAAACAAGAAGCAGATTTGGAGAAAACTTGCCTAAAACAGACAAGAGAGGCTGTGGCTTCACAGTTTATGAGAACAAATCAACAGGGATGACGTTAGTAACAGCATTTCTTAGATTTGTGACCTTGTAAAACGGTACATTCACTTTTCTTATACTGGACTTTTGATAAGCTCTGATGCGATAACAGAATTTTAAACAAGCAACATTGAGTGAGATGCATTTTAGAGATTTTAGTAAAATAGGGCTAATAAAACTCCATTCAGGTGAACAAACTCAATTTCAGTTCATAATAGATAAACACCAGGTAGAAGTGCAGAACAGTTGCTACCAAACAGATCTGGTATTCACAATCTCTCCCAGGGTAATCTGTATCGATTTGACAATGGAACAAGAAAGGGGTTCTTCCTCCAATGGGGCAAAACACCCAAGACAGGTTATTTAAGTTTCACTGTTCCTAAGATTTCCGGGACAAGATGGAATGAGGATTCTGATTTGTATTAATCAATTCATTCAAATCACCAACTTGATGATCCCGTACAGAATTCCCCATGTGAAAAATGCACAACACCTGCACAAAGCATGGTCTTTAAACCCAAGCACGGAGAATATACTTTCAAAGGCAATTTATTTACACAGCCTGGAGATGTGCATTTCAAACAGCAACCTTGAGCTGGTTTTCCGAGGCAGGGAGAAATAGGACAAATGGACTGCCTCCACGACCTCCTTGCGTTATTAAAAAAGATGAGGCAACTCGACAGTGAGCTGCACTTAATCTTTGAGCGAATTTCACAACTTAAATATCCCATAGTGACTGACGTAAAGAAACAAGAGGGGTGAAAAGACAGGCAAAGTTTCCAGGTAATTGCGCTAGTACAGGCTGTTGACTATGGCTGTCTGTCTACCGAGGTCCTGGAGCTTCCATTTGCATGAGAAGCACTCTTACCCCAGACCTAAATTACCACAACATCAGATAAGTGTGACTCCACATTTGAAATCAGAGAACATGAGTAAACCAGGAAAGGATTTATGAAAGCCTCATTTAAATTTTGGGTTGCGGCAAGTGGTTATTGTTTACCGTGCAATGCCACAGACTGGAGCGTTTAAAAAAATATAGCTCTCTTATGCAAAAACTACAGCGGCAGTGATTTAATTAACATCCCCTCCCATTCTGGATCCTCCTCGGGGAAACAACAAAAGTATCATTGCACGGAATTGAATGATTATTTACAATTTCCTCTTGGTGAAAAAAAAAAAAAAAAAAGAGACAGTAAAAAGGACAAAGACAAACCGAGGAAGGATAAATTGCAACAAAGTACCATTGATTAAGCTGTCCTGAAATAAAAGCCTGCAAATATTGTCAATAAAGTAGGTCATAACATAACCTCTAATGAGTCATTTAGAAAACGAAAGACTCTAAATACGGAGATAAACATATTAACAAAGGGAAATGAAATTCCCTTTAAAATGTTCCTCAGCACCGGACGTATAAACGCACTCATTGTGTTAAGATAATGTACCCCTCAGGTCCATTTCCTTACCGGGCTCCATTTCAGGGGATAAGGCTCGTTAGCCCCGGTCAGTAGATCGGTGCTTACCGTATGACGCTAAATGGCCGAAGGATATCGTGAGCCACAAAGGAACAGTATCACACATCATAAAGCTTGAATATTAATTAACATCAGTCACACTCATGTTTTTTATTGGCCAATACCTTTTAAAATGGCACTTGCTGTGACACAGAGATTCAGTCCATAACTAAGGAGGGAAGAAAAGGCAAATTAAAGTCAATTAGTTTGAAAAGGAGGAGTGAAACTGCAAGTTTGGTAAGGTGTGGAGGGGAAAGGGTCTGGCGGTTAGGATAAAACGAGGTGGAGAACATGCTTTGCTGCATTAGCTGCAGTGCACAACAAACAAAACAGAATTGAAGTTAAGAAAAGTACTTTGTTTACTTGTGTTGTGCGAGTGTAAATTAGGAAACAAGTCGCTTTTGTTCCCGATTTACATTCTCGCATGCTTTGGACAGGATAAATTATGAAGCAGCTCTGACTATCTGCATCCTTTCTGCAACAGAACCTCATAACTGACAGATTTGAAATGCTCTACAGAGCCAGAAGTATACAAGAAACTTAACTTAAAATGGATTCCAATAGAGTTGAATGATAGCATGTTTCTAAGCTGACACCACAATACTGTAACACAAAGTGCCCGCAAATACTGAGTAAATAATACACAGAACAATTTTATTGACACTTTTCAGAATTGAATTAAGTAAGTATACTTAAAATTTCCGATTGGATTAATTTCATCAATCAGCTCACAATGCATTAATTATGACTGGGACTGTCTTCAAGAAGGATATGTGCTGCTGGCTTAGAATTTGGCCAAAAGAAAGTATCTTATAAATATATATAATGTTATATAAAACATATAATATTGTAGAGAGAGAGAATTTTTAAGCTATTAGAGTGATTGCAGGGGGAAGGTCATTACAGAAAGGGAGGTTGACTCAAATCCTGACACTAGGGCTGTTTGTATGAGTTCGAGCCCTCAGATTAATGGCCTGCTAATGGAGAGAGGTTGTGAATAACCCACATTGAAAATCTGACAGAGAGACCTCACATAAAGCATTCTTGACTATCTTAGACAGGGAGCATACTGACTTAACCCCAGCATACTTGCAGAGCTTATTATAAATAATAAAGCATAGTTACAACAGCCATGTTACCTTGAAACTACTGCTAAAAAGGCTACAGTTAAGGGCCTCCCTTGAGGTTCTTTAAGACAAGGCTGGAAAAACAAGGGAATGGTGATCCAAGAAGCAAAAAAGTACAATCTCGCTCACACTGACATGTTATTTACACTGATACAGCTTTTAGGTGTGGAGAGGGGGGGGGGGGGGTATAACAGCTTTACAGTGGAACTAGTGGAAACCATCAAAAATGGCAGGCGGGCTGTCGCCAATCACTCAGCGTAGATTAAGGATTGAGATGGATAAATACTGAGATGGGAATGACCTAAAGCAAAATAGCTTGTTTGTTTAGATCACAGTGGGAGGTTGCGTTCAATGGATGTGAGCTAACGTTCATATTTCTTGCACAGATCTAACATGAGTTAAAACAGAAGAAATGATACAAAATCAAGCAACACCATGAACAACTGTGAATTCCAGTCTTGACAGCTTTGATTTGTCTAAATTCTACAACTGTCAAATCTGTCAAAACATCATCCGGCAGATAAATTCACAGAATAACCTTGACAGAATTGGGGCTGGTCACCGCTGGCAGATAGCGTTCATCTAATATTGCATCAGTCTCATCAAGAATTCATATTTTACAGAATACAAGCATGTGAACGATAATGTAAACAGTAGAATATTTAAAAATGAAAATAAAATGAGTTAAAAATCTGTAGACAAACTCCCCTGCTTTATTTACAAATTAAAACACTTTGTTGTAGCTGGAGACGATGCAAGTGAAGTCAATTTATTACAAACCATCTAAGATTCTCCATCTGAATGAAACACTGAAATAATGTGCCGTCCTGGGAACAATGGGCTGGGCTGCGACACATACTAAAGTATGAGGGTTTTAAAAGGGAGCATTAATCACATTCCCCCATCAGCAGTAAATCAGAGGAAGCTCTGTTTGAACACTAGCTTGTTAAGTGATGCATAGCAACATTCTTCCCCTGACGATGAATCGAGGCCCGTATTTGTGTGACTTTGCTTTGAAAAGAAGAAAAACCAAATCCACTGCAGCAACTTTCTATCTGCTGTCAATTTATGCAGACACCTCGAAATCTCTGCTGTGTACAGAAGAGAACACTGGCAACTTCCTCAGTCAGTACCCGTAAAAGACGCATTTGCCGTACACAAGTACACCATTCGTATCCTTGCTGGGCTCAGGATAGAGACAGAGAGGGGAAGAATGCTTAAAGGTTCTCTAGTTAAAGGCCCACTGAATTGCCATGGAATGTGTGGCATTATTCAGTGTGTTGACGTAATTTTAACTGAAACAGGGAGACAGGGCGGGACCTATCAAACAGCTCTGCCGCTTTTTTTTTTTTTAAATAGCCAATAACGTTTTGTTTATACCACAGCTCGTCCAGAGCTGTTAAACTCGGTAAAACCTCAGTTTCCTTCTAATCTCTAACCGTTTCTCCTCCTAATGTCCTCTATATCACTTTAAAATACAGCATTCTGTGCAGAATTCAAATGAGTCCGATACCTTTTGTGGTCTGAGCCGACTTGCGGTCCGCTGATATGATCCACTCTGTGCTCTTGTGTCTCTAGACCAGAGCAGACTGTGCTCGCGCTGCGGCGGTTCACGTGACACTAAAGCGAAAACGGACTTCATTTGAGTCAATGGAAAGCATATTTACGCTGCCTGAATATATAGTGCACAATGTGCCATTCACCATGTAGAAACCATGTATTTTATTTATATATTCGGTGAAACAGCACTAGAAATGTTCTAATGTTCAATGTTCTAGACCAAAGTATGTGAAATGTACGGAGTGAAAGCAGAGTAGGTAGTGTTCATTTTTTGATTGTTTGTTTTTTGAGTCATAGTTCTTGTGTTTTCCCTTGCTGCAGGATCGTCTGTGATTACCTTTGATCGAACAGCACTCTTGCTTGAGTGATATTTCTTGAATGGCACACCTAACAATGACTGGAAAGTAAAAACATTCTCCCACATTTTCATCCATTTCATCCACCACTGTAAAGATAAAGTGTTTATATCCTTTTCTCTGTGCAAAAGTACAGCTGATGAGTGTGAAGAGAGGGCCGCACATGAAATGGTGATAGCAGAAGCGTGGTGATACGGGCCTGCAAAGGTCAGGATCCGCTTTAGGAGGGAAAAAAGAAGGTAATGGTTGGATTCCCTCATTGAGTCATTAACCTTTTCCCAGATTGCCATGAGCTCTGCTCTTATTGTTCTACACAACAGCAGAATCCTATGAATATTTGCTGCATATTCATGAGCGCTGATGAGCAACTTCTGTTTATGGTGCTCTTTGACAATTATGTGTGCTTAATCAAGTTGTGTCTGCGTCTCGCTTCATTGGCACTACGTCGGCATCTCCAGAGAAGAGGGTTAGGGAGCTTTCAAAAGTGTAAAAATTATCTTGAAAGTGCATAGAATATTCTGGAAGAATAAACAGCAATGCTAAAAAAAAAAAAAAAAACGAATCACAAATTGCATCCATAAACTGTGCTGTTGTTTTCTACTTACTGTATAAATAAAACCCAGATTTCAGGCTCAGGGATCTTTTTAACAGTTCATAATAAGTCTTTATATTCACGCTGGAGCAAAATTGCGGACGTGAGCGGCGTTTAGAGCCAATGACGGATGGTTTGCCCTGAGACTAGCTCTGAGTAAATTAACCCTGCCTGGCCTGCCATTTGCATTCTCTTAACTAAGCAGGCTAGCCCCATCACGCAGAGAAACACTAAAACTTTATTTGCGCAAGGCTGAAAGCCGATTAACGGGAAGGGAGACAGTGATAACGCAGCTGGGTTGGGCCTGTTATCTCAAAACGGCAACTTGCATCCCACGGCAATACTGCAGGAAGCCCACGGCTCAATGAGACGGACACTGGACAACAAACACAAGACTGAGGCTAAATGCATGACATCGCTTTGTGTGACTGGGTAAAAAGCCTCAATGTGCTAAGCCAGATGTACGAACCCATAGTCCGTGTCCTCTGCTTAAGCAGGGATTGGATTTATGCTGTAGTGAAAACACAATCACGCAGACATCCACTGAGATGCATATGACCATGTTGTGTACTGTTGGTTTTGTTTTGGCTTCCATAACATGTCTTTTTTTAGACTAGAGAAAAGAAAACAAGTGTTTATTTTATTGCACTTGATCTATTTGCATCTGTAGATTTCAATTACAATATATATCTTTAAAGACTATTTCTTCCAATTAGTTTTTTCTCCTAAACAGAGTCAGAACTCTTCACTTCAGTAGCACTTGCATAAAAAAATAAATAAATAAAAAACGTTATAGAGGGTTTTATTCAAATATTATTCGCCTGATTTATAAAATTTTTACATTTTACATGGTGAAAATTGTATTCTTTTTCTTTCTGTTGAGTTTGACAGTATTTCTGATTATAGTGATAAAAATAGATCCAAAAAAATGTCACTCTAATATGTCAACAAAATGAAACAAGAATTTTTTACCTGGCTTTATCCAATGTTTAGATTTTGGTTCTGGAAATATATGTAAATTACTGTATTTAATTAGATAATGCCTCTATTGCATACTCTATTGTGATTAATCAACTGGGGAAGTATGTTGTTAGAGATTACAATTTTTGGTGTCTTGCCTTAAAGGGGATCTATTATGCAAAATTCACTTTTATAAGGTTTAAACACAGATGTGTGTCCACAGTGTGTGTCAACAACCAGCCTATAATGGTAAAAATCCACCCACTCCTTATTTTTATAAATCCTATAAATCATAAAGAGTCTCTCCACCCTCTTCTGGAAAGGGGGTCGGGAGCAGCAGCTCATTTGCATTTAAAGGGATACACACAAAAACAGTGCGTTTTTGCTCACACCCAAATATTTTGAGCTGAAACTTCAGACACATTCTGGAGACACCAGAGACTTATATTACATCTTGTGAAAAGAGGCATTATAGTTTTCTCTTAATTAAAGGGGACCTACCTTAGGCTGGTTTAAGTAGTTTTTCTTCAAATAGTAATGTTTATATGTAGTTAAATCAAGTTGTGGTGATGTCTGCAGGGTTGCGATCGGTTTAGGTGAGATCACATGACTGGTGGGCAGTGGTTAAGGAGTGTCATTAATCTTCAGGTGTTTAATACCAGTGGGGTTCTTAACCAACAACACATCTCTCTGCTTCTCAGTGCAGAAATGTTTGCAATGTCAGCACACACACATACATACCAACACCAAGGAGGTGCTGACTCCAGCCTTGTCTCTGTCCATTAAGTGGCAGTTTAGGGGGGAGTTGCCATATCCTTGAGAACATACAGCTTTGACTTTGAAAACGCAAACATTAACAAGGACTTAGCAACAGGGAATTTGTGTCTTGCCCCCCTCTAATTACTAAGCTGTAATTAAACAAGACAATTAATATCCAACAGGAACAAATCCTGTTTCGCAACAACCTCAGGTCAAAGTGTCATGCAGCATTGCTGCTGGGAAAGCATATTTCACTCAAAAACAGTGCTATGTTCAATGTCACGGTCACATTCTATTTGTGTGTGTGTGTCTGTGTGTCTACAGTAAAATCTATTGAAGCATATAAAAATCTAACATGCTGTCAGTGTCAGCTTTTACACACAATGATAGAATGATTAAGCTCTCCCAGCTCTATTATTTCAAAAACAATCAAGCTGCACACCTAGGCAACATTAATATTCTTATAAGATACCAATCTTCAGACAAAAACTGATGCAGTGTCACAAAACAATCCCAGAATGCACTGCAAGTTTTTTAAAAAGTATTCTGATTGACTTTAAATGTATTAAAAAATGTTTAAAAATCATCTGTGCTAGTACTGACTGATAGTTAAAAGAAAAATATTGTAAAAAATATATATTTTGTACTAAAAAGTCTGTGATAACAAAAAAAATATATACATATTTAAAAAGTAATGTTTAAAAAAATTAAAATTATTCTGTATTAAAAAATACAAGTTAAAATAGTTCCATTTAAGTTCCACTACTTCAAACAATATTTGTCTGTGCCAAGTATTTCTGTGCTTATTTAAGCATCAGGTCATTCGCTTACCAACATGCTAATGTCAAACTACTGAAATCAACTCTGATGCTGCATTTAAATTCCTGTATTTTCTGGGTAGGTACTGAAAAAGAAGCATGACATACTTCTCGTTCCCTAATTATGTACAACCTTTAGGTATACAAGTATAAATACATTTCTGGGCAATGCTGCTATCCATCATGATGGCATTGTCCTTTGACCGGTATGTTTATTGATCTATGACATAAAAAAAAACAATGAGTTATGAGGTTCAACTTTCTGTAAAGTACTGTCTTACTCCATATGCAGACAGTAGACACAGGACATCTCACTAGATTTCTATGCTGCAGAACTTTCAAACATGAATTTTCTCACATTGTGTCAGTAGGTCACAGGTTCAGACAGAACTGTTGGCTACTGAGTGGCAAGTCTGAAGGTTTGCTTTACAGAAGTTATTTAAATACTATGCCAAACACATATGGACCAAAATATGTAGGAGTTGTGCAAGGGCTCGTCTGCGAGAAATCAGAATAAACACTCTTTAAGCTGCAGGGAGGAACAGTGAAAGATTTTCCGAAGCACGCTCTGTAATCTCACAGATGCTCTAAGCCAGTTGGTTAGAGTTTTTTTTTTTTTTTTAAGCATGCCAACTGTCCCAGAAACTCAATGTTGTGATAAAACGTTTAAATTTGTTCCAAAAAAAAAAAAAAAAACCCAGACTGACCTGCAGGATGTTGTGGAATTAGAACACGTCACAGCTACGACAAAGAAACCAAAGAAGCCTAATAAGCATTGTGTGGGAGAGGGCATATCTGCTGCGTCTGAACGTATCGCCATACAGTATATAACCAATATATGGATACCATATATGCTAACAGTTAATGCAATAGCTAACAAAAAAATGAATTTTGTAGCATTTATTAACCTTAAATGTTAATTTCTACATATATGAATACTTTTTTTTTTTTTACATTTTTAATGTTTTTTTAAAACATTAAAAACATTTCAGATTACACATACACACACACATCTGTTCAAAAGTTTGGAGTCAGTAAAATGTTTTTGAAACATTAAACATCTTATGCTCACCAAGGTTGCATTTATTTGATAGAAAAAATTGTGAAATATTACAATTTAAAATAACTATATACTGACCCAGAACTTTTGAATGGTAGGATATACATATACAGTGTTCATTGATAGTTCATGATACCTAACGCATTAACTATTGTTAAACATTTTTTAATTTTACCAGGGTATCTTGGGAAGCTTAATGGAACAGGCTTTGTCTCAGAAGTGAGCCTATGCTGCCTTAAAATGCTCCCTTTGTAGGCAGCTCAAGTTCTTAGGACAGAGTTTGTATCTCTTGCTTTGTGTGTGTGTGTGTGGTGTTCCACAGTTAAAGTGTACATGCTAAAGTTAAGAAGCAGCAGCATGTGCATGTTATAGTTATTTCACTACACAAAAGGACACTCGTAGGTTGCCTTTACATTTAGCAATATTTTGTATTCTGTATATCTCTGAATGTAGCGGCAATGTTCATAATAACACTAAAACACCTGTTCTTGTTATTAAAATACACTGTAAAAAGATTTGGGAGGTCAAAATGAATGAAAATGAAGAACTGGCAAAGCAACCAAACAGGTTTTGCACTTTACCATCTAACAGGGGACCAGTGTCCATCTGTTTAATATAATCACTATTCACCTGATAAAATGGTGACCTGCAATTGTTACCTTATACCTGTTTCTGCTAGATTTAACCCATTTTTAACCCACTTAGTTCTTGCCATAAAAAATACACTGTAATAAGATTTTTTTTTTTAGGTCAAAATTAATTTTTATGTTGATTGTTTCATTGAAAATCTTTGGTTGGTTTAACAAATAAAGAGCCAGTGTTAAGTTCACATAATTTAATTGAGCCAACTGAGCATTTTTTAGTGCAGCAAGTTTTGAAGTTTTTGGCTCAATAGTGGAAACACGGCTTGTGAGTCTCTTATGGGCAGGAGGAACACAGTCCAGTCCTTGAAATTATTTTAAATTGGTACAAGAAATCAAATCTCACTCTAAACATCTCCAAAACAAAGGAAATGTCTATTGATTTTAGAGAGCAGAAATTATTTTTTAAATTAATAGGTAGCCAGTACAATCAGCCCAAAATTATAAATATCTTGGTGTACTTGACAATAAGCTTAAATGGGATATGTGGACTGATCATATACTGTAAGTATGAAGCCACAACATAGAATACATTTCTTAAAGAAATTACTCTCCTGTAATGTCCACAACATTAGCTTTTGAACGGTTGCCATTTTGCCGACTGTATTTTTCCCCCCGTTGTATTTAAAACATTCAAATGGTTTTTCCTCACGGTTTTTTGAAGTTGTATTATGAAAAAAGACCTTAAAAGAAAATGTTTGTTTCTTCAAAATGACTAGAAACACTAGTCCCCTCTTGGCCAGTGTAGAGTGTGTGTGTGTGTGTGTGTGTGTGTGTGTGTGTGTGTGTTTTATCCAGCATGTTCTAGTAATGACCCATTCATCTCACACTACAGATGACAAACCTCGAAGTATCACTCTGCATGTTTAACTGCTTACTAATTAGCGCTACGATGTTCACAAATAACATGGGTCAGTTTAGACACAGCTCAGAGCAATTGACTCAAATATGACGAGACGCGTCAGTGACAAGTTAATTCACGGCGCACATGTTTAAACAGAGATGCGCTCACGTCACCCGGAGTCTGAAAGCTATAAAACTTCCTTCAGCACATCATCACAGGCGGCGTCAATGCGAAAAGACTAACCTCGAGAGCGTAATAAACAGCTATCCTCAAGGACATTACTCACTGGAAGAGCGTGTGTGCGTATAGTCACACACATATACGAGCACGCCTCGTCTACGACATCAGACATCTACAGTAAGTGGACAGCCAGACAAACATTTTCCGATTAGTCGGCCATACAAGCCTTTCATTAAGTGCTTCCTCGTAACAGCCTAGGAGGGCCAATCTCAGTCTCCATGGCCGTCTGAGGCTAATCAAATCTCGCCGACTGTGAGAGAGAGCCATCCCAGGCCCACTATTATCATTAATCTGTATCGCTATCTCTTCGGCACTGTGGTTAACGAACAATGTTAGGGTTCAAAATTCAATTTACTGCAGTTAGCAATTGGATCGGTGATCAATCGAGGCTGCACGAATATGAGGGATTGTCAGGTCCGGCTCCTGCACCCTTCCATTATCGGAATGCTCAGATGAGCTTCAAAATCCCATTTGTACAGACCGTGTCGCCTCAAATGCAAGGCATGATGGGGCGAAAAAAAAAAAAAAAAAAAAAAAAAAAAAAAAAACACCCTCTTTTTATCTACAAACTCTGGTGACAATTCCACACAAGGTTGTATGTGCGTAGTCACCATTTATTTACTGATAGTAAACAGTACAGAAAGACAAACCTCCTGATTCACCCGCAGTGATATAGTCACTGCACAGCACCAGGTTTGATCACAAGATATTGAAAATGCAGATTCTCATCTCAATAATGCTGACATGTAATGCTACTGTAAGAGTTGTGTATGTTTGTTTGAGTGTGTGGTGAATCACAGTGGATTGATGCACTCATTCTGATTCACTCATACAGCAGTCAGCCATGCTCATTTCTGACGTAGAGAACACACACACACACACACACACACAAACACACTTCATCATCATGATCACGTCCCCCAGCTTGCAGATATTTCTCTACTCCTAATTTAATTTCTGAGCTACAAATTACGTAGGTGTAGATTCCTAAATAAAGGGATCACATGTGTACATAGTAAAAAATAATATATAATAATAAAAGAATATGAATAATTATGAATAATTCATAAAAGGGTTAGGCCTAGTTCACCGAAAATTTAAACCATGTGACTACAGTGGTTTAACCTTTAAGGATTAGTTCACTTTAAAATGAAAATTACCCCAAGCTTTACTCAGCCTCTAGCCATCCTAGGTGTATATGACTTTCTTCTTTCTGATGAACACAATCTGAGTTATATTAATAAATATCCTGAACTATCCTGAAATATCCAAGCTTTATAATGGTAGTGAACAGGACCAATGAGTTTGAAGCTCAAGAAAGTGCACCTTTCCATCATAAACATACTCCACACAGCTCCGGGGGGTGTTTGTCTAAGAAAAATATCCATATTTAACAAGCTATAAAGTAAAATATCTAGCTTCTGCCAGACCGCCTTCGGTATTCAGCTTACAAAAAAAGTAAGTTGAAAGTTTTGTAAGTTGAATACGGAAGGCGTAGGACATAGTGTAAGCATTTTGAACTGCGAGAGGAATTACACTTTCTTCGTTATTGTCGTTATTGTTTTTGCACACAAAAACGTCGTGCTAAAACGTCTCGTCGTGCTAAAAAAAAAAAATTAAAAAAAAAGAGCTCTAAAAGTTTATAGTCTATAGTCCAAGTCTTTTCAAGCCGATTAAACTTAGTAAATGACTTTTCAGGATTTCAGATACAAGCCAATTAAACTTAGAAAATGACTTTTCAGGATTTCAGATAATTTTTTAAAAAATATTTTTTCAAATAATTTTCCATTCTGTGACACTCATAAACTAATTATAAACAAACAAACAATTATGAATTTATATATAATATTTATATAAAATATAAATAAAATATTTTGTTACAAAGCTTTTAAAAGTATAAATCATATACAGTAGGATTATTCTTATTACAATCATACTGCAAATGTTTTATATTTTTCAAAAGTTCTAATCAAACATAAAATTGGCTTATACTGGTGCTTTTAAAAGCATGTGCATACGTGTAGGTCAGCACAATACCTAAAAGTGGAATTGAAAAAAAAATGTAGACAAATGAATGGCGAACATAAAATTATGATTCAGCCCTATTCATGGATACAATGATCCATAAGATTGGCTAAATAGATATACATCCTACACAATGGATAGACCTTTAGAAGTGAAGAAACAGCCGTTACACACCCAAGGTGTTTACACCAGCTGATTGGTGTTGCCAGCTCTGGCAGGTTTAGACCATCATCATCCTGTATTGTCCAAAGAAAAGCCTGCAGAACTAATTTCCATGTGTTTCTCCGGGTTTTGTCCTGTTAGTATAATAGACATCAAGGGAATGAGAAGAACAGATGTGGCTCATTCAGCTTGGCATCTGCCTTTGCCAGCAGTAATCTCATTCTTGAGAACGTCAAGGTGACCACACCAGCCAGGAAGAGAGGAAACAATTCATACAGGACATACAATTCTATTTAAAGGCAACTGAGCGCCTCTGGTTTTCTCGTTACAATCAGTGAAGTTCAAGACTAAATTAACCTGGCTTTAGGTAGCAATCTGCAATCGCTTTAAATTCATAGAACATCTAAACAGAGACATAAAAGCATGCATAAATCACAAAAATATTGCAAAATACTCTAGACTGCAACAACATTCAACCATTTTTCCTGCTAATGCAACTAAATTGCCCCCTATACTTTTTGGTTACATGCTACTATTTTCTGCTACATATGGAAAACCTGAAAAGTGAAACACCTTTTCAATACACACCATTATCCTTTCAAAAACTTGACTATAGTAACATTAACTGTAACAGCTATGGTGTTTTGGTATCATGCAATATATTCAAAAAATAAAAAAACAATAAACAAATATAAGAGAAAATTAAAGAGTATAAATTCAACTATGGCAGCTGTATTTAGAGTTTCTAAGTGCTTTTATATCATATAAATACTTATAACCAAGTCCAACAAGAGGAGAAGCTTACACACATAATCAAAGAAGATTTCTTACAAAATGCTTTTATTCAGAGGCCAAAAAAAGGTTTTTCCTAGATCGCCTGAAAATACAACCAATAAAACCCATTGCAGCTCCCTGTTTTTGGAAATAATAACGATTCAGAAAAAATATTAAGGAGGTCTTAAAAATAATTTGTTCTTATTTGGTTACTGCACAAGTTAAGCATCCACACAGGGGTGGAAATATGTAACGTTCTTCAGAAAAAAATCTAGATATTTCATTTGATTTTATTTTGACTTTGATTTAGATTTGTATAAACAAGATTATTATATTATATTGAGGAATGTTATTTGATACATTTTTGGAAAGTAATCTTTTTTTATGGAATACTTTTTGTATGACTGGTTTATATGACGTGTATAATGGAAAATAGATTTGATTAATCATTCTCCAATGGATATGTAATGACAATGTAAAATCTTTTGTCTTTGCACTGAACACATATGGCCACGTAAGAAATTCTCTATGATTATGTGTGCGAGCTCCTCTTTTTGGACTTTTCAATAATAATTTTCCCATTTACAAACCCTTTCAGTATTCGATGTGGACGTTTTACATTTTGTTTTGCCGGTCTGATACCACAGACAATATAAATACAAAATAGGAAATTATTTTTATTACAGATCATGGAAATGAGGGGCCATGAATAGTCTTACTACAAACACTAGTGTTAAACTATGGACACGATGCAATAACTATGTGGCCTTTAAAGCCTCCATAAATGAGACTATCGGTTTTCATTCTGTGAAAAATCAGTTTGGTTCAAATGCTCTCTGATTGTAGAAAGACAACATTGTTTGCCTTCAGATTTCAAGAGCCTAAAGAAAAGAAAACAATGTCTGGTTAAGGAATACCAGCTCAGTCCCACTGTCAGAATATTTTAACTCTACATTAATTAGTTCTATAAAAAGCACTAAATAAGTTAAGTGATAATTATGTTTTTACAAATGTTATATTGATAATATAAGAAAATGTATATTGTATCCCAAAAAAACAAAAAAAAATAAAAATAAAAAAATAAAAGTTTTATTGTTAAAGGATTAGTCCACTTTCAAATAAAAATTTCCTGATAATTTACTCAACCCCATGATGTCCATGTCCTTCTTTCTTCAGCTGAAAAGAAAATAAGGTTTTTGATGAAAACATTCCAGGATTTTTCTCCATATAGTGGGCTTCAATTGGCCCCAAACGGTTGAAGGTCAAAATTACAGTTTCAGTGCAGCTTCAAAGGGCTTCAAACGATACCAGACGAGGAATAAGGGTCTTATCTAGCGAATCGATCTGTCATTTTCTAAAAAATAAATAAATAAATAAATAAAATAATTATATATGTTTTAACCATAGATGCTCGTCTTGAACTAGCATCGTCTTCTTCTCTATTAGAATTCTGGCAGTGTAGACGCTGCTAAGTGTAATACTGCCCTCCACACGTCAAAGTTTGAACTAATTGTTATATACTTGCACTAGCATATTGTATATGACAATTCAGTTCAAATTTTTTTTTAACTGCACTTATTGGTCATAATTATTATTTTTTATTTGAAAGGCTTTCCACCGGTGCTACCAAATCAGTTGTTACCATCTGTAGAACTTGGTGCAACCAGTGCCACCGCTCTCAAATGTTAGTCTGGAGCCCTTCCATAAATAATTCACAGATATTACAGTATCAGCTTACACAGGTCTAAATCTCTCAACAACAAATCCGTCAAAAGCAAACATTTAGATTAAACAACCGTGTTTAGATTAAACTCTCAACAGATTGGTAGCAGTGAATTAGGGATTAGAACACCAGATCTATTGTATCAGCCAATTACTGCCAACAGAAATCAGATTACAGAAGCTTCTGGCTTTGGTATTCAAATGAAATATGCATAATGGCTGGATCAAAGAAATGCTCCTTGAATCACATAAAAGGCTCAAACTATAAAAGAAAAATAATTAAAAAAAAATAATAAATTTTAAAAACTTTTTACAGTTGCATAACTTCAGAATTCACTCTGGAAACCTTTTTGTAAATGCAATGCACAAAATAATAAATTAAGAGCACAACAAAAGTGTAAATAGATAATTGTAGATAAAAATGTATGTGAAAACATGGGGTAGTTGACATAAATTAGGTTAAAGTTTACATGTCTAAAAAAGACTTTAAATAAACTACGAAAACATTTAATAGTAAATAAAAAAATTAATTTAATTTAAAAGTACATATTCCGTGTACTCTCTAAAATAACGAGTCATGAAAACTAAATGTATATTTACATTCATTTACAATCATTTATGATTATAATACAAGAACTGAAATTGGTTATGACGTTGCTGTTTATAGGGAGGTCAGAAAGCTCTCGGATTTCATCAAAAATATCTTAATTTGGTCTTATGGGTGTGGAACGACATGAGGGTGAGTAATTAATGACAGAAATTTCATTTTTGGGGGAACTAACCCTTTAAGTACTACTTGCAGTTAATTACAGGGTTAACGTTTGTACAGCATTTCTTACTGCTGGTTTTAAAATCTTGCTTAAAACAGCTATCAATTCTTAAAATTTTGCATAAATAACCTAAAGACATTAGTATAATATTAAGGTTTATAAAGAACTGCAGGCACATTACGTCACGTTTACATCACAACCTCCCTCTCCTTCTTTCTCTCTTTCTCTCAAGATTGTCTACGCATTCAGTGCGGCCCCCTCCTGAGCAGAATAAACTGATCCTGTGATTATTCTCTGAGAGACTAATCCTCTGAGGCCCCTGCCGTCCCCCTCCCCTCTTCAGACGCACTCCACTGGACACACAATTCTCAACTACTCAGCCCCAAAACTGTGAAAACTTGTCTCAACAAAAGATACAGAGGAATCCTCCCGAAAACTCCCACACCCACAAAAAAAAGAAAAAGAAAAAGAAAAATCACCCATCCTCGGTCTCCCCAGCATCTCCCGTCACACCTCAAAAAGCAAAGGAGCGGAAAGCAGTCGCGTCCCAGGAATCCCGCTCAATATCCGCGGATTAGGGGCCAGGCCCCTCTCTGTGCCCTTCTCCTGGAGTCCTAACAGTCTCCGAACCCCACAAGGAAGAGACAATCAAATAAACTAAAGTTTAATCCTTTATGAGCTCATCGTCTTTAACTCCCCCTGCCAAGCTAGGCTAAAGTAGCCGAAAAAAGAAAAGAAAGCACGAAGATGTGCTTAAAAAGACACACTGCTAAATACTGAACTGTCTCTGTTGGCAAGAGTAGCAAGATGCAAAGAGACTTTGCTAGTGCATCGTTAAATCTGGTGCAACAATGGCTTTTATGACAAAAATGTCTCCCAAAAGACATGTTTACCGTGTCTGAATTCATGCAGCATGCTTACGGCTGAGAGCGGCAGTGCAAAAAAATGCGTCAAGTTCATTTGCACATTTAAATGTGAGAAGTAATCACATACCATTCAAAGCACTCAGGTTGTTTTTGCCATTGTTTGTTTTGCACTGCTTTTTCAAAACAATAAGCTAAATCATCTCACCTGGAAGTTATTCTTGGAGAAAACAAATATGCAAATGAAAAGTGAAAGCAAGAAGTCACCTGGTTTGTAAGTTCAGAATTATCCTAACTCCTGAATGGTGACTGATGTTTCATGGAAGTTTGAAATAAATCCTGTAATTTTATAAGTGCAAATCCCAAAAGGTGAATGCTATACTGATAAGGACACTGTCTTGAGAATGCGCTCCAACAATGGCCACCATTATTGTCAATCTTTTTGTGTGGTTCCTATTTTTACCTATCTCCAGGGAATTGTATTTAGACTGCCGAATCTCAGAGCAGCAGAAAAACCAGCATGGTTGGAGCTGTTTATCTAGCAGAGGGGCAGATGAACAGACTGTGAAGGGCTTGTTTGGTAGTCCCAGAGGGCTGCCGGGTAACGGCAGGCTCTCCTGTGGGAGAAAGTATTTCTGTGTGCGTGGCCTGGTGAAGGTTACAAGCTCTCCCTTGTTAGCCCTGCTGGGTTTTGAAGGCCTTGTCTTCAGCTTCAGGGCTCTTCCATCGTATGGCTGATTCCAGCATGTACAGCCAGCTGTGAAAATACAAGCGCCACCCATGTTGAGCAGAGAGAGCTGATCTTTCCACTACTGACACCCTCCCGTGTGACTGAAATTTTTCAGAAGCCATCTGTGGGAGTTGTGGACATACAATCGTAGGCTCTGACTAATGCTGAGTTTATGGTCATGACCTAAAACAACACGTTTTTTGGTCATGCTGCGTGTGCTATGAACAAAACCCTCAAAGGCCTTACAGTATGGTGTGTTGGCTACACATCTTAAAGTCAATATGAATGGCTGTTCACAACCGATTTTACTTTCAAAATTTTATGTACGTGAGTAACAAGATATTTTAACCACGGAAAATGTAAAAAACTTAATTCAATGATTAAATATGGGCACTTTGTCAATCTTTGTGGAAGATGTTTTCAGTTAATATAGAGTTAAAAGGTTCTGTAAAAGTTTATGAAAGAAGTCTCTTATACTAATCAAGGCTGCATTAGTTTGTTTAAAAAATACAGGAAAAGCAGGAATACGATGAAATATTATTACAATCTAAAAATAAGTTTAAATTTTAATATTTCAACATATAATTTATTCCTGTAATGGCAAAACTGAATTTTCAGCATCATTACTCCAGTCTTCAGTGTCACATGATCCTTCAGAAATCATTCTAGTATGCTGATTTGCTGCTCAAGAAACTGTTCTTATTATTATTATCAATGTTGAAAACAGTGGTCCTGCTCAATATTTGTGAAAACAGACCGTGATAGATTTTTCCAGGATTCTTTGAAGAATAAAAATCTTTTGTAACATTACATGTCTTAACATTTTTTGTCAAATTAATGTGTACATACAATAGTGTATTATAATTAAAAAGGTCATTATTAGTTTTCGGATGCCACTTGATTTGACTTTTGTATACAATGAATCTAAATTCACATTTTTAAGTGTGACTTAAGTGTTCAAAAGTGTCTGAATACTTTTGGAGAAACTGCAATTCATAAAAGCTTAACCCGCTCACTTAGGAAGCAATCTTCTGTCATTTTGTCTGGAACAAGGCTTTAGTTATATTCAGATGTTTTGAGGATCCCACCTTTCTGTTTAATTAAAGCTTTTTGTCAGGAACCCTCTAATCTCCATTTAGCCACATCACCTGCACACATTGTTTAGACTTACAGGCCAGCATCCTGTTTGTGAACACCGGTTTGCTTCTCTGCATCCTGGTGCTGAGGATTTGTGGGATACAACAAACAATAAGCTGAAGGCATGATTTTCTGAAGATCATTGCAAGTGGTGCTTGTCAGTGCAAAAGCTGCCGCCACAACGTTTGGGTTTTGTGGGTGGTTGCCTGGGCATTGTTATGAGGTTGCGAAGGTGTTCTAAGTGGATTTATCATGTTGCTATGTGGTTGCCATGTTGTTTTGGGTAGTTGCTCCTTTAGTCAAAAGAGTCCACATACAAGTCTATGATTTTCTCTCTGTTCCCTCCTTCAATGTAGAATTCCGCCTGTTTTATCATATACCAGGCACAAGCCGCATGATTTGAGGCATCATTCATGTTCGTAGCACAAACAGAGCGGGAGAAGATACACACCAAAGTTTAATATTTTGGGTTAGGGGTTTTGAACAACCTCCAGTGCTAAGTATGAGTAATAGTAATGGTGATGCTTGCCCTAGCAAGCACCGCTAATGAAAAACGTTGGAGGGAACGTATTTGACATAGTAAAATGATAGGAGCCAAGACTCATGAAGTCATTATTAAGAAATCCACTCATGCAAAATAATTCTTGGAGTCATATATATATAAAAAAATCTGACCACAGGGAATAAGAAACCTCTTCTCCCACTGCCCAGACTGATAATAAAGAGGGAGAGGCGATAGAGAGAAAGATTGAGGTTCAGCTAGGAGCAGTGTGGTTCATTGCAGGCCTGGAGGAAATGGAGGTGGTACCAATCCCCTGGGTGGACACCTGGGCCTCTATGGAGAGCTGGACTGGGAGCTCAGTGAGGGAAAAATAATATAGCAGTTAAGGCGACCATGAAATACAATTCAATAAAGAGTGCTCAGAAGGACGTCTACACAGGTGCAACGTGATGTTTTTAAATTCCAGTGAAGAGGTTTATTGGCAGATAGATCAGTGAGAATGATGCGAGTTACGTTTTCTCATCTTTCAGTTACCAAGGATCTAAAACTAAGAATTCTTATTCCCTGTGTATTTTTTGTCCTATTTTCTGTACAAATATTAAAAGTATAGTTGCACCCATAATTCTCATTATTTACTGACATAACTTTTTCTGTAAAACATGAAATTTCAATATGAACATTATCATGGCTATTATTTATTTATCATGTATTTATTAATTATCTTTACATGTATTTTGAATATGATTGGACTAGATGATGCAAGTTTCTTGTAAAGTGACCTTCAGTTAGGAAAGGCAATATAAAATTAAAATAAGAAATAAATAATTATCTATTAATAATAATAATTAATAATAATAATATTTTTAGTATTAGTAGTAGTAGTAGTAGTAGTAGCCGTAGTAATAATAAAAATATTATTATTATTATTATTAGTAGTAGTAGCAGTAGTAGTAGTAGTAGTAGTAATAATAATAGATAATTAAGATTCTCTTGACTCTTAATGAATTAAATAAATTCACAAAAAAAAAAATCCATAAATTATTCAGTGACATAGTTAAGTTGCAGCACAAAGCTAAGCTACAAAATTATGTATTGTCATACAAAATTAATTATTATCATTATTATGTTACTTTTATGGAGGGTTTTTTGTCATTTTGATGCTTGGCCCCTATTTAAATGTCATTATATGGAAAATATGGGGTCAGTTTTAAGTGAAAAATGTATTGTGGTCACGGATCAAAAAATAATAAGCGTGAAACAAAATTAAAAATGCATTTAAAAATATATCACAAAACTGAAAATTGAATGCGAAGTAATAGCAAACAACACAGTTATGGTTCGAACAATTATGAGCGTGAATCAAAAATGAAAAAGCACATTTAAAATTATATTGCACAAAACTGAAACATGAGTTCAAAGTTAACTGAATCGCTTTCTGCTCATATTTAAATTTTTTGTATGTTTATGCTGTTTTTCCCATCATTCTTATTTCCACGTTCTGCGCTTGCTTTTCCGAATTATTTTAAAGTTATTCTACAGTTGACAGCAATACTTTTGACAGAAAATTCATCCCATAGAGAAACAGTGGTAAGTATATTTTTAAAATTCATCTTTTGGGTTACACATAAATTAAAATCATACACAGTTGGAACTCCATGAGGGTTAGTAAATAAAAACAGAACTTTCAGATTTTACATGAACTACTCCTTTAACTGAGTAGCCAAAGAAAAATTTTCTCCAACTTTACCAAAAGAAGTCTGTCCACAGAAGTCTTTATCTGCAGGAGGAGGTTTTAATAGCTGCTAAAGGTGGGCTGCCAGTCTTTCTTGACCCAAATTCACAAACTCACTAAGCTATGGAGAACGAAAAAGAGGAAAAATAACAGAGAAAGAGAGGGAAAAGATGAAAGCGTGCAAGCTGGAAAGGAGGAGCGGTTTAGAGGAAAAGAGAAAGACGTGATCTTTCATGGCAGACGGTTGAACCTTCTCCCTAGGCAGAGTTTAGCAGAGGACCTGGCACTCTGCGATAGGCTGTATTCAGTCCTGGCTCGTTTCTCGTCCACACATTTGATTCATTATTACGCCACCTTGACACATTGGCAAGAGCTCGGTGCACACTGAAACAGAGCCACTCTAATGGGAAGGAAAGCCATCTCCATTTACAGAACACCTGCCCAATTCCTGACAAAAACATGCTTGAGCATTCAGGATTCTTTACACAAGCCTTTCATCACTTAAACAAGAGCAAGAATTTCTTAAAAAATTATGTGATGTGAATAGAAAAGACATTTCCTCACAGAAAACTGCATATTAAAAGCATTACATTTACATCTATTTACTTAGCAGATGCTTTTACCCAAAGCAACTTACAAATGAGGAATACTACTACATGTGATTCATCACAAATCTGTTTAGTTTAAATTTAATGTATAAAGAAAGATATATAAACAGTTCTTTATTCAGCATCGAAAAGGCCATAGCAAGAAAGACTCAAAAATAGTGTCTGTCACATTCTGTATTTCAAAACCATCAGCTTCATTTCTCAAGACGGGATATCAAAAATGTTTTCTTCTGAGAGCAGAGCACAGGGAGCGGGGCAGAGCGCCTATCAAAGCTGTTCCATCATGCATGGCAGACTCTGCTCTAATCCTATCGCATCTCATTGGTTGGCCGGCCATAGAGAGGACAAGATGAGAGCTTTGTAGGACCCCAGGCTAAAACACTGGCTAAATATATTGCCTGCAAGGCTGGTGGACTGGGGAGAACTTTGTAATGCCCGTCCCACTCACCATATGTAAGGGAAAAAAAAAAAAAAGTGACCACACTCTTTGATCTTAAAAGTTGTAACTACTGACTACTTCTCACAAAAATATTAAGCAGCACAACTGTTTTCAACATTGATAATAGGCTTGTTCGAGCTGCATTGGCGCTGTGCAGACCGATTAGCGAAGGGGTCTCAAACTCAAATTGGCTAGGGGCCGTTGCTGTGATTGACACCTCATAGGAGGGCCATTTTAACATTCAAGCACAAGAAAGTGCAAAATTCCTTTGGATTATTTCTCATTTACTTCAAATTTCATTACTAAAATATTTTTGCCATACTAAAAAAAAAAAAAAAAAAAAAAAAAGTAAACAGCAGTGTCTATCATTGTTACATACAATATTAGTTTAACAGTTAGTGCAAATATTTTCCCTTACTTTATTTTAGCTTAAATAACATCAACATTTTGTACAGAACAACACTGTACTGAACAAATGCAATCCCTGAATACATTTGTACACTATTCTATTTCTTGCCAGACACCTGGCAGCGCTTCTGCTCACACAGCTGAGCCACATTTATCCAAGATGCCGTTTTGAGCGTCGGTAACGTTTATTGGTAGCATCGGTGGTTCAAATCGATGCTCACTCCTTTTACTGTAATTTAGGCAAGCGCGTTCACAATAGAAGCGACACGGTCGTGACGCACTTGTTTTTCCAGGCGCACCTATGCCGCGGCGAGATAAAAACATCTCAACTTTTCAGAATGCCGCAAGCGCACTACAGATCATGTGACAAGGACCAAACGAAGAGCTTTGGCCTTTCCATAACAACACCGAAAGCTCAGCCAAACAGCTGATTATAGCGTAAATGGCCCGCGGGCTGGCAGTTTGAGACCACTGGATTAGCGTATGGCGTCAAAGTACCGTGAGAGTGATTCAAAAACATAAGGAGTCATATGCTCTCCAAACGCTCTCGTGGTACTTTGATGTCATACGCCGATCGGTCTGCGCAGCACCAATGCATTTTGAACAAGCCTAATAATAAACACCAAAGAATGATTTGTAAAGGATCACGTGACACTGAAGTCCAGAGAAATGACTGCTTAAAATTGAACTTTGCCTTCACAGGAATAAATTGCATTTACATTTTGTTTTGTTTTTTAAATCTAATTAATTACATGATGTGGCGATTCATTAATTTGATTAAAGGTGGGGTATGTATTTTTTCAACTACACTGTTTGAAAGTTAGTCGGCCGACACCAACAACAAACGTCTAACCAATCTGCATTAAGGGGCGTATAACGGTCGAGGAAGGAATGAGCAAGAGGGAGATTTGAAAAAAGAAAAAGAAAAAAAAAAATGCCGAAAGAGAAATGATGAGACAATACGAGAATAAAAATAAGAATATCACTGGAATGAAGGTTTATGACTGGGCAAGTGCTTTAGGACCTGCGTTAATATTAGAAAAGCTTTCCAGCGCTGGAGAGAGCTAAGCAGAAAGGCCTGAAAACAGACAAGGAGGCTGCTTTGATTCTGCTTCAAATGTGAGTAAAACTGGGTTTGAGTGTCATGACTGTCTGGAGCTGCTGTACTGTTGGCGATTAACAACAAACTCTTGTTTGTATTTACTCTTGTGTACTGTACGTTAATTTTTTGTGCTTCCCTGTTGTTTGTTCATCATCTGCGCTTTATTTTTTCGTGAAGCATTTTGTTGCGCGTCAGCTGTGATAAACAGACATCCACTCTCGTATTGTGTGTAACAGTGGCCAGATAATGAGAGTTGTGCAGGTAAACCAATGAGCACTGACGACCGTTAGAGAATGAGGTGTTTAACGTCATTGTTAGTGCACTCGCCTTGCATGCCAGCAGCAGACGGACCAGGGTTCGAGACCAACTCGGAGCAGGGTGGTTAGGATTGGAGAATGAGTTTTGGAGGCAGAGCAATGAAGAGAGGGGTGAGTTTGTTTGGGTTGAAAAACATTTATTTTAAATTGTAATAATAATAATAATAATAATAATAATTCACAATAGCACTGTTTTTACTGTATTTTGATTAAATTAATGCAGCCTTGGTGAGCATTAGAGACTTTTTTTTAAAAATATTATTGGGTTATTACCAAACCCAAATTAGTGTATATCCTATTTGTAGTGAGTCTAGTGACAAAAATGTTTTTCCTTCATTTGGCTTAATGTCATGAATGTCTGACATATGCTCAACACTTCTGTTGTTTCTGCTGTCTACGAATGTCTTATCACTAATCTTTTAGATAAGAAGGTGAACACATGCCCTTGTGATTACAGTAAACCCCCATCTTAAAACAAACAAAAAGAGCTCTCATACGTTTTGATATTGTGTCTGGTTACATCCAAGCTACATTACTTTGAAATGTGATGGTTGCTTCCTGCCTCTGTTTGGTACAGTGTACCGGTCATGAACCATGATGGAAATAGAAACGTGAAAGATACCAGATCTTCCACTCTGAGAAGTGAGAGGAGTCCAGGGCACTCATGTTTGATCTTTTCAGCTCTTGGATTCGGGTGGTGTGAAACCTTTGCCGTCATATATGCGGGTACTTTTACGGGCCCATATCCATTAGTGGTTATTTACATTCCAGCAGTGCTGCTGTAGATGTAACTCAAGTCGGTGTGTAGTAGACACATTAAAAGCATCCCTTGGATAACGTCACCATCGAGATCTCTTCTCACAGAGCAAGGCGGCTTAAACATACAGTACTTTGTCTGCAAACAAAAACAAAGTTAGTCTGCTATAAAGTTCTCTCAATTTTTCATTCCTTTCTACACTGTTGAGGGTGCAGGTATGCTCTGACAATGGGTGGAGAGGCATATCACTAGCCAAATTAAGCACTTCCAGTACCATGGAGTATTATATGGCAGACTCATGCAGCACAATATCATTATTGATTCTTCTCTAGCTCTCCAACTCCCCATTCCCGCTTGCTGGAAAAATAACTTAATTACCGTTCTGATGAAGCTCTACCTGTATACAGACAGACACCTCATGCAAGGGAAAACCATTTCCATGACAACCTACCTGAAAAATGCTGTCTTTTATAAGAGAGATTAAAACCTTTGTCAGAGTTAAGTATTCCATCTCTCAGATCCAATAGAATTAGTACGTGAAGTGTAATAAAATGGGTGGGGAGGGAGACTGAGGTATTGGATGAGGTAAATCGAGCTCCTTGCTTTCTCCTGCACCTTGGACTTGAGAAGAAAACATAAGGAACACTGCCAAAAGCTGATAAATCTATTAATAAACTGATATGATTACTTTGGAACCCGGTGACCTAAACCTAGGCCATTTGAAACGTACATCCAAGTCATGAAAAGCGAATAATAACACTGCCATGAACCAGCCAAGAAAATGTCACATCTGAAACTCCGTAATATCAGGGTATGAATAATATTTAAAGCTAGACTGTGGGGGAGTGGGGTGGAATAAGACTCTCTTCCTGCCATTGTTCGGACTGACCGCGGATTAATCCTCCCATCAGAGCAAGTCAAATGTAATTACTGCCCACTCTTTCAGAATGGAGTTGGTGGCTGATCGCACAGTTAGATTTCCAGCGGGTCAATTTGTCTAAACCCTTCTTAAGTGTCTGTGCTCAGTAAGCTCTCTCAATACAGGTGCTGAGGATATTGGACTTTCTTTAACCTCCAAGCAAACAGCTAGACCAGAAATTTGTTTTCTTAAAATTTGATTTCACGTGATTCAAAGTCAAGGATGTAATGCTGCTTGTTGTAACAACAGTCAATGAACAATTAGAATTTTTTTAAACTCCTAATTTTTTTTTTTTTTTTTTTAAGCTTTGGAGTCATAAAACACTGTATTTGAGATTAGTTTTTTTTTATTTTATTAGCTTTTGTTTCAGTGAACACAAATGTTGTTGCTTAGTTAACGTTTAGTAGTGTCCTCACAGCAGTAACAGTCAATTAATAATTTGATTATCAAAAAAATGCTAAACTCTACCATAATACACTATAAACACCTTGTAAAAAATTTTTTTTTTCTTCAAATTATTGTTTTTCTTTTGGTTTTAAAACTTTTCCAATAATTTTAGATAACCCAGATGTTGTTGCATAGTTATCGCTTGTAGTGTCCTCGTAGCAGTAAAAACAAAAGTCTGAACAATTTAATTAACAAAACAATGCTAAACTGTACCATAACAAATCATGCCAACCTGTCAAGAAATATCCAGTTTCTTTAATTAACAGCTATTCGAATAGTTTGCGTAGGAATATCTTGAATTGTGATTTATCTGGCAATTATTTACTCATCAGCAGGCACTTCAAAAATACAACGTGCATCGCATTTAATCAGTATGCACTTCAGTCTTACAAAGTTCAATTATGTCAACCTTCTTAGGAAAAATTGCTCATTATATTCTGATACAGCATTTCGAGAATGTTCTTTAATTAAGTGGAGGGATAGAGGCTGTACACTCCACAGACAAAGAGAACTTCCTTCATTTTGAGCTTGCCAACACTACCCTACTTCTATGTGACCAAAAAAAGTGACTTATCTTCAGCAGGCTATGAGGAAAAAGAAAGATGAAAGAAGGAGACAAATGGAAAGGTGGAAGGCACAGTGTCTCACTAAACGTAGTGATTGAAGCAGGTTTTAGAGCACTGTCAGATAATAGGATCAGATTGCAGAGGCGTGTGAGGTGCTTGCAATTTCGCCCCCCTCCCTCCCTTAGGACCACATACAGAGGCTCCCTACAATTACTTTAAACAGCCTCTGATGAGAGGGAAAAAAGCAACATTTAGATTCATTAACATCGCTACCATCCTCCTTTTCTACGATTATTGAATGTCGCCACAGACCAGAGGATAAGGGGAGAGGGAATAAAAGAAAATCATCACAATTACAGAAAATTACAAGTCTATGTCTGAATAATGGCATTTCAGACTACAAAAAAAAATTAAGAAACTTTTTTTTTTTTTTTTTTTTCCCTTTCAGAAAGACACTTTTTCCCCAGATAGAGGTAATTTAGACCAGGTTTTATCATGGGGGAGGAGACTTTACTTTTTCTGTAGAAAATGGTGTCTGGACCTGCAGTGACTTCGATGAAAGAAAGAACGGGCAGTCTTTGATTTAGAGCTAAAATCATTCTCAGGTAGGATATTTATCTTTCAGATAACACGTCTAAGTGACCAAATTCCCTTATTTCCACCAGGATATTGAATACAATGACAGGTCATTCAGCATCAGCTGAGCGGTAAGTGGTCATTAAACTTGAAGTCAGAAGACAAGAGCCAAAATAAAATTGCCTCATAGCTTGTCACAGTGTATCCTGGCAAGTGCTAAGATAAATGGAGTAAAACAAATCTAACATAAATGGCCAAAGGCAGCGTAGAAAATTCTGGGGTTTGACTTCTCACATGCTGTCATATTCAGTGTTCAGGTCTTTGCAATATACAGTATTTGTGGGTTTGTGCACATTTAGGTGAGACTTTACTCACAGGCTCAATGGGGGACTGCAATTTCCAGTCAATTGAGGTATTACAGACTGAACCTCCAATCAAAGCAGTCATAGTTGATCCAAAAGATCCTAAAAAAGCAGCGGAGCCTGCAATGAGCATCAATCGGGTAGGTCAATACGTTCCGTCTGGGACCATTACCCAATCAGGACTGGATGTGCAGCTCTGTTTGAAAGAGGGAACATGGCAGACTTATCAGTGGCCTTGAGAATAAACCTCACTGGGAGGAGAATAAATGGGTGCCTTCATTTGCAGAGCCTGTAGACATAGCACCTGCTGTAATCTCTCCCCTTTCTAATTTAGCCGAACAAGGTAATGGGCAAGAGGAATGGGTGCATATTTTGCTGTTGCTGGGTAGGAGTATTCTAGCAAGGGATTCAACTGGCAACATTCCGTTGATGATGAAATTGTCAATAACCTCTTGAATAAAGAGTTGATGTGGTACCAAAAAAATTGATTAAATCGTGATGTTCAACAGAATAATTTCAATATTGATTCTTAAAATCCCAAAACTAATCTTTTACTATATGCCAATGGTTTTTGTGTTTTCTGTGGCCAATGTAGTCTGATTCAAGAATAAATTACTCTTTTCAATTGGTTCTTTTATGCAAATTAAAAGACAGTGCAACTAGTGAAGTTCTTTTAATGAATAATTCAAAAAGTCTCAACTAATTAAAAATTAATTAAATTAATCCAAAATTGGAATCTAAACAAATCAAGAGCTCGTGATTTTAAGCAAATTTACTTCTAACTGATGGCAGCACGGACAGTTGGGAAGGTATTTAAATCGTTTTGAGAGTAGTATAACTAGTAGTTACTCAAATAATAGAAGAAGAAATGCCAAGAAAAACAACTCAAGACAAAGATACGTTGTTATTGTTGTAGTTTTTCACCTTTGTCTTGACATCTCAGAAGAAACTCCAGTAGTAACTTGGAGTATCACAGTCACAGTGTGCATGCCTTAAACTTGTCCAGTCATTGGCAAATCCTTTAAAAAAAGCTACAACACTCAACCATGCATGAAACGTAATGACGGGCTGAAAAACAAAGCACACCACAGACTTAACTCTAGCATTATTACTTAAATTCTGGGCTCTGAATGGTGGTGTGGAGGCTGAATATCTCCTTGGGAATAAAAGATCTCTCTCACTGCATCTGGTGATGAGTTCTCTTGTGTAGATCCACAGGCATTGATAGCTATGCCTCAATGAACAATAATCAGAGAGGAGTTAGGATACAATTTAGAACAGACAGAACAAAGAATCTGCGTGGGTGATGTTAGCGTCTTTTCCAGAGTGGCTATAAGCACTAGACCTTTATATAGTCATAGAAACTTTGAGTCTGTGAGAGTATTATCTATCCAGACAGATCATAAGCAAGCACTGTTCTGGAAGATGTCTGTAAATTAACGCTCATTTGAAAATGCATGCAAATGTATGCAGATTTTTCCACCACCTCGCTCTTTTTGCTTTTAAACCTTTGGTCTTCAAATACTGCAGGCAGACAAAGGCACGCAGCTTAAAAAATATGGCCTTTCCAGGAAAGCCTTCACTTTCACTTCGGCAGCTTCATGGTTGCAGCTAGGATGGCTTGACATTTGTCACCCAGGTGTGAATTTTACACTCTTTCAAGAGAGATTATTCCTCTGTCACTCACAGTGGCATTCTGCCATAATCCGCTGCCACGAGTTGACTGACACCAACATTCTTCGACTGTTATTTGGTTGCATGATCGCACGCAAATAATGCATGACGGATCATGTAAGAAGTGGGATTGTGGAGGCTCTGAGGTCTCTTCAACAAAGGATAAAAGGCTTCTTGTCCTGTGATCCCTCAGGGATGGTCTCAAAGGTCGGCTCCTCACTGACCTTTGGACCAAAGGGTCAAGAAAGTAATCATGATTATTGATGACAAATTACTAGTTTTGTTAAAGCTGATGCCTCCAAGCTCATCTCCTAAATGTCCATCAATGCCTGCTCCAACCGCTCCATCGGTTTCTCTCTTGCTCTCACCAGCAGACTTGCAGCTGTTCTACTCTGTGATTGACAAGTGGCCACAGAAAGAGGGGGAGTGACTGAAAAAAGAAAAGAAATGTGTGAGCACTAGTCCGTGCATATGAAACCCACTGACAAGCTTTTGGGTTTTTCCATCGAGTGCAGGCAGCATGAAAGCTCACCCACACCTACGGTCTGAACCCACAGCTAATAAGCAGCCCTTCTGAGGACGGCTCGGCTAGTACGTCCCCGCTGAGGAAATCGATCATGACATGGCCCTTCTCCTACCAGGCAAGTGATGGTCTGGCATTTACATAGAGAGAAGGAGCCTTGTTCTTCTTCTTTTGTCCCACAGTTAAAAAGAAAGACTCGCTCTCAAACATATGGCCCAAACCCCAAGAGTTGAACCAAACTAAGTCAGGACAAAAAGCTGGGACACTCCCTCACATGCTGCTCAGAGCAGTCACAAAAGAGGGCAAGGAAAACAAAGGATATACCTGTGAAAGTAAATAAGATACTTAAATCCTGAAGCTAAACAGGAGATTTGTACCATCTGCAGCACACATGCTTCCAAGGCCTGCAACAAAGGACAATTTGTGTAGGAGACGATACAGCCCAGGGATCAAGATACCCAGACTGAACCACAAGCATTACTGAGGTGAAACAAAAGAATGGATGAGATAAGAGACTAGAGTTCTTCCAGTTAGTCAACTGTGTCTGTAGAAGGCAACTGGACTCCATATTGAAGCCCTGGCCAAGAAGAGTGACTGCTATTTACAAATGTTGGGTACCCAGAGTGTACAAATGCAGTCAACTTTAAAATGTGTTTACTTTAAAAGTTTGATTTCAGTTGGACTAAAGCAAATAATTCATCTTTATATGCCACATTAAAACTTTGTGGAATGGTACAATTTCAAATAAAGGTAGACTAGCAGACCTAGATAATGCAATTGTAACTTTGTAAAATTGTACGCTTCCTCCAGCATGTAAACATGTTGATCAGAGTACAACTGGCTCAGCACTGCGTGCTTGTTCCAAAAGACAGAGGTTATGTCAATTTAATTCTTCAAATATTTGATTATACATTGTGTATAATATATATATATATATATATATATATATATATATATATATATATATAATTCTTGAATAAGCTAAAAACCATCCATCCTCCTCAGTTTAACTGGTTTAATTTAGTGCTCTCCTGTCCTGGCACATTATCGGTTTGATATTCTTTTGTTTTTTTTCCTATTTGCTACTTCTTAATGAGGTCACTTAGTCAAATTGAGGTTGCTGTATGTTGCACCATAAATTCTATTACAACAAACCATGTTCAGTCCCCTTAGAGTGAACAGAAACAGAAACATTTACATATGCAGTTATATTAAAGCAGGGTTTTGGTAGCCAAGCCACAATCTGTCCAAATATACATGACACAAAGCAGAATCAAATATCTGAAGGATTCAATACACGCCACAAATTTCCTTTTGTCTTTCGGAGCAAGTGCACAATTCCGTGGTCAGTTTTACCCAAATTTGTGTATACATGCGGAATGAAGCAAATTTACAAACGCATTATCTAAACACGTGTATAATTTCAGTCAGATTAAAGACTAAAATAATTTGAATTCAATTCAAATGCCCCACAGGAAGTTGAAATAGATTTTGAACTGAAAATGGAATTTAATAAATTCAGAAAATTCTACAGGTGGGAAATGACTGAAACTATCTGCCTCAATTCAAATTCAAAAATTTGATTTTGAATTTAAAAAGTGTTCTAAATTTAATTCTTCAATTTAATTCAACCATTTAAACCTTTAAAGAGAATGTAAACGCACCAAAATATGAGACTGTCATTTCTCATGCCAACACAAATCGTCAACTAGACTGCAAATTTACTGTTTTAATTTGGGACTACATGGAGGCTGACAGATCACATACAAGCAGAAAAAGACTTTGTGGCGACAGAAGAGATTACATCACGTTATGTCCTAAATTACTTCATAGACGCTTCCTAGTGTCCAGGGGAGGGAGAGGAGACCTGAGGAGGAGGAAGAACAATATTGTTCGTGGGGCAGGGGCATAATCAGTAACTCCCAGACCCCATCTCGATGAACACCAGCATTAGTTCCACAAACTTCAGACCACGTCTGTCAAAAAAAGAAGAAAAAGTTAGCACTCCATGTCACGCTTGATCAGAGCCCTGAAATTTGCCCATTCTCCTCGGCTAATGAAACCAGCTCTCGCCTACACTCCTCCCCGCATCCGACCCTCTCAGACTGAGTGGAGCAGGCATGCGGGCTGCCGTGTTCATTACCAGAACACAGGAGTCGCCACAAAGACCGCCATGCTGAGGACACAATGGGATGGGGAGGAAGCCAGGCTTGCCCAGAGTCAGGGCTGTGTGCAATTTTACTCTATTATCCCTGTGCCCGTAGCCACAGGGGCGATGCAGTCCTCTCTTTGATTCCTTTCCCTCCCCCTCCACCTTTCCATCTCCTTCATTCCGCAAGAAAGACACAGCTGTCCCTTCTTTCTCTACTCTCAGATGTATTAACACCTACAGAGATAAGGCGGATGAGGGGCGGGGGGTGACAGCTCGGTGATGATCCAGGCATGCAGTGCGCTGCACGTGAACAACAAGCTGTTACCATGGTGAAATTTCTGACTGACGCTGGCTGTGCGAAGAGCGAATTAACCTGACCATTCAGGATGGATTGTCTGATCTGAAGTGCACTAAGTAGTTGGATAGGGATTGACTTAATTGATTAGATGGTCTTGGAGACAATGGCCCGCACTGATCTTTCTACTGCAGAGGAGTCTCATTCTAAAGCACTTTTGATAGATCTGTCATTGATTTGACTGATCAGAAATGACAGGAGAGAGGGGTCAATTGAGCGTTCAATGAATATTTAATCATGCTCCTGTAGTGTTTTGGCCAAATGGACAAAATTGCAGTTAAAAAGAGATCGATGACTCTTCAAAAGATAGCTGAGGGCTTAGTTGAGTCTCAAACAAAAGCTGTTGTTCTACAAATTTATAAGACCTTCAATATTTTGCAGATGAAATCTAAAAGTTTCAAAGACTTCTTCTGATCTGTTCATTTAACTCAGTCAGTTTCATCTCTGACGTGCATCCTAACATCTCCATCTACACCAATCAACATGTCCGAAGCACCAGTATTGCCAACAGACCTCAAATAAAATTATTCCCTTTCCTTCTTCACTCTGTCATTTTGGGGGGGGGGGGGGAGAGAAGCCCAGCAGCTCCCCTACTTTGAGCTGTGTTTTAACCCGAGGCCTAACAATAGACTTTGGAGAAAGCAGAGACTTAAGTCACTGAAAGAGATGACGAGGACAACAGCACCCCTTTAAATCCATCTTCAGCACAACACCAGTAGGCATGTTTGTCCACTAAATGAATTTTGATCTTTTCCCAGGACTGGGGGAGGTACTAACTTGTTTGGCACGAACAGCTTATTGAGGGGAAAAAAGCAGATCCAAATACTTTAAAATAAAAAATGTATTGAATATTTAATAAAATACTAATATAGAATATATATGAAGTAAAAAAAATACTGTGTACTAACCAGCCTAAAAGTTATTATTATTATTATTATTATTATTTTTAGGGATGCACAATACCATACCAATACCAAGGACAGAGAACAAGTACCGATATTTTCTGGCACTCGCCGATACCGATACCGATGCCTATACATTTATTAGTTTCTCTTTTTTTTTCTTTTTTTTTTTTCTTTGTGATGTTGCAGTTTTCCAAGCACAGTGAGACTAATTATGTAGGACAGCTTCTTTATTATTACTCTAATGAAAAGATTAATGCATTTTTGTGCTTGCCACAAACTTAAAGAACAAAAATTTCACCTTCAAAGGGCATAATTACCAATATATATATAATTGTTGTTCTATAAAAAGACATTTTCAAACAAATCACAAACAATACAACAAATACTATAGAGATACAAATTAAATAAACTTGTTTTTCAGATACAGTAGGTTTATATACCATGTATACATTTATTTCACTTTTTTTATCTTTTGTTGTTTTATTAACATTAATGACAAATATTTAATTAGGCTACGGTCCCTTAAAGACCGAATCCATGGATACTAACACATACCCTGTTTTCACCCAAATGTTTACGTTCACAACCGACTGCATTTACGTGAGATACTCCACATGATGGACATTGACAACTATGTGTGCATTTGACCATTCAGGTGCAAGGAGAACTGATCACACAGAAGAAAGAGAGAGCGCGCACGCGAGAGAGAGCGCTTCTGGTCTGTGTCATTCAGCACGATTCCGCCCATCCCACCTTCACTAATCGATAACGAATTGTAATTGAAAGCATGCAGTTCGCAATGTGTGGGTTGTCATCATTAATTCTGAAATATTTCCACTCCCTTGAGGCTGACATTGTTTCTGCTGCTGCTGCCGCCGGTGTCTCTGCGCGCAGAAAATTCTGTCAGTTACGTCACGTGAGGTATCAGTCTTTGGTATCGGGGTATTATTACAAGTACGAGTACAAGTACATGAGCTTGGTATCGGGCCCGATATCGATACTGGTATCTCTAGTGCATCCCTAATTATTATTATCATTAATTATAATACTATTACTAATATTATTAAGACTTACTGAGTGCACTAAAATAGCTATGTTTTTTTTTTTTAAATAAATAAAAGAAAATGTAAAAAGGTAAGGGCACTGTGTTATACCTATCACATCCTAATGCCAAGTCCAGACTACACAATATTTTTGTCTGTTACGATAGTCACTGTGTCAGATTATGCAATTTTGACTTCTAAATTCTTGTCGTGTTGTGGACAAGAAATATATCTGACTACGCGTTGCTTCCCGACCAATTACCGCTTGCCATCTTTAATGAAAATGCTAATTCCAGTACTCACCGGGTTGCTGGAGCACCTCTGTTATCGTTTACCAGAATTATTGTATTGTATTGTATTGTATTGTTGCCATAGCTTCACAAACCTTTCTTCCACTACATAATTCCACCTAGCAGCAACAATGCCATTGTCCCTCTTTCATTTCACTGAAAGAAAGAAAAAGCAGTTTATGGAAGAGCTTCTGTGCTCCTGTTGGTCAACAACACAGATGTGACAGAACCCATGGTGGAGGACCAAAAAAAAAAAAAAAAAAATTAAAACATGCTAGTCTTTCTGTAGGGATGTCATCAAGCGTCACGGACGTGGCATCGGTTGTCGTCCACTATGACACTACACAAGATAAAAATGATAAATTCTTGTGTCCCAAAGGCCATTGTCGTTTTACGAATCACCACAACACACTACATCAAACATATTGTGGAGTCTGCACCCGGCATAACTAAATAACTAAATTCATCACTACTTTTGCGGTCATGTATTAGAGCCATAACCTCTAATCTAACCAAATTCTTCAAGTATATGGGACAATTCCTGATTTGAACATTTGACTAAAAAAGTCAAATAAATAAATAACATTTAAAAATGCACGCACACAAACTCAAGCCCAAAGGCTGAATGTCTGAGCAGGCCACAGCCGCTCCACTCAAAGGCATCACCTAGATTATATCACTGATATCCATTTTCAGAGGGGGCCATCGCTCAGTCTACAGGTACAGCGAGACGGCAGTGAGTGGGGTAGGACTGCAGAGATAAGAATCGCTTTTGTCTCGGAGTGATGACCTTAGTCTGTGGGTCAGCTTGGAGGGGAAAGAATAGTGTGAAAGATTTCTCAAGTGAGGAACATGTTGTAAAGAGAGCTGTGGTGTTCTGAGGAGGGGTTTCAGGTTACCACCAGGGATAGAAGGAGCTAGTGTTAATTGGAAACTTGAAGGTCCTTTGTAAAGCATTTCTTCTGGCTACGCCTCTTCCCCAGGTTCATCCACCCTTAACGACAGGGGGGCAACACCTGCCCCCCATAACAGCTGCCTGAGAGACTAATCGAGACTTGAGCGCTCAACGCGCAATCTGTAGGCTCTCTGACCAAAGTATTGTGTCGCACAGAGGCTTCACACTAAAGAAAGGCCAGGAAGTGGTTCTCCGGGACCTGAGAGAGGTATTGAGGAAAATAAAGAAAGATGAAAGTTGACTTGAGGTAGAACCCACATGCTAAAAGAGAAGTCAGTAGGAGCTCACACACAAATAATAACATAAAATAAAGACTTACTGAGTGCACATTTTACAGCACAATTTACAGCAATGTTTTAAAAGGACACTTTGTACACCCATCACATGCACAATAATGACACTAACATTTTTTTTTTTTTTTAAACACTGACTAGTAAAAGATACTGTTTGTAGACTTAAAAAAAACAAAAAAAACAAACAAAACAAAAAAAAACACATAGCCCATAAGCATACCTCCACACCAGTGCTCATACAGAGCCATAATTGAGGTTGGAGTGAAAGTGAAGGTCATGAAAGCAGCGCTGGCACAGAAATAGTTATTACTGCTTGGCAATCTCCTTTTCTTCTGCCATTTATAAGTGCAGGAGTGAAGGAAACGCTCATTTTTACTCTCCATCTCTGCAAAAGAACCACACAGGTGGCCTGTGAAATAAAAGTCATGACATTTAATCACACATTGCAGTGTTTAAGACTTCATTTAAGCATTTCCACGCTTCGTAATGGACGTTTTTGAAGAAACAGAAGCAAATGCGGAAAAAACTTGAGTAATAAAAGCCCATAAGTGGCTGTTAAAATCAAATAGGCAGGATGGTGCTCCACTTTGAGGGAGAGAGGATATTCCTCTATGCCTGGGACTGCTCATTTATAAAATATGCAGGTTTGGCCGTGGCAGCGCTGTAAACTGCCCGTTTGCTCGTTTAACAATGTCTGGGGAGAGAAGCTATCAGGTATTCATCTTTCGCCTCATGCTCTTTTTCGCAGGGCCCAGGCTCCAAAGACAAGCCCAGCAGTCATAAATGCATATATGAATGAATAAAATCTCCAGTCAGTCAACACTTCTTCCTGCAAATGGCAATTTATCCCCGAGAAATGTCTTTTGAAGTCAGGGCTGCCTCTGTAAGGCAGACACACTCTGTGGCAGTGAGCGGTGGTATAAATCAGCTCAACTTCAGCCACAGTGGAACGTGTGCCATTCGGGCTCAGAAATGAAAACTTTCTCTGACTTCGGTGGACAGACAAATCTTATTTTGTTTGTCTACAGAGTAATAAAATGCAAGAAAAAAGTCAAACTAAAGAATAGTCTTTATTCTTCATTTTATTTTTGTGCCTATTTTTTATGTACCATACACAAATATGAATAACAACTTTAACATATGACCAAAGTCTTTGAAGTATACCACTGTTAGCTGGTTAGGCAAATCCTTGGAACAAAAAAAACATGATTACAATCAAGAGAGCTGAAATAATGCTTAGAACATTCTTCTTGAAACTTCATTTACATTATATTTTTATTACATGCACAGTCACACAGTAAAATCCCTCAACTACAGTATTTTCAACAACGTTTGCTCCCATAAACCCAGCAAACAGCCCAAACTGAAAATTAAAAATAAAAAACCAAAGACACGAAATGAAACTATCCATCTTGCCTTTTTGAAAAAACAACGTAATCAGAGGGTAACGTTCAGGGTAATCTGTTAACCACTAATTATAATCAGAGCATTTCCATAATGAAAACCAGACATAACCGCTTATGCCGAAAAGCGAAACCTCCTGGAACGCATTCAAATGGTCCGTGAGCACGTATGTTTAAGGTAAGAGGTGAGGGAATGAGATGAAGCAAAAAAGAAAACGACACCAAGTGGGATAGTCTGCTGACGCTTTCCGCTGATGGTCCCTGTCAGTAGAAGAACCACAACAATATCGCCTTCAATTACCCGTCCATAAATTGTCAAGTGAGGAGAATGTGCGGTGCCATTAAGAAATAACCTTGTGGTTGTTTGGCAGCAAGAGGGGCACTTGAAGGATGAGGATCAAATCTTGGACCAGTCCATTAAACCTCAAAACATTTTATTAACAGCCACTCCAGCTCTTGCTCATATTGTCACTGTGCACTTAGGCTCTCATCCAGAATCAAGGCCTCCAACTTCATTTTTTTATTTGATTCAGACACGTATCAGACAGTTGGAATGGTGCTTGAGCAATCGTTCGTGTTCAGGGTTCTGGTGGAGAAGCGGGTGACATGAAATGCAGTTGGTAAGGAGACTTGGAGGACACTGTAACATATCTCAACCACTTTGATCATCTCACTCCGATGTGTTCTTTATCTCCCATTTTTAGATCTATGCGTGACACGGAGCTGTTGGCTTTTTATGATGATTAATACCCTCAAGTCTTTGCTTTCTGATTTTTTTTGCCTTGTCCCTACTATTTCTTTGAAAACCCATTACCGAAGAGCACAGCTAAAAGCGCATCCTTCACGCCCCCTACCAACTCCCTCCAAAATAGGAGCCATGCAACCAGACAGACAACATTTCGAAGGGGAAAAAAAGATCGAGAGAAAGGCTGCATTTATTAAGGCCCGACAAGGAATACATGAATAGATAAGTGGAAATCGGGTCTTCATCTTTAGAAACGGGAGCTCAAAGGGGGGCATGTTGATTTTCCAGCACTACCTGTCTTGGCTGTCACAGACTCTCATGATGCCCTTGTGTAAGGAGAGAAGTAAAGGCTGCGTGATGAATCACTTGGCTGATGTTAATCTGAGTAAGCTGAATACATAAGCATACAGTGATGTGACCTGGTGTTAGCCTGTGGATGAGGGCTCTCTCAGAGCTAGGTAGCTCTCGTCAGATAGTTAGCTACAACTAAATAAAGTTGTGCAGCAAAAGGTTGCGGTTAAAGCAATGAAGTCATTATATCAATTAGGGATGTTAACGATTAATCAATGATTGATTAAATGTCGATCATCGATTAAGCAGGTTAATGCATGTGCGTGCTGCTCAACCACAAAACGGGTAAAGGCTGATTTATACTTCTGCGTCGGACCTATGCCAGAGCCTCTGCACCGTAGGCTATGTGTCGGTTTTTTATTTATATTTCTGCATTGTTGTCCACGTCAACATGCAACATACAGACCGCTAGTAGGCAGTGTCCACGGTCATGTTGAGTATTCAAGGCAAAAGCCGAAGAAGCAGCTTTTCATATACTCTCATTTTGGAGAGATGCACGTCAGGCTACAGGCGCAGAATTATAAATCAGCCTTAAAGCAGACACAAGGAAATATTAAGCGAGCACGCCGGAGTTATGTTTGAGACCACTTTACAGTAGGGCTGAAACAATTAGTCGACATTATCGACAATAAAAAAAATTGTCAACAAATATTTTGTATGTTGTCGAACAGTCTTTTGATCTCATATGATCTATTTGAAGGGCCTGCAATAATGCGGTTTGACCAGTGGGGCGCTGTAGCACAATACTGTAATGCAGCCCTCCCGGATCGAATTCAATAGAAGAAGACACGGTGCTTCAGAGTGCATAGTACAAACAAAGTCAAACCCATAAAATGTGGGAGTTTAACATGGCATAAAACATAACGTTTAGCATAACTACAAAAAAAAAAAAAAAATGCTGTCATGCAGGGCCACCAACTCTTATTCAAACTCACTGTTCGTGACACGTCCATTTTCTTACGCAGTGAAAGATTCATAGCAGAGCATAGAGGACACAGACAGCGCACCTACAGATAAGACAGATCAAAGTCTTAACTTTTAAATTCTGTCAATTTTACTATGGGATTCAAACAATACATGTAGTTTTGGCGCTCTTTATTGTGGAGTGACAGATTGCTGTAGCGCCTCAGGTCAAGCAGCACGTGAACCTATTATCTCTTTCTCTTTTCTGCTATTACAGCACGAAATAAACATGAATGAATATTAAAAAGTATGTTGAAAGATGCAGTACAATTTACTGAAATGAATCCAGCTCTAATGTAATCACTTAATCAGAGTTTCAACCGCAGAAAGACCGCAATAAAACAGCTTGCAAACAAATATGTCACAAAATGTTACATTTACCTCAGGAAAGCCATTCAGTGACTCGATAGAAATCTATAAGAAATCTAGAGAGGAGCATTTTTCAGAAATTTTTGCACAATATTACATATTCATATTTTTACTCTTATTAAAAAGTTGTTACAATTCCCAGACTTATAAAAACACAGTACGTCATTTTAACAGTATTTTTAACAAATTCATTAAAAATACACTTTCAAAAGCTGAAGTGATTTCCTTGTTTTAATTATTAGTTAAAGTTTAACTCAGCCTTTTAACTAATTGCTAGTGGAATAATCGAACAAAGCATACTGATTAACCAGTATAATAATCAATGATTAGTCAATTAATCATTCCAATAATCGGTAGATTAATCGATTATCAAAATAATCGTTTGTTGCAGCCCTACTTTACAGTTAGAGAGAGTTACACCTTCGTCATGACTAAGTTTGCGTGTGCATTCACAGCCTTTTGTTTTGTGCAAATGTAAGTTGTAATATTGCGTTTATTTTGTGTAGGCCTATCTATATCTGATTTATCTCTTATGATGAAGGATGAATTTGGAAAAGAATTAACACTGTATGTAGTAAAAAGCGTGCCGGTGATCATCCTCAGCTTCAGCAATGCACAACTAATAATGGCAATGATTGGGACTGTAATATTACACAACATAAAGAGAACAATATTGTAATAAAACACTGAATTATTTGGTGACACGTTGTATTAGTTGTTATATTTCATTATTATATAAATAATTTAATAAACGATCAATCACATCGACTCATTTTACAATCCTACTAGCCCTTTATTTAGATTGAAAACTCTTCTCATTCATTTGGTGAGGAACATGGCGTTTTGAACAGCATTCGCACACCCTGTCATGCTGTTGACTATATGACACTGCAGTAGACGCATATTGTCAGATCGGTAATTTAAAATCATGGGAATTTTTGTAAATTGACATCCCTAATATCAATGTGAACCAAATAGGGATGCACCAATATTACAAAATCGGTCTAATTACCAATAAATGGCTGGAATGACAATTTGACACTATTTTGTACATTTAATACATTTAGAATAAAACATTACAAAAAGTTATTTAGCTGTTTTTTAATATTTGTGACAAAGTACGCACTATGTCACTCAGCAAAATATATGAGATGAGACTCAGTAAAACTGCACCAGTCACAAAAACCCATTGTTTTGTTTGTTTTGTTGGCTTAATTCAAAGACAATTAAGTATTTGTCACACATATCTGAAGAGAGAGAGGAAGAAAAAATAAGGCATCCTAGAGAAACTTAAAGGGTTAGTTCACCCAAAAATGAAAACTCACCCTCATGTTGTTCCACACCTCCAAGACCTGCTCATCTTTGGAACAGAATTAGGATATTTTTTAATGAAATCCAAGAGGTATGACTCATCCATAGACGGTAATTTTAACCGACACTTTCAAGGTCCTGAAAGGTACTAAAGACATTGTTAAAACAGTCGACGGGACTGCAGTGGTTCAACCTTTATTTTATGAAGCGACGAGAATTCTTTTTTTTTTTTGCGCACAAAAAGTAAAAAAATAACGACTTTATTCAACAATATCTTCTCTTCTGTGTCATTCTCATTCATTGTCTACATCCAGCACTCCTGGGTCCTACATCAGAATGCTGACTCATTATCGGCTCTTGCGTCATCACACGCATGCGTCGTGCTGCTCACGTGATCAGCTTTGGCCAATACTGAGACTTTGGCCGATACATTCGGACATAAACACGGAAGCCTCTACTGTGCTTATTGCGGCAATTACGTAAGGATAATGACAGGGAAGAGAAGAGATTGTTGAATTGTTTTTTTTGGGGCCACAAAAAGTATTCTTGTCACTTCATAAAATTAAGGTTGAACCACTGCAGTCACATCAACTGTTTTAATGATGTCTTTAGTACCTTTCTGGACCTTGAAAGTGTTGGTTAAATTGAGGTCTATGGAGGAGTCGGATACCTCTCGGATTTCATTCAAAATATCTTATTTTGTGTTCTGAACGGGTGTGGAACGATATTTTTGATAAATAAATTTGAACATCTATCACTCAATCAGATTTCAGACCTGGAATATGGTAATCCTGCTTAACTAAATAATATTGTCTGGCTGAAATGTTCCCGTTCTCATTTCAATGTTAGCTAAACTTGCAATGCCAATTGCTGCCATCACCGAGTTTGGAAACTATGAGAGAGACAACAGCAAAAAGACTTAAAAAAAAAAAAAATTAAAAAAAAATCCAAACTTAAAAAGGAATTCACTTCCCACCACATCCAAGATTCACTTGGCAAACAGAAACCACAGTCTGTTGATCCATGTTAAAATTGCACAGCAGAACACTGTAATTGAAACAGCAGCTGGTGTTTATGAGTTTGTGAGGTTTGACTTTCGTAACTGAAAGACTGATAGTCAATAGGGAACAGTCCTGCCTGCTTCTGACCTACAGCCATCCTCCATTTTGTTTAGTTTGTGCTTTTTTTTTTAACACCTCCGTAGGGCCAACTGCCGGCCCGGGCCAAGTGCTCGATTTACAGCAAATGACAGCTTCTATATCAGAGATGACAGGCAGGTCTGCTGCTATGCCTGACATTGATGAGACTCTGGAGACAAGGCAGTGTGATTGTGTCAGTCAATTCCATTCAGAAATCCTCTCTGCAATGCGCTCAGCATTACAAACCCTTGGAGATAGCTGGCGCTCCTCTCTTCCAGAGTGAAAGAACTGCTTCTTCTCAAAGTCTGATTTTGGCAAGTTTAGGAGAACATGTTGTTTTTCCTGAAACTTTATACAGTGTTTTGGGTTTAAATGTTCGAAAGAGTTGTTTTTTGTTTTGGGGGCCTTTTTTATGTGCTTTGGAACAAAGAAAATATGCACAAAATGTGAAAATAATAGCCTATGTCTTTAAAAAAAAAAGTTGGTTAATGTGTAGACAATAACACACAAGTTATTGTGGTTGGATATTAGAGTTGACCCACTCTTGAAGGGATGCATTGTAAAAAGTAAAATAAAATAATGACCTGGTTTTAACTTAATTAAGAGATGTACCAGGATGCTCTTGATGAATTGAAAACTAATAAATAGCATTTAAAGCTTTCTTTGTTAACACAAATGCATGATTACAGAGAATATCTGCAGTGTACTCTTTCAGTGAGGTTTCCTGGGAAATGTCTGCAGAAGTGTTTTCTGCATCCAAGGGGTCAACTTTTGTGTGGATAGTTTCAGCAGTTAGCTGCTGCTTGTAGATGCTGTGACTACAACATTATGAGAGCATTGACAGCTATTCAAATGCAAAGTAACAAAGTAAACAATATTCTATATCTGCTGGAATGAGTTCCAGTAGAGAGTAATCAATAACATGTCATTTACAGAATTTACTCCACGGAGTGGCCATGAAACAAAGAAAGCAAAATCCACGTTGTGTGCCTGCGGGGCTGCCATTTAGAGGAATTGTCAATGATACATAGCTTTCTCCAGGTATTATAGACCTACATGCCTGCACCGCCTCTGCTGAATCTGTAGTGCCACAGCAAAAACAAAACAAAACAAAACAAAAAAAAAAAAATAGATAAAGGAATCAAAATGCAAATGTATAAAGGTTGCTCAAACAAACAGCACAATTTTTATTTCACCCAATAATGTAAATTCTGTCAATTTACTCTCCATCAAGTATTAAAATATATATAATGAAGAATGTTTGTAACCAAACAGGGTACCATTGACTTCCAAAGAAGTGCTCCACAACAAAAAACATGGTTACAAACATTCTTTCTTCAAAATATTTCTTGTGTACAGCAGAACAAAGAAATTTACACAGGTTTGGAACAACTTGAGGGTGAGTAAATGATGACAGAATTTTCATTTTTGGGTGAACTATACTTTTACTATGCCACAGAGTCACATTCACTTTTCAGGAAACCTACAAATGGTTTATATAGTTGATTTTACATAAGCTGAAATAGGATTTTAACTAAATTAATACTACATTTTAAATAAAATAAATTACTACATAAACTCATATTTAAGTTAAAATACTTTTAATAACCAAGAAAATACTACAAGTTATTATAAAGGAAATCTAACTTTAAAACACTGGTAGTAATAATAATAATAATAATAATAATACAAGACTTTGAGTCCGGAAATAAAGTTGAATTGAATTGAATAATAATATTTAAAAAATAATTTCATTTAATAATAATATTTTTAAAATTATACAAATTGTTAGAGTAATAATAATAATATTAATAATTATTAGATCTATTTAATATTATAATGTATTTAAAATACTATATTTAATATTATTATCATCATTATAAAATATTATTCCAATTGTTGTTGTTGTTGTATTAAATAATAGTTGTTGTCCTGGTGGTAACAACAACAACAAACTCTTGAGGGGAAAAAAATATTTTTTAAATTTAAGGTCTAATTTTAGATATCCTCAATAGCCACCTTGGGGGGTGGGATTAATTATTAAAATAATAATTGTTGTTGTTCTTGTTTTTACTACCAGGACAACAACTATTATTTAATATTATAACAACAACAACTCTTGAGTTGTTGTATATATGTATGTATGTATATATGTATGTATGTGTATATATATGTGTATGTATATATTTATTATTCTTATTCTTATTATTCTTATTATTACTATTATTATTATTTCTTCCTTCAGGCATCCCCTTCTACTGTGTCAAACATTTTGGTGTGCCCGCACCGTCCTCAGAGCCTTGCACTCATGTTAGGTGAAGGCATATTGTGGCCTTTAAAAACAGTAGCGACCTCGAGCAATTATTCCATGTCTACCTCTCACTGCTAACTGACGTTGCAAAAAAGCCAACATGACAGAGGCTTTCCATGATAGGGCCTGCTCTTAGCCAGTGTAAATTACTCTGAGGATTTTTTTTCCTGCTTCTTGATCTCATGTTGCTGTCTATTCACTACCAATGCATCACAGCTTCGCTTTCAATTAAACTGTCCACTCGGCAGCCCTTCGGCCACTGTTATCATTCAGATGCTCACATTCAGGACTTGTTCTGTCGGAGTTGTTGCCATTTGAATGTGAACAGCGAGTGCTCTGAGCAAGGTTCCTTGTAAAGAGCAATGTGGAGGTGTAGGAAGAAATGGGGTGAGAGCAGAGAACAGAAATTAGATAAGACAAGTAATGCTTCATACATGTGTCAAGATGACAGGGCAGCAGTTAGTAGCCTTGTCACTTCCTGTTAAACCATCCACCTGCGTAAACGTAACACGATGTTAATTAATCATTAAAGCAAACCACTTCATTCAGAATGCACACCAAAGAGTGTTTTACAAACGATATTAGACTCTGGTCCAAATGCAAGTGGACAAACAAACATGCAAGGAAGTTCTCATGACTGGAAACAACGTCTCCGTTTGCTGTCCTTGCTTCTGCTATTTGCTATTTGCTGTGACTGCTGGTGCAGCTCTGAGAATAGCACTATAAATACATTTTCCCTACGAGGCAAAGACACCTTGTCTTCCTGTTTGTCAGAGTAACAGAATCCATGATGAAGAAAAAAAAAAAAAAAAGAAAGAAAAAAAAAAACGCCACCAAATGACAAAAACGCCAGAGACATTTATTCTGTCTCTTTCTTCCCCCTCCCCCTCTTTTTTTTTTCTTCTCTTTTTTTGCTCTCACATTAAAACAGCGAATGACATTCTTTCAAATCAATCAACACCTGCTTGCCGGAAGGATTGAGAAAGCAAAAGAGACAGAGAATAGGAGTGAGAGAGAGACAGTGAAAGAGAGAAAGAGAGAGAGAGCGTGCGTTAAGGAATGTGCAAGTCTGCTTGCTGTTTCATTAGAGTTGAGACATTTGAGAGTATCTGTTGGGTTGTTAAGAATGGAGCCTCTGATGTTTCATGGCATGTTTAACTCAGGAGATGACTGGAGATAATTAACGCCATGACATTCAGTCTTAGCTATGGAGATAGGCTTCGAGCTAAACAATCCAGAAACTTGGTATCAGCAATAGTGATATAAATTGGTCATTGTGTGATCAAGTCAGTGAAGCTGGTATTATAATTTACTGTCAAGTTATTCAACACAAACACTTCTACTCGATGCTCCTCAGGGTTCAGATCAACTTATCAGGGTTCATTCTGTGATAATGATGGACCGACTATTGACATTTGCGGTCTTTAAACTACAAAAGCAGCAATGAAACAGCATCTGAAGTGGCATGGCACAAAAAGTATTTATAACATTTTAATGCTGCACAGAGACTGCATGAATGCTTTTACTCAGAATTACAATTAAGGAAAAATCATGTTAAGACAATGATCTAAATATGCAATGATGAAAAAAAAGTGAAATTATAAATTAATGATTAGTGTGTGTGACATCAAATAGTCTTTTTCCTAACGACAGCATCATCAGACTAGTTTCACGATCCTTTCTTATTTCACATTTTTGTCAAAGAGGCACACACGCACTGATGTAAACAAACCCAACATGCGTGAGCAGCATGGCGGAACGAGTGAAGGAGATGCGCTGAATGAAAATGCACTTTCACTCTCTGAGAGCAGATGGCGCTGATGGAACAGCAGAAATGCAGTGGTTACCCCAGTAACCCCGTAAACAAAGCAGCTGTGCTACAGCTACTACAGTATTTAATTGTTTTAAACAGCCAGATTTTTGTATTCGCTATCATGTTCATCACAGCACCAAATACTTAAAGACTATTTATTTTCAAACTTAAACATTTTTATATTTTAATCTGGACATTTTAATCTGGACTACAAATGCCCAATATATTGTTTTAATATATTCTAATTCTTTATTGTTCAGTCACACTTTACAATAAAGCTCCATTATTTAACATTAGTTAATTAATTCATTAACATAAACTGACAATAAAAAATACTTCTAAAGCATTTATTCATCTTAATTTCAACATTTAATAACATATTATTAAAGTTGTAACTGTATTATGTAATGCACATGTAACTAACTTCAACAAAGAATAATAACTTTTCTAACAAATGTAGCTATTGCTCATTGTTAATGTTAGTTAATGCATTAACTAATGTTAACTAATGATACCTTATTGTAAAGTGATACCTATTGTTCTTTTTAATTCTTTTGCACTTTAATCTGTTTGAAACATCTGTTGTTTACTTTATACATTTTTTGTGTATTGCTTTATTGTATTTAAATGTTCAGAGTTCTTTTTGTTACAAGAAAAAAAAGTTAATAAACCTGACAAACTATGACAAACTTTTTTTTGCAACTTATTTCAATATCGCGATAATACCGCATACCATGATAAAAGCTTAAGCAATTATTGCAACATGAACATTTGATATTGTCACATGCCTAAACAGCATCTTATAACTTCAGCAGAAAAACTGTGTTAAGAGTTGGAAAGATTCATGTTCATGAATCAGTTCATATGGTCTATTTCAAACAATGCATTAATTTGCATCATCACTCAAAAATTGTTCAGACATCTGGGGAAAAAAAAAAAAAAAAGTTTAACAAGATATTTGCTGTATTTCATGCATTAAACATTTTTAATCTATTTGGTTACAGTGGCTTTGTGCTTTATCGTTCATTTTAAAGGATAGTTTATTCAAAAAGTATAATATTGTTATTTACCCTCATGTCATTCCAAACCTGTATAATTCTTTGTGAAACACAAATCTAATTTCATATCTTATTTCATATTCCATAGAAAAAAAGAAAGATATACATGTTTGGAATGATATGAGGGTGAGTAAATCTTGACAGAATTTTCATTTTTGGGTGAACTATTCTCTTAAGTCATTCCAGAGCAAATACATAAAAAGATGCACTGAATATTGCCTATTTAAACTTTTTAATCGTCACCTGATTCATATCTTTGTCTACCACACAAAAATAAATCACCATGTTGCCCCTTATTTTTTCATCCATTTTGCAGGATAAACTTCATCTGCTCTGATTAAAAGCTCTTTCCCTCTGTCAAAATAATTGTTTGCCCTACTGCCAGATATTTTCTCAAAACAAACAGGGCTATTAGTTTTGGCTACTGCTTACAGCGAGCTGACAGGAAACAAGGAAGTATGTGATGATTTTGCATCTTTACACAGAATTTTCATTTTCATTTGCATTGATCTCGAATAATTATCAAACATGTAAAATGTATCCTTTATGTCAGTGTTTCCCAACCTTTTATTTTTGTCTTGCGTACCCCCATCTGATGCCATTGTTGATTTGAGAAGGCAGCATTTAAGCCAAAGTACAAAAAAAACTGATTGATCTGCAGTAGTCTTGTCAGGTTTACAGTTCCAGTTCTGAAAGAAAGAAAAAAGAACATGTCCAACAGCAAACCACTAGAAATCTGCTGCAAGACATTTTCACATTCCTTTGTGTCTCATAGCAAGTCAAAACGTGAGCGTTGGACATTTTTTATAATTCTGTGGTACTTAAAAGACTTGTTCCTGTCACACTGGCAGTCTTAATCCGACGGGTGGGCTTGCCAACCATGCCATCAAAGGGCAACAAAACTGCATGCTGACAAGCTTTGCTGCTTATGAGGCTACGCTAAGTCACTTATTTGGCCATTTCATCATGGTAATGGCAGCAGCCATCATCCCATTATGTGCCGAAAAGCCCAAGGAGGTTAAACAAACACAGTTTGTGTAAGGTCACAACTTCTGAATTGTGCTGCAAATCAACAGAATTTCTGCATCTCCTCTACATGACCCTGAGATCTAGAGACTTTGCACATGTCTCTTTCACTAATCTCTCACTGTCCCTCACATGTACTTCAATTAGACAGTTCAACCACTGGCTGGAATCAAGTCTGTTTACAAAGACCCTAGAATTAATATTAATTTAAATATACCCAAACCAACCCAGGTGATAAAAATTAGACACTGAAACAGTTTAAGGGAATTCAATTATTGGATCTTGTGCCTTCCAAAATCCCACAATTACCACATGGAGAAGAATTTATTAAAACGTGTTATGAGGGTTCAATGAAGGGCCAGTTGAGAAAACCAATAAACAGGAGAATAGTGCTATCAGAACACAAAACAGGCTTTGCCCATTGTATCCAAGGTAACCAATGCTTTCCCTTTAGCTCTCTCTGTCTTGTCTTTATCTCTCTTTGCTGCACAATATATACAAAAGTGTGTGTGTGTGCGCGCGCATGTACGTACATGTGTCAGTATGTCCATACTCCATAAAAAAGTAACAAACTGGCTTAAAAATGTTTACATTGTTAATACCTTGTTTCATTTTGAACTTCTAAAAAATAGTAAGTAAAACAATAAATGTTTTACACGTATATATGCATTTTCATGCAACATAATGGGGATTCTTCAATCACTTTTGACATCTTAACCTTGAAAAATGAAAAATATGTTGTATGCACTAAAACATTTATCCTTGAATGAGGCTCTGATCATGGCCTTTACCAACCTGTGTGTTATAATGTGAAAGCAAAGAAAGAAAGAAAAAAAAAGAAAGAAAATGGTGAAATACAAGATGTGGTTTGTCCTGTCTGTTTGATCCCTTAAGACATAACTGACTGTTTACATTATCGCGTCATAAAAGCATTTTGAGATACAAGTAGTCGCGCACAGCCACATGACCGAGCACTCTTCACAAAGCGCGCGTCAGCATTTGAAACTGACATGACGACATAACCGAGGCAGCGTTCGTAGAGCATTTGTAAGAAAAATACCGGCGGGCGAGACAACACACTGTAAGCGATAGCAAAGCACGCGTTTCTCACAGCGTATCCTCTGCAATGAAGCGCGCGAATGTCCTTGCAATTCGCTTCAACCTTTCCGAACTTTATTAAAGATTATTTTGTAGATGGTTCAAGTGGTGTGTGTGTGTGTGTGTGTGTGTGTGTGTGTGTGTGTGTGTGTGTGTGTGTGTGTGTGTGTGTGTGTGTGTAAGTGTCACTTTAACTGCTATGAGTTTTAGAACTTTCTTTTTCTTTTGAGTAAACTGAACGGTTTCATTGTTTCGAGTTGTATGAACTCGGTTATTTTAATTTAGACAAACTTAAGTTTAACTGAAACTGGGCTGGGATTTCTATTTCCCAGCATGCTTTGCCCATGGCACTCGAAAGGGAGAGTAAATGCTAAAATTAAGTGTTATGTAATTTTATTTATTTTTTCTAAAATTAATGGTAATTTAGTAATTTGGTCATTTAATTTAGTAGTGATTAATGTTTTATGCTAATTTAGAAAAGTTTCTGTTAATGTGGGTTTTTGGAGAGTTACCATCATGGTGACAAGTAGCGCATGTGGCTTGGTTTGAGAGCAGGTAAGTTACATGTCTTAGCAAATTAGCAACTTGGCATTTTCTGTATTTTCTTAGGGTTTACAGTGAAGTAAAAAACTCATTTGATTTGCAAGAACTCAAAATAAAAAAGTTAATTAACTAAATATTTTATGTTAATTGCGATCAAAATGTATGAGTTTACTTCAAGTTTACTTTACTTCCAACTCAGTACTTCAAGTTAGGAGCAATTAACATGCATGAGTACTACAAACTCAAAACTTGATAGTTCTGCTTACTTAAAATTGGGAACATCATAACTCACAACATTTGATGTAACTGATTACCTTAAATTTTTTGAGTTAGCCCAACTTATTCGGGTTTACAGTGCAATTTGGAAATAATACTCTCAGATCACCAAATAAAACAAAATATTTTAAATTCAAGTACAAAAAAAAAAAAAAAAAAAAAAAAATTATGTAAAAGTAACATTTCAACCTTCTTAAAACAAAAGAATAAAGCAAGAAATCAATTAATTTTTTTAAAAAAAAAGTTATAATAAATGTATACTTCCAAATTAGACCATTTTTAAAACATTTATGGTTTAAAATCATCCTAGGAGACAGAAGAGTTCCCTTAATTGAAGAACAACCCATTTATATTTGCAGTTAAGCAGATAAAAATAAAAATAAAAACTTCAAGATTTGCATTATAAGCTAGTAATACATAAAGATCATAATTCCACCAACAGCATCAAACACTCAAAAAAAACACCTCTGAAGTTACCTAAAGCAGACCTCTGTTCATCTAGTGTAAAGAGCCTGTCATCATGTGCTTATACACGCTTTCCGACCAGCTTTCATGCAATACTTCCTGGATTTGATTACACAGAATTATTAGTCAGAAATCACATGAAGGCTTTTGAAATGTTATCGGCCCATAACAGCATTAAACTTCAGTTTGCTAAGCTGAAAAGTGGGGTTGGCTTATGTGGTTGTGCAATGAGAACAATAATATAACTCCTGTCAAGTCAATTGAAACTCATTTCCTAACAAACGCCATTTGTCTGGCATTAGCATACAGATGAAGGAGAACGAGAGAACAGCCATGAAGCACAGATCCATTCAATTCCATCTGTTAAAGTGCAGGACAGCTACACCACCATCAAAATCAATTTCCTCATACCACCATTTGATCTGCAATCGCGCACAGAAGCACAGATAAAGTTACGTGCTAACGCAGGCAAAGTGCAGCCGCCTTTCAATTTAAACATCAAGTCTAAATTCCACCCATTAATGCTGCTCAGTGCTGAGTGTTTTATAATTATGGGCTGTTAATTAAAGTTCAATTCAACTGCATTTATCCCAGAATTCACTGCAGGCCCTTGAAGGGGCTTCAGTGTAATACAGCTCACTTTGCAAAAGGTTTGACGTAACTATAGAAAAGATGAGCGACTGGGCAACAGATCAAATATTCTTAGTCTGATTACAAAGCAGAGTGCGCAGAGGGAATGACTGACTGTTATGAAATGAGTTATGAACATTGGGAGAGGTCCTTTATGGAGAAGGGGGGAAGAAAATCCAATTGTATCCCAGGCTTAGGGGTATTACTGGAAGGCGTAACTCTGATAAGCCCATTGGTGGTCTACATTAAACGACATGTCTTTTTCAAAGAGAAGAAGAAAGCCCTTTGCTCTGCAAACAACTTCCTTCAAAAACAGCACATGCTTTCTGAAATCTTTATTTGTGGAGCGCTGAACGGCCTATTATGAAAATGTTCAGAGGGGCCATTACTGCAAATATTCCCACCGTGGGCATGTAACCAAGCACCTAATAAGCATTTCTGCTAAGGCACATAGTTTCCCATAGTCTTGCAGCTCGGAAGACAGACTTCAAAGAACGTCTTTAGTCATAAAAATGTACAAAATGGCAGGAAAAATGAGCATGACATGGACGTATCTGGGTAAATTCGCAGCAAAGCAGCGGCACAGGCAACGGCAGCCAGCAGGTGGCTGGGCTGAACTAACTTCTGGGAAAATGATTTTCCAAGAGAAGGAACGGGATGCTGCCGGCAACCAATGAATACATCATCACTCTGTGCTTCTTTTGCCATGTTTTTGTCTTTGTTTGTGCATGTTCCCAGTCACCAAGCCACTAAAAACCACAATTGATGTAACATGTTTTGACTGATGCTCTGTTTTCTCTCTCTTCCCTTTGTATGACTGAACAGATCTGAAGAGATAACCTTTTTTTTCTTCTCTTCAAAATGTTTAAAATATTTTTATTTTAGCCGAAAACCAACTGCATGTCTACAACTTCCCAAGTGTACAAATATACACGGTAAGCTACATCCCTTCATCTCGGTAACCTGAGACTAAAGTAAGACGAGAGCCATCCGTCACAACCGCAACATCCCTGGAATACAAGCAGCTATCCAAACAAGTGCTGTGGATTTGGTCAAAACAACAGAGATGAGCACTGGCAGTTTGAGGAGAGGTCTGAGCCGTTTTCTCAGGTTGCAGTTAGGGTCAGCTTTCTAGTGGATGCACAGTGCCCCCTTTAGGCCAAAGTGTCAAACTGCCCAGCAGTTCCAGTTGAAGACTCTTGTGAAGCTGGAAGCACACGGTGGGATCCAAATGTCTGAGACTAATAGTGATATTTACACTTAACATTTTTCAAACTACATTATACTCACAAGATGAAAAGAAACATGAATTTCAGAATGCCTGAGTATTTAGTATGTTCCACTTTCACATTCTACTTTTCAAAATGTTCATAACTTTTCCAAATGAATAAAAAAAATCCTTTACCTTTTTTTTAATCTAGACACCACTGTATTTAGAAAATGTCAGATCCAGAATATCAGGGTTTACTAGATATAGTTAAAGTGATGTGCTGGCCAAAATAATGTTCTTTCTCTCGCTGATAAATACTGTATTTGCACTATGTGTAAACATCAAATTCAGTATAAATTATATATACTAAGATTTAAAAAAATAAATAAATAAATAACCTTTAATCAGCAAGTGTGCATTAAATTGATCAAAAGTGACAGACATACAATGTTACAAAAGATTTCTATTTCAAATACAGTCAAACCAAAATGTATTCAGACAACTTGAACATTTCATTTATTATTACAGTTTATTCACTATAGTTAAAAAAAAATGGTAATAAAATATGACAAGATCTCGGAGTTAAACTGTGTCAGAAAACAAATTATGTCAGATAACACTTAAGCAAAACATGTCAGGTCAAAGTGTCTGAATGATTTTTGGTTCCAAATTTTTAATCAATTTTACTGATAGTCACAGTTTACTATATTTTGCTATCCTCACTTACATAAATAAACTATAGTGTCCTGCACCCACTAGTAAAAAAAAAAATATTAAAAATTATATCTAGTGTCTGAATAATTTTTGGTTTGACTGTAAATGTTTTTAACTTTTTACTCAATGAATTCTCAAAATCATTTATACAAAAAAAAAAAAAATGTTTCTAGAGCACCAAATCAACACATTATAATTTCTGAAGGATCATGTGACACTGAAGACTGGACTAACGGTTACTGAAAATTCAGCTTCGTCATCAGAGGAATAAACAACATTTTAAAATATTTTACATTAGAAAACAGTCCTTTTAAATTGTAATAATATTTCACAATATTACTATTTTCAATTTATATTTGATCAAATAACTGCAGCCTTGGTAAGAAAGAGACTTGTTTAAAAAAAAAAACATTAAAAATTATTCCAAACTTTTGACCAGTAGCGTATACACTATATATATTATTATATTATATATATTACATGTTGATTCATCAGTGAGTGCATTAATTAACTTGACTACATTTAAAAATTATCTACTAACTGACAAAACTGCAAGGACAAACAGCCCTCTGCAGTTCCACAAAAGATGCCATCTTAATCTCAATGAACAGATTCACTATCAGTTTATGTAAAGATAGACTGGTCCATTCAGAGAAATCAGCATGGAAGAAGAAGACAGAATAATTGCTGGTGTTTAGGAGGACAACACGTCCAGATCTGACAAATCCACATTCAGAGAGTTTTCCCTGCTGTTTTTAAGTTACAGAGTGCAAGTTAAATGTCAGTTCACACGGTTTGAATTTCCTGACAGTCTCAATTTTACATCCCTGCTGAAAAATCCAGCTAAAGCCAGCCTAAGCTGGTTGGCTGGTCTTAGCTGGTCCCCCAGCCTGGTCATAGTTGGTTTTAGAGGGGTTTTGGTCAGCTAGGAGACTGGGAGGCTGGGAGACCAGCTTAAACCAGCTACTTCCAGCCTAAACCAGGTAAGACCAGCCAACCAACTTAGGCTGGTTTTAGCTGGATTTTTCAGCAGCGATGCACAACATTAGGCTGAGTTGACATGTTCCTCTTGGACATCATGACACTCAAATCTTTAACAATAAGGCTAAACCTCCTAAGGATCCTTAAAATACCTGAGACAATCCCTGCCCTTTTGCTTTCAAAGGTTAAAGGTCAAGCCACAGACCTGCAAGAGTGCGAGACCGTTTCACAACTGAGGTCAGTTTAATTTCCATTTGTTTTACAGAAGGCCCAGAGACTGAATCACATCATGCTGACAGTCTTAACAGGGCTTCTTAAAAAAGAGAATTTGGTTCTGAGCTCACACACACACACACCACAGTTATTTCACTGTTCATTAGAGCAGCAACTGCCATGGGCAGCGGCCATCGATTTTCATTCCTGATGCAACATTGCAACAATCACAAGTTTGCACATCAACTCACTTTCTACTGTCCAGCCTGAACTGCGGACTTAGATTTGAACTCTTTCAGTGTGTGTGTGTGTGTGTGTGTGTGTGTGTGTGTGTGTTATAGAGGTTCTGTAATCAATATAAGCTTGAGAGTGGAGGTCAGTAAAGCATTATATCAAAAACTGATTTTATTAAGTGCTAAAGCCTTGACCAGAAATACCAAACCAAAATGTCCATCTCACTTCCCTTCTTCATCCAGTCAAACACAAACAGTCCTACCCCCCCCCCCCACCCCCACCCCCACCCCCACCACCTCCTCAATGCAGCAAGCACTCTCAAACACACACTCTTTCTCTTGCTCACATCACTGCAGAATCAATACTGCTGAAAATTACTTAGACTTGAAGTCTTCAAATTGCCCAGGCTCTCTTGCCCTAAAACAATCACAGCCATCAAAGAAAAACATCCTTGAAACAAGGACTGCTGTTACTGAACTTCTGCAAGACATGTTTTATTGCGAGTTGAGAAGTCTTCAAGCCTGACCAATGTTTTCCATCTTGGTTTGGAGGACAACCACTGCAATTATTACTAATGTGACTATTTTTCACATCGTGGCATTAGTAATAGCAGTAATGGTTGTCTTTACTGATGTATACATGGTAAGAAAGCTTGAACATGGTAAAAACGTGTTAAATTGAACTGAGATCACAACACTACTTCAGGATGATGTATTTAATATTATCAATATGACTGCAATGGTTTTGTTGGTAATATAAAATAAGCAATATTGTGAATATTTACCCAAGAGGAGTAATTTTGCCAACCCTCTTTGTGAAAGAACACTCAGACGGAGATGTTTTGATATTCATTACAGTAGCAAAACAGTGTTAAAAGTTTGTAAATTTGATTCATTTATTTGAATCCGTTCAAAATTAAAAAAAAAAAAAAAAAAAAAAAAATTTATATATCTCAATTGACCGTTCGCAAAGATCGCTCTCTCGACACACATTCTCACGCAGTGAAAAATACATCGCAGAGCAAAGAGGACACTGACAACGCGTCGACAGACAAGACAGAGCAGGTTACTTTTGATATGAAACAATTTATGAGCCATTTATAGCATCAAATATACATGAGTGAACAAAAGTAGGAATGTTTCAACAGTGGAAAGACGTCAGTACACACCATTTTGTAAGTTCAAGTCCACGACATTAATCTACTAACTCCCCTGACTGCTTTGTCGGACAAAATGGCGGATTCTGCATTATGAGTGGTTAGATCGCCTGTCCATCAGTCCTGCCGAAGGGCCAATTATGATAACAAAAATATTTAATAATACAGAAATGTATGTACTAAAGTAACAGTAAAGACAATTATAAAGTTACAAAAAAAAATTAAAATAAATGCTGTTCCACAAAAAATATTTTCAAAATTGATAAGAAATGTTTCTTGAGCACCAAATCAGCAAATTAGATTTCTGAAGGATCATGTGACTAAAATATACTAAAATAGGAAAAGTCATTTTAAATTATAATAATATTTCAATATTACTGTTTTGCTCTATTTAACTGTATTTACTGTATTAAAACATTTACAACTGTTGAATGGTAATATACATAATCCTGCTGGGGGGGAAAAAAAACATTTACTGAACTGAAGTTTAAAAAAAAAAAAAAAAAAGATTCATTCAGTTCCTGATTTAATTCAAAAGATGTCAGACAGCTCATATGATTACATACTGATCAATATGACAAAAACATCTTTCCATTGCATTCTCCAAACAGCTTTATCCTCTGTAGGGTCACGCCCACTGAGCCATTGGCTGTCAAGCCGGATTTGTTTTAGCTATAAATTGCCCAGCCTTATTTACAGGTATCTGAAAACATTATGAAATTAGCCCAAATATTTAAACTAACATGCATAGCAAGGGGTATGTGTAGAACTTTGTGAATGCTAGAAGTTCTCCAGAAGGGCCCTATTATTTCCGCGATGCAGAAAACGCGGACGGAATCGCGAAATCCAGTCATAAAAACAGAATTTAGTATATAATGCAGAATGTCACGGAATTTGTCAATTTTTTGATGAATGAATTAAAAGCAGGTCAGGACACTTACATCAAATCGCAATATAGACTATTGTCCGTGAATATTAAACCGCAAAAAGACTATTTAAATATGAATCCTGCATGCCTCTGGAATGAATGACGCCGAAGCGCGGTTTCATTTACCTCACACACGCCCACGCCCACGCACACACACACATACACACACACACACTGAAGCACGTGCAATGCTCGCAGGGTTTCCATCAAGTAAAGTCAAGTCACCTTTATTTATATAGCGCTTTTAACAATGCAGATTGTGTCAAAGCAGCTTTACAGATTTGAGGGGAAAGAATAAATCGTATATCATAGGGCCCTAAAAATTTTTAAATAAATAAGTTTCATTATTTCAATTAATTAGACATGCTTTTTGATTGCTAATATTTAATAAATCATTAAAATGGAGACCAAAAAAAAAAAAGAAAGAAAAAAAATGGAATCCAGAAAAATTAAAATGGAAAAAACAGAATTTGGGGAAAAAATAAAACTGATTTCATAGGGCCATACTACAGGTGCACGTACCATGTGTCTGGTCATTACCCTCTAAAAGATACATCACAGTGTATACATTAAATGAAGAGATATAAAATGGAACTGAATTTACTTTATCAAATCACAAGACACCTCTAGTGCTTTTAGCAACATAAGCTCCGCTTTACATCTTAGGGCCCTTTTTTGATGATGACAGAGTGCACGCTTTGCAAGTCGTGTTGATAAGGAGTGCTCTTTTCCCACTTTCAACTGTCAATTACAAAAGAGCTGAGGCCCATCTTCGGTTAAACATGCAAGTGCTTTCCATTAAGCTTTGTGACTCATAGAACATTTAATGTGCAGAGTGCATTAGACTCCATTACTGCATTCATCTGTGGCTACGTCTCACCACGCTACAGGGCAAAATACACAGTTTTCTGTTTCTTTCTGAAGAGCTCCCATGATTACAAAATGACACTCTCCCCTCCTGAGCACAAAGCCTGCACGACGTCTTCAAATGGTGGTGCGCTCAACCGTATGCTTCACGCAACGCAACTCAAGTTTAGTTTTTTTTTTTTTTTACATTTTTATTTTTAGTTTAAGTTTTATGTCGACTGCTCGTTCTCATTTTTTGCCAGACAGATATTTTTGGCATAAGTTTCAATGCTATATTTAACAGCTTCACCATCTGACCGCTCTGTCAGACAGCTTTTTTTATTCAGTGTTTGTTTTGCTTGCTTTGCGAACCGACACCTTGTGTGAAAACAAGAAAGAGAGCAATTAAAATTTCTGCACCTATCACGACCCTGATGTCAGTTGCTATTTCAATTAGCAGCTCTGACAAGAAATTTATTTCTATGAAAAAAATAATTGGCCATCCAGAGAGTGATTTAAAAACCCATTTAACATGCTTACAGCCTCACCTCTCTCAGCATGCAGCATGAAGCCGCCCAGAATTAATTACTGTTGCCATTTAATTTCATGCTGCCTGACATTTCCAATGCAAACTCTGTGTAAAACCAGCATATTTTATTAACTAATATTGCTGTATTAAAACTAATTTTTTGTTTTCAGTGATTTAAACCGATGTAAAGGCAACAATACAATCACAAGATCTCTAGAATTAGAAGCTAGATTGGTAGACGTAGTCTTTACAGTACAATTCTGTTAAATAAAAAAACGAAATAAAATTCACCATATTAGAAAAAAAGTTATACATGTTTAGAACAAAATGAGGGTGAGTAAATTATGACAATTTAAATTTTTTTACTGAACTATCCCTTTAAATAAAAGTAAATATTAAATAAAAAAGCTTAAAATAAACTGGGGGACTCCATGCATTTAGGCCAATGCACATGTTAAGTACCAATTCATAGTAATTCAAGTGAACAGTCTTGGTATACACAGACCTTGCAATCACCCCATGGTCTCATTTTTGTGATATTTTAAGTTTTACAGGAAACATTATCCCAAAAAGTCTATCATTCTGAAGCGAAAAAAATTTTTTCAGTCAAGAACATCTTAAATATTAGTCTCTAAATAAAGCTATCATATTTTATGGAGCTTTTTGGCTTTTTTTAGTTATTATATAAAATTATATAATATTATATAATGCATGTCAGCAGCCACACCTTTCTAATACAGAAAGAACATAAACAACAGATGAACTAATCCTGCTCACCAATAAAGTCCTCAAACTCAAGTTATAGAATATATTATTATTACATGATCTGAAGTAAGCCTTTTGAGCAAGAGCCTCAAGAGGTTTCTTTATTACAGTAATATTCTTCATCGCTAATGCAATAAAAGTGCTGGATAGGAGTAAAAACTATTATAATCGGAAGAGGAAAAAAAATTTTACGATGATGCGTTCTTGCACCAACCTCTCTGCATAATTAGGAGAAGAACCATGATAATCATTCAATTTCACTCCTTTCTTAGATTTTTTTTATGACGTTGTTTTTCTTTGCGAGGGCCAGAAGAGAAGACTGTTGGATGTGCGAGGACAGCGGAAATCAGGCTTATCAAGGTGTGTTCGATTTCTAAGTGCAGGAAAATAACTGATTACCTAAACCTACACACTGAGGGAAAAAAAAAAAAAAAAAAAAAAACAAGAATCAGACTTAATACAGGAGAATGTGGAGTCTAACTCAGCTGTGAGTCGTATGGGGAGGTCTTTCTTCTAACATCCAAGATGTTCAAAAGAAGCCAAATCCATTCGATGATGCAATTCACTTCCTCAAGGAAGAAATTGGCAATCAGTGCTACTGCCTGATAGACTCAAATCTCAGAGGGATTGAAAGAAACATTCCTTCATTCACCTGCTTCTTCTAGAGAATGGCTCCATCCGAAATAGCATACTATAAAGTAGGTAAAATACAGTATGTGAAAAGAGTCATATGTATAATATTAAAGTATTCATAAACAAAAAGTACTGAAAAGTACCCAGGTGACTTACTACTTGCGTGAATCTGAAGTGTGCATCCAATGAACACTTTACCATCCCATGAGAGGAGAGGAGTTGTAAATGGCAGTGTCGTGGTAGGTCACATAACAACAAGACAACATGGTGAATATGGTTCGTGCGCTGGAGATTAATATTTTTGTAAATAAAGTGGTCAATTATGTTGTTTTGCACAAACAACATAGCAACACTCGCTTCATAAAATTTATAATTTTTTTATTTTTGGGTGAACTAACCCTTTAACATGACAGGCAGCAGCAGGAATATTGGGCTGCTGTCACTTGAAGCGCTTTTAAGAGCTTATTCCAATATACTATACATATGTTTTCTTTCTCAACTATTTACATTCCAAAACTGACTGCATTTACCTGAATACTCGCTAAGACAGACATTTTTATATAATTTTGTGTTTATTTGACCATTTAAGCACAATAAGCCAAGAAAAAGAACTACATTTGGTACTTGCGAGCTGTTTGAGAGGCGGCATCATATGCATATCGCTTTTGGTGTGAGCGCGAGATCTGAATTAGTAAAATGCCCAATACCCGCAACCCTGCACCGAAATTCATGACGTATAGCACCAACACTATTCAACTGGAGTGAATGAGACAAGCAAGTGAGAGGGGAGTGTGTGTCAAATTGTCAATTCACCGTCAGAGAGATGAAAAAGTGAGAACTTGCAGCTGCTATCAGTGTATTGATACTAGAGAAAAAGAGTATTTGAATCAATACGCATCAAAATGTCAATATTTTTGACAACACTACTGCCCAATACAAATAGTTATTAGGCTGAATTAAAGTGAAATATTTAACCTGACATATTTGAGTAAAAACAATTACAGCATGTATAAACATTGAAAAAAAATTTAATAAACAGCCCAGCGACTGTTTTTTCTCAAGAGCACAATGCTGTATCCATTTCCAGCATGACTGCTGGAAACAAAAAGACAATTCCCCGCAATCGCAGAGATGCTTTCTGATTGTTCTTATCATCATATTATAGCTTTGAGATGGAAACATCATTCCAGGAACCTAAACTCAAAAACACTGGAGCAAATGGGGATTTAAGAGTCAGTCCAAAGCATGGTTGCAATAATGCGATTACTTTCCTGGCCTGAGCCACTGGCCTTTGATGGATGAACAGCCACCCGTCTGCATGATAAGTCGTCTCTCTCATACTCTGAAGCCTTTAAACCAATTACTTTTCTAATTCAATGCCACAAACCCTACAAAACAGCTTCACATTATTTTATATGACCAGTGATGTGAAGAATGCGCCAACAAACTTGTTGAATAAGCTCAACCACGGTGCAACTGAACGCATGATTCGTTTTGCTTACTATTGCAGTTTCACATCGGTATGATTGCGTCAGACCACGAGATTAGACCAGCGTCCCACTCTGCCTGTTCTCTCATTTCCTGTTTTCTTTGCTGACTGACCTTACTGCAACCTTGCGGAAAGTTTTAGAGGGGAAAGTGGTCTCGTAAACAAAAGCACTTGTCAGGGAGGACAACCACAAAAACTCTCTCAGGGTCTCTGAGGAGTCAAACTCAAAAATCCTCTATGGTAAAGCCTTCCCACTGGGTCCACAATTCTGTCCCAGACCTCTGAAAACAACAGCTGTTTGTTCCAAACACCTAAAATACTTAATATTCATAAAAATAGGTGGAAATTATAATAAAAAATTATTTAAAAAAAAAAAATAATAATAAATGTATACAAATATTCACAACATAATGCAAACACTTTGCAAAGTGTCAGAGAGTAAATGAACTTAAAAAAAAAAGTAAATATTTATATTTTTGTGTATATATACACAGTCAAACCAAAATGTATTCAGTTACCTTGAACATTTCATTCATTAATACAGTTCATTCACTATAGGTTTAAAAAAAAAAAAAAAAAAAAAGGTAAAATGGAGTTAAACTGTGTCAGAAAAAAATAATCTTAATTATGTCAGATAACACTTAAGCAAAACATGGTCAGGTCAAAGAGTCTGAATAATTTTTGGTCCCAAATTTTTATAAATTTTACTGGTAGTCCACTGTATGAAGAATGTTTGGGTCAGTTTAATTTATTTAGCTATACTCACTTACATAAATGAACTATAGTGTCCTGCACCCACTAGTACAAATATATAAAAAAATGTCTGAATAATGACTGTATATTTTGTGTGCGTGTGTGTGTGTGTGTGTACACATTAAACATACATTTATTGTTGACTTAAAAACAGGTTCATATTTAGCTATATCAGCCTGTAGCCCTACATCACACTATGAAAACTGTACAAATATCCTAGGATAAGAGTATTAATACATATAAAAGAGAGGCAAAACTCATAGACAAGCTTCGGTGATAATAATCTACTAGTGTGCAAGGTTCCTCTGCTCACAAAATAGCAGTAAACTCAACAGAAGGTTTAGATTTGTCTAAATATCCCAAAGCTCACAGCCATCGTTACTTCAATTAGGCTGCATAATGCCTGAACTGCATTGAGATAAACAAAAAACCTCAATCATTCACAAATCCATCTTTGTACATGTTGTAAGCAGAGCATAATACAGCTGTTAAGAGTTTCATTTGTTGTTACAGATTCAGCAGCATAGCAAAAAAAATTCACATTTCACAGATGCTCTTGTCAAACAGACAACAGTTTTAGACAACTACAACACTATTTCCAATCACTCTCTGTGACAGGAATGTTAAACTATTTCTCTCAAGGACTGATGCCAAGATAAACATCTTGAGTGAACACATCTAATCAATGACAATCTCTCACACAATATATACTAAATACTCTACAAGTCCTGTAAGCACTTAAAACTTCCCATTTCTCTATCTTTATTGGAAGGTTTCCTTGACTTGAGGTAAACCATGACAGCGATATCCATCTGCTCCATCACCGCAGCAGAACCCAGTTAACACGGATCCATTTCTGCAGAACATTTACTATAAAACCGCTCTTTTCCATTCAGAACAAACATAGATTTAAGACAGCCCCTAAACTAAAGAGGCAATTAACAAGTTAACATTAGTTTACTTGTTCTTTGTTATTCTGTTGGTATTTTGGTATTCTTTGGTATTCCATCCTAGAACGTAACATCCCTGTGAAAGAACATTCACGGCATATCAATACAGAACTGTTATAAACAGAAAATAAACTGGAAAATCCACTGTGGAGAGAAACACACACACTGTACAGACAAATATACACAAGCAGAAATATCATCCTCTCCTATAAAATGCATCAGCACAAACAAGAAAAAAAAAGAAAAAAAAAAAAACAGAAGTCATGCCTGTACCACTTACAGACACTAGAGGTCAGGCAAGCACAACAAATGCAAATTGGATCAAAGACTACACAAACCTTTCAGCTAAAGCAAAGGTTAAAATTATCTTGAAATGAGAATCACAGTGCCACACTTGTTCACTAATTGCCTGGCAAATGTACTAAAGCTATGAGACTGCAATTAATCAGAATCAGCAAACTCACCAGCATTCACGATGGCGTCCACCTCCAGGATGGTGATGTCACCTCTGTACAGAGACACTTTGTCAGCCACGGAGGAAGACTGATGTTCTTCTTCTTCATCAGTAGCTGTATGGTAAAGATAGAGTTAAGTTAGCTTACACAAGAGCTACCATTTCAACTGCATGTTGACTCTCGATACTGATCAGAACTAAACAGGTTCAAAGGTCTTCCAACACTGTACTGACCAACATTCACTCTGTAATCACTCAAAACGAACATTTTGAAAGATGGAATGGGACTAAATGATATAAAATGAGAAGTGGTTGAGACACCGTGGCCACTGGTCAAAAACAAGTGGCCTGGAGGGTGAATGTACGCAGGTATGTCGTGCTTTGGTGCTTTGTGCATATTAGAAAATAAAAACCTCTCTCAGGAACAGGTATCTTCAGTGCAAAACTTTCTAATTAGACTACCAGCAGAACGTTTGTACACATTTGACTAATTTGTTTAATATCAATTGTGTACTGTATATAAAGCATCACGGTTTCCACAATAATATTAAGCAGCAAGTTTTCAGTTAATAATTTTCTGAAGTATCATGTGACACTGAATACCGGAGTAATGACTGCTGAGAATTCAGCTTTGCATCACAGAAATAAATTACATTTTAAAATACATTAAAATAAAAAAAAAAGTCAAACTTTTGAACCCCTGACTTTTGAACAAGGCAGGGGCTGGACAATGAAACTGAAACACCTGGTTCAAGACCACAATAATTTATTAGAATGGTGTAGGGCCTCCTTTTGCAGCCAATACATCATCAGTTCTTGGGAATAACAGATCCAAGTCCTTCACAGTGGCCAGAGAGATTTTGAGTCATTCCTCTTCCAGAACAGTGGCCAGGTCACTATGTGATGCTGGTGGAAGAAAAAGTTTTCTGACTTGTTCCTTCAAAATATTTAGATCTGGTGACTGTGCAGGCCATGGAAGATGTTCAACTTCAATTTCATGTTTATCAAACCATTCGGTCACAAGTGTTGCTGTGTGTATTAGTGCATTATCATGCTGATACACGGCACCCCTTCAAGGTTCAATGTTTGAACCATTAGGTGCACATGGTCCTCCAGAATGGCTGGGTAGTCCTCAGCTGTGACTGTTGTCAAAAGTACCGGTACTTCGGTACCAAATCGCGAATCTGTTTTGCATTTTTATAAATGTTTCTTCCTTTGGTTCACTTTTAATTAGGCCTATTATATTCGCATTCTTTACTGTGGTAAAGTAGAAAAAACACTGTAGGACAGAAACCTTTTTGCTTGCACGCCAATTCTATTTAACACAGTTTGTGCTTGTTATAAGACTTAATAAGGCACGTCAAGTTTATTTGAATAGCGCGTTTCACACAAGCCGGTGATTTTAGTTTTGGTTTCTCTGGCAGCGCAAAAATCAAACACGTCTTGCCCCTGCTGAATGTAAAACTTCAGACCTTTTACAACAAGTGTCAGTTCTTTGCAACATCAGGAGAAAACATGAAGATATTAAAAAAAAGAGATGGTCTCTTTCCTGCTCGTGTCCCACATCCCTCTCAAGCGCAGAGCGGTAGGCTATATGACATCTTTGTGTGGAAATATAAAAAAAAATTTTTAAATAACTTTCTTATTATTTAAGTTACCATTATTTACTGATATTTATTTCAGTTTTACAGGTTGTAGTGTGTCGTTTCACTGACGGAATGGCTAAAATAGCACACGTCTGTTACAAAATGGACGTTTGAGCATTTATTTATTTATTTATTTAACTTATTTATTTATTTATTTCAAAATGTATTTAATTGAGGTAGGCTATATATATATATATATATATATATATATATATATATATATATATATATATATATATATATATATTTTATATTATATTATATTATATTATATATATATATATATATATATATATATATATATACATACACATACATACATACATACACACAAACACACACTCCATATGTTTTTATGCATTATTTACTTGATTACCATCATGAATAATAAAAATTTAATTTTTTTTTTTTTTTTTTTTTAATAGTTAAATAAAATAGCAAAATAGTTCCAACAGATTTTCCTGTGGTACCAAAATTGGTACCAAGAACCGTAAAATTCTAAAACGCTACCTAAATTTAATGTGCGCGACCTTAAAATATATTTGGGAGCATGTGTGCCAGTGCAAATAATCGTCGAGGTGCGACCCATTTTCATTTCTCTAAAAAACGCTAATTACTATGTGCCTGCTGTGAGCTGATACAGTGACCGGTCCACCGTTCTATCACACAACCAATTAAACTTAATATAGTTAATATATGGTTAATATAGCCGTCAATCTCCCCCTCACTGCGCTCCAGTGTCACGTGACCGGGAGCTAACTAGCGCACAAAATGTAAAGAGCTGAAGAGAGAAGATGAAAAGAACAGTTACAGCAGGGCTCAACATTAACACTTGAATGCTTAAAAAAAAAAACGAGGGAGTCACCAAAACGTGAGAATGATTTTATTACATTTAGTGTAATTAAATACTTTAAGTCTTTTTTTCTTTTAATTGTGATGATTTTGGCTCACATTTAACAAAAACCCACCAATTCACTATCTCAATAAATTAAAATACTTCATAGAATACTTCATAAAAAAAAAACATTTTTAGGGAATTGTTGGCCTTCTGGAAAGTATGTTCATTTACTGTATATGCACTCAATACTTGGTAGGGGCTCCTTTTGCATGAATTACTGCATCAAAGCGGCGTGGCATGGAGGCAATCAGCCTGTGGCACTGCTCAGGTTTAATGGAAGCCCAGGTTGCTTTGATAGCGGCCTTTAGCTCATCTGCATTGTAGGGTCTGGTGTCTCATCTTCCTCTTGAGATTCTCTATGGGGTTCAGGTCTGGTGAGTTTGATGGCCAGTCAAGCACAGTAACACCATGGTCACTGAACTAGCTTTTGGCACTGTAAGTCCTGCTGGAAAAGGAAATCAGCAACTCCATAAAACTTGTCAGCAGAAGGAAGCATAAAGTGCTCTAAAATCTCCTGATAGACAACAGTGTTGACTTTGGACTTGATGAAGTGGACCAACACCAGCAGAAGACATGGCACCCAAAATCATCACCGACTGAGGAAATTTCACACTGGACTTCAAGCAAGTTGGATTCTGTGCCTCTCCACTCTTCCTCCAGACTTTGGGACCTTGATTTCCAAATGAAATGTAAAATTTACTTTCATCTGAAAAGAGGACTTTGGACCACTGAGCAACAGTCCAGTTCTTTTTCTCCTTAGCCCAGGTAAGACGCTTCTGACGTTGTCTTTGGTTCAGAAGTGGCTTGGTACGTGGAATGTGACAGTTGTAGCCCATTTCCTGAAGACGTCTGTGTGTGGTGGCTCTTGATGCACTGACTCCAATAAACCATAATATATACTAGCAATAAACCTGCTAGTATATTTTAAATGCAGGTGTTTTTGAACTTTGCTTATTTAAAACATGATCAAAATACTATCCATTTTGATGACAAAATTTCAAATAAGAGAGGAAGTGACAAATATCGGTATCAGTATCGGCCAATAACGGTTTGTTAAAATCGGTATCGGCCCCAAAAAAAAATCATATCGGTGCATCCCTAGTACAGACTACTGGAATTTTGGTACCGTGACAACAATAGCAGTGACACTCATCAAGCACAGTAGGGAATGTCATTATATTGCAGCCCAAACAATCACTGATCCACCCTTGTGCTTCACTCTGGGCACGCAACAGTCCGGATGTTAAGCCACTTTGGGACTTTTCCACACCGTAACTCCTGCGGATGTGGGAAAGACAATGAAAGTGGGCTCATCAGAGAACAATACATGTTTCACATTGTCCCCAGCCCAAGATCCACACTGTTGGCACCATTGAAACTGACAATTGGCACTGGCACGAGTGACCAAAGGTTTGGCTATAGCAGCCCGACCATGAATATTGAGTTTTGGTGGAAAAAGGAAAGTCAAGGTAGCCATTTAATTCTGCAGTGAAATGGGCAGCTGTGATTTTATGTGTTTTGGATACAATCTGGGTTAGTGTCTGAAAGGGATGTCCAGGTGATTCCTCTTGCGTCGATGGTTACTACTGTTAGATGTGGTTCGTCCTTCGTGGAGGTATGCAGACATTACCCTACCCAATACCATAGCTTCTTGATAGACCACAGATACTTGCTGTCCTGGTCAAAGATGAGCCAGAGAGATGCGCACCAACAATTTGTCCTCTTTTGAACTATGATAGGTCTCCCATTATGTTGTAATTCATATTCACACTCTGCTACTGATGGAATGTAAAATCAGTTAAGATTGGCCACCAGGCCGTGCATATATAGGCGTGAAACCTCCAACTCTCTATTGGCCAGTGTTTCAGTTTCATTGTCCAACCCCTATACACTATTTAAAAAGCATACATCTCATGAACTCACTAAGATAGTTTTGTTTAATGCTTTTTGATAACTCTATAATCTCCATTCTTCCTTTTGGCATCAAATGCCAAACCTGACAGCACATTGCACATTTGAACCAGCTTTTACTATGGGTTCTCTATAGTAGAACAGGTTTGCAAGTATATGTAAATCTACAAATAACAGTCAACTTTTGAAACAGCTTTATACCAGCTCCCAGAACGGAGTAGAAACCAATGAAATCAGATCTGGTTGGTTAAAACGCTGGCATGTAACACTATGCATATGGGTTAACAGAACAGATAGCAATCCAACGAATAGAGTGTCCAAACCATCAGGCCTCAAACTGCTGGCATTGGCCAGTTGGTTAGCTCTATTTAATGCCATAGGCTGCAGACAAACGATATGCAAAAAAACAGGAATGTTTACAAGCTAAAAGAAGCAGTGATCATTATGCTTCTTTGAATAACTGCCCATAGCACATCCTACAGACTGTCCTCTTAGATTAGTAGATTAGTAGTCTAATGTGAAAGGACCAGTTATTGCTCCTGTCAGTTCATCTCCAGGTCTGCTGGCACAGAGCATTGCCATTTGGTGGAGCACACACAGGATGTGCGAGGAACAAACCTCATCCAAGGCAACGGAAGTGTTCCATTTAGCATTACCAACATCCTCTCACTATAGAACTAAAAATGAAAATGGCCTGAGGACTTGGAGGGATTTCTTAAAAACATCCTTTAATTAAAAGAGCACTTTTTGGAAATAACAGGCCCACACAGAACCTGATGATTCTTTCACATTTTCACAGCGGATTTTAGACTAAAAGTAATAGAGTTCTACAGAATGGATTTAAACAGCATAAATGTCAAGCTCAGAGTTTTTGTAGGTTGATTCCCACCAACATAGTGCCACAGTACAACAATATTTACCATCAAACATTCTCTACTTTTTGAGCATCCAGACCAGAAGGACATAGTAAAATGAGTTTGGGGTGGAAATTGTCTAAACTGACTGAGCATTTTAAAAAAAAAAAAAAAAAGAAAGAAAGAATGCAATTCCGTTTGGTGCCACTAGAGCAGAAATTACATACTTTACCTTTAAATCCTATGAGAACAAATCCATCTCCTTACCAGCGAACACCAAACCGAGAGAGGTTACGAAATAAATCTTTAGGGTTCAATACATAGTAAGCCTTATGCAAAGCATCAGTGACATGCAGTCCATTTCTACAGAAAATAATTCTGACTGCCCTATCTAACAAAAAAAACAAAAGGCAAATTAATAAAAAATAAATAAATAAATAAAAACCAAGCAAACATAATTGACAGTAGCCATGTTTTCATCCACTTACTTTATGCAAATTTTGGAATGTCGCATTTAAAATAAACAAATAAATAAAACGCTGGATGAAAATACATTAACAGAATAAATCCCTCAATGTGCAAAAAAAAAACCTCACGTGACTTTGCCTCAACAGAGGATGCGATTGGATAAGTGTACTAGAAGATCAGTTTTATTGCACAGAATGTCAAATGTTGTTTTAGTTATTCTGAAATGCCTGAGCCAAAGACCGTCAGGCATCCAACGCAAGATAACATGACAGCATTTATTACGTTTAGTCTGCACGCTCTGAGGCACAAGTCATTTATGATGTAGGATCAAAGAGCAACAGTGGATTCCATTTTTATTACAGATATTTTGCGCAAATTTCCCAGGAAGTGACTATTTTGAACTCTTGAACACATGGGATGGAAACATGGGGTGCTTGGGGAAACATGGAGTGCATGGGGTGCTTTATTCGCAAATGTTTTACACAATATTCAACTTTGGGTGGAAACATAGCTAGTGTCTATTTACACTGAACGCAAATAACTACTCTTGCTGGCAAATGCATTTTTTACTAACTTCACCCACCACTGCACAGATATTTTACTTTAAATACAAATAGCATATTACTTCTATAAACACACTCATAGCCACTGCTGACATGAATGCAGTAGGATTTATAGTAGTGTACTTACAAATGTAAGTGTTATTGCTATGAGAGTCCTGTTAAAGTTGTGAGACATGAAGAGTACTATAGCACTATATTCACTGAATCACGTGTAGGACCGATGAAATCCAGAATCTCTGAGCTGTCCCTTATTCTGGATATGCTGGAATCCTGATCTGTTCTGGATCAAAGCCATATGGGTAATGTGCCTACATGTGTTCCTGTCTCAGAAAAATTCTTAAAAGGAAATGTTCATCTAAAAATACATAAGTTGTCATCATTTACAAGCCCACGTGAACTACTTTCTTTGGTGGAACAAGAAGAATATCTGTTTTCCATGATCTTTTTTATTGCAATTTAAGAAATAAAATGGACTGAGGCCTTCGGGCTTCAAAAAGCACACGGCACCATAAAAGGCTATTGCACTACTTTTCAAGTGTTCTAAAGTCAACGGTAGCTTTGTGTTTGAAACAGTTACCAAACCCTTGCCACATTTATAAGAGAAGTAGAATATTTGATTTGTGAATAAATTACGCTTTTGAGACTGGTGAATCTGTTGGTTTACAAAACTAGTTACGTTTAAGCCCGGCACACGCCGCTTTGTTTATGGATTGTTTATCTGCATCCTGCATTGCCTGTCTCCCTTTCTGAATTACAAATATATATTGCTATATTTTATATTGCAAGCGCAGAACGCGTGTGCTGGCTAACAGTCGGCTGTAGTTCTCTTGGTGTGTTCACGAGCAGTTTTTTTGCCCCGATTCAGGCGACGTGAGGTGACAACACAAACGGCTTTTATTAGTGCTAGTTCTTTGGCGTCAATTTGGTGTGTCCTTAGGGTAAGTAAATGGCAATTTCCTTTTCTGGGTGAACAACCCCTTTAAAATCATTCCTGATCTTCTGGGGCCAGTTGCATAAACACAGCCATTATGTTAAGAGTCATACAAATGCGCACATCACGTAGCCGCGCAGAGAACACCAATGACCAAGGTCAAGAATTTAACTAAATAAAACATAAAATTTTGGTTTGTTTTTCACAAAACCCTATCGTATACCCCCAGAACACTTAGAATATACAGCATGGGATTATTCTGTGATGCTTTTGCATCTTTTTTAAAAAGCTTGATGCTGGACGCTATTCACAGCCCTTATATGGATGAGCTTGAGTGGGACATTTTTTAAAAGTTCTCTTTTTGTGGTCCATAAAAGAAAGAAGGGCAAGCTACATTAGAACATCACCAGGGTGAGTTTGTTTGTTTGTTTGTTCTTACCGCCATGCCAACTTCTGTGGCTATTTTCGTGCATGGCGAGAAAAAATTATGGTAAAACTATATCAGGTTTTACAATTTATTTTTCCTAAAAACTCTATATTTGGTTTAACTTTGTTAGACATTTCTTCAAAAGAGTTAACTGAATTAAAAAAAAGGTTTCTCACAGTGTTAAAACCAGCACAATCTAATGAAACATGCTTCAATGATAAAGAGTTTTGACAGAAAGAACATGTTGGTGGATCTCCTAGTGTTAAAAACTTATGTACACCATGAGGAGTAAATGATGACTTCATTTTCATTTTAGGGTGAACTATCCCTAGACTTTTGTAGACCAATCTACGTTTTTATGCAACAGACCTCTGGTCTCAAAACAGGAAATAACAGCTTCAGATGTTTGATATTCTAAGGCTTCTGTATATGGGTTATATTGATCAGATAATGGGGGGGGACATAACAGCAATAAAGCTACATTGAAAAACTGTAACACCATCTATGTCTTTTCTGTTTTGTATATCATATGTATTTGCTTGGGAAACCTTCGAATAAATCTATTAAAAAATAAGCTTAGGTCAGGGTAGCTCAAATACCTTAGCATTAGCAATTCTGCATAAACAAAGGCTATGAAAGTGACGGTGGCTGACACCTTTTCACAATTTTGGCAGGTTTATCCATAAATAAGCCATGATATCTGAGCTGTCAGGGTCACACTGATCCATGTGTCCTTTTCTTTTTAAAGGGCAACAAGTCACTTGCATGCAGAGTGACTATCATGTCTGCTGGCAGAGAAGGACATGAAACAACCAGACCAGTACCTTCTTCCAGAATGACTTTACAACTTCAATACAATAGAAAGAGCTCTAAAGCTATTCACCAAGACATACACTATCGTTCAAAAGACTTTTTTTTTTTTTTTTAATGTTTTTTTGAAATAAGTTTCTTATGTTCACCAATAAGGCCGTGTGTCCACCAAAGTGCTTTTAGCCAGCTGAAAACGCTAGGAGCTCTGCTGAAAATGCCCATCTGTGAGCGCTTGAGAGCACTTCTGTATTTTTTAGTTGAGACACTTTGTTGCTATGATATGGAATATCTGTAACTAATTTCGCAGGTAATTTGTTTCAGACTAAAAATGTCAACACAATGTAGAGTACTTGCTATGCATGTTCGGAGAACAGCAAATATTAATTTCTCATCTATTTTGTTCCGTTCTCTGCTTGTTGATGTCATTGTAAAGCAAGAATGTTGTGACAGTTGGTCAGTGTTGTATTTGTCCCACCCCTCCTCCACTCTGATTGGACGGCTGGCTAAAAAGTGACAGTGCGCAGCATTTTACTCAAAGTTGAGGCTCGAGGCAACCGGTAAAAAAAAACAAAAAAAAACGCAGAGCTCTCAGCGCTTGAGCGTGAAAAAGACGGTCAGCGACTCGTTACGCTCCTGGCGTTTAAAAAAAACGCACCGCTTCCATTGAAAACAATTGGAAAAGTACGCTAACCGCTGGAAAAAACGCTTTAGTGGACACACGGCCTAAGGCTGCACTTAGTTGATGAAAAACATTAATATTGTGAAATAATATTACAAATGAAAATAAATTTTTTCCAATTTTAATATATTTTAATCTAATTTATTCCTGTGATGGCAAGCTAAATTTTCAGCATCATTACTCCAGTCTTCAGTGTTACATGATCCTTCTAAAATCATTCTAATATTCATATTTGGCGGTCAAGAAACATTTATTATTTATCAATATTGAAAACAGCTGCTTAATTTTTTTGTGGAAACTGTGGAAGCACTGCACTGTGTCTACAAAATAAACAGCATAGGAGAATGACAGGGAAGACAAGAAATTGTTAAATAAAGTTGCTATTTTTGTTTTGTTTTTGCGCACAAAAAGTATTCAAGTCGCTTCTTAACATTAAGGTTAAACCACTGTAGTCACATGGACTATTTTAATGATGTCTTTTCTACCTTTCTGGGCCTTGAAAGTGGTGATTAAATTGCTGTCTATAGAAGAGTCAGAGAGCTCTCAGATTTTATCAAAAATATCTTAATTTGTGTTCCGAAGATGAACAAAGGTCTTACGGATGTGGAACGACATGAGGGTGAGTAATTAATGACAGAATTTTTATTTTTGAGTAATCTAACCCTTTAATGTCTTTAAAAAAAACAAAACAAAAAAAATTTAACTGACCCTAAACTTTTACAGTAGTGTATACAATTAACTACTGTAAAATCTTGTCGGCTACTCAAAGGTGAAATAATGTAATTTTTGCACCACTAACATTAAAAGGAACCGCAAATCATTTTCAAACAGCTTTCCCAAGCACTCCCCACATCTGCTATTGGACAAAAAAACAGATAAGTCAGAAAAGGCTTTTTACCTGTATTATTGTCAGGATTTGCCCAGGTGGGTATCTTGTCCAATGCCACATAGTTTCCCCGATAATCTTTGCGCCGATCCTCTAGACCAAGACTGAGTAAGCGCTCTGTGGAACAGAAGAAACAATACTGTCAAAGTACACAGACAAGAGCATGTCTTGTGAAGCAAAGCTAATCAGTTTGAATCAGAAGGGTTCATAAAGGAACATCTGCGACTAGCTTTATGCATCGTGTCAGAGTGGTACTCTTCGGTGTGGTAATTGTGGCAGCCATGTAAGTATGTGTGAGAAAGCAGTGACAGGCTAATGAGGGTACACTGTTCAGCATACAGCTGCAGGCCTGACATGCAACCAGACTGTGTGATCAGTTCTATGTAGCATTCATGGACAACAGAATTCAACCATTTCCAAATATTTATGTGGCCAAAATTTGAGGCATTTCATTGCAATAAAGGCATGTTTCATTAACTAGTTTAGACTGCAGTAGACTAAAGTTTACACAGTTTGTTTCTGTTTACAATCTATATCCTAGTTTCTCTTTTCATTCTCCATCCACAAGTTGACAACTTTGTTCCTACGTTTTCAGTTTCACTTTTGTTTCTCCAGTTAAAAGGAACTTTCCTTGTACTAAATAACAAACATTTTGTAAAGGGTTTTTTATAGAATGGACAGAAAAAGAAGAAAAAAAAAAACTTTTGCAGCAGCAAATTTACTTCCCAATAATTCTGTAAATCATAAAAATAAATTTAAAAAAAATAATAAGTTAAAATCGAGAAAAGGTCTTATTTTTGTTTTTATCATAATTAAACATATCTAGAAAACTTTTAAATATTTATTTTTTACTTGATATAGCAATGTATTTTAATAAAGACATCTGGTGTTTCTAGACATTGGTTCAATAAAGGAAATTATAATGACTTTACTATTTATTATGTGGTAAGATAAGAAGTTAAAATGTACATAAAATGTAACAAGCTCACCTAAAAGAAAAGGTTTTATTATTTTTTATTTTAAACATTACTTTTGTCTAAACATTATTAAAGACTAAATGAAATTTTAGCTTGGTATTCCTGCTATAAACCAGCTCCATGCCCATGCCGACACTACCGATTTTTCATGCTGACTGCCTCTACATCTGCCTTTTCAACCATCTTTATTAATTTATTTTTTCTGTTTTTATCCTTATGCACTCCCTATTGCTACATGAATGCAGATCACTTTAACAAGGGCTCCTTTATTAGCACAATGTGCATTTGCAATTTTAAAATAGTACAAACGACAACAACGCTGATTTATTTGATCAAATCACCAAAAAAAAAATATATTATAAAGGAAGCATTTGATGTTCATTCACCTGCAATCCACTGTATTACACTACTAGGCCATGAGTCAACAGCTCATATCTTATATAATTTATCATATTATTATGCATTTGATTTACGATACCAGACTATTAATGTGTGTAAAGTAGCACTGTCAAGCTAATGATTTACATGCCTGCAACTTCATAGAACATGTCAAAACCATACTTCGCTGAAGTCTAAATTTAACAATCAGAAAACAGTTGTGAACTTCAAGTCACACTGTGAGTGATTTTAATGTCAACAACAGGAAAGGCGGTGCTTGCGTACTTAAAATGATTATAAATTAATCTAATGATGTCATTATTTAATGATAATGATAACGTTCTAATGATTAAGTGTCTAAGATGTAGACTAACACAAAATCATTAAGGTTCTCTCATCAAATTGAGCAAAAATATGGTTGTATCAAACAGGCATAGCCAGTGCAGAACCTCAGCTCCAACGCTGATTAAACAAATGAACCAACTAATGTTTAGAAAGTATACTAAAAAAAAAAAGTAGGCAATAGCGGCAGAACTAAACTACTAGATATCCAGGAGCAAGACTGAGTCACTGCAAAGTGCATGCCTGCATGATATTCATCTCATTGAACTGTTTTATTCCATTAACAGCCCTTCTGAATTGTAATTTACCTTATGTATTTATACAAACTGAAATGTACCCGTTAGAGATTCACTCCACACATAGTCAATCATACATTTGGCGTCTTGACCACCTTGTTGGAGATTTTGTTATCAAACGGTGTTATACTGGCTGCACCAAGCAAACGCATGAGCCAGTTATTAAAAAAAAAAAGACTAAACACACATTTAAACAGAATTTAACGCTAGATATATCAGGGCCTTGATCAACAGCATCATGTACTGATGCTCCACCTGCATCTGAAGGTGTGCATCTGTCCATGCTGTTGATTCAAGAGGCAGAGCGACTACAAGAAGACATTTCTCGCGCCACGTACGTGACGTGACCCCATGCTCAACCCAGTGGATGTCAAAACCCAGACTGACACTACCGTTATGTATCCTGTCTTTGAAAAGAAGAGATACGACCAGAGTCCAAAAGAGCCTTACCTTTCTCCGCTCTCCACTCCTTTTTCTTTTTGCTCATGGTGCCGTGGTGTGAGGGCTTCTGGTAAATGGTTTTTGAGTTAAACAACCCCAGGCTCACAGTGATATGCGCGCTAAAACTCAAGAGAAAGTGAAAGAGCTCCGGTAGCGTGACGCCTCACCTGAGAAACTGTCAAATTGTAGTTAGTGAGGAGACTGTGTGCGGTGACGCAACCTATCTTAACGCTACCCGTGTAGGCTGCATGGGAAATGGCGCTCGGCGATTGGTCGATCCGTACGCGGAAGTGGTGTTGCGATTGGATTTTTTCATGCGGCAGTCAGATAAAATGCGCATACGCTTGACGTGCGCTAGGTTGAGCGTCAAAGCGTTGTAGGGCTGGTAGGGTAGCAACCGTGGGGAGCGAGTAAAAGAGCTTTAAATGACTGGAGCGCCGTGCGTGGTAGTAATTGCGGGGATGAAGCTCATATTTGATATATAATCTATAAAATATTCTATCTATCTATCCATGTGTCTGTCTGTCTCTCTAAGGGCTTCTTAAACAAAACATTTTGTGATATATTTGTGATATGTAAACCTATAATAAAGTGATTTAAAAAAAAAAATTCCAGTACTTGCCATCCTTTATCAGCGTAGCGCCAATGAAAAACTTACGAGTGGGATACTGTTGCTATGGTTACCTCCTCTGACGAACGCAACTTCTGTTTCTTTGGCATTTTAGTGACAGGTCAAAATACACGCACTAACAAACTTGTAGTCTAACTTTTATAATTAATGGAACTTTTGAAATTCATACTAACATATTTTGTAACATTTGTACAAAGGGTAAATTATTCTTGCTTTCACTGCAGAAGATGAAACATTTAGGATATAATTTGGGTTCAATTAGCTCTATTTAGTAATGGAAAGTATGGATCGAATGATAATGGCGATTTACTTGTAACCTTCTGTAGCAACAGGTTTGTGGTATTTAAATGCCTTAAACCCAAACGCAAACAATGTAAGGTGTTGTAAGGTCCATCATGTGTCATCATGTGTCAACGTCCTACATTATCATTATCACCCTATTCCATAAATATTTTCATATTCTCTGTATTTAATTGGGGGGGGGGGGGGAATCAGCAAGACATGATTTAGGCACATAAAAGTCTATAAAGAATCTATGCAGAAGTCTCTTCAGGCCTCCTGGCTAGAGCACAGAATGTTTATAGAAGCACAAAGACCTCCGTTGTTGTCAAATAACCATAAATCTTGCAATAACATAATAGCTTTCAGTCAAGAATGGTCAATAACTTAATGGTCCTGATAGGATTATATGAAAAAGTCAACCTGCAGAGGGCGTCAATTAACCGCTTCTTTGAAACCCGAAGAGAAAACAAAAAAGAAACATTTCCAAACATACAGGAATTAAATAAATCTGGTGTTGCTCTGCCGTGAACATTTTAACCGAACATATATATATAATATATATACATATATAAAGGTGAAATTAAAATAAATAAAAAATGAGAAGAAAAATGCAAGACTCTTATTACAGTTCTCGTGATTTCCGGTTCCCGTGTTTCCCATGATGCCGTGTGCCCGGTGGCTAAATTCAAACAGTAGAAATGGAAGAGGGATCGAGGAGGAAAGAGATTGAGTGTGCAAAAATGACTGTCACCAAACACAGCAACACCAACGAAACTTCTAACAGCAGCTACAACGACAGACTTCTTCATACCAATCAATGCACATTTCACGAAGAAGAAACAAAGGTTTTATCTGATGGAGAAACGGAAAGGAACATTTTGTGCCATGTCGATGATCCTGATTCCTCCCCTCAGTCACAGGTGGAAAATTTGTGTCTGCTGGACAACATTGGCGAGACCGAGAGAGACAGGGTTTGTGTGGAACCCTTTAAACAATCAGAGAACAAAGAAAATAGAAATAGCTCCACACATGCAAGAACAGAAGATAGAGGAGAGGATCATGATGTAGGTAAGTAGTGGCAAACGGTTAAATTTCCTGTCTATGCTTCACATAACTTACTGTGATAGAATAACTGAACTCTAGTCAGTTAAATATCAGTAAATATGAAGCAATTATAAATAATATGATTGCCAATTCTTATATATATACACACACACAGAGAGAGAGACATATGTGTGTTTGCATATGTATGTATATGTCTTTATAGATGTTTATATGTGTTTGTTTGTTATATGACTTTGCAAATGTCATGAATTAGGGTTACATCATATGACCTAAACAAAATGTATATAAATGTGATAATGTTGCTAAAATGTGCTTTTAACACACTATGTCTGTATTAAAAAGATTTAGTTACCACTTGTAGTACACTTGAACCCATCTCTGTATGAAAGTGGTAACTAAATACATTTTTTAGTTGGTATGATAGTATGTTAAAAGCACATTTCAGCTCATATTCATGGTGTCTCAAAATGGCACAGGTGAGTACACTTAGATGTTCTTAAGATTATCTTAAAAAGTACTACTTTTAGTATATTAAGTAAAAAATGAGTACATTATGGAAGTGTACTTTTTTTTCACCTGGGACCTCAGACTAAACAGATCAAATCTCTAAAATTTTGATTCTGCTCATTTTCTTTTCACACAAGATAATAATGCCATGTAAATGTCTTATTTCAAGGTTGCCAGCAGACCAATGCTTTGGCCAGTTCTTCTGGCAGTCAGAGGGAATCTACTGAAATGTCTGCATACCATGTTGATGATGAGGAAATATTCAGGAGAGCAAGAGAGGAAGGACGAGTGAATGTCGTCTTCTCTGGGCGCATCACCCAGGACGGTTGCTGTAGATTAGTTTGTGAGCTTCTGAAGTGTGTCCTTTACCAGCGGCAACAGATGCCCATGACATATGACCAAATGGTGTTCCTGCAGAAACAGCAGCATAATACCACTCGGGTATTAGAGAAGGCCTCATATTAGTTTGATTCATAATTGTAGTTTGTATCTGGTATGATCGATTTGTTTTTCCTTTTTTGCAGACGGAGGACATGGTGAACCGACGGTCTTCAAAAACATCAGGGGGCTTAGACTGGCGCCGGTGCCAGCGGACGTTGCAGGAGCTGGATGAGGTGCTAGCACACCTTGAGGCACTATTCTCTCTTAGCCATGTTCCCCGTGTGCTTTTCCTGCTGGGTGGGTCTATCATCCTTCCCAGTGAGCTGTACGAGGTCAACATGGAAGCGGTGGCTGTTGGAGCCGGGGAAAACAGCTTAAGGACCTCAAGCTGTCTAAGACAGCTCTTCCGGACTCTCTTTGTGGCTGACCTGTTGTCAGATGCCAAGTCTGTGCGTCTCATGACCACCACGGTCATGGCTCTGGGGCACAGGGATTGTGGCGTGACTGGGTTTAAACCCAAAGTGGATTTTAAATTTCCCACAAAAGTGAAAAGGCAAGTCATCTCTATAGCTAGTGATTTGTCACTTGCTGGGGAACTAGAAAAAAGTAAGAGAGACCTAGAGGACTATATATGGTTTCAGGCCCCTGTCACTGTGAAAGGATTCTGTAAATGATGAGTAACAGATTTCAGGGAATGTTGGAATACAATTCACTCCATATTCTCAGGGATCACTGGCCAAAAAGTATATGGGCTATCGTTTTTTTTTTTGTTTGTTTTTTTGTTTTTTTTTAAATATGCTTTATTCAGGAATTTTGTGTAAACTTTGTTTTAAAACTTCAGATTATTTATGCCATGTTTACATTGTCATCAGCTAATCCATCTATATTTTACAGTACACAGTGGTGATTTTCTGTTTAATATTCTGGGCTGCTACTCACTTTGAGACCATTTGTACCAATTTTTTTAAGTCACTTAATTAAAACCATCTGCTAAATGGTAGCTTCTGTAAACTGATGAATGTACACAATTTTAAGTCACTTAAAATGAATGAATGAATTGTGTTTTTAGGCTTTAATGAAATTTAATACTTCCCTTTGCATTTGGTGCTACATCTTTTGTGCTGTGCTTTTATTTGTATTTCCATTTACTTACAAAAGAACATTCAAGGTCAGGGTTCATTAAACTTATTGAAATGACAAACTGATTATTGTAGTGTAAGTGTATATTGTAGTGTAACGTGAAACCATGTTTCTCTTTAGCAAGCAAATTTTAGCTTTTGAAACTTGAGAAATGTTTACTGACTTTAACAGCATAGAGTAAAAAAGTATATCTGTAGAGTCTTTATGCACAAAACTTGCAAAAAGTATGCAAAATTATATTGTACAGAACTTTTTATATAACTTAATTTGGTTCACTGAAAAACCTTGGATTTTTAACACTAAATGAAATTATCAGAGCAGTGCATGCTATGTTTCTTAAGATACTGGAATAAAGCAGTTATTTTTGGCCTTTGCTCTCAACTTTCTCCACAAACTGAATGATGTCATTAGCCATAATCTGGGGTTCTTCAAAGGCAGCGAAGTGTCCCCCTCGGCTCATGTAGGTGAAAGAACGCACGTCTGTAAACCGTGAGCTGGCCCAGGCCCTAGGACAGTGAAGTAGCTCATCAGGAAAGGCAGCCAGGCCAGTGGGCACAGACACACTTGTCCTTTAAGGGAAAGGGGGACAAAAATTAGCCATAATTTTTTTTTTTATAAATAAGTTGCAAAGAATTACATTTTTTGTGTGTGTGTGTAATTATATATTTTTATGTTGAAAAATCAAATTGACGTTAAAGCAAACATTTTGACCATCTTTTTATGATGAGTATTCACTTCAGGACATTACAAAGATTTCTGAACTTACACTCTGTCCACCCTTGTCTTGAAGTCTTTCTTCAGGTTCTCTTTGTAGAAGCGCATGGAGGGAATGATGGAACATGTGGTCCAGTAGATCATGACATTTGTAAGGAGATCGTCAAGACTGAACTTTCTTCAGTAGAACAAAAATAATTTAATTAAAATTGAACTAAACCCTTGGCTGGAGTTTGCTAGTTATTCATCCAAGTTCAATGAATGAACCTTTGAACTTTCTTAAAATATCCTAAAAAAAAAAATGTATCATGGTTTTCACAAAAATATTAAACAGTACAACCGTTATTAGCACTGATAAGAACAAATATTTCTTGAGCACCAAATCAGCATATTAGGATGATTTCTGAAGGATCTTGCAACACTAAAGACTAGAGTAATTATGCTGAAAATTCAGCTGTCATCACAGAAATAAATGACATTTTAAAAATATATTTAAATAGAAAACGGAAGCGTGTTTATTTAAATCTTTGCAAAAAAATAATTGCACCTCTCTGTGATGAATCTCTTTACCTTTCCAAACCTCCATCTTCCAAGTCTCTGTTTCCCAAGTCTGTCCAGGAGGAGAATTTCTCCAAGATATATGCAGCCAATCCAACTGGAGAGTCGTTCAGTCCACATCCTGCAGGAATGACAAAATGCACAAAATAAAAATATTTTTAGAACAATGAAGTATTAATTTGCATGACCCAAAAGCATAGTATAATATTCCTCAAGTAGTGTTGTCAAAAGTACCGGTACAAGTCGATAGGCCTACTAACATTTTGAAAGTGTGACGACAGCATTTTTGTATACCGGGAGTACCGCAGTACAGGGTACATTCGGTACTCCCTGATAGGGCTGTGGCAGTATTTACGTGAATATGAAGTAAAGCACAAAGCCTTTTTTTTTCACAAAAGAAATAATAGGTTAGCAATTAAATGTGACATTGCAGCCATGAAAACATAAGGATTCAGGCCGAATGAGAGAGGTACGTGAGTCCATAAATTTAAGCTTTGTATTCCGTTTTGTGAGTCGCGATCTGGTCACCCGGTTATCAGTTTTTTTTAACAGTGTTCCATTAGTTATTCCACTGAACATGGACTCTTCTGTTTCCTTTCTTAAATCTTCACTCACACAGGGGATTATAAACGTTTCTTCCTTTTGTTCGCTTTTAGGCCTATTCTATACGCATTCTTTACTGTGGTAAAGTAGAAAAACACCGTAGGACAAACCTTTTTGCTTGCACGTCAAATTCTATTTAACACAGTTTGTGCTTGTTATTAGACTTTATAAGACGCGTCAAGTTTATGCGTTTCACACACACGATTTTACTTTCACTTTCTCTGGCAGCGCAAAACCCAACATAGCCTAGATGTCTGAAGATAAAACTCGCTCTTCAGACCTTTCACAACAAGTGTCAGTTGTTTGTAACATCAGGAGATAACATGAAGATATTATTAAAGAGAAATGGTCTCTTTCCTGCTCGTGTCCTACATCCCTCTCAAAGTGCATAGGGGTAGGCTATATGAGGCATCTGTGTGGAAATGTAAAACGGATGTTTTTTAATTAATATTTAACTTTATTATTATTTAGGTTACCATTATTTACTCATATTTATTTAATAGTTTTACAGGCTGTAATGCGTTGTTTCACTGACTTAAGTGCTTAAACACGCACGTCTGTTACAAAATGTATGTTCGAACATTTGTTTCATTTTTTTTATATTTCAAAATGTATTTAATTGAGGTATATATACACACACAAAAACACACACTCCAAATGTTTATATGTATTATTTACTTATGATTACCATCATAAATAATAAAGTAATTTAATGTAATATATTTTTAAAAATAGTTAAATAAAATAGTAAAACAGTTTCAACAGATTTTCCTGTGGTACCGAAATTGGTACCGAGAACCGTAAAATTTGAATGGTATTGGTACAGATTACTGGAATTTTGGTACCCTGACAACACTAGTCCCAAGAATTACCTGCTGTGTCCGGTTTTGTGCCTTGAATGTGTAAATAGCCAGTTTCTCTCATTATATCATATATATTCTTCTCCATGTAAGGATAGAGTCGTCTGACATCTTCCTTTGTGAAGCCAACCAGGAACGGCAGGTAGCGACCAATGGCTAAGGAGAGGAGCTGTCCGAAGCTGTCTGTCCTGGCAATGACCATGTTCAAGTGTAGACCACGAACACACCTTATTTTAAAGAGAGCAATAGGCAACTTTTTAATTGACAATAAACACTATTAGAAAATGTATTGCTCTGTATTATTTAAACATGTAAAAAGTGACAAATAATATAATTCATGTCATAAAAAGGACTGATTAAAGGGTGTGAAACTCCTACTCTGGCTTCATCTGAGCCATGTTGCTGGTAATGAATGCTCCCCAGTCTCCTCCCTGCACGTAAAACTCAGTGAAGCCCAGTCTTTCCATCAGCTTATGGAAAATGCGGGCAGCCTCCATAGTGTTAAAACCTTCACGTCAAATAGAAAGAATAGCAGGTTTATTTTCCATTTTAAATCTATTTACAGATGTTGAGATTGTATATTATCTGTATGCCATCAAGTAAAAACAATAATTTATAAACCTTTAAAGACAAACTTACTGTGAGCTATGAGGTTGTTAATACATGGTATTTGCTTCTGCTGAAGCTGTCAGACCGCATTATTTTAGCTTATTTTCAAAATAATTGTTTAACAGCGGAATTCCTGGTGAAAAACTACATTACCCATGATGCACAAAATTACACCTCAGAGAGTTGATTCAAACAAACTCAAGCTCCTTCGACATTTCTCTTTAAAAATTCTCATTTTAGACTTCTTATTCGTGACTGGTGTTTTGTTTTGTGCTTCTGCGTTCATCATTACATCATGCGTTGGATCAGAGGTCACTCTTCCACCAGAACTATACTCGCGTACGGCCATTGCCGGAAGCCAGTTATTATAGTTTATAAAGTTTTAAATATAGATATTTATCTTACAAAAACCCACTGCTTCGCTTCAGAAGGACCTTTTTTGGGCTTCAAAATCTCGAGCGCCAAGAGCCAGGATATTTTTTAATATAACTCTGATTGTGTTTGTCTGAAAGATCATATACACCTAGGATGGTATGAGGCTGAGTAAATCAAAAAAACTTTTGCTTCAAATCAATGTTTGTAGCTGATTAGCTTGGTTCATGGCTTATAACTCTTTAACAAAGACTTTTTTTAAATTCCTATGGGAAGAATGGAAAAAATACTTCCGGAACCAGCTCTGCTAAAAAAGGTGGCAGGCACTGTTGCACTCTATTGCCTAGTAGAATTTGTTCTAGCTACCTGTTGCTATAACTCATTGCATGCTGGCAGACTTACCTTTTTTACAAGCATAGCAGGTGGGTTAGATTTATGTTTGTTTTTTGTTTTGTTTTGTTTTTTTAGTTCAAATAGACCTACACTGGGGGAAAAAATGTGATTTGGCACCATCCACCCTCTTCCCACCATGCACTGGGGCAGCAATATATTGTTGCATTAACCATTTGACAGTTTTCATTACATTGCTGTTGTTGATTTTGTCACCACATTTAGTCATGATGAGTTTGTTCCTCTATTAAAATGGAATGTTAAAGGTGGGGTATCCATTTTTTCAACTACACTGTTTGGAAGTTAGTGAGGCTGGTACCAACAACAAACGGGGGGGGGGGAAACGCAGAAAAAGAGATGAGACAGAATACAAAAGAGCTCAAAAGAATATCACTGGAATGAAGGTTTATGACTGGGCAAGTTCTTTAGGACCTGCGTTAATATTAGAAAAGCTTTCCAGCGCTGGAGAGAGCTAAGCAGAAAGGCCTGAAAGCTGCTGTGCTGTTGGTGATTAACAACAAACTCTTGTGTTCTGTACATTCATTTTCTTGTGCTTCCTTGTCGTTCTTTCATCAACTGTGCTTTATTTTTTGTGAAGCATTTTGTTGCACGTCAACTGTGATACATAGACACTCGCTCTCGTATTACGTGTGTAACAGTGGCCAGATAGTGAGAGTTGTGCAGGTAACTGTGCACTGTGCACTGACGATCGCTAGAGAATGCGGTGTTTAGCATCATTGTTAGTGCACTCGCCTCGCATGCCAGCAGCAGATGGGCCGGGGTTCGAGACTGACTCGGAGCAGGGTGGTTAGGATTGGAGAATGAGTTTTGGAGGCGGAGCACTGAAGAGAAGGGTGGGTTTGTTTGGGTTGATTTCAAATATCAACAATGTCCAACAGCGTGGTTGAAAAAAAACATACCCCACCTTTAATGGATTTCAAGTGTTTTTAGTCTAGAGTCTACATACATTGTAGTTTAAAACTACAACGCACATCTTGAATGATGTGCAAATAAATAGCTTAATTTGCATTGAATTAACACAATAAGTTTTTAAGTCATGGCAATCTGAAATCACAAATATTACTTAAAACGATTATATGAATAGCCATGCAAACACATTTTTTACATACAACAATAAAAACTCCACTGAGTGATTACACAGAAGAATGCTGTGGAGTTGCAGGAATCTGGTGAAATGCATGACATGACCTCAAAATGACTAGGCACTTTGCACAACGACAAATATGGTTTAACCGCAGTATGACGCTGTGCTAGCATTTCTAAACTCTAAACATACCCTGTTCCGCACTTGATGCATTCAAATGTCTGCATAATGGAGTTCTTTTCCAGACAAAGCAGTATTGAACTTGACAAATAATAGTGCTTATGTAAGTTCTAGCTACCCGTTGCTATAACTCATTGCATGTTGGCAGACTTACCTTTTTTATGTGGCGCTTCAGAGTAGCCGTAGCCTGGAATGGAGGGACAGATGACCTCAAAGACCACATCTGAATCTGTCTTAGTGAGCAAGGGCAGAATCCCGTAAAACTCATAAAAGGATCCAGGCCAGCCGTGAACCATCATGAGAGGGAGAACTGTCTGTCCAATCTTCTGAACAGGCCTCACATGAACGAAATGCACATCTATACCTGATAAGCAGTATGGAATTTCACTAAAATGTTCTAAGAAACAAACAGCTTAAAATACACATAAACACATTTTGTGAATGCATGATGTGGGACTTGAAAGATAAAGTAAAAATTGCATACTTTGTTACGACAGGTTATCTAGTCAGGTAAATGATATCCTTTAAAATTGTTATGTGCTTACCCTCAATTTTGGTTTTGAAGTGAGGATACTGGTTAATCAACTTCACCTGCTTCTCCCAGTCAAACTCCTGCCTCCAATAGGAGACCACCCGTCTAAGATAAGACGAGTTAAATCCATAATGAAACCGGGAATCCTCCAGCGGATCCGTGAAGCGTGTTTGATCAATGCGTCTGTGCAGATCCTGAAGAAAACAGTGCAGTTAATGATGATATAAATATATAGTGGTTAAGTGAGTGTGTGCTAAATACATGTATGTAAGCGGAAAAGAATGATCTTGTGGGGATTTGTGAAAAACCTATTATTTGATTCTGAAACTGTTGATCCATGTGAGATTCGTCACCCAAAAGATGCTGACTTGCATTATGCACTTGAAAAAAACATTATTACTGTTCAGGTGGTTGTGCACCCACCTCTATCTCTTCCACCGAGGTCTTCACTACAAATCTGTGAATGGCTTCATCTTCAATTATAGGCTTCTCCCCAGCTCCCCACCAGCCATCTCCAATTGGTATCGTTTTGGGGCTTTGCTTCCATGCTAAGTAGTACAAAAGAGCTCCAACTCCAGCAGAAGAGAGTGCTAGGAGCTGTAGTTTAGACTGATCAAGGTTGCCAAGGGTCTCTCTAAAAGTGAAGAAAGTTAGTTGACATGTTGAAAAAAAAAAAACAAAGATTTGAAGGCTACACGATTTACCAGTCTGAACAGATTTTAAAACATTAGGGCCCGATTTCACAGAAAAGGCTTAGAGATTAAGCCAGGATTAGGCCTTAGTTCAATTAGGACATTTAAGTAGCTTTTATAATTGTGCCTTAGAAAAAAACAACATTACTGGTGTGAATCTTGAGACAAAACAATGGCACTGACATACTTCAAGATATGTCAGAGCAAGTTGTCTGTTTCATTACATTGCTGTTGTCACCACTTTTAGTCAGGTGTTGTCATGAGTTAGTTCCTCTATTAAAATGGAATTTTAAGGGATTTCAAGTGTTTTTAGTCTTGAGTCTACATATATTGTAGTTTAAAATGAGTACTCTGATCTTCATGGGGTTTTTAAAAAAATAAAAAAACATGAGGCAACGCACATTATATTTAATGTTGTGCAAATAAAGAACTTAATTTGCATTGAATTAACAGAATAATTAAGTTAAGTAACTTGGAAATTTGAAATCACAAATATTACTTAATTAAGTAAATGAACGCAACTCAAAATAGTCATGCAAACACATTTTTCACATACAACGAAATCTCTATTCAGTGATTACACAGACGAATGCTGTGGAGTTGCAGGAATCCAGTGAAGTGCATGAAATGACTCGAAATGACTAGGCACTGCACAACGACGACGGGTGGTTTAACCGCACCTTATAGTATGACACTGTGCTAGCATTTCTAAACTCAAAACATACCCTGTTCCGCAGTTTTACTCACTTGATACAGTCAAATGTCTGCATAATGGAGTCCTCAAAACCCATCGTACGTTATGTAGCGAGTCTTTTCTAGATAAAGTTGTACTGAACTTGAGAAATAATAGTGCTTATGTAACATTCAAAGTGCAGAAACGTTCAAGAAGAAGGCTGTTTTTCCCCCAAAGATCCCAGTTACGTGAAACCCCGCCCCTCTGCCGATTTCATTGGCCAACTCAACACGTAGTCACCTGTCAAAAAGTTAAGACATGGATGGATAGATTTGCGACGACAAAAAGTAATGTTATACACTATCTGTCAGGATGTGCCAACGCTGGTTAAGGTTATGGCGTAGGGTATTTTAAGGTTAGTAGTTGTTTTAGTGTTGTGTAGGCATGCAGCGCTGTGATTGACACGACCAATGAAATCTTTAGAATCGGCTGCGGGGCGGGGTTTAAAGCAAGTGGCGCTCACTGTGCTGATGACTTCCAGCTTCCCCTCTCTGGACACAATGAGTGTAGCATGACCTAGTCCAGCTCTACCTCTGTGGACCTAGCGGGTGGAGTTGTGTTTAGTGATAGGGTTATTATGAGTATGACAGGGTGTGTTTGGACCAAATACTATAGATATAAAAGGACGGTTCACTCCTATTACTTATGAATGGGAGAAACTGCGACGGCGGAATATGTTCCGCCTTCTAAGTAAAAGAGTCAATAGCTAATTGGTAAAGTCAGTGTACTGCAGCTGCCGTTCGAAGCTCCGGTTCCCATAGAAACCTGGGACTCATGCCTCGTGCTTAGGACTGCACATGAGCAAATAAGCTTTTTTGACGCTATCTGAGCATAAGAAACAACATTTATGGAACAGTTCGTGTCAGATTTTGTTGCTGATTTGAAATATGTTATTTAATTGTGTGTTAGCAGTGTCGCTTGCTTTTGTCCGGTCCAGAGCCTCACAACCTAGCGGGCGGTTATGTTTAGTGATAATGATATGGGTTATGAGTATGACAGGGTGTGTTTGGACCAAAGACTATAGATATGGGGAAGAGACTAATTAAAAAATACATAGAGCAAATATTCTGAGTGAAACTCTCTAACTCTTCAGATAGGGGTATTCTCTGCTTTATTGTTACTTTTATTTCCTATGCATTCCATTTTTTAATGTATTTGTTTCCTGTAAAGCACTTTGAATTACCATTGTGTATGAAATGTGCTATATAAATAAACTTAACTTGCCTTGCCTTTTTTTTTTTTTTTTTTTTTAATATGCTTCCAGTAAAATTAACATAATGTTCTGTAGCTTGCAATATACACTTACATATCAGTATGTGAATCAACAAATGGGTCTCTGACTAACTGTCATTTTCCAATTATATAAGGTGAGGTGATAATGTTTACATCAATCATAATGTTGCAGCTCAAGTCTCCTGGACAGTGGGTCTCCGGGATGAGGGTTTGAAAAACTGAGGGGCAAAGTTTTTGGAAACACTGGTCTAAAATTAACTTATTTTAACTATGTTAAAATCCTGCAGCCAGTTGCAACAAAGCCCTTTAACAATCCTTAGTGATTATCCCTGTTCAATTATAGCTACAATATGCAGTTCCTTATAAATTAAGGGGTTTGTTGCAACCATATTCACTGTGATTTCAAAAAAGTGATGTCAATGTCTGCCTGGTTTCTAGACTACTTATTGTAAAATAATCATAGAAACTCTGCGGAAGGAAACTGCAAGCACAATCCCTCTTTTACTTTCTGTAAATAACAGTGATTAGTTTAGTTGTAGGAATCAATCATTAGGCAATTTCACACAATGCACTGATTCAATTTAGTGATCAGGAACTGAGACAAAAAACACAATCTCAAATTTTAAAAATTACAAGTTACAGCAGCAGTAGTTTTTTTCTTTTTACTTCTTTTAGAACATAAAAACTGTGGTTAAAAAAATCCCAGACCACAAACTTACTGTAATAATCATTGTGGTCTCACTGTGATTCCACCTGAGGTTAAACCCTGTTTATTCAGTAAGTTCAAATATGAATTATTCTGTAGGAATGAGATTTCTAAAAGAGTTACAGTAAATTAAACAAATGTCAGACTTCTCTTAAGTGGCACCATTTTGACACTCTGATAAGTTAAGAGAACACTTAAACTAGAGAAAAGTGGGTTTTGTTTACAGTGCATATTGTTCAACAAGGAGTTCTATTTTGTTTTATAGAGGGAACAGAAACTGTTATTTTGTGTTACTTTGCCCCTGCTTTGGTTGAGATTACAATAGCAGGGATTTAGATTTATAAAACCAAAACATAAGCCATAAAGACCTGCAAATCATGCTTACTCAAGTTGCAAGGGACAACAGAATTTTAATTGCCGTTAGAAACATAAAGAAAGAGGGGTTTACAAAAATTAAAACCCAGCTGATGTTTAAGAGAGCAGGCTTTAATGGTAGAGATAATTCAATTAGGGTTATAAAAGCACAAGTTTTTAAAGATTTATTCAAATGTTTCTAAAAAAAACAAAAAAACAAAAACATTCAAATGTATACAACCAACAAAGCATCAAAATATCACGACAAACATCTCAGCTAGGTGGAGCAGATACCTGAATAGGCTAAAAAAAAACCACAACACATGAGAAAACAAACAAACTTAAATATACTTATAAACCGAAATTAAGTAATTCCAATGTTTTTTAAAGATCAATATGAAATTGTCTGCAAAACATTATGTAAAGATGCAGACTAGAAAAGTATTCAAATACAGTACTCGCTTTGCAGGCGCTGTAATTAAATTAAAAAGAGAGAAAAGAAGTTTGTTTGTTTTTTTAAACCCGTTGTCCCTCCCTACAACTGCGATTGGTGGATGGGCGAGGCCCCGCCCCCATTCGCAGCGCGTTTGTTTATATAATCTCAGGCAGCATATGTGGATCCACCCAGACTTGTCGACATAACGAAGAATCAAAACAGACCGAGTCAATTGATACAGCTTAAATATGTATCTTAAGATGATTGTGCCGTTTTTGGCGGTGGTTTTGGCCGTGGCGAGCGCTGGGTTGGTTGGAGGTCCTGTGGATGCAAACATGAGCGAGGAAGGAGCCCAAAGTGCGTTACAGTTCGCAATGGCCCAGTACAACAGACAAAGCAACGATGCGTTTGTGAGTCAGGTTTCCGAAGTCATCAAGGTTCAAAAACAAGTAAGTACTTTAAAATTTTGTTTTGTCATCTTGTACACTCGGAACTTCGCTAAATCACACCCAGTGATAAACGTACTTTGTCATCAAACCTGATTTCATTAAACAAACCTGTTAAGAGTAAGACGGGCCCTGTGACAGTCACTAAGGTGTGACAAATAACTGCATAAAAATAAACAATATACTAATAAATGTATAACAAATAACTGTTTGAATGTTTATTTCTTAAACTAACTAGTAGTTATTTTTGTTACTATTAATAGTAAGTATTTCAGTAGCGACTAGTATCTTTTTCATCTTAACTATAGCCGTATGCCTATAAAATTCAATGGCAAACCGTTATTAACAATGGAATAAGGTACTTGTCAGTGATTTGTAACACTGTTATGAAGAAGTACTAGTAAGAATAAGTATCTAATGAATAGTTAGAAGTTGGAAAATATACTAGCAATAATGATGGAATAAATAAAATAATATATATGTTAAAAAACAAGATTTGTACAAAGGTCTGAGCCCTTGAAATTTTTACCAGTTCTATGCAGAGCAATATACAAAGAGACCACTAGAATTGTTGGTCCCAACATGGAAACTATTTATTTTATAGGCCACATATGGGAAAAAATTATTTTAAGACCGTAAAGGATTTGTCAGATGAGATGTTTTGAATAGTATTTGAAGTATTACCAATATTTTTGAAAATTGACAAAACGATAAAAAAAAAAATAATAAAAAAATACCATAAATCAAATTTTCCTGCTAAAAATGTCCTCTTTGTTCACATCATGATATGTTGCTTTTACACATTAGTTGATGTAGGTTGCTTTGTGACACATTACATCAGGGTTGACCCAGCTATGTCTGAACATGTTTCTGGTTGACGCTCTAGGTTGTCTCTGGCCTGAAATACATCTTTACTGTGAAAGTGGGCAGAACCAGCTGCAGAAAGGATGGAGTTGAAACCCTGTGTGCTATTCATGAGGACCCCAGTGTTGCACGGGTAAGACACACTGTCTAATTTACAGTATTGCAGTTACCTGTTTGCATTTCTCAATTTCCATATTAAAAGAGATTGCTGTTTTTCTTTTAGGTCACTACGTGCGAAATAGAGGTCTGGAGCCAGCCATGGCTAAAATCAATTAAAGTCCTTAAAAACACCTGCATGTAGAGCATTTTTCTAGTGCAGTTTGGGGGTTTTAACATTCATGCAGCAATAAAATGTACTTGTTATTGCTAATTATGCTGAACTAGAAGTCTTTACTATTGATAAAATAGGAATTATATTTGTCATGATAACATTTGATGTCAGCAACAAATCATGATATAAGAATGCTTTACTAACACAATAATCATGTAATCACATTAGACACAATTGCTCTGAAAAAGTCTGATTTGTAAGAATTTCTAAATAATAAACGCATGTTCTGATATTTGTTCATCCTTTACTTATTAAAACATGGTTGAATGAGATATGTCTGTGCAGTTTTTTTTTTTTTGTTAAATTCATTTTGGGAGTCATATTGATTTGGAGGATAACGAACACTATTATTTTGTGTATGCATACATAAAGAAAACAATAATCCAACCATAGTATTTATGTGATAACAGTTATAGGAGTGTAAGTACCAGAACTGATATATTTGTATATGATGTTTTAATGTTTACAGTTTTATAAATGCCACAATCTTGCACTTACACTTTTCCTCTGAATATGAAATTAACCTCTGCACAATTACTGCATTGATACAAGCATTTTGATACATGTTTTTTTGTTTGTTTGTTTGTTTTTGTTTTGTTTTTTGCCACAACTGCCAAAGAGTTTGATCAGCTATATATTTTATGTTTATATTAAATAAAATAAAATAAGGGAAGGATAATAATGCTATTTTATTTGTTTCAATAATCCTTATGGTGTTTGTTAAGCAAGTGGTGTACAGAAATGTATACTAATAAAAGATAGATATTGCACTGTAGCAATGTAGTAGAGCGTATAGCAGCATTATTTTATTTTAACTGCAGCTAAATACTTAGCTATGAAGCTAATCTATAAACATATTACCAGAATCACAGTTCACCCAAAAAATGAAAATTCTGTCATCATTTACTCACCCTCAAGTTGTTTCAAACCTGTATGACTTTATTTCTTTTGCTGAACACAAAAGAAGATAATAAGAATATGGTTAATCAAACAGTTGATGGACCCCATTGCCTTCCATAGTATGGAGAACAAAAAATACCATGGAAGGCAATGGGGTCCATCAGCTGTTTGGTTTCTGACATTCTTTAAATTATCTTCTTTTGTGTTCAGCTGAAGAAAGAAATTTTATTTTTTGGTGAACTATCCCTTTAAATACAGGTTCTGAAATGGAAACAGAACATTTCCTAGTTCACTGGTCCAAATATAATTGACATCTCACTTGTCTATGAATTAAAAACAGGGAAAATAAATGTTTGCATTTTATATATAGATATAGTACATACAAACAGTAGCTATTACTTTAACTTTACATGAATAGTTATTAGTGACTTGAACCCGATAATGGCGTCTCTTTGATAACAGTGCTCTGCTCTCGTTCAGCTTCATGGCTAAAGTAGCGACTCGCGTCCAAGTCATTACTGTAGCCCCCTCTGTTGGTGAAAATAAGCACTATAACAATTGCTCTAACCAGATTTGCAGTGCTTTTCTGGGTGTTTTGTACATGCTGTCGAACGGCTCCAGTCGGGGACAGGACAACAAAAAAACGGGATTATCCCGAGGAAACATGAAAATGTTAAATTCAGATGAGTTAAAAATTGCAGAGACTACTTTATATGCGCATCTGCCTAAATCCATAAAGGTAAGTAAGTACTATGTTTACTTTATTGTATGTCACAGCAAAACGTGAATTGTAATGCTTTTAGAATCCTGATGGTTTTTAGGTGTATGGATTTGTTTTCGCTATAAACAGACGGAAACCACACACTTTGGAGGTATTGGTGGATACGTGGCCAGCTTTTACCACTATCATTGTTCGACCAGATCCAAATGTGAGATTGCGTTGTTTATATTAACTCTCCACAACTTTGTCCAACTAAATCACTTTTATGTCAACATCACTAATGTTCGTCTGAAATCATTAGAATAATCGAGCAAAGGACTTTATGAAGAAGGTGACTCTATACAGTACAGATGAAGAAGTCCTGAGAAGAATGCTGACTGTGGAAAATGCAATTGACTGGAGCACATACTTCTTAATAGGAGGTATGCCCCCCCCCCCCATATTATGTTATATTATTAATGTGACTTATGGTTATTTTAATAACATTAATTCTAGGATGTGATCTACGTCATTCACCAATGCTGAAGGAAATTGCTGCTTCTAGGGGTGTCACTATGAAAGGGTTCTCTTTAGTGCACCTTATGATATTAACTGATCCCAGTCATTTACCTGAGCTCATTACCAGGTAAGATGGTCCCTATATTTTATGTTTTAAAAGGTTCTTTCGTCAACTATATAAATATCTATCTGTGTTGCAATACGATGCATTTAAATAAAAGCTTGGATAATGATTAAAATTTTCCTTTATATCTTCGCTTCCTTCCTCAGTGACCTTGAGACCAGAGTGTCTGTCCTGAACGAGTCACATGCCGATGTAGTTAACAAGACTTGGAAATTTGGTGGGGATGACAAAGGTTACAGGAACATCCTGAATCTCATCAGCCATTTCCCCACATGCTGCATAACAGATGACAACAACCAGCCTGTGTCCTGGGTACTGATGTATGATTACTGTGCCATAGGAATGTTGTACACTCTACCAGAGCATCGTGGGAAGGGATATGCCAAAACCCTGATCACTACAATGGTGAAGAAGCTTCATTCTCAAGGTTATCCTGTGTACTGTTTCATTGAAGAATGCAATCAGCTTTCCTACAAACTTTTTACAAGCCTTGGTTTTACAGAGGACCCCTCTTATAGGGCTGCCTGGTATGAATTCATTTGTTAGAATGAATACTCACCACTACTGCTGTTTGAACATCATCATGAAATCAAAATGAACAATTCTAATTTTTTAATGGAATTCTGCATTGTTTATTATAAATTATTTAGTTGTGCACATCATTATGTTTTGAAAATTCAAGTGCCCATGTAATCTTTAATCAAAAACTTCCTCCTCACAACTGATTACGTGAAGGTGCAGTCACATACAAAAATATCTATTTTATACACAGTTGTAATATTTTTTATACATTTTGATGATGACATTGTGATCTAGAACTTTCACTAAAATCTTTTAAGAATGAAGGTCAAACCACCAAACCTGTTTGAAGATCAGAATTGAGGATTATGCATGCATGAAGTAATGACACTACTTGCCTCATGTTAGAGGAAATCTGTGCAATGATCATGTGTTAAGTTGAGTTATTGGAGAATACCTGAGCAATTTCCATTTTAAATGAAAAAGAATGAACATAAATACATTTACACAAATGTAATAAAACAATATGCCATCCAGAGTTGTATTTTGCTGGAAATTATTCAGTTTCTCAAATATATTTATAAACTAGCCATAAAATGGTAATATTTTAATGATGTAAAATAATTCTAAAAATAAAAAAAATGTCTGTGGCAAACTTGTGGCTGCAGTAGCATCTTAATTCATAATTTTGTGGGGGAAATTTTTTTTTAAAATTTATTTGTAAGGTGGGATTCTCAATGCTAGTGTTTCCTCAAATTACTCATTTCATTTTCTTTTCTTTCTTTTTTTCAATGGTACCAGTATAATAATATTTCCTGCATCTGGAGACAAAGGTAAAATCACTATTATTGAACCCACTGGCACACCATACCACACAGCTACAATTTTGGGGGAATCCATTTTATGTTATGTTTTCCTAATTTATAGCTAATCTTTAGCGAAAAATACACATGGTTCTAATTTATCATCAAGAATTAAGTTTCTGCATAAAGACCTGCATAAACTTGCCTTGACACAGAATTTTATCTGTCATGTAGCAGACATGCACATAATGGATCATATATGTTCATATAAAATTATTTGTTTACAAAAATAAATAAATGAAGGAAACTATTCCATACACGGAGGGCGCTGTAGATTTTATGCGTTGCATGAGCTTTTGTGAAATGAAACTTTTGCAAAACCACGAACCGCAACCCCTTCCTGCCTACTTGCTTAATGGGAAGGGTTGCCAGGTCGTTACAAAATTAGTCCAATGGCCAATCAAAAATAGCCCAAAACTATCCCATTGACAACATCCCAAACATCAAAAATCAACATATGCCATTCCCATACCCAAAACACATATTTACCGAAGAAATAAACCCGCAGCAAAGTTTAGAAGTAGCCCATTTCCGCGGTAAAACAGCGGACTTGGCAACCCTGGAGCTGGGTCTGTTCTATGAGTCTTTTAAATGCACTGCGAGCAATACAAGTAGACACGCAGACTCCGAGAGAAGCTCGTGCAAGAGAGCCCACACGATGCGTCAGCTGACTACAGAGGATCTGAAGACCCTGGAAGTAGACCTTAAAACCTACTTTCCACAGTCGCTGCAGGTAATAAAGTATCTCACCTTCAAATGATCCTATAAGCAGCATAAGTTTCCTAACAAACTTAATACTAAAAAAATACAAAATTTCATATAATGCTTTACATGCAACTCAACTGTCAGAGGTAGCAGTAAGCGTCGTCATTTGCGACGCACTGACTGCATACCTTTAATTTTGACTTGCTTTATATTTTTTATACTTTGTCCTGGTCCTGGATATATACAGGTATATGGATGTATTGTCCAACTCAACAGAACTGGACAGAGAGCTGATCCTGTTAGTGTGTTTGTTGACCTGTGGCCAGACTACAGAGTTGTACTCATTAAACCAGAATTTCGTGAGGTATCAGGAATATTTAGAAATGTAAATGATTGGTTAAATATTTTACAATAGTTCAGAATAGGTTCAACAACTCGTTTTCTTTCTTTCTTTTCTACAGACGGGAGACCTTTTCAAAGACTTGACTGTGTTTTCAAAAAACGATATCTACCTCAGAGACCTGTTGGCACAGATAGATGTCATTGATTGGAAGATGTATATTTGCTTAGGTACTTGCATCTCTTTTTTGCTATTTTTCACATTAGTATAAATCTCTCAAAACCTTGAAGTCTCACATTTTTTCCATTTAAATTGTCTCAAGCCGCTGAGCTTCATCATGAGATGCTGCTGGAAGTTGTGGCAATAAACAGAGATGTACCTGTGGAGAAAAATGCCGTGTGCCACATGTTGGTCCTTCGAGAGCCATTAAAACATACACAAGTTGATAGGTGAAGTATATCATTAACGCCACACTTCAGACATACAATTTTATGGCAGTTCATAGTTTAATGCTATGTTCAGTAATATGTCACTGAGTACAAGCACTGTAACTGAAATGCAACCTTTTATTGGCCCTTCGGTTGTTGTCAACATCATTGTATCTCACTCTTAACCCTCTGTTGGTCTTAAGTCATTTTAGACCGAAAAACTTATGTTTTGATTTTTCTTAATGTATTTCATTGAAATGTTATTGCGGACATGATTTGAAAAGGCTAAATGGTCTTTAAAAAATTGTCAAACATGATCTTCATGGTCAAAAATGAATGTCATAGGATATGAATGGGAAAATACAGACAATAATCTTCTTTGATAATGTCTAAAATATATATCCAAATGCAAAACCTAATAAAAGTAAGTAATAATGTCTGAAAACATCCTTATAAGCAACTAGAGATTACACAGCCCCATAATGGCATGTAGTGCATCATGGTATTGCTTATGATTTTCTGTTTCCCACCACATGACTCCAATCTGCTTTCCATGCATTGAATTTATAAATACCTTTTTAAAAACTAAAATTCCTTGAAACTTCAAGCTTTTTAAACAACTACAAACTTTCTGTCTAGAAAACAAAGTTTGTCTTTCAAGCATTTTAATCTAGTTCATTCTAATATTTGTATTATTTTATATAGAAATAAATGGTGCATAATTTAGAGAGGTTGTCTAGTACCATAAAATTCCCTCAAAATACAACATATTAAACAAACTATACTACAATCATTTCATAACAAATGTTACGCTCATTTCATTTGGACTGTATTGACCCCTAAGTGAGGAATATCAGGTTAAACTAAAATTTGTTTTCTTTTTCCTGCAGTTCATCACTGAAGCTGTCTTCTCTCAATGAGTCTCATCTCGAACTAGTGAACAGTACCTGGAAGTTTGGCTGTGAGCACAGCAAACTAATGATTAAGAATATGATTTTGAACTTTCCCTCTTGTTGTGTTCTGGATGCAGATGATCAACCAGTAGCATGGATATTAACTTATTCCTCCTGTGCTCTGGGAGTGTTGTACACTGTTCCAGAACACAGAGGAAAAGGTTATGCAAAAGCACTGGTCACCATTATGTCAAAGAGACTCCACTCTCAAGGTTATCCAGTTTACTGTTTTATAGAGGAGGAGAACCAGTTATCCTACAGGCTCTTCACAAGCCTGGGTTTCACAGACGAACCGGATTACAGGGCAGCCTGGTTTGTATTTAATGATTTTTAGAGCAGAAATCAAAATTGTTTAGCTTCTGTTTGATGCTATGTAAAAAGCTGTTTCCTGATATAATGTGCATACAACGTTAAAAATAAAAACACCAATACATCAACCAAATCAATAACCAAAACATTTGTTTTATTTTAATTTTAAAGAATCCATTCCATTAATAAAATGGGTAAAACACAACTATATATATTGTATCAAATGTAAGACAAACATTTACAGTTAAACTACACATTGTGTAGCATCAGCTTAATTTGTTACACTAGTTAAAGCAGTTTTATTTTTCTGCATACTCTTCTAGTCGAAGCAGCCATTTCTGCCAGAACGGCATAATCTGCTGTGAGCTCAGAAAGTGAGTATGTGCAGGTGATCCGTCTTTGTAGGCCACCACAATTAAACCGTTTTCTACCTGTGCATAAACAACAGAACATGATGAAAGTCTGCAATGGAAAACTTCAACAAGCCGTTTAAAAAGTAAATGACTTAAGGCTTTAGGTTTATACCTGGCAATATGATCCATCTCAGTGCTCAGACAAGACCTTTTTACAAGGGTATTAACATGTGACCACTTTTGAATAGACTTTGAGGGGAGCGATTTCATGACTACTGTTCAAAGGTTTACGGTATGTACAATTTCATAAATGCTGCAGGAAGTCTCTTATGCTCATCAAAGCTGCATTTTTTTTGTTGTTCAAAAATAGTTAAATTTTGTGAAATATTACGATGATTCAAAATAACTTTTGTATTAAATTTAGCAACTTTTTTTTCAGATCCCTTTTTTGAGAAAATGACTAGCAACAAATTAGTGACTTTTTGGACTGCTGGTTAACATGTAGTCAGTCACTACGTCACGCTCTTTCCATAGTTTGACAGAAAATATGTAAATGAGAACAGCTTTTTTTTGGCATCCGGCTATATATTGTATTAAAATACAGTATGTGAGCACTGATTAGGAGAGAAAATGGATGTAAAATGTCGACATTACGTCATCTAGTGACATTTGACTACTTTTTGAGCAGCCTTTAGCTACTTTCCAAACAGTTGGCAACACTACATTTATTCCTTTGATGGCAAAGCTACATTTTTTCAGTCTTCAACATCACATGATTCTTCAGAAATCATCCTAACATGCATTTCTTATTATTATCAACATTGAAAACAGCTGTGCAGCTTATTATTGAGGAAACTCTGATGCATTTTTTTCAGGATTCTTTGATGAATAGAAAGTTCAAAAGAACATAATTTATTTGAAACAAATCTTACTTAATGTGTCCTTTCTTTCCGAAAAAAAAAAAAAAAAAAAAAATTATATATATATATATATATATATATATTAATTTCTTTTAAGAAATATATCTTACTGACCACAAACTTTGAAGTTTGTCATTAATGTCAAAATGTTTCTCCCACATATACTTGAATTTCGATCCAAGCACAAAAATTGATAGATCAAGCTGAATTCTCATTCAAGTACCTTCAACCCCCACCAATGTGCAGCATATTGTGCCAGAACGCCCACCACACACCAGCTTATTGGTGGAGAGGAGACAGATTGATGAAGCCAATCAGTATTTATATGGGGATGATTAAAAGGCCATGATGATGGATAGAGGCCAATGGGCAAATTTGGCCAGGATGCCAGGGTTACAGCCCTACTCTTTTTCGAAGCATATCCTCTGGTTTTTAATAACCACAGAGAATCAAAGACCTCATTTTAACATCCATCTGAAGGACAGTGCTTTTTTTTTTTTTTTGATAGTATAGTGTCTTGATCACTATACTGGGGCATTAGGACCCACACCCTCTGCTGGTCTCACTGACATATATTTGTTTCGGATCTCAATACCAGGTGTAAACGGGGTCGCAGTAATGTTTACCTGGTAGCTGTAGTTGTTGTCACTGTTCAAGGCCCCAATGTATGCAGCTACTTGTAATGGATTGTCATAAGTATGGCGAAGCAAGGGCTTGGGCTTTCCTGAGGTCTTCCATTCAGTGACACACAATGAACCTCTGTATGAGAGCAGATGAAGGGATGAATAACAATGTAAATATGAGCAAGAAAGCATCAAGAATACATGATTCTATTAAAATAATCCAGGATTAAGATACATGATGAATCTGATTATGAATTCTTATGATTTTTTGATTCAAAGAAATGAATCTCACCTGTATTGGGCAACACAATCTACAATGCCCAGGTATTGTAATGTAGAATGTTGCACTGCACTCTCAACAGCTCTCACTCCCGTTATATCATTCAGCACATGAGATACACTCTCTACATATCCAGACACATCTATTGGGTGCTCAGGGTCCTCTTTGGAAGGGATTTCCTGGGTGAAATTCTCCTCAATGGCAGCATGGAACAGCTGTCCTTGTCTGAAGATGTCTAAAACACAACACATAAATTAGGAGGTGTAGTTCTTTTAATATTCAATTAAAGAAAATAAATATTCTTACTCAAGCTGTATTCCTTAAATCCTTCCTCTCCGAGTTCAGCAATCATCCTTCTCTTCCACCTCTCCAGGTAAAAGGCTTGGTCAGGTGGCATGGTCTTCTCGAGGATTCGGGTCACACTGGGCAGATATGTCGTATTAGAGTCCCTCTGTAATGCTATACGAGCCAAAGGTCCCGGCACATACTCCGACTGACCTTTGGCCTCATTTAACAGTGGATGCAGGTTTTTAGGTACTTTGGGCTGTTGTGAAGGCGGTCTGGATCTTATTACAGGTCCGTACAGCTGACAGTCCTCATCCTCGATGCTCACAGGAGTCTGGGAGCTGGTTTTTGAAGACAACACCGCGCGCACCAGAGACGAGTAGCGCTCTGTGTCCACTGTGCTGTACTTACTGGCCTTTTTGCGTGCTCGCCATTGACAGCCAGTTGAAACGTTGTCCACACGCGAGAACTTACCAGAGTGGAAGCCCATTGATCTCGCACACTTGCATTGTATCAAAAGCTTCAATACTTGCATTGTAATCGCCACACTTAATGTTCTTATCCTGTTTCTATGGGGATGTTTACGTCTGCATCCACATGATGTGGAAAATGGACTAAAAAAGTAAGCAATCACGATGTTGCTACACTCCAATTTCAAATGGAGCGCAGTATGAACCGGATCTACTGGGGAATTATGGGAATTGTAGCTTGAACTTCATCGAACGTACGTTGAACACGTTCCCATAAAACAGCATTTCCCACAATGCAACGTTTAGGCGTAGGCTTTGAAAGTAGTCTTTATATATATTCTCACGTTTAATATATATGGTTCACTTTATATATATGGTCACGTTTAGTAGAAAAGCAATAAAACGACTGTATCGAAATTACTTTTCAACTCGTTACTACACGCCAAAACTCTAAGCAATTGTGTCCACTTTAATGTTACATCTTATGCATCATCTTCTCACAAGTCACAACATGTTGTTAATTTAGTCATTAAATATTTTTACTGTTCTGTACATTGGGTATATAATATGTTTACCCTCTCTTTTCGTGGTGATATGTCAATATTCGAACTAATTAAAGTTTTTAAAGACTTTTATTTTGACGTGTTGCCAGAAAAAATCCGAGCCGGATGTCCATAGTGACAGGCGAGAGAGGAAAGTGAGGAACACGAGCTGCATTTGGGAAGTTAAAAGTACAGTTTAATGTACAACCCAGAGACGATAAAATAAGTGAAATATCTCCTGAACATGACATCTATATCAGAGGACAGCGATAAGGAGAAGGTATGTGTTGCCATATCTCTCTATTATAGAGTATATAATGAAGACTGTTTTGAGCACTCAACTTGTAGTATTATTGTAGTGAACAATCGCAAATTTTGTCGCTCTCACTGATAGCTTTAACTCTTTATTAGCTGTGTTACCCAATAACAACTGCAAAACAGGTTTTAAATTGTCTTCGTGTCATAGTCTATCTGCCTGTCTTGTCAATAATGATAATATTTTAGCTGGCACTGTAAGTATAGTGACATTGGCCAGTGCGTCAGTAGTTGTATTTGTTTTGTCAATAAGTAAAAACGAATGGTTGAATGATATATTCAACCATTCAAGTTTCTCTAACTGCAATTTTGTCCCCAAATCCATTCAGGAGACAAGACATAACTACAGTTCCCAGTCTTTATTTGAAACTCTCTTCTTGATTTGTCACAAGATGTTTGACATTTTAACAAATCATGTTTTATATAGGTGCGTTCTGTATCAGTGGATTTGAACCACGATGCATCTCTCCTCATTGATATCCCTGATGCCCTCTGTGAACGTGACAAAGTCAAATTTACCGTCCACACCAAGGTGAGCCAACAGATAAAATTTATATCCATTCAAACAAGTCAGTGCTTGAGTACCTTGCACACGTTGTGTATTATTTAGTGTAACTTACCATGATCTATAATAGTTCTTTGATTGTCTGTCAGTGTTTGTATTTGATGTAGTTTTAGATGAAGTCTTTGACTCATACTGTCAGTTTGCTCTTCACTTCCTCTCAGACCACACTTAGTTCCTTTCAGAAGCCAGAATTTTCTGTGCCACGCCAGCACGAAGATTTCATCTGGCTCCATGACACAATTGTGGAGACTGAAGATTATGCTGGGCTTATTGTAAGTTTAAAACCCATATTCATATTGTCTAGATTTATGAAAGCTCATCACCAGCAACAGAATGCAACTGTTGGCCGACATGCAAACCACAGTTTCTCTACTGACAATCAGTTTGCATTGTACATGATTGGAATAGCCAAGTAGTCTCATATGGAATTGGCTTGCTTTTACAGTGTACTTTCCTCCTTCCTCCCTTTTTGATATTCCTTAGATCCCTCCCGCCCCACCAAAACCTGACTTTGAGGGTCCCCGGGAGAAGATGCATAAATTGGGAGAGGGGGAATCGAGCATGACAAAGGAAGAATATGCCAAAATGAAGCAGGAACTTGAAGCGTGAGTCAAATTCTATTTTTATATTTTTCCACTTTTTTTTTTTTTTTTTTTGCACATAGGTTGTGGCATTACTGACATTTAAATGCGTATAATTAAATCAGTGTATCGTTTCAGAGAATATCTTGCTGTTTTTAAGAAGACCGTGCAGGTTCATGAAGTTTTTCTTCAGCGACTCTCCTCCCACCCCGTCTTCAGCAAGGACAGAAACTTCCAGATATTCCTGGAATACGACCAGGATGTGAGTCTTCCGCTTTGTCTAGGCCAGTCCTGTTCTTCCCAGACCAGGAAACAGAGACAGTGAGAGGGACTGTTGGCATTGCTTATTTCCTGCGAAGCTGCAATGTTGGCAGTTTACACAAAAATGGAGAGAGGTTGGAGGATGAGTGCAGAAGATAAAAAGGGGTTTGGAGGAGGGAAACTTCCTGCTTAGTTCAGCGCAAAAACTGTCTTTGACTGGACAACTGTTTTTTGCTGATTCATATATATATATATAGATAAAGTCTCTTAAAACTCAGCCATAAGCTGTAAGTCTTGTATTGTGCTGATAAGTGTCAGTTATACTGATAACAAAGACACATGACCTTCTTGGATCTCAGCCAGTGGCGATAAAGACTGCGCACTATGGTTGGTTCATATTGTGCTCGACTTTGTTCTCCTCTTTTCATTTGTTGTTCAGCTCACCGTAAGGAGGAAAAATGCCAAGGAAATGTTTGGTGGGTTCTTTAAGAACATGGTAAAGACTGCTGATGAGGTCCTTATCTCAGGGGTCAAGGTCAGTGTGTCAATCAACTCTTTGTGGGTGTGTTTTTATTATGAGCACAACAGACTTGTGACTGTTGACTGTTCTGACTTGTGTCATGATATGCCAGTTTTTTATTTTATTATTATTCTTTTCTTTTTGTAGGAGGTTGATGAGTTTTTTGAACAGGAGAAGACTTTTCTGTTGGATTATTCCGTTAAAATCAAAGACGCCACTGCTAAAGCTGAGAAAATGACCCGTTCACACAAAAGTGAGACCATTTCATCCAAATGAATTATCTGGCTGCAAACATTTTGGCTATTTGTTTAGGCTAAGAGATATTCATATTCACAAAAAGATTGTCTTTTTTTTCTAGATGTTGCTGATGATTATAACCACATTTCTGGGGCTCTGAACAGCACTGCTGCAGACAACAACAACTCTGCCTTTAAAAAGTGAGAAGCATATTATGTCTTGCTTGCCGTAAAAACAGCTTTATCAAAGAACCGTAATAAATGTTTGATACATTAAAGGGTTAGTTCACCCAAAAAGCATAGAATAAATTAATATGCAACTAAATCTAGTAAATTAGTAAAGTTAGTAGCTGTTAAACAGTTGGTACTGTGTGTGTGTGTGTACGCATTTAAAAAAAATTTTTTTTATATATTTCACTTGCCCTGCCAACATTTGCACTAGCCCCATCACATGTTGTTTTTATATTATTTAGATTTAAACATTTAAATAAGCAGAATTTACAACAACAAATGCATTCCACAAAACAAGTGTTGAAGCTTGATGATGTAAGATTTCTTATTTTTACTTAATCTTTGTTCTCCTTCCAGGCACTTAGAAAAATGTGCTGATGTGTTTGAAAAGCTTCGTGTGAGTATCTCTGTAGCATTTTTCTTACCAACTTACCAACCACTGTTGCCATTTTCATAAGATCATAGGTAACATGCTACAGCATTTGTGTGTTTTGCAGAAAGTGGAGGACAGAGTGGCATCAGATCAGGAGCTCAAGCTGACAGAATTGTTGAGATACTACACAAGGGACATCCAGGCTGCTAAGGTGAAACCTTCCCTCTGTTTGTGTTACATCAGTTGTATAACGTTACATACACTGGATTGTATAATTCAACCAAGTATATTTGTATGCTTTATAGTTATTTACAGAATGGGTTCATTGTAGGTTGGAAACTCACATTTTTGCCCACCAGACCTGCCTAGGTTTTTTTACCCATCAGTCAGACAGACATACACATCATTGTGTTCTTCAAGAATACATCATTGGTTCTAACAGCCACAGAATTTCTTTTTAATCTGCTAAATCTTATACTGTAGCTCACCTGCCACTGTGTAAAGAGTACCCACATTTGGCTGACAACCCTTGGTCATTGTTCACTAACAACACTCAAAATAAGTTGATTTATCCTTATTATAGGTTTATCAATAATGCATTCCATTCCGTCCTTCAGGACCTTTTGTATAGACGTGCACGGGCACTTGCCGATTACGAGAATTCCAATAAAGCTCTTGACAAGGCTCGTCTGAAGGGTAAGGACATCGCACAGGCTGAGGAGAACCAGAAGCAGTGTCTGCAAAAGTTTGACAAGCTCTCCGAGTCTGGCAGGAAAGGTGTGTTGTACAATAAATTTTTCAGCTTTTTTATTTTTTTATTTAACTGTTTAATAACCCTAATGAATTATACTATGATAGTCTGAGTTTGTAATATATGAAGAGTTAAATGGTTAGTTCACCCAAAAATGAAAATAATGTAATTTATTACTCACCCTCATGTCCTTCTACACTTGTACGACCTTCGTTCATCTTCAGAACACAAATTAAGATATTTTTGATAAAATTAGATGGCTCGGTGAGGCCTCTATTGCCAGCAAGTTAATTTACACTTTCAAATTCCCAGAAAGTTACTAAAAACATATTTAAAACAGTTCATGTGAGTACAGTGGTTCTACCTTAATATTATAAAGTGACGAGAATACTTTTTGTGCTACAAAATAACGACTTTTCAACAATATCTAGTGATGGATGATTTCAAAACACTGCTTTGGATTTCATCAAAAATATCTTAAAGGGGGGATGTAATGCTATTTCATGCATTCTGATTTATTTACACTGTAAAAGAGTTGCATTCTCATGCAAAACATGGCCAAAGTTTCAAAACACGAGATGGACGTATGACAGAGTATTTCTGTGCCAAATCCACTACTTCCGGTTTCGGTACAGGATTCAGAAAGTTTTTATCGAGTGTGTCCTGTATGACGTCAAAAGAGAGTGGAAGTCCTTGTATAGGCACTTCTCCATGATAAGCGTGTGCACACACATCACCCAGAGCAAGAGCAAGAGCATGCCCATCAACGCGTTTCGTTTGGGATACGGAAGCCGAGAGATTTTTCAACAATGGCTGTATCCCAATTCAGGGGCTGCACCCTTTGAAGGCTGCATACATCATCGAGGCAGCCTCATTTAAGAAAAATATGCATTAGATTGCAACTGAAGAAAGAAATTACAGTATTTTAGACCTCACAATGAATATCAGTAATTTTTATTACGATTACTTTTCTTAAATATGCAGGCATCAAATGAGACCTCCGGAGGACGCAGCCTCCAAAATGAGATGCAGCTCCTGTAACCAAAGGAGTGTGTTTTTGGTTGTGAGGGAAAGATTACCTTTTTCAGCTTCCCAAAGAACCCAGCATTAAAGGAACAGAGGATGAAGTTTGTTTTTCACAACGGAGTTGTGCACGGATGTTTGTTTGTTCCCGGGATTTTGGTGATAAATACTTTGTAAACAAGTCCCAGTTTGGTGCTGGATTTGCAGTAAAGCTGCATCAGATGTCTGTGTTTTGTTGGCAGTCGGGTGGCAAGTGCATATAATGTAAACAGCACAAACGGTTTTGTTCCCTTTGTATTTATAATGATGTCGCAGCTAGCATGTGACCTCTACGCAAAAGCTGCGCGCGCTCGTGACTCTTTAGCTCCGCCCACGGCACTGACGGCAAACACACCTCCAGGATTCAGCTTCTCTAACTGCAGAGAAATCGGGAAGAACATTGATGAAACTATAAAGTATCTAAAAAGTATCATAAAAGTAGTTCAGTTTTTGGTGAACTCAAAAGTCACTAATTATTTACTAACATTGATTTCTTGTGTTTGTAGAGCTCACCAGCTTCAAGGCAAGGCGTGTAGTAGCCTTTCGTAAGAACTTGGTTGAGATGACTGAGCTGGAAATAAAACATGCCAAGGTGAGGATGATGTCAGTGTCATGTGTCCAGGTGGCACAAATGTTCCTACAGTCATGGAAAACTTGGTAATATCAGAGAATTTTAAAGTTGTGATTACCAGGCCTGGTAATGTCTATATTTAAATTTCTACATTTAAATTTCTATATTAATTATACACTACCATTCAAAAGTTTGGGGAAAATAAGATTGTTTTTAAAGAAATATATACTTTTATTCAGCAAGGATGATGCATTAAATCCTTAAAAAAAAGTTTCCACAAAAATATTAAGCAGCTCAGCTGTTTCAACATTATACATTATATAATTAATATTAATTGTAAAAATGTTTCTTGTGCATCAAATCAGCATATTAGAATGATTTCTGAAGGATCATGTGACACTGAAGATGCTGAAAATTCAGCTTTGTATCACAGAAATAAGTTACATTTTAAAATATATAAAAATTATTTTACATTGTAATATATTTTACAAAGCATTTTACTGTATTTTTGATCAAATATACAGCCTTCTTTCAAAAATCCATTTAAAAATCTTACTGACCCCAAACTTTTGAACAGTAGTACACCTTTCTAGATAAACTCAGCTGTAAAATATTTCAACATCTAGGATTGTTTATAGTTTAAAAAAAACTTATTAATATAGTAATCATGATCGACTAGGAAAGTCATGGGGATCCATTAATCAATAGATTTTAACATGGTTTGGCCCAACATGTTGACTTTCTTCCATCCGTTCTCTCTCTTTTTCTCTGTCGTGTTCTTTCTTCTGTATACTCACTACAGAACAGTGTGTCCCTTCTGCAAGGCAGCATTGAGATGCTCAAAAGCAACTGACCCACACGATGAGTTCACTGGACCATCTTGAGCTTCTTGCATTGTTACCAACCCATTAGAGGGGAACCTGGATGCACCTAATTTAAATGTCCTTAATGTGGTTCAATAACCACTCTAAAACATAAAAAGAGCCACCACCAGCAATGTCACTACCATGTTTACACTTTATCCATTTTTTTCTCATGCCCGGTTTTACTGCCAGAAACTTGCCACCAAACTGAGGGCAGTGAACATGACATCACCCAAAATTTCTCCCATTTATTTGAGTTCAATAACACAATTGCTGTGTTAGCCTCCCTTTTTTTTTAAGTATTCCAGATCTTGCAAGCATTAGCTGAGACGTTTTAGCTCAGATTATGCACACAGTTATAAACCACCACAATGACAGAAGAAACAAAAGTGCATAACATGATTTTTGTTTTGTTTTTGACTGCAATTTTGTACCTTTAAATGTGATTAATCTGCTTTTTGTTGTCACACTGGAAAGCTGATGCATACTAAACAAAAACATTACATAAAACTTGATGTGTGATGACAGAGCAGTATAAACCTCAGAAGTGTTATGTGACATGGCATATTTTCTATTTAATTGAGATTCATCCAAAGACATGACCCAGTTTGTCAAAGATTACTAGACAAAAATATAAGCACCAAGGGAATGTTGACATTAATTTACATTCAAATTCTGTCAAATTATACTTTGCTAGGGTCAAAAACAGCACTTTTTATTATTTCATCTAGTTATTTTTATGTTAAATGTAAAGGACTGACTGTAAAATTGAACACTGACTCTGATGTCCCCATTTGGTGTGTGTGGGTGAATCTCATAACTTTCAATTTTCTGTTACTATTAGTAGTTTGTGGAATCCAGAGCTTTTTATGGTAAAGGTTATGCAGCCATGAATAACATGGTGCTTCCATAAATGTTTTCCTCAAGCTGCATGTTTTCCCTGAACTTATCCTTTTCAGATGACTGAAGTCATATGTGAAAAATGCCTCTGATTTAAGATTAAATTAGGTAATTAATTTAGTTTGATAATTTGCATCCACACCATTTCTTTATCAAATATAAATCAGCATTCCTTATTCAAATGTATTTTTCTACATGACTAAATGTTTTCTCTTGATGTTGTTACTAACAGTTTATGACTTACTACATTTAAATTCAGTGGACCAATATATGTGTAAAGTTTGGTTTGGTAAAGCCACAAAAATATGTATCTGTGCTGTTCTAATTATGGAGATTATGTTTTGTAAAAGCACTATTATAATCATGTGCGAACAAATTTTATAAATGATTGTATAGATTAAAAAAAAAGTGTTTTCATATGGATTATCATCATTTTTATGAAAGCTTGCAATAATGATAATAAATATGCCCTGCTTTCCCATTTTGAGGTTTTTTTTATGTCTTTTCATTCCTCCACCTTTTTTTTTTTTTATAACAAAGTAAATATGAGTTTTTATACACAAGATCTAAAATGCAGTGTGAAGATTTCCTTTAAGGTTATGTGGTTACAAACCTCCATATTCTCACATATTAGTCTTAGTGTTCTTTGAACAACATATGCTACTTTTAAGCATTGTTATTGTTTTAATTTAACCTTTTTTTCCACCAGAGGGTGGCAGTGCTTATGTACTTTCAATGATGTGTCAGTTACCTGTTGCTTGCTGCGAGAAATGCTAGATATCAGACATAGCCGAGATAGAAAAGTTAGGACACACTCTTGCAGCTACAAAGAAGCAATAGCTCCTTACCATGGCGTTGGAGGAAACTTTATCATATTTTATAGATTCCACCACAGCTAGAGATCAATTAATGGGATTACCAGATACATTTACTGCATTGACCTTCTCATTCCCTTTTGCCTAAAACACACTGATTGTAGGTTTCCACCTAAAGCTGCTGCTGTCCACTTTTGGGCTGTATGGCTCATTACATTATCCACTGATTCATATTTTTCTGTCGGTGAGAAAAGGAACTAGTTACTTCTTCATTATGTGATTGTTTCCCTGTCATTGGCCTCTGAACTGTAGGTCTGCAGGCCTTATCTTTGACTTCATGGCCCACTCTTTTTTGAAGTTGTTCAGCCAGTGTTACATAATAATGACTTAAATATATGTAAAGTATGTCTCATGATGAAAGTTTTTTCACCAACATGCTAATGTTGCTAAATGTTAACAGCTTAGCTCATTAATATTAATGAGATTATGACTATAGGGGAGGGGCTTTCCACAAGACTTTCCACATTTTGACTTCATCAGTTTATAATAGCACAATCTATTTTTCCATTAAGCTGATCATGGTGGTGTAGTGATGTAGCGATGTACAGCCTGTGACTCATCATGATTGGCCAACTGTCCATGTGCTGATGCAAGAATTTCATGGCAGACCACCCCACCATGCTCTGCCAAAAAACAAAAAGCTTAATTTGTAAAATCAATGATGAGGGAAGCTGGACTCTCAAACAAGTTGGAAAATGTTGTCATTTCAGTCAGGATGTGGGTCAGCTCTTCCAAACCACACAATAGATATGGTTGATGTCAGCAGTCGAGGTGGAAATTTTGTGGTTTTGCATTTGAATTGTTGCACATAAGTGTAGAGTTACTCATCTACTGTATATCTGGAGGCTATCCAGTGACTATTAGATCAGATGTGAAATTCAATGATGAACAACCTAGCAGCACTCAGTGCAGTTTTTATGGTCCTTTACTATCTACTATCCTTTTTTTTTTTTTTTTTTTGTGCTTTGACCCTAAAGCGTAATTGAAACTTTGAACACCAAATAAATGAAAGATTAAAACTTTGTGTACTTTTCCCCAGGACTATCTACTCTTATAATAAAATTTGATGTTTTATATTAAGTTTGGCTCTTAAAATAATATGCATAGCTAAAAACCTGTTTGGAGTATTTGATTCTGATCAAAAAATCATATTCTGTACTCAAATATTTTTGTATAATGTCCCTAAGCTGGTAACTGATGTGCTAGTTTTAATGTCACTCAGCAGTCAGCACATAATAAAATAACAGAAAAAATAAAATTGAACGTCCATTTATTCATTTATTTCATTAGTATATAAAAAGTGGAATAATGTCATTATGTTGATCATAATAACAAAGCAAACCCCCACAGGATTATCGGGACCCTGAAGGGAACTGCACAGACTGAGTGCACATTCTCCCTTACATATACAACAAAGTTGAGCAGCTGAAACAGAAATATAAGACGTTAAGTGGGTCATCCAATACAATTCCACCCACTTTCCAGTCATACTAGACTTTCATTGTGCACTTATGATGCCGTTAAATCTTTACATAGTCTACTTCTGTCCCAGTTTTCTTTTAACTACAATCTAAAAAATCATTTAAAGCACCTACTTTTCTACAGAGTTTCAATATTGCTCTTGGATTACCCAATCACATCAAAATTCTGGGTCAGAGTCTCTTGTTCTGTGTCAAAATCAATGACTGCACCTGCACAAAATATGGAGACAGCAAGTGCAAAATGGGTCCCCCACCTCAATGACTTTAGATAGCGTTTAAGAGAGAGAGAGAAAACTAAACATTTGCTTACAAACTTATGTGATTTATTTTGATAAAATACATCATGAAATATAATTGTTTATGGGTAACAGAGATATTATAGCTACAATTAGCTTCAAGCTACACATGACAATCGATGAGATTAACACACCACTTTTACTTAAAAGTCACTATCAATCACCATTGAGTGTTTGTAATACACATTGTGATCCAATGTGGATTTTGGTCAAATGATGAGGCAGAAATATGTTGGTTTTTCCAAAGTTACTAGCCACTCAGCATGTTCACTGGCCACAATTTTGCTGTTGGGAAATTACATTTTATATGTTTAAAGTTGACTTTGGCATGCTAAAATTACTTGATTTTGAGTCATTTTACTTGATTTAGTTAGATTTAAAACCCTTTCAATCTTTCAGATGCAGACTGACCACCCAAATCAAAACTATATGGTATATCAGCTGGTATGTACGGGTGGGCAAGGGGTGGGTAGTATGACCATAATATGAGAAATTTTATAATTTTATGTTAGGCTATATAAAAAGAATAAGCAAATAAGCAAATTACAAATACAATAGTAAATTACATGAACTTTTTTTCAGATACAGTGGGTTTATTTAACATTTAACATCTTTTGTTGATTAACATTAATGACAGACAGATATTTAATTGGGCCGCTGAATTCATGGACGTAATTTACTGACACATCCAGTTTTTACCTACCTGTTTACGTCCACTTAAGCCATAACCGACGTATTCACGCGAGATACTCCACACGATGGACATTTTGACATCTGTGTGTGCGTGTATTTGACCATTCAGGCGCGAGGAGAACTGATCGCGCTCGTAACAGAGAAAGAGAGAGCGCGCGCGCACGCAAGAGAGCGCTTCTGTTGTGTGACAACAAAGTCCCTTTAAGTGTTATTCTATAGTCTTTGGTGTCATTCAGCGCGATTCGCCTATCCCGCCTTCACTAACTGCAAGTTAATCGATAACGAATTGTAATTTTGTGCTAAGACAAGCTTGGCTACCTTTGATTAGGCTGTAGGATGAAATTATATTTAACCCGCCAAAGTGGCTAGTGGGAGTGGCTGTTTTACCCGCCACAGCTGAAATCTACCCGCATTTGGCTGGTTGGCGGGTGTTATGCTGCGTTCACGCCACCTCGTATTTACCGGAATCTTGAGATGATAACACATGACATTATATTCAGAACTGTTCACGTGCTTGGACTGGGAATTATGCGTTTCTATGGCACCGCTATCAATGCCTAAATGAACCTACAGCGGTCAGGTATAGCGGCCACGTGGTACACCTGGGAACTTTCAGAAAATTCCCATCTTACAAGCTGTAATTACGAGCTCTATGAGGACGTGAACGCTTTTTACAAGCCAGAATCGCATAACTACAGGAATTACGAGGTGACGTGAACGCACCTTTAATGCCAAGCCCTGGTAACGAGTAATAAATTACATTTTTTGAGTAACGAGCCCAACACAGTTATTGGTATATACAAAGTGTTTTGTTGTTGTTGTTGATTATGTTGTTGTTTTTGACTCATATGTTTAAAGTGATAATTGATTGACAGTTTCATATTTTATATTGGACAGAACTTAGGCCTATATCTTGAAACAAACAAAAGAATTAGAGAACAGTGAAATTGATAGTGACAAATGCAAAACTGCTGCGTTTCACGGTCACAGCCAATATATATTTTCAGTGTAGGCTATATTAAAGGGGTCGTTGAATATGATTTAACTTTTTTTCAACTTTAGTTAGTGTGTAATGTTGCTGTTTGAGCATAAACAACATCTAGAAAGTTACGACGCTCAAAGTTCAAAGCAAACAGATATTTTCTTTTAAAGAATCCTCTGTTTAAGGACTACAACAAGCTTCTTCCCGGGTTAGTGACATCACTAACCCTAAAATTTACATAAACCCTGCCCCTGAGAATACGTAACAAAGGGGTGAGGCCATGTTATTGCAATACAGTACATAACACAAATGCAATAGTATGTCATAAAAGCAAGATGACAACATAAGTTATAACCATAATTAAACTAAACTATAACTGTTTTATCTTCATGCAGCATATATTTTCTGGCTCTGTAGGATCTTACAACAGTTCCCACATGAGCAATGACAGAATATGCTAATCAATGACTTTTAAGATAGTTAACTCCACATCAGCTCCATAAATTCATCAACTAACCATTCAGAAACGTCCTGTTGCATTCTACATGTTGTCACTTCTTCTTGAGTCTCTCCATCATTGTCCGACTCCGGTCTGAACATAAAAGGCTGAACAGTTTCTGACATTTTCAGTGAATCTGCGTGAGGTAATCGGCGCTGCTAACATGAGGGCTGTATCCGAAAACCTAGGCAGCTGACTTGTTGTCTCGCTACCTTGTAAGGCAATGACTTGTAAGCCAGCGTTTGTGCATGAAGGCACCTCACAAAACTGATTGAAGACAAACTTCTGAGGCAGCATAACAGTTTAATCATCAACAGCAAAATAGCGAGCTTTGGTGAGAACTAAACAAATATTTAATTACTACAGTAGTAATTTCTCACTAGAAATGACATCAAAAGTGGAAAATGTTGGTAAAAAACGTACATTTACACAGAAACTGAACAGCAAACGCAAAGGCAAAGGCAGTGAAGGATAAATCTGTGCTGCCTTCAAACATCAATCAGATGAAGGTATCTCAGGAGACAGGAAGTGAAGCTAACATTGGATTCGGACATGCCTTGATGCCTTTCTACCTTGAACTGTGTCCTCCAAAGGCAGCATTTTCCAGTTTTCGGACGCAGCCGAGTTCTTGAAACTCCGCTCTCTTCTTAGGAGCAGCAGCTCATTTGCATTTAAAGGGACACACACAAAAACGTGTTTTTTTTTGCTCACCCTCAAAAAGTGACAAGTTTAACATGCTATAAAAAATTATCTGTGGGGTATTTTGAGCTAAAACTTCACATACACACTCTGGGGACATCAGAGACTTATTTTACATCTTGTAAAACTGGCATTATATGACCCCTTTAAATATTTTATGTGCTCGGACCAATGAGATTTCACAATGGGCGAGGCTACCCATCACTACAAAAAGTACATTAACTCATAAAAAGTACAAGAACTCATAACGTGCATTCACACGCTGACGCTGTAAACCGGACAGCATGGATAATTAGAAACTCAGTGGCTTAAAGTGCATTGAAATATTCCACAACGTTCTCTAAAGTCAACGGAGGGCATCTGCTCTGGTTTCCCAATTTTCAGTCCATTAAGACGAGAATGCTAGTTATGTACTAGCACGCTCCTATAGTAGAGGTTAGAGTGCTTTTAGTTTCCCATAGCCAGACCTTCAGACTGACAGCAGAAGGTTTGGACTCTATCGTAGCTTTCATTGGCTAAGGACTGCCTCTTGGACGTTTGACTGACATGTAAAGCCACCAATCATAGGTCGTTTTTGTTCCGTGTTATGTTTAGGGGCGGTAAAATATAAAGTCAGTGTCCCTACAATAACAGACCAGTGTGCATCTACTAAATATTAATTCAAAAACATTGCAAGTTTACTGCAACAATGGAGTCGCGAACTTCAAAAAAATCCAGCGTTTAGTTGATCCTGATAAGAGCTCATTGTCACAGTTATAAAAACGACGCGTTCTTCCACAAGGGGGTTTGACATCACGGCATTTGTTTCCAGGTGGACCATTAAAGAACGCTACACAAACATCTCCCGGACATCCTGTAGAATTCAACCAATGATATGACGCATTCGAAAATCCTAAAGTGTTTCCAGTTAAGTGAGCCATATGCATCAGACATTCAGCCAGCGGTCTGTGGGCGTGATGTCTGAGGCTGAGACTAGAGTGCTTTAGGCACAGCAGCAATAGAATAAATAGAATAGAATTAAATTAAAATGATACATACATGCATATATATATATATATATATCCCTTTTCTATACCTTCAATAAGCAGACCAGTTTGTCCACTTCTCTTGATAAAGTTAAAGAGAAGCAGTTTTGTTTACTCTGAACAGACATCAAACACTGCAGTAACAGGTGAGACACTGCCATGCTGTCATTTATAGGTTATATAATGTTCTGGGCTCCATCTGTGCTCTAGAGAACAATGCACAAGACTTTTAAATTGCATACTGTTTGTACTTTATGCTTTGTTTAAATGCAAAAATGCATTTTTTCTGAATATTCATTATATTACATTTTTGCTTCCAACTTCATTTCTGAATATGAAATAATGTTAACATTTTAATGTTAATATTCTTTTGTATTGTATGTATCTTAAAGGTTAGGGTTAGGCAATATTCAACAAACAATGAATAAAAATACTCCTTTGACAATTACTTTTCTAGACCATGTGCTACTACAGCTCTGACTCTCTCACTCTCTAAGCAAACAGACCACGTTGACTTGACCTCGAATGGCTGACCGATAAATCTGTGAGTCAGCAGTATAACTACAGTTTCATGCCAGATATTTTTAACATTTACATGCATATGGGACTTGTTATAAAATTCAAGATGATTATGAAGCAATTAATACGTTTTTTTTTTTTAACCTAAGGGTAAATATTTGGAAATGTAGAAGGCCAACAGTCTCAGAGAATTATGCAACTATAAAAAATGAAATAAAGTCTGAATAATGTAATGCATACTATTGTCACATATTGAGATACTGTGAAGTATCACTGCAAAGAAAAACAACAACAAGACATTTCATCTATAAAGTAATTAAATGTAAATCATTTCGGGAATTACTTGAGAGGTGTTTCTTAGGATAAGAAGGTTTGGGCTTACGCAAATTCAGGTAAATCTGCTCTCTATTGTATGTTTTGTTCTTTCAACGCCCTCTTATCCAGTTTGATTGGAATTGTTGTGAGTACTGTTGCACCATTCTACACAATAAAGAAATGAATGTGGAATGTGAGCATCCACTCCTTTAAAGTAACCATTAGTTCAATGCATATGAATCTTTCCTTAGTTATTTTTATTCTGATGTGAACTGTACAGAATTTCCTAATTATAATTAAATAATATGTCAAATTTGAAATGTTTTAAAACATTTCTACTACTTTTATATGCCACATTCTTGCAGATAAAAACCACACCCAACGTTAAACAAATGAATGTGACACCACACACCTAACACAACCACACCAAAGAACAACCTTTCAAAAGTAAATTAATTTTTTTATAGTCAATAAACAGCTCCTAACTGACTGTCATAGTATAAGCTTAGCTTAATAAATATAAGTTTAAATATATATAAACAAATAAAGATAATAAATATAAGTTTAATAAGCTTAATAAATGTAAGTTTAAATAAATATAAGCAAACAAAGATGAATAAAGTCCGATCCTATTGATCTGTCAGGACATTCATATAAATATTCAACAATGTATTACAATTTCCCCCACCTTCTCCATGTTTACTTCCAGTCCTTTAAATGATATTTTTTATGAGAGATACAATTAGGGAAAAACAAACGCTGTAAATTGATAAATATTCTCTCTGAAAATTAATAAATTATTGTAGGCCTGTTTCTGGATATTTAAGGAATAATATAGGATAAAATATTTAAAATTAAATAAAAAAAATTAATACAAGCAACCAGACTGGTGATTTAAAAGGATGCCAAAAATAATCGTTTGGTAGTCAAATTGTGTCTGTAAAGGTAATTTTTGAAAGCCTGGTTGGAAAACGAGTAAAAAAACTACAACTCCCATTCGAGTAAAAAAGACCAGCCTTCTTTTACGATAACAAAATTCTATTGGTTTGCAACTGTTTGACTGACTCTACTCTAGCCAATCAGCTGTCCCCTGGATGGACGGAATGTGGGCCACTGACCGGCGTAATGCCAGCGCGAGAAAGTGCCACGACTCCACACAGACATCGACTGACTCCTCAAGCTGGGAATAAGATTTTTTTTGTTTTTTGTTTTATTTTTTTTTGCTGGCGTGGTAAGGCACTTAGGTTCGAGATAATCACTTCTGTTAAAACTCTTCCTGAAGTTATTCATCCAACGGAAATCTGCCGCGAGAAAAGGTGAGATTTAAAAGCTTTTGTTATGGCGTTATTCATTAAAAGCTTAAAAGATTTTCAGTAGCAATTAGACGTAAACTTTGATCTCTCCCATTTATTTACTCTCCTCTTTAACTAGCTCGTAACTCAGGTGTGTTAAAGACATCTTATTGTAGTTACGAAGCGAATGGCATGACTATAATAAGTGGTTTCACATTTTGATTTGGATGATGCTCCCTTGTAGGCAGACAGTTAATATCAGCTTTTCCTTTGTGAGCTAGCAAAGAAAACTGTCCATTAAATAACACTTTTCTGCTTCCACAACTGCTTTAATGTATGTAAGAATTATCCGAAAACTGTTAAAAATATACTTCTGGTTGTTCATTGTTTTATGTTTAAGGGAGATAAGTACAGCTGTTGAGAGTAGAAACGCTCACCCTTGATTTCTTATTGTACATTCATTCAACAGATAACGTTACCTTTTGAATAGGTGTCAAAAGTGAGTATGGAGTACAAACACTGTTCCATCTAACATTTATCAGCCTTTTCATTCAGATTCGTTGCAAAATGTTGAGTCTCCCCCTCACTTTCATTTCTTATAACAACTTTAAATAAGTAAGGTAAAACATAAGTCAACCTAAAGGTGGCCCTCATAATCTCCCATTGGCCCATTTTACTTTTAGTGAACAGGTATATTATAAACGGATGTCACGGTATTATTTATTTTTTTTGTTTGATCTAATATTGATTTAAGTCTCCTGTGTGTCTGTGTGTGTGTGTGTGTGTTTGTGTATATATATATAATATACACACACACACACAGGATATAAATATATATTTATATATATATATATATATATATATATATAATAGAAAAATAGTCAAGGGATATGCGAAATATAAGCGAGCAGTTTATTTGAAAATCTGTGCGTTACTCCAGAAATTTTGCCTTCCTACGTACAAGTTACAGATGGCCACTGAACCTCTTTATTGTATGTATCGTGCCCTGAAGGCCGTCTACATTGTTCTTGCTTCTAGAATATGGAGAATTCTTTTTCTTTTTTTTTCTTTTTTTTGCCATGCATTTGTGCTTTGGTGCACATTTGAAGTGTGAGGTTGGTATGGCAAGAATCCCATGGAAGCAGCAGAGTATAGAAATTTGCTTTGGCAGAAAGCAGCACATGTTGGAATGGAAAACTCAGTCTTCAGTCTTCTACCAAGCGTAGTGTTTGCATATTGTATAGAAGAAGCTTTTTCTTCAAAGTTTATAGTAGAAGTTGAGGGTAGCATGCTTGGATGACTTTTCCTTCTCACAAGTTTCTGTAGAAAATCATTTTTTGGTTGCATGATCCTCTTTTACTGAATGCATGGTTTGCATAGGGCCTACTTGAATGGTAGAAGCTTTTGTTCATATTTTATAGTAGAAGTTGAGGGTAGCATGCTTGGGCATCTTTTCCTACTCACAAGTTTCTGTAGAAACTGTAGTTCATGTAATTTTTTTTATGGGCCTTCTTTCCAGATGAATAAACTGGATGCTTCTGGAACAGGGAATGTCTATTATGCATTGTAAAGTTTGTGCGAGTCTTTCTTTCTTCCCTCCAGGCCAACATTCAAAAGCCAGCCTTTATGTCCTTAGAATAAATTGTTAAATAGTAAAGCGATAAATATGTGTTTGATAAAGATAATCTAGGAAATCCTAAGGTAAGATAGCCCAACTTTACTGGGACATTTTTATTGCTTAAGGTACCACTCCTGTGTTAAAAAGCTTTTATGTGGAACTTTAATAGAATATATAAAACCTGATATTATTGATATAAAATGCCACAAACATCACCTCTTTTTTTCTTTTCTTTTTCTTTTTTTTAAGAGAGGCCACTTGCAGTCATGGACATCTACGATCCTCAGACCCTTGGAATAGTGGTGTTTGGTGGCTTCATGCTGTTCTCAGCTATTGGGATTGCTCTGGTCTCAACATTTTCCATGAAGGAGACCTCGTACGAAGAAGCTATAGCCAAGCAGCGGAAGGAGCAAGGGAAGACCCAATCCAGTCAACGATCAGACAAAAAGAAAAAGGACAAGGCAGCTGAGAAGAAAAATCGTGGTAAGAAAAAGGATGATAAGCCCAATGGGAAGCTCCTGGAGTCAGAGGCCACCCCTGAGGTTACAGAAGTACCGGCCGAGCCCAGTCCACTAATTCCTCCAGCCCCGGAACAAGTTGTTGCACCAGCACCTAAACAAGATGCCCCAGCTCAGTCCCCCCAGCCCACCCTTTCTCAAAAGACCACTCCACCTGCCCCGGCCAAGAAGTCAGCTCCACCTGCCCCGGTCCAGAAATCTGCTTCACCTACCCAAAAGTCTGCTCCATCTCCTCAAACCCAAAAGTCTGCTCCAGCTCCTCCTGCTCAGAAATCCACTTCAGCTCCTCCTGCTCAGAAATCCACTTCAGCTCCTCCTGCTCAGAAATCCACTTCAGCTCCTCCTGCTCAGAAATCCTCTCCAGCTCCTCCTGCCCAGAAATCCACTCCAGCTCCTCCTACTCAGAAATCCTCTCCAGCTCCTCCTGCCCAGAAATCCTCTCCAGCTCCTCCTGCCCAGAAATCCTCTCCAGCTCCTCCTGCCCAGAAATCCACTCCAGCTCCTCCTGCCCAGAAATCCTCTCCAGCTCCTCCTGCCCAGAAATCCTCTCCAGCTCCTCCTGCCCAGAAATCCTCTCCAGCTCCTCCTGCCCAGAAATCCTCTCCAGCTCCTCCTGCCCAGAAATCCTCTCCAGCTCCTCCTGCCCAGAAATCCTCTCCAGCTCCTCCTGCCCAGAAATCCTCTCAAGCTCCTCCTGCCCAGAAATCCTCTTCACCTGCCCCTACCCAGAAATCTGCTTCACCTGCCCCTACCCAGAAATCTGCTTCACCTGCCCCAGCCCAAAAGTCCATTCCAGCTGCCCCTGCACAGAAGTCTGCTTCAAATGCTCCAGCCCAGAAGGCTGCTCCATCCACCCCAGCCCAGAAAGCTGCCTCACCTGCCCCTGCACAAAAATCTGCCCAAGCCCAAAAGGCTGTTCCAAATGCTCCAGCTCAGAAATCCTCTCTACCTGCACCATCCCAGAAGTCTGCTTCAAATTCTCTGGCCCAGAAATCCTCTTCACCAGCCCCAGCTCAGAATGCTGCTCCACCCGCCCCAGCCCAGAAATCCTCTCCACCTGACCGAAAACCCAGTCCACCTGCCCCGGCCCCTTCCCAAAAGGCTGCTACAGGTGCTACCCTTGCTGCAACCAATCCTACTCTTGAAGATGCTCCACCTGCCCTATCTCCTAAGGATAAGAGGAAGAAGAGAGTCAAAGCAGAGTCTGCTTCTGCTGAGGTTCAGTCTAAATCAGTGGCTCCATTGGAAATGGTTACCAAAAAGGTTCCTGTTATGGCAGTGCCTCCAGTGGGCACTCCAAAAGCTGCCCCAGCGACTGCTTTGCCGGCCAAAGCAGAGGAGACCAAACAGGATGCTCCACCCAAGAAGAAAGCAGGATCCAAGAAGAAGGCAGAGCCAGGTATGTTGTTATCTCCACAAAACCACCAATATTAAGTGGTCAGATAATTACTAGGCAGGATACACAGACCTGATGGAAGTGGAGGAGGCTGCCCCCTCCTGGTTCCTGTTGAAACTCAAGTTTGTTAATAGACAATAGACATTTCACTTAATTAGCATTAGGAATGCTAATGATTATTCAACAATTGATTCATTGTCTTTTTAATTGATAAAAATACAAATACTAATTGCAAGTAACAAAGTTACAAATTAGTAGTAGTATTCATTTCAGGTACAAAAATGTAATAAATAAATGTAAAATAAATCCTGTCTCTTTGTGCTCGCACAGATAACAGTGCGTGAGTACCAAATTAAATTCTCTTTTGCCTCTTCTAGTGCTGGAATGGCTTAAAATCTATTGAATGTGTAAACTGGCAAGACAAAACATGTGCAAATTATAAACTTTCACTCTATGGTAGTTAAACTCGCAATTAATCCGTAAATCACATGCGTGCTGAACTGTGGGGCCTGGTCCGTACGGATCACAGATCTACTACGATCTGTTTGACCCCTAATAATTTGCCATTTATTTATATTTGTCGTTTTCAAGACAAACTGTTAATGTGCATACTCCTCACACACTGATTGACCGGTTTTCTTTTTTTTTTTTTCTTCTTTTTTTGCATTATCTGGATCATTCTGAAGTGTAGTAGACGCTAATATTAGACCCAGAAAATGAAAAAAGCCAGTAGCACCCAGGTATGTCTTAAAGGAAGTTTGGTTCAGTATGCAATAACAGGATACTTCTGATCGGTTTGCTAGACCCATTAAATGCACAGAGATAAAACTGTTTTGGCTAGACCACACATGACATCTACATGTAATAAACCTCCAAGCTGAGCTTGGAAAACCTGAATATATAGTGTGTGTGAAGTGGCTGACTCATGAGTTTATATGCGTGTTACTTCCTAATGTCGTTCATCTAATTCAGAGTACCGTCTGGGTTTTCTCTTCTGACAAATAGCGCTGATGTGCTCTATTTCCTTTGTGGGCGGGGTGTTGGAATAGCACTAGTCCTTATTTGCTGATGTTGGCTCTGATTGGTTGCAGAGAGCTCAGAGTGGGTTTATGTCTGATGTGCTACTCACAGGGGAATGGAGGCAGTGAGCTGCATTCTTCTGCACATGTGCTGGATTTCATGCACGTGTGTGCTGGTTCACAGGCTCTTAGGCACATACGATAGTTTGAGTTTCATTTAAAAATGGTTTCATATTCTGACCATGTCCTTGATTCTAATGCTGTTAATTTTGGTTTTACTTTTTGTCTCTATTTTGCACAGATGTGCTACATATTGTTAAAATCTGAGTTATATACCACACACTCAATACCACACACACACACAAAAATAAATTACTCAACCTCGCTCATTAGTTAATCCATTGTTAGAACAGTCAACCATTCAGTGTTATCATTATATCATTATACACTTTATAAACTGCCCGGCCAAAAAAAAAAGGTCACTGTTTGGATTTGAATAGGCAAATGCTTAAGAGTTTATGACTGAATCATTATTGCAGTCATTATTATGTTTCTAACATCTTATATGTTTAGCAACAGTTCTTCTACCCCTAACTGATGGAGTGTGTAGTTTTTCATTTCTTTAACAAACATGTAGGAACTATGACCATACTCTAGGATGACAATGTCAAGATTCACCAGGGTTAAAATTGTGAAAGAATGGTTCAGAGAGCATGAAGAATCATTTTCACACGTGAATTGGCGCAGACCTTAAATTCATTGAAAGTCTTGGAGGAGGCTTTACGGAGTGCTCACCTCTTGCATCGTTAATACAAGATCTTGACTAAAAACCGATGCACCTCTTGATGGACATAACATCACAACATTTATTTCCATCAAGAGGTGCCTTGATTTTTCGTCAAGATCTTGTATTGACAATGCAAGAGGTGAGCACTCTGTAAAGTCTACTCCACCACATCCCAAAGACTTTCAATGAATTTAAGGTCTAGACTCAGAGGTGAAAATGATTCTTTGTGTTCTTTGAACCATTCTTTCACAATTTGAGCCTGATGATTTGGCTTTGTCATCCTGGAATATGGCCATGATGTGTCTTCCTACATGGTTGTTTAAGAAATGAAAAGCTACACATTCCACCAATTAGGGTTAAAAGAACTGTTGCCAAACATACTATAACATGCTAGGAACATAATAATCACTGCAATAATGATCCAGTCTCAGACTCTTAAGCATATGCCTTTTTTAAATCCAAATAGCGACCCTTTTTTTGATGGGCACTGTATTATCATAAATAAAACCAAAAAAAAAAAAAAAAAAAATGTTAACTAAATTAAAATTAAATATAAAAAAGTTAAACATATTTATTTCAGTTAGTTGCAAGGCAACATTTCTATTTTTTTTATTTTTAAGTTGAAGTACTAAAATGACTAAAACTATAAAAAAAAAAACTAAATGGACATATCTAAAATAAAAAAACTAATAAACAAGACAAACACACAACAAAATAAACTTTAAGCAAAATTAAAATGAAAAATATAAAAAAACATTAAAAAAAAATCTATAAATACTGTGATATAACATTCTTTATCAAACTCTTTTGAACACTTTCCTTCACACATACACAAGAGTCGGTCCTTATAAGTATTTCCACTCACTTGTGATGAGGTACTGCACTGCTTTGACCATGGGAAACCGCACAGGTGGGTTTCCAAATGCACTCAGAATTCCACTCCTCTCTACGAAGCTTAGCCCTCTTGGCCCTGTTCAAACAATACTTTTGCCTCAGCTGCTCCCTTAGAGGAGCACACAAAGGCCTTTAGTGACTGGACAATAGGAGTTTATCACCAGTCCTGGGTGCCATCTCACCCTGGTGCCACACTGCAATCATGCCATGCACTGTCTAAATAACACAGTGAGTCAATAAAGAACATGATAGCACATGCACACACCACTGTACGAGTCCAGTTAACTGTATTGTACACGTCATTCCATTGAAGCTGCACTGCCTGTTCTGTTTTCATTACTGTGCTGATCTGAACTACAGGGAACATCACTGATTGGATGCTGATTATGCTGTGGGTGTTTAGGAGTGTAATAAATGGGTTGGCGAATTCGCTCTTCAACACAAGGAGTTTAGTAGACACACTGCTGCGACCAGAGACTGATCTACCGCAAAGTGCTTCTTAGATTTCTGATTTTGTGTCAAGACAACATACTAGCACTCCAAAAGGGGGCAACTCTATCTTCTCAGTGGATGGCAGTTATCACTGTGATTTTCTGTGATTTGTATCTCTCTTTTTCTTACTTTTTCACGCATAACCTTAATAAATGATCTGTTTTTTTGTTTTGTTTTCTTTCTAGCGGTGGCAGCAGACCCTGCAGACAGTCCACTGTATCTTCCCTACAAGGCTTTGCTTTCCACAATGAGGAGTATGGTGTTCAGTGAAGGAGAGGCCCAGCAGCTCATTGAGATTCTGTCTGATAAGACTGGCATTATTCAAGACACATGGCACAAGGTATGGCCAACTTCCTAAAGTTATGGTTTTTTGTCTTGTTTTATGTTTTTAAATGAGTATTTTTTTTTAAATTGTATTAACTTTATTAAAACTCAAGCCGGAAGTTTGTTTAAACAGTGTTATGCATGTTTATAGGCCACACAGAAGGGTGATCCAGTAGTTGTGCTGAAGAAACAGCTGGAGGAACGAGACAAGCAGCTGGCAGCTGAGCAGGAGGACTTAGCAGCTGCTAAAGGCCGACTGAGAGATTTGACTAAAGTGAGACCTGAAACACTCATTCCAGTAAAAAAAAAAAAAATTGCATAAATTAAAAGTTTGATATGTGCATACACATCAAACATTATAAGTACTCTATTATGAAAATTGGACAGTCCCTTGATTAAATGTTTTGCTTTAGTCTGATGTTGATCGTTGCAAGGTTTGAACCCAGGATACCATTCAAAAGTTTGGGGTCAGCAAGATTTTGTAATGCTAAACATGGCCAAAGTTTCAAAACACGAGTTGGTCTGTGCCAAAAATACTCTTAAATCCTCATAAACTTCGCAGAGCACGCCCATCAACGTGCATTTGGCTTTATGGAAGTTGTCGGCAGCGCTGCGCAGGTCACAGGACTTTATGAAATCAACAGTGTCACCAAAGAAGTGGGTTTTTGGTTGTGAGGGAAAGATAACCTTGCTTCCCAAAGAACCCAGTGTTAAGTGGAGCTGAGAGTTTTGTGCTCACGCATTAGATATGACCATTGATAGCTTGCAGACAATCGCTATGCAAAAGCTGCGCTTGCTCGTCACTCTTTAGTTCTGCTCACACGGCACGCCTCCAGGTGCTCGGCTGTTTTCGGAAAGACTCGGAAAGATTTTTCAGAGATATGAAGGATGCACTACTACTCTATAGGTACTCAAGATTAACATGAGATTGGCAGAAACTGTGTGTGATTACCCACCCTTTAATATTTTTGTGGAAACCATGATGCCCTAGCTCAGATGTTCAACCACTATACAGCCCTTGAACAAGAAGCAACAAGTATTGTGATGGCCTATTTTCACGCCAGATCATGACCTGTGTTTGGTTTGTTTGTGTGTAGGAGCTGTCTGTGGAGAAGTCAAAGGTGGCGTCTGTAGAGACCAGGCTGAGCTCTCAGCTGAGCAAGCGAGAGCAGGACATTATCGCCCTGCAAGCACGTATGCAGGCCAGTTATCAAGACCACCTTGCTGAGACTCAGCAGCTTAATGCCAAAGTGAGAATTCAGCACAGATTCTTTACTGTACACCTGCATGGTATTGAGACTCTCTGAAAAGTTACGAAATTACAATTACATCAGACAAAATATTTATTTAGTGGGACAGTAATTTAAAATAATCATTGCGTTGTAATTTGGGTAATTAACATGATTAACCTCATTATGAATTGGCTGAAGTATGACTAAATCAGTTTTTTTTTTTTTTTTTTTTTTTTATATAAATTTCTAGTAGATTGTACCAGCAATGGTGGTTTTGTCATTAACATTAGTTGTAATGTTAAATTAGGTAAATGTATTAAATTTAACAGGATTAGATGCTTTTAATTAATCACATTAGTGAGCTTTGGCAGCCCTAATCTTTACGTGACATGCCTAAGCCCTTTCTGTTCGTTCTCAGATCTTGGCTCTCCAGGACCAGCTGGAGAAAGGCCCTAATGCTCAGCTGGCCCGTCTACAGCAAGAGAACTCCATCCTCAGAGATGCGCTTAACCAAGCCACAAGTCAGATGGAGAGCAAGTATGAACCTACAACTCCTGCTAAACACAAAAATGTCCTGCTTGCCTAATTGATCTTTTTCACAATAGTTAGTGACAAATATTGTTTAATATCAGAGACCACACCTTGATGTTCAGAACGTTGGACCAATGACATAGCAACAATTGACCAATGACTTTTTTTTTATTTATTTTTTTTTTATTACATCCCTTCAAGTCCCTGCCACCATTTTCATACGCAACATACATTTTGATGGATACCTGATAGATTTTCACTTGGATGTATGTCAGATTACAATAGCAAAATGTGTTGCGAATGGAGTTTCGTGTTGACTTTTAATACTACACTGGAGTGTTCAGAATAGTAATTCCCCCCCCCCCCCCATTTTAAATTAAATTTTTTGGGTCCATCAGACAAAATGCTGAATTGGCCAAACTGCATCAGGACTGCATTCGACTGAATAAGGACCTGGTGGAGAAGAATGAGGCCTTGCAGACTGAAGAACAGCTCAGGAAAAATCTGGAATCTAAAGCTGCCACGGCTGAGAAACAACTAACCCAGCTGCAGGTCAGAAGCCCACCCTTCTTAAACCATTCTGTGCACCATAGACACCAATCATTCCTGTTTAGTTTGCTGAATTGCAGTTAGTTTTGTACCAAAGAGCTGAACAACAAGGGCACAAGTAGTGCCTCTTATGAAAGATTTCAAAATGCAGCTCTAATTCTTATGAAACATCTCCCAGCATGAGCCCCAGCCTCATTAGAGCATTCTGTTACCACTTGCTGTGCTGTTTAGCCTTGCACATTTGCAGGTACAGTAGGCAAGCTTAGTTTCTTGCAATCTGTGTGTGTATTAAAGAAGCTTGATTAGGCTTGCTGGTAAAGCTCAGACTTTGACCCCCCTAGTGCTGGTGCCTCTACTAATGGGATTGTTCACATGCTGGCAGAACATTTGATTGCCAGTTTGATTGCTCAGCAGTGCTCCGTGGGTTGGAACATGGCCCGAGCTACAGGGAAGCGCTTCTTTGAGCAATCTGGAATGTAAGCCTGCCTAAGCAGTACAGTTTCAGACAGAAGTATCTGATTATTCATACTGGAAGCACAGATAAAACGGCTTTAGCTTTAAGAACAAACTGCATTTCTTCGCTAATCCACTGCTACAAATCAAAGGCCACCGGATAAAAAGCAGCCTTTTGTTGAAGTGTTTCCTAAGCTCATTTTGAGCATCTAGACAATGTACTGGCATGAGAGAGACATGGGTAATGTCTGGAGAGTGAGTCAGTCATCTAAATTGAAGTGTTTGTGTAGAGCTTACAATGACTGAAACTGTAAGGTTGTGATATAATCTCAGTACAATCCAGAGAGAACCAATGTTCCCATGTTAAATTTGCATAGTCCCTCCTGGTTAGAAATTAGTTTAAGTGAACATTAGGACCTAAAATGAATTTAATGTACAGTGGCTCCAAATAGTAATTGGACACCTAAGCCACACTTAAAACTAAATGAATTCCTTTATCATAATATATCAAAATATCAAAATTGCATTATATGTATAGGGCTGCAACTAACTAATATTATTTTGATAATCGATTAGTTGGCAGATTATTTATTCGATTAATCGTATTTAAAAAAAAAAAAAAATCCAAATTTTCATTTATTTATTTTTAATTGGCAAAACACTATTCCACATCCTGCTATGAAAACATATTGTGAATATAGGCCTATCTATATCTATGCTACATGCAAAAGAGCTATAAAGCAAAAGGACTGTTTAAATCCCTACATTAAAAATTAAGATAATAATAAAGAAAAATAAACTTGTCTAACCGTGTTAACAGATAAGATACTCACATGCATTTATTCTGGATACAGTAACCTGTTAATGTCATTTATTTGTCCTGTAAATGTAAGAAACATTATTTATATGCAATTACACACTGTTATCCCTTTACAGTTACCACTCTCATAAAATACTTAAATTATATGTTGATTTTTAAACTTAAATTTAACTTCCAACAACAGCTATTTCAGCAAAATAAATATTTTTGCGCTGAATATTAAATCTTTCCCTCTCTAAATGCGGCGTCCCGCCTGTTTGAAGCACATGCGCGTGCCAGCGCTCATTCAGTAAAGTCTGAAGTTTAACGCAGACTGTCAGGACGAGCCTTCATGGAAAATGGAAATACTCATGTGAATTTGTAACTCTTACAGAAAAGGATATAACCGTAAAATGAAAGTTTTGTGCTGAGGAAACATATCACACATTAAACAGCACACACATCTGTCAAAGCGCCTGACAGGGCAAGCCATGTTAAATATTACGCTAATGCATTAGCTTGAAGCTGAAAATAAAGAATTCTCATGTTTTGGGTAGCTTGGATCACGTACCTTTCCCGCAGCTGCTCATTCTGTTTCCTTTACTATTTTTAAATGTATTTTGTCTATAGAAATAAGTTTATTCAGTGCTGTAATTTGATGCGACGTGTGGAAATTTTCTGTGCACGGTGGACAGACGCAACTAATCGACAATGACATTAGTTGTTGCTTATTTTCATTATTGATTATTATTGATTTTATCAATTAGTTGTTGCAGCCCTATTATATATCCAAATATTATACCTAATGACATTTTACATTTAGAAAGATGTATATTATAAGAAAAAGGTTGGCATCATTTGTATGCAGATGTCACTTGGTTTGATGTTTTGTTATAAAACATTTTTGTGGATCCAGTTAGTGGGATTTAAAACATTTAGGTGGTTATACTCCATTCTGTAATGCTTCATAAGAGGGCAGATATGAATATACTTGACTAACATGGTCAAACCTGCTTTATTCATTAAGACTGATTTCAGCGGAGTTGAGCGATCAAACTGGACCTGTGTTTTCCGTGTTATCATGGTTTGTCCCCTGCAGGCGAACTGGGTGAGCAGCGAACAGGCCCTAAAGAAGCGTCTGGAGGAAGTGAGTGAGGAGCTCAGACAGACCCAGAGCAGCAGAAACAGCCTTCAGACACAACTTGAACAAGCTCAGAAAGACACCAATGCTCTAGCAGGTCAGCACCCACTTTTGTTCTTAAACAAGGAAGCACATTGTAGAACCACAAGATGGATACAGACTGTTTCAAAAACATTTCTGTATAACTGGAAAAGCAAGATAATAGTTCTATGTGGGCTTCAAATCCTGCAAGGTGTGATACTTGTAGTATCACCAATGTGCCCTTGAACAAAACACTTAATCTCAGGTTGCTTGTGTACTGTATGTTGCTTTGGACAAAAACATCAGCTATGTTATGAATTAATTATAAGAAATAAGGTTTCTCTTCCTAACTGCACTGTTTCAGAGGCTCAAGCTCGTGTGGCCAGTGTGGAGGCGGAATTGAAAGAGCGGTCTGGACAGTTGGAGAGTCTGCAGAGCCAGCTGAAACAGATACAGGCGGAGAGAGAGCAGCAACTGGAGGCAAGCCAGAACAAGGAACAAAACCACAATTCAGAGGTGACACTCCACTTTCCATGTCCCAATACATTGATCTGTGCCCCTGTAAAATAATGTATTGTGTTAATCAATCATTCAAATTCACCTTATATAAAAGTCTCATAAAATGATTTGTAGATGTCAAATTGAATAAATGGGTTAAAGTGTGTTAAACATTTAGTTATTTGCATGTTAATTCACTAGTTTTGACATCCCTTGTTCATCTATATCAGTCTATACTTTTTCATTTACATTACATTTATTAATTTAGCAGATGCTTTTATTTAAAGCAGCTGTGTCCAGTCCTACTTCTGGAGGGCCACTGTCCTGCAAAGTTTAGCCATACCCCATACCCCCCATGCCATGGGAAATACAACAAGCAGAGATACATACAAATGATTATATATTATATGGTGTAGCAGTAATTTCATAAGCATTTGCATTTATCATCATTACAGGCTTTGATGGCTGAACTAGAGCAAGCAAAGAGCAGGTACGATTTACCATCTGTGTATGCTGCGTATTTTATTGAATCATTGTTTTTGTCTTGTTTTCCAATAAAAATATCTATATATGCCTAAAACAGGGCTTTAACTTGAAACAGGACATTTACTTGAGATGCAAAATTGCGCAAGATAACTTGTATTTAGAGTTTTTTTTTTTTTATTGATGTTTTTTGGTATTTAGCATGAACTTTACAAAATTTTAGTACATTAATACATTTGAAACAACTTTGCCCTCTCAACATTTGTTTACAGTGAAATTCACATTAACTGTTTAATCTCTAGCTTGAAGGAGAAAGAAAGTAGAGTTTCAACTCTTGAGGAAGAGCTGACCCAACTCAAAAACACCATTGCTAATCAGGTACCAGTTTCATTAGTAAATTTGACTTTTAATGTGTGTAATGAGTGTTTTTTTTTTTTGTTTTGTTTTTTTGTTTATTGCACTACCTTTTTTGAACCAATCACGTCTTCTTCAGGTGGATAACACAACGGAGATGCAACAATTGCAGCACAGGTACAATGAGGATGTTTTCTGCTGCTTCATTAGTGCAGTCCAGTAGTGCTTAGTTAATTTGAATGCTTTTAATCTGTTTATTTTATCTCTTCATTTGAATTTAAGTATAAAAGAAAAGGATGAGCAAATAGCAACTCTTCAGGGAGAACTACAACAGGTTAAACAAAAAAGTTCAGACCTCAACACAGTAAGTTGATCATATGCAAACTTGCAAACCTTAAACAACAATTAAATTCAGACTCAACCATTTATGCCATTTTTCTTTTAATTATTTCCAGCTTGAAAACACAGAAATGCTGGAAAAGCTGCAAAGCAGGTATGCGTCAGTTGTGATCCAATTAACAGCTTCAAATTCATGTTTTTTCACAATCTGTTAAGATTTAATGCCATGTGTTCTCTTTTTCCTGTTCTTGTAGTTTGAAAGAAAAGGAATCTCAGGTGATTTCGCTTGAAGAAGAGTTGAGGCAGTGTAAAGAACAGTACAACACTAAAGTAAGTGACACTTTGCTGTTATTATTCTGTTAGTATGTTTGACTTGTACAGCTTAAGTGTATAGTTTGTTAGTTTAAAGGGGTCCTATTATGCTTTTTTACATTTTCAACTTTCTTTATTGTGTAATGTTGCTGTCTGAACATGAAAAGTCTACTTCAAAGGGACTCATTCTGTATCAGCAAACACGGTTTCTAAACTCCCTTAAACATTTCCAAAACACTAATAAAGCAGTTGCCCAATCACAACACACTGGTCCAACCAATTCAATCAGAGCACAAACGAGGGGCTTTTATAGAGACTGGAAGTAAACAGAGGCTACATCCAAAGTCACGTACTTCCCTACTAAACAGAAGGTGAAAAACAGTATGTGACAAAGGAAGTATGTACTAATTCACAGTACTCATAAAAGAGTAGGCAAAGTACCCGGATGACCCACTACTTCCGGCGAGATTCTGAAGTGTGTATATGATGGATACTTATCTCATTGGGCCTCGGGAGAGGATTTGTGAATGGCAGTGAAGTGATGCAACTGTCTAGGTCACATGACATAGACAACATGGCGAATGTCGTGTATCCAGATTACATTCATACTACACACATTCGTATTATATATATAACATACTTTTTTTTAGCGGTCACAAAGTAAGAACTTTCATAAAACCTATTCTAGTAGACCCCAAATATTAAATCAAGACTTTGAAAAAGGGCATAATAGGTCCCCTTTCATAAAAGTGCTTTGGACCATTTCTATAAACACACTCTTCATTTACAGCTGGCAGACAGCACAGCCAAACTGGAGTCATTACATAAAAGGTACATATTCTGTACTATTGCATGTTTACGTTCCTGTCAGCCACCCACATTAATATCATTCTTTGATAATTTTTTTTCCTCCACATGTTGTGGTTTTTCATGATGTTTTTTAGTGTATCTGAAAAAGAGAGCCAAGTGACATCACTACAACAGGAAGTGCAGCAGCTCAAGGAACTAAATCAGTCACAAGGCAAGAGTTACGTAAGTAGCTGAGACAATTGTGGATGTGTCATCTTGCATGTACACAGTGATTCATAGCAATATGCGTAGGCACACATCTCATCATGTCAGCTGGGTATATGGCCTTGCTGTATAAAGTAAATTGTTGCAGTGCTCTTGCATTTCCATTTCAGGAGTGTTGACAAAAATACCATATATAGGTCTTATATAGGTCTTTCTGTGTGTGTAAAATGTGACCGGTACTACTGGTAATGAAAATATTGACACTGATCAAGGAAGTATTATCATTTTATTTCACAGTTTTTAGTTTCAAAGAAACCTCAAATAATTTATTTCATATTATTTAACAATTTTAAAGTTCCTTTTGGTTTAGTCAGTGTTTAGTTGTGCTAAGAGTCTCAGCTCTTACCCAGGGTTTGAAATTAACCCGCCAAATGCAGGTGAAAATCCACTGTGGCCGGTAACGCATATCAACACACTAGCCAATTTGGTGGGTTATGAATGATTAATAAATTATGTTCTAACACTTTGCATGGCATCGCTGTCAGAGCCCTTCCCCTAAAAAGGAGCCTCAAACATTAGCAAAACAACGTGTAAAGACAAATGCAGCGCAGCGCCACATCTTTAAAATTTGGTCACATTGTTTTCTATGACCGTATGCACGCCGGCGGTGCCCAAACTAAGACTCCGGCTGTTCAAAATCGTGCTGCACCACAAAGTCACTTGCAAAGTTTTCCATTAAAATACAATGATTTAGGACAAATATATGTACTTGATTACTTCACCCTAGGAGATTGTGTATTGTTTTTCATTAACAGGTTTTTGTGCCTTGAATAAATATGCTTTACACTGTATATAGAAATAATATACATCACACTTTCTTTTTCTGTTTGCACTGTTTTTTCAAATACCTTAACTCGGACTCATTGATGCCACTTTGTTTATTCTTGAAGTGAACTTTTGCCTGTATTGTGATTAGATTCACTGTTTTGAACTTGAGAACACGAGTACAGAATGACACGACTGGTGTGCGTTTAGCCTGCTGTGAGATGTCCACGGCGCAGCGCTTCCTGTCTGCTGTGCGACAGGTTGACGCTCTGCCACTTTTTCCAACCCCTTCTTATACAGTATATGCCACATGTCCAAGAATTTAGGGGAAAAAGTGCCATAGAGTCTTTATTGCTGCATGCAGGTAAACGCATGGCAATTATAAGAGAAGTCACCAAGAATTTTGTTTTTATTACATTTTATTTTATTTTATTGGTATCTGCAAAAAGTGATTGACTGTCATAAAGCTAAAAGCAATACAATGATTCAGAATCAGATAAATATATTTAAATCTAACCTGTGACTTTGATAATCTGGTTTATCTCTATTTTTGTTTTGGCTAGTAAAAGTTCTGAATAGCTGGTAACTTAAAAATGTTGTAGCCAAATTGGCTGGTGAGTAGAAAAAAGTTCATTTCATTTTTGTTGTGCTCTTAATGTAAATATTGCATTCAGTTGTCTGAGCATATAATGTCATTACAGGAGAGTTTGGAGGACATGCTGAAATCTTTCCAGACCGAGACCAAAGAAGTTCTTCACTCTCTTTTCCCACACATCAACATAGAGACAGCACAGGTGTCTAGGATTTCAGTTTTCTTGTGGTTTCATTTCTCAGTTTTGTTTTTGGATTCACTTGTAATATTGGCTTGTTTTGGAAATGCAAATACATGTAACATCAGTCCCTCTGTAACAGGGGTTCCCAATTCCACCTCCCCGCTCTACACATTGTATGCCTCGCTTATCTGACATGCTCAGTTGAGGGGTGAGTTCCATTTGACCGTACGTGCGGTACGAAGTGGACTTAAAAGGGCATTTTGATATCTTAAGGGAGATTCCATTCTGAAGCAGATGAGTTTGTATGCGGTTGTCCGTGGGTGTAAAGAGCAATAGACACTACAGTTACAAGTCAGCTTTAATGATTACAGGTTAAATAAGATAAAAAATACATATTGCCAAATTATGTTTCTCATATTAAACATTGCAACTTCTATTTATCACTCCGTTTAAGGCTTTTGAATTGGACGGATTAGATTGTGAAATTTATAATTAATATTTATATGGATATATTATATTTATGTACAGAAGTAGCTCTATTATTGCATAAAACTGTAAACTCTTCTAATATGTGTGACTTGAGACACTGCAGGGTGAAGTGAACTTCAAAAGTGCTCAGGGCGTAGGGAGCGGTAAAACACTTTGTAGGGATGCCGTCAATCGGGAACCACCCAAGTTCATTATTCTCTGTTCTAATGAGCTGATGATCTGAATCAGGAGTGTTAGATAAGAGGCATACAAACAGCAGAGCGGGGAGGCACGAGGAATGGAGTTGGGAAGCTCTGCTCTATTTGTACACTACAAAAGTATGGGTTTGAAAAGTTTTTTTTTTTTTTTATTGTTTTTGAAAGAAATCTCACCAAGGCTGCATTTATTTGATCAAAATACAGTAAAAACGGTAATAAGTGAAATTATTACCATTACCGTTTTCTATTTTAATATCTTTTAAAATGTTATTTATTCCTGTGATGACAGCTGAATTTTCAGCATCAATACTTTTCAGAAATCATTCTTATTTCATAGTTTTTAACTGAAAACAGTTGTGCTGATTAATATCTTTTGTGGAAAACATGATACATTTTTGTTTCAGGATTCTTTGAAAAAGAACAGCATTTATTTAAATTATTTTGTAATGCCATACATGTCTTTACTGTCACTTTTGAGCAATTAAATGCACTGTTGCTGAATAAAAGTATTAATTTTTTTTTCTAATATCTTAGTGACCCCAAATGGTAGTGTACTTGTCATAAACATTAAGTGGAGTCACTTTATGAATAAATGGATGTGCATATCTTCCATCACTTTCTCTATTCACATCCTTAAATGCTAGCTAATCCTGAGTCTCTCATTCTTTTCCTGTAGACCAAATGGCTGCAGGACTTTGCTGTGAAAGCACAAGAGGTGCTAAATCAGAAGCATCAAAGCCAAGAATCCCAGCAAAGCACAGAGATGGAGGTGAGCATGCTGCAATTTCTGGCTTTGTGCTATTATCTTTAAGTGGCTCTTCGTCGCCCCCTAGTGGGCATGTAAGGCATATTTGTAGTTATTACAGTGCTGTTTTTATTATATAGGAGTTAATGGGGAAACTACAAGCAGCCCAGGAGAGTCAGTGCACACTACAGTCTGAATGTGAACAGTACAGGAGCGTACTGGCTGAGACGGTAAGATTATACACTAACAATTTGTTTCTTTTTAATGGGGATGGTATTAAGCCAGAATTTTTCCCTCTTGTTCTATAGGAGGGGATGCTGAAAACACTTCAGAAGAGTGTAGAGGAGGAGGAGAGGGTGTGGAGGACCCAGATAATGGAGTCAGAAGACAAACTTAAGATGGTGGGTCTTTACACTGTATTAACGCACGCACGCACGCACGCACAGTAATTCTGCAGACACAGAGAAAAAGTTTTATTTTATTATAGAAAATATCTTTTATATTTGGTTCTGATTTTGTTATTCAAGTTTTCATGGACAAGCTTTATTTATGGATAACTTTTCGGGGGAAATTCAGAATCAGAAAGAGCTTTACTGCCAAGTGTGCTTGCACACACAAGGAATTTACCTTGGTCTTGAAGCTTGCAATACACACATAAATAAAGACAATAAATAAAAATAAAATAAATAAAAAATATAAAAGTATAGAGAGACAGATAGGTTTAGTCAGAATAAACTTTTACAGATAATGAACATATTTACAGTATTGTGAATAATATTATGAATAAATGAATTTATGAAGATATTGCACTAAACAGAGTTTTGCACTTGGAAGGCATTTAACTGTTCAAGAGGGAAATGGCCTGTGGGAAGATCATTCCACCACCAAGGGACAGCACATGTGAAAGTTTCAATGTGTCATTTTGTGTTTTCATAGGCACTCAAAAAGGTGCAGGAATTAGAAGAGACAACAGACAGCTTGAGAGCGGCAAACCAGAGCACCCAGCAGGTATAGATTTCACCAGTGGAAATTAGTTTTTGTACTGTAGGAATACAAAAGATGAGATCTTCTGTAAAAAATGTATTTTGAGAAAAAATGTGTTGGGCTGTATAAATAAACTGTAACCTGAAAATATCTGGTCACTATTTAAAATATCTCACAAGTTCCTTTTATATATGACACGTACAGATAAAGGCATTTTTTTCAATAGTTATCTATTAACCTTTAAGACAATAAAGTATTATTGAAGTATTAAATATTTAATATTAGAACTCAACTGAGTCACATTAGAGTTCAAACTTGAGGTCATATAAAGTCTTTAATACCTTAAGTGGTAAACAGTTTTAAGTTTTAATCATTTTAAGAAATCTTTAATTTTGGAATGGAAATACAGGCCTATTTAAATGTAAAACGTGATTATTAATCTTCCAAGTTTTATGATTTGTTTAAATGTGAACGCTGCACTTTTCAAAGTAAAATTGTGTTGCTGTTGCAGTGCAGCTTCAGTGCTTCAGTGCACTTCACAATCCGTGAATACCACAGTGAATGTTTACATTATAGTGTTTACATTGAAATACGTTGTAGATGGTTGTAACAGTGCATATCTCCCTCATCTTTTTGAATGAGCTGTAGACATAAAAAAAAAGAAGTCTGTGTGTTTCAGACTTGTATATAATTAATAGTCTAGCATTATGCATAAAATAAGACCTTCGTTCATCTTCAGAACACAAATTAAGATATTTTTGATGAAATCCGATGGCTCAGTGAGGTCTCTATTGCCAGCAATGTCACTGAACCTCTCAAGATCCAGAAAGCTACTAAAGACATATTTAAAACAGTTCATGTGACTACAGTGGTTCTACCTTTAATATAAAGTGTCGAGAATACTTTTTGTGCGCCAAAAAAACAAAACAAAATAATGACTGTTCAACAATATCTAGTGATGGCAGATTTCAAAACACTGCTTAAAAGCTTTACGAATGTTTTGTTGTTTGGAGCGTCACGTGAATTCGGCAGTTTGATATGTGATCCGAATCACTGATAAACAACTAAAGATTTGTAAAGCTTCGAAGATTGGCCATCACTAGATATTGTTGAAAAGTCTATATTTTGGGTTTTTTTTTGGCACACAAAAGTATTCTTGTCACTTTATAATATTAAGGTAGAACCACTGTACTTACACTAACTGTTTTAAATATGTCTTTAGTAGCTTTTTGGATCTTGAGAGGTTTGGTGACATTGCTGGCAATAGGGACCTCACTGAGCCATCGGATTTCATCAAAAATATCTTAATTTGTGTTCAGAAGATGAACGAAGGTCTTACAGGTGTAGAATGACATGAGGGTGAGTAATTAATGACAGAATTTATTTTTGGGTGAACTAACCTTTTAAAACTGTAGTTCGACTATTTTGATAAGCCATATTAAGTCCTGATAGGATGCAGGTAAAAATTTGTGCAGGTAAAAAGCCTTAAATTTGATTTTAAAAAGCCTGCAGATACCCTGCATTTCAACATGAAACAAGCCAATGTTTTGGTTCATGCTACTTTAGTAGTTTGAACCAAGTGTATAAAATTAATTGCATTTATAACAGCTCTCAATATTTCTCATTGAAATATACCTTTATCTTTCCATGTTCTTTCCCTGAGTGCAGCTGGAGGAGAAAATTGTGCTGCTTGAGGCCCAGTTGGAGAAACAGCTGCAGTCAGCTTCCACTGACAGCCAGAGTCAATCTGAAGAGATGACGCACGTGAGCGCACACTCCTGCCTAAAGGCCTATTCACTGAAACACAATATGATATACAAAAGCAAAACAAAGTCATCTTAGTCATTCAATCCATTATAAATATTCTTATAAATAATAGTTTATCTGTGTGAATGGGTTGATATACATGCATTGTTTAATTTCATCTGACGTTGTGAATAGATAGGTCTTGAGCTTCTGATACATAAAGTATGACCTACATGTTGCTCATCCTGCTCTGTCATTTAACAGGTTGTTTGTTTGTTTTCAGTTGAAGCAGATTTTAGCAGAATCTGAAAGACAGCTGAGTGTGGCCATGATGGAGGCACAGACACAGAGGGAGGAACTTTCACAGGTTGGTTTCCTTTGAAACCCAAACATTTGCTAAGGGTTTACACCCATTATTCTTTGTTTACACACAGTCCTGTGCCAAACACAAGGCTTCACCAAAGAAAAAAGCTGTTGGTTTTGTTGAGTGACAGCTTTAATTTTCCAGGTCAGGCAGCAACTGAGTGACGTGACAAAGCAAACTCAGGGATTGGCGGAGAACGGGCAGCCTGAGGCGGAGGAGTGTCAGGTTAGGGTGCGACGCAGAAAGGCACCCTGCACCTCACTTGGCAGTATTAGATAGATTTTTCAGTACTATGGTTGTGTCTCAAAACGAAGCAATGCAGACAGAAGTTGTCTTTCAAAAAATGGTTTGCTGACTACGTTTTGAGACATTCTGTATACTACTGTTATTATTTATAAAAAGTCAGTGTCACTATATGTCTCAAATTTGGTCATATTTTGTTTAAATTACTTGACCATATATTATTTTTGGTTTTTGAGGATAATTTCTCCTATACCGGAGGGTATATTTACATACCATATACATATACTTTTTCTCCCTATCTAGTGCTGCCAATGAGATGTTTTACTCATAATTTTTACTGCTCATATTTCAGCATTTTGTTTCAGCAGCTTCTGTTAACCCAGGCGCCTGTTTTCACCTCTGAATATCTCCACTCTTGGGTTCTTACACTTACCTTTTAACCACTAACATTTTGTCTTTTGCGTTTGAAACTCACACTTTGAAGATCTTACAGTTTTTCTGAGGATTTTATATATGTTTTCACTCTCATTTTTGAATGCAGTGTGCACTAATGCAACTCTTGTGTTGGCTGGCATGTAAAGGTTTCGCAGTAGTTCTCATGGGTTAGCTGATGTGGTACTGTTTTGTTGGCATGATCAGGTCCAGGCTCAGCTGGAACAGACATTGGAAAAACTGCAGGGTGAACAGGCTCTAAACCAGCAGCTCTCTGCAGAAGTGGAGCAGGTACAGCAACGTGACCATGACCTTGTTCTTGATTTTTAAAAGCCTATTATTTGTTAAACTCATTATTCCATCCTTTTTAGGCTCAGGAGGCCCTCAAAAGACAGCTTCAGAGCCATCTCGAACAGATGAAGTCAGCTGAAGACACTGCAGCCATGGGGGATGTTGTTCAGCTGAAGGTACTGTGCATTTTGACCAGCTGATAATCAGTATGATGTTTTTTTTTATCTTTTTTTTTGTGTTCTCACAAGCTCCAGAATTTGACGCAGCATGTGAAATTACTCTCAATGTCATCCAGGACTAAGAGACTATACATATTATTCACACCCGCATACATCCTATTTAAAAATTGATTACTTTCTTGCATTTGGAAAAGACAAATTTAGAATTAAGAATTGTAACACAGGATTAATTGATATATCTGATCACGTATTAATATCACTTTATCTAAATTTAGAGGATAAACCAAAAAACACTCTGGAGACTAAATTCTGGCATCCTGAATAATAGTTATTAGGGAACAACTTGTAGTAGAAATAGAACAATTTTTGGAGCAAAACGATAATGTATTAGTCCCCCCCACTATATTATGGGATGCATGTAAAGTGGTTCTTAGGGGTAAAATTATTGCTATTACGTCTAAACTAAAGAAATGTAGGCATGAAAAACTTAACACACTTACAAATAGCTTAAATAAATTAGAATTGGAAAACAAGAAAGGTCCCAATAAAAATCTATCTCAGGAAATTAAAGAAATGAAAACGGAGTTGGACTACCTATATACACAGGAAATAGAGAAAAAATGAATGTTTTTAAAACAAAAATATTATGAGTCTGGAGGCAAAGCAATGAAATTATTGGCCAGAAAGTTATGTAAGCAACAGGCCGACGCAACAATACAGAAGATACAAGACCCAATATCAAAACAGCTATTTCATAAGTCGGAAGATATTCAGAGAGTGTTCGAAATAATTACTATAAAAAACTCTATACTCAAGCACAGACTGTAGATCCTGTTAAAATCAACTCTTTTCTCATTCCTTTAAAACTCCCTTCGGTTAGCGATACCTGGAATGCTAAATTATCAGCAGATATAAATGAGGAGGAATTAAATAAAGCAATATCCAGGATTAAATCGGGTCCAGATGGTTTTTCATCCGAATGGTACAAGGTATTTAGACAACAACTTAGCCCTATTTTATTACCAGCTTTTAATACTGTTTTACATGGAGGAGAGTTGCCACCCTCGTGGTGAGAAGCGATTATTTCTGTTATTCCAAAAGAGGGGAAAAACAAACAAGACTGTACAGCCTATAGACCAATCGCTGTCTTGAATATGGATTACAAGTTGTTTGTCTCAATCCTAGCTAAAAGGCTTAAATTGATAATGCCTGAACTAATTAACTCCGATCAAACCGGCTTCATACGGGGTAGGCAAACGCAAGACAACATCAGACGGACTCTCCAAATTATCAGCCATATCCAAGATTCTAATTTACAAGCTGTCCTCCTAAGTCTCGATGCCGAAAAGGCTTTTGATTCGGTCAATTGGCTTTTTCTTAAGGATATTCTTACCAAATTAAATTTTCATGAGAAATGTATTAAAGTAATTCAAAACATATATTCATGTCCAACTGCGAGAATTAAAATAAATGGTAATCTATTAAAGACCATTAGACTAGAGAGGGGCACTAGACAGGGGTGTCCTCTGTCTCCTCTGCTCTTCGCATTGTTTGTCGATCCCCTGGGGCAGTGGATCAGGAAAAACTCAAAAATAAAAGGTATTAACATCAAAGACGACGAACATAAAATAGCTCTATTTGCTGACGACATATTAGTTTATCTAAAGGATCCAACCGAGTCATTGGTTTAGCTAATGGAAACATTACAAACCTTTGGGTCTTTTTCACGATTTAAACTGAATATTCTAAAAACACAGCTATTGACCTGTAATTATAACCCCCCAAACGAAATTCATAAAAATTATTCTTTAAAATGGGATCATAAATTTATTAAATACTTAGGAATAAATATCCCAAGGATATGAACAATTTAGAAATGCTTAATTATGGCATATGGCAAAAATTTGACATTGCGAGATGGAATCTTCTACCATTTTTCAACATGAGATCTAGGATAGATTCAGTCAAGCAAAGCATACTTCCGAGATTGCTCTTTCTGTTCCAGTCTTTACCTGTTTCCTTACCTAAAAAGCAATTCTCAGAGTGGGATAAATTGTTTTCCAGATTCATATGGCAAGGCAAGAAACCAAGGGTAAAATTTAAAACCTTGCAGCTGAGTAAAGAAAAAGGAGGGGTGGCCCTTCCATGTTTACAAAAATATTTTTGGGCAGCACAGTTGAGATTAATTGTCTGTTGGTGTAACCCAGATTATCAAGCAAGATGGAAGGACATAGAGATTGGTTGGTTTGAGATTATTAAGGATTATAATTTAAAGGATTCTGTGACTGTTTTGAAATGGGCTTCATATGACTCTGATTTTAAACCAAATATTTTAGACATGCGGTTTAGACTATGGGCTAAAAAAGGGATCACTGCTTATTGTTCAATCATAGATAAAGGACAACGATTAGACTTTAAAATTAAATTTAAACTTCAAGGATTTCTTCAGATACCAACAACTCCAACAACATTTCTGTCAGAAAATTAAAAAGAGGACTGAGGAAGACCCAATTAAGAGTGCTCTAGTTAAAATATTCTCTTCAGCTTACAAGGCTGAACCAATGTTAAAGACTAGTACTAAACTATATAGAGCTCTGTTCGATTTACAAGGAGATTTATCTCTGTACATTAAGGAGAGATGGGAGAAAGAAAGTGGTATTACCATCTCAACTGAGGACTGGAAAAATATATGTAAACTACAATGGGCAACTTCTCGTTCTTATTGGAGAGAATTTTGCTGGAAAAATACTATTCGGTTTTTCCTTATTCCAAAACAGAAAAATAAATTTCTAGGCAGCTCAAATTGTTGGAGACCTTGCGGCTCACAGGATGCTAACCATTTTCACATATTTTGGGGTTGTCCTATTATCAGAAATTTTTGGAAAGATACACATAATGTAATAGAAAAGATTTTAGACATTTCAGTTGTTTTCAGTTTTGAGACATGGTTCCCTGGGAAAGGAAAAACAAATGTATGTATAGAATTATTCTTTGCTTCAAGTAAAAAAAAGCTATTACTAGATGCTGGTATAAACCTAATCCGCCACAAATACCGGACTGGATTGACACTAAAAAGTTTTTTCATTATGGAGAAAATTACATTCTGTATAGATAACCAAAAAGATATGTTTGTTGACTTTTGGTCCAAATGGTTTATAACTAAGAGTTTATAACTCTTATTGAACCAAATGTTTTTTTTTATTATAGAACATATGTTTTGTGTTTAAATATAAATATTGTGCCTACATCTCCTTATAGCTTTTGCTATAATTGGAATAGAATTTAATTAGATATATTGATTTGATTTTTTTTTTTTTTTCCTGTCACGAAGAACTTTGAGCATTTTTTTTTTTTTTTTTTTCTTCCTGAATCGGGAATACAAATTGGAAATGCTGTAAAAGTGACAAATGTCATAAACAGATGTTTTGTGTGTGTGTGTGTGTGTATGTGTATGTGTATATATATACATATATATAAATAAAAAAAGAAATCACTCTCAAAGGATGGAACGATTTAGTACTTTAATATTGAATGCAACCTTTAATGCTGACATGACAATAATGCATGTGTCTTGGTGTTTTAGGAGTGTCTAGAGAAGGAGCGAAAAATGACCAAAGATTTGGGCCAGGCAGCCACCAAACTCCAGCAGTTGCTGAGAAACAGTCAGGACCAACTTGCCAAAGAAAAGGAGAAAGTCAGAACTCTGCAGGATCAATTGCAAGACAAGGTAAAAACATCATACAAAATAAGTTTATACAGTAGCATGAATAGCTGCATGTCTATGTTAATGTTGTTAATGTTGTTTATGTGCTTCGATTTCCAGGAGGGTGATGGAGAGCTGAAGCAAGGCACTTCTGTTTGAGGTGGAAAATGAAACCTTTTGCCAAAAATTGCCTTAAGATGACCAAAATAAAGCGTTCCGGAATTTTTTTTTTTTCTTCATACTATAGTCTTGGGAGAAATTGTATGAAGACTTTGAGAAATCTAACTCGTGCAAACATTTTATTTCGGAGATGTGCTGGAACTATTTTCACTTTACATTCCATCTTAAACCTTCTGGCTATGTCAGAAATGATTCCTCCACTGCCTTAAATATTGTGTTCTCGCACCTCTCCTCCTGATGTCAGTGTTAAAAGGGAAAACGTATGTACGTTACACGTACATCAACTAGTGCAATTAATTACTTGTAAGTGAATGAGTATGCATAATTGTATGGTACATGGGTACAGCATTTGGAATGCCTTCTCTGTAGCTGGCTTCAACACCACTGTATAAGTCTGATAATTAATAAATAAACAGCAATATGGCTTTCAGTGTTTCAAAAAGGCTGCTCATTTCGGCATAGATTTAGAATTGAATACTTTGGATAAACATTTTTTACATTTTAAAAATATTTTGTAAATGTAGTATTTTTCATGTCATTACATTGTTTAGCATAAGAAAAAAAGGAAAAATAACATTTTTGAAAAATGATATTTTATTAATGTTATGCTATGTCTTCAGTAGTGGACACGAGGACTCAATTTAAAAAATATATAAAAAGACATGAATAGACATGAATAGGCAAAAACAATGCGATTGTGACCAATCAATCTTTAGGTTTCAGGATTTTTTTTTAATTTTTTTTTTTTATACAAAACTTTGTATGAAGATGACTCTCAACTATGTTATGAAAGATATAAAAGAATGATTTGATACAATTTTGTAGAGTTGGGATACTCGAACTCGAGTCCAATTCAATGAACTCGGACTTGTCACGCACTCGGGTGAATTTGCACTCGGACTTGGACATTTTGGACTCGGAAAATTTCCCGAGTACAGTCGACGTCGACTCCGGGCACTGAAGGAAGGACACAATATAGTAGTATTCAAAAACGAAACGAAACTACTTTGTATTATTGCAGCGTTGAGCACTGTAGCCAATCGCAGACATGTACGTTGAGCGCGTGAACGCAATTGTCGATCAGATCAGAGGTGTTTTACGGACAATTCGCTCAAAATGTATGTGTTCAGAGTCAGCACAAGCTTTATACTTTAGCAAATCCCCTCATAACCAGCAAAGTCTACTCTCGACGCGATGTAAATAAGAGATTCACTGTGTAGTGTGGACTACTTCATTGTTTGACATGTTTTCGTGAGAGTGCTGAACGTGGTAAGTGACTGCTTAAAGGGTAGGCTATTGACAATCAGAATAATAGTTTTGTTTCTCATGTTGCTAGAGGACCAGTGGTCACGTTCACACTGCAAAGTTTTAGGAGTGAATCGGCCAAATTCTTGTTTTGTGCGAGTCATGAAATTGTGACGATTGACATGGTAACCATAGCAACATTTTGGCGTCTCAAGCAAAGTCCCTTTATTCTATAGTCTTTGTCTCAAGTCTGTTAACACAAAAAAAACATGAAGGCAACAGTTTGGATGTGTAATCTACATAATTAATGACATGCATTAATGTAAATACTATTAGTAATCACAATGATAATATCAAGGGAAATAATCGTCAATTATGATTTATTTTTTTGTCATTGTTCTGCCCTACTTTTACATATAGCCTGCCTATTTAGCACTTTTTTTTTTGTTGTTGCTTTAATTGCTTCCAATTTTTTTCTTTGATATGAAGTTAGTTGAGTTGCTGATGGCAATAAATAAAATATATAAATGACAGGATGTAATAATGTTATGATTTTTGTAACATTTAAACTTTGATCATACGTTTACGTACATCTTGCAGAACCTCCAAAATATTATATATATATAATTATTTATTTATTTTTATTATTATTATTTTTTTCCCCCCCAAAGAAGGATCATTAAAAACATTCTTTTTATATAGTACTGCCCTGATTAAGCCATTTCTCATAAAACACGTTTATTATGTATTGCCTAGTCCACAAGACAAAATACAAGACAAATTACATATGCTTGATTTTTAATAATGTGTACCATTACCTGGGTGGTCCACAGCTGTTTGTTTTTTTTTTATTTGTTTTTTTTTATTTGTTTGTTTTTGTGATGGTTGTTCATGAGTCCCTTGTTTGTTCTGAGCATTTTTCCAGCATCTTCAGCATATTTGATCCCTTTCCAGCAGTGACTGTATAATTTTGTGATCCATCTTTTCACACTGAGGACAACTGAGGGACTCAAACACAACTATGACAAAAGCTGCAAACATTCAGTGATGCTCCAGAAGGAAGCATTCATTAAGGGTGTAAACTTTTGAACTGGATGATCGGTGTAAATTATTGGTGTTCTTATTTTGTTTTAAAATGCATTCATTCATTTAGTAACTGCCCTTCAGAGGCTAAATAAGATATTAACAAAGAAAAAAAAGAAAGAAATTTAAATGTATACATCACCATCACCTTGTTCAAAAGTTTACCCCTGGCTCTGAAAGGGTTAGTAAGAGAAAAGGTAGGAAAGACATCGTTAAATGAATCCATGTGACCACAGAGGTTTAACTTCTGTTATTATTTTATGAAGTGACACAAGTGCTTTGTTTGCAAGAAAGTACATAATTTACCACTTTATTTACGAAAATATTGATCTGCAATGCGCATTCTCAAGAGCATCATGACACATGCTTTGTGTTCACACAAGAAGCTGACGTTGCATGAACACGCTTTGGATAATATTATTTTGTAAATAAAGAGGTAAATAAATTTTTTTGCACAAACAAAGCACTAACGTCGCTTCATAAAACTGAGTTTCAACCATTGGAGTCACATGGATTACTTTAATGACTTTACTGCCTTTCTGGAGATTTAAAGTGGTAGTCGATCATTGGATCTTAGGTTTCGTTTCATTCCGGAGATCAACGAAGGTCTTACGGGTGTGGAATGACATGAGGGTGAGAATTAATTAATTAACAGAAATTTCATTTCTGGGTGAACTAACCCTTTAAGACATGTTTTGCCTTCTTGAGCATTACAGTATAGTGTACAGTAGGTAAACTTATGACTGCAATTGTACATTGTAATCTTTTTGGTTAAAATAATAATTTAAGAGCTCAGTGTTGAGTTTACAATTGACCTTTTACCAAAGTTTGATTGACAGGCGAACTGACCAATCATAATGCAGATATACTCCATTTTGTCTGACAAACAAACTAAACCAGTTAGTAGATTAACGTCAGTGGACTTGAACTTGAAAAATGGTGTGTATTGACATATTTTTGCAGTTCTGATGTTCATTCATGTTAAATTTGTGCTATAACTAGAAGAGATGATCAGTTCACATGCTGCTTGAACTGAGGTGCTACAAACCGGTAATTATTGTTTGAATTTCTTAAAAAATGACAAAATTTAAAAGCTAAGGCTTTACTTCATATCAGAAGTAACCTGCTCTGTCTTGTCTTTTGGTGCTTTGTCAGTGTCCTCTTTTCTTTGCAATGTTATTTTTCACTGTGCGAGAACATGATGTTTGGTGAGAGAGCGACATGGCTTGTTGGACGTAGAAACAGTAACTAAAAGGGCAGGGTCTTTGCAAAAAGTTAATTGCAATTTAAAATAATCCAAATTGGATGTTAAGGACTCGGACTCAAGTCCGACTCGGCCCCTTTTGGACTTGGACTTGATTGGTTAAGGACTTAGACTTGACTCGGATCCAACACTACCATTTTGCTTTATGCACTGTATCTAATTTGCATATTAATGTGTTCTAGAGGCAACATGTAATGAAAAAAGTGTAATAATGGGAGTAGTGATTGGTAAGATTTTCATAATAGTATCTAATATTTCATAGGAATACTGAAATATAATTTCTTTCCCTATTCACTTGTGTCTCCCAAAATGCCTAATAAACATGCTTTAAGTCCTGGTGTCCTTTACAGTGGACATGTATAAAAATGGATGTCCTGTTTCGAAACAGAAAGTCATATTTTGATTTGAAACCCCAAAACATTTTCCTGAGATGTTGATTTATGACAAAAACATTGAAAATTAGTCAGATTTAAATGATTGTTACAAAATATTATATTTCAATAAGAGTGTTAAATTTGATTAAATTAATGTCAGTTGTCATTGTGAAACTTCTAAACATTTGTCATCTCTGAAAAGCTCTTAATGTGCTCTTTACAGGACATCCAAAATTGAAAACTGTTATATGCTGTCAGAGAAATTCAGTGGACAAATATCTATTCCTGGTTCCCAGGATGATATGACCGAAGCTGTGTTACAGTTATTGGTATCTTTTGTAAAAAACTGAGTTGAGAGAGACCCATTCGAAGTTTTTGAAAATCACATGATTTTATTTTTCAAGTATACATTGTTGCTTTAGCTAACAGTCCAATTGTAATTTCTGGCATGGGATTTTGGCTGTCACTATACTATATTTGATGGTTTGCCATTGTAAACAATGTCTGTATTTTCTGAAGAATGATCATTAATGTAATGTAATGGTCAAATGACATACAAATATTGGTTCCAATGAAATACAAAGTTTATTAGCTAATCATTAGCTAAAACACATTTTTCAGAGGTAAAAATCATTTGTTTTGACCAAAAGACTGATAATGGGGTTCAGTGGTCTTATTGGTCTAATTTTACACACTTTTCCCCTCCAAAGACTTCACGGAATTCTTCCCACCAAGTTTCTCCACAAGATTTAATACATCTCTGTCTGCAGGGTCATTAATTTGCCACTCAAATTTCACACCTGTGAGGGGGGAAAAGCATCAGCAATGAACACCATGCATGTTATTTTTCTGCAAAACTGCTTTGGAACCACGTGAACTGTAAGAAGTGCTTTAAAAATAAATTGAAATATGCATTATAACATTAAAAGGGCAATAACCAACCTGGCAATTTCTTCCTAAGATCAACCTTTGAACTTGCACAGACCATTTTACTCTTCAGGGAGGCATCATCAGGGGCACTGTACAATAAAGAGGAAAAATTTAGGAAAATTGCTGTCCTAATGGCTGCTTTACACAAAATGCATTGTTGTGTTCCATTGTGTTGCTTTTTAATTATTTTTCTATTCAAATGTGTGCTAGATGTGTGATCCACATTTTATATATGTATTGAACCCCTGCCCTCTTTTCAATTAATTAGCAGTTTAATACAGTTGTACAGTGGCTAATCCTTTTAAAAGCAATAAACACGATCTGTCATTCTGTGTGAACGACCACTATTTGAGCTGATGTTATATTTCTGTGTGTGTTTCTGTTGGGTGCTCAAGTTCCCAACAAAACTCAACTTCAAATGTCAACAATGAGAATGTATTGCCAAAGGAAGCATAGGCTAGGCTTCAGCAGGATTTTTTCAGCCCATTCCTAATACAGATATTTTTGACAATTGACAAAGCTACAGCCTAAATTTTTCCACTTACTAAGAGTAGCTCATCGAAATGGCACAATTCACCATTCTTGCTAATATCACTAATATTCTTAGCAACACCCAAACAGCCACACAGAACACAAGCCTGCAAAAGTAGACTAATCAGTGAGTTACAAGGGCCTCGTACTTAATGATGAAGACCAGGTCCTCCTTCACACTCTCCTTGGTCTCATAACTGCAGTCGTACAGGGCGTAGCGGCACTCGTTAGAAGGAAGCTTACTGATGATAGTCTTGAAGACGTCACCCGTGTTTGCCACATCTTTGACTTTCAAGCAGTTGTTGTGGTCCACTATGATGCTCTTTAGATCTTCACTCAAACGCATGATCACAAGTTTCAACCTCTCTCTCTCTTCTTCACCCTGGCGGCGCACCTTAATTAAATTATAGTACACTACCACCTCATCATCGATGGCTACACCTGAGGCCTGGGTGACATATGGGAAAGAACAATGAAAAAAACAAGTACAATTGGACTGTTGAGTAAGATAGCATTTTCTTCCAGATGACTTCGAAGAAAAAACAACTGAAACACAAAGCAGACCATTGTATGAACCTCATAAAATTATCTATATTGGATTAGGCAGACACAGCACTACCACTAAACTAGTTTTATTATTTTTTAAATCTATATTCCACAGGTATTATCCATCTATATATGCTTTAGTTTAAGGTATGAGATGGAAATCTGAACCAGTTTGCGGCCTTCACATTCCATTCCTTTACAAACAAGTCGGAACAAGAAGCCGTTACACCTCTGGAGGATTGTTAATAATAATAACTAATATGTATTTTATATATATATATTTTTATATATATATATATATATATATATTCCATATAGTTCGCTAATCAATGATAGATCAAATCACAAACAGGAATTAGCATAATGCAGTTTTCATATAGTTATAGACTGAGTTTAGTAGGCTAAATCACACTGTAGCACATGTAGCGTACGGTTTTGAACAGTTTTAATGCAAATAATTGCACTGCATTAACAAGAGCCAGTTTTACCAAATGGTTTAACGGCAAGCAAAATGCACACTGAAAGAAAACTGGCCCAGTCTGAGGACTTACCATGTCTGCTGCTTGTTCTGAGACGGAAGAGAGAAGTGCGTTGATGCCCTGAACAGTAAAGAAGCGATTTAGGAGCGCGTGGATCTGAACACGCCCTCTTCACAACAGATCAGTCCCGAATGAGACTGAAAGTCTGACAAAAACCCTTATTTGGTGAGAGGGGCACAAATACATAATTACATTTGCATGGATGGGAGGATCCAGGTGTAAACATGTATGACACTTGACGTGGGATAATCATGATGATTATTATAGACCAGCACATTTTGAATGTTTATAATGTGTTATGTTAATGATTAAGTTTATTTAACAGCTCAGTTACTCGTGGCAGTGATGTTTTTGAACAACATATGGCCTGTTTTAGAACTGCCAAAAAAAGAGCAAAAAATATGTTTTAATTCCGTTTTTTTTTTAATCTCATAAAACACTTTAAATTTAACACTTACAGCATTTGCTGATCTTAAACCAGAATAATTTAAAATATTTATTCTGAAAATGAATTAGCTAGCCAAAAACAAAACAACAACAACAACTTTGTTATAGTCAAATCAGTCAAATATATAGTCAACAAATGTAATTTTCTCTGAATATAGTTTTAAAAATGAATTCAATGCTTTGAAAAGTCATGTATGTTAGTTATGACAACTTCTGATCAATTTGTTGACAGTAAAAATATATCTAATGATAATTTTAAAGTGAAATAAATGATTTCAACACTCAAAATTTCCATTTTCAATTTCGAATTCAAATATTAGAAAAAATGTAATTAAAGAGACAGAATTAAAATCTATTCTTTAAAACTAGAATAGTTTTATTTTTTAAGCATTTTTTGAGAGCAAATTTAGTTTCTTTATTCTTCAAAATCATTCTAGGGGGACAGAAATGTTTTCCCAAATGAAGAATAATATTGTAGGAAAATTGCATTCAGTGGTGTTTTCTAATTTTCTGCTTTTCTTTGTTTTGTTTATTATAATCCACGATAATGAAGATTGCAAAGCTTAGACTAGTCATTTACTTTACAAAACTTGTTGCATTATTTATCTGTTGTTGCATTGGCAAAGTGTGGACATTCACTTTTTCTGTAAGTTATAGCCTGTATTTCATTTGTAGACACTTTTGCTCTGTAAGTTTAGAGGGACTGACGGCACACCTATAATTCTCTGCATTTTAAGTCTGAAGCTCTATCAGTCCAGCTGAGCATGATGGGACAGGTTCTCTGCTCATGGAGGAATGTGTGTGCATGTACAGTCCTGATAAAGACATAGAAGAGAAACAGCATTGCTGATATAGAATTACTGTACTGAGACTTCTTGTATCACTCCTCTCTCACCTCGTGTTTACGGGTGATTCACAGCCATACTGCTGTTTATAAGGCCTATACAGCACTCTTGCTTCTGAGATCTAGTCTGATTAAATTACACTCAGTGGGTTGTGATACTTTATTAAGAGCTCAAATGTTCGCCTGTAAGTTCATGCTGTATGGAAAAGCAGATGTCAATGGCTGGTTGGAAATATCAACAACTTCATGACAACAGCTGTTTCTGATATCTTAAATTAATAATAATTAATAATAACATTTTATTCTCTAGATGGCGCTACTACACTGCCACCGTTATGGCATTGAACTACTTCGTCTCTCTGCTACCTAAACATTCATCCATCACGTGTGTCCAAGTCATCTATGCTGCGTGACCTGTCTTTGGCAGCATAGATGACCCCCCCAAATAATTAGAAATGGACACCACCCCCCGCCGCCTCAGCGGTCTAACAGCGCTCGTCAATGTCAACTGTCAACAACGAGATTATGTAGTAGCCTACACAAGAAACATAAAAAGTTTTACATAAAAATAATAATAATAATAATATTAAAAAAAAAAAAAAACATTTAACAAAGTACCAAGATAAATCACGTCTATATTTGAGTCTGCATGATTAAAAAAATGTATAAACCGTGTAAAGGTCAGTTTATGAGAACCTAATCCTAACCACATAGTCAGAAGAGGGCAGTGTAGCCTACCCAATAAGCATTTTTTTTTTTTTTTTTTTTTTGGCTGTTAGTTTGAATAATGTTAGCCTCAGTGTTATCTAGTGTAGGCTATAGAGTGTTCCAAGCAACGACAAAAGTCGCATTCAAAAGATTATGCATTTAAATTATTATGTCCAATCAAATACTCTCTAGCATCTGAAGCGTCCTGCCCCCTACATTATTTACTGTTTTCTGTTTTGTGAATGGCAGATAGGCAACAGTGATTGAAACAGTGTGAAAATGCATTCAGTTTGGGTAAGTGAAGCCATGATTTGCACTAGTGTCACACGAATCTCAGCAGAGACAGAAGCGTAGAAAGTGGATCATATGCGTGAGTTCGGCGCAGCAGACTCACTCGAAATCTACACAGAATGCTGTATTTTAAAGAGGAGATCAAACACAAGAGATAATGCACCGACATACAAGCTTTTAAAATGACACATCATCGCCTTTACTAAAATGATGATTGTTTTGCTGTAGTAACAGTTTTTATATTAAATCTAAAGGGGGAATCTATTAGACTGTATTTTTAATACAACTGTGGCTGTGGCAGTCACAATCTGTCAAATGCGGCTTTGCCGGGCTGTGACGTGAACTAAACGCTGTGCTTTTCAAGGCACTTCAGTGAGAATTTAATTCAGAATTACTGCCGTAATACCAGATTTTATCAAGGGATTTTCTTGAGGTTACACAAGAGACCAATAAAACTGGTATTAGGTCAGCCAGACTGAAGGAAAAGATAAATGCAAAAAAAAAAAAAAAAAAAAAAAGGAGGTGGAGAGATGGAGACAAGAAGTGTGATAAACCATAACAGTGCTGGTTGGGCATCACTGTTGTACAGAGGGATTCCAGTTCACTCTTAACACACTTTCAAAACACACACACACGTTGGTGCACTTCTCATTATGAGGACATTCCATAGATGGTTTTTATATTGTAAAAACTGGATATTCTATCACTCTACACTAACCCTACCCCTAAACGTGCCCATCACATAAAACTTTATGCATTTTTACATTTTTAAAGCTGCAGTCCGTAACTTTTGAGCAAGTACATAACCAGCCAGTGTTCAAAACTATCTCCTTACCTTAGTCTGATTCACAACGGTAAGCTTTTAGTAATGTTTTATAATAAAATCGGTACTGGTGGGTTTCAGCGGGAAATTCGAGCATGCAGACGCTCGTCTTTGCGTCACGTCTATGTAGTTCCAGCTAGTAGGCTATGCATATAGGATGCTCCTGGTAGCGGATCATTTATAGCCTTTTCTCACAGCAGCTGAAATTAAACTTATCATAAACTTAAACTTATCATTTTTATGGCGGATTGTAATCCAGAAAGGTCCAAATGACAATCATCAGTGACAACTGGAGATTCACCCGTAGTCAAAAGCAAAAGACTTCGGACTGCGAAGTGGCTACAGAAATTGAAATCTACAGGTAACGCTAATACACTAAATACACAGTCACGCAATGCTGATGTTGTTAACATTAACAGTTTGAGAACAAAGTATAACAGTAATAATAATTTGCACGGTTTGACGTGATCCAAGCTAAGCGATTGTTAGATTTAATCACCATTAGCAGCTAAATTTATGGTAGGCTTAATGCTTTTTTCCTCAGTTGGTCAGAACAAAATTGGCAGATATGTTACTTACTTGTTCAGACATTTTCTGGTGAAAATTCTTATTTTGGTCATACTTCCAAGATGTAGAATCTGTGATTCTGAAGTACAGTATCCACACCGATGTGGTGACTGACACCAAACATTAGATTCATTCGCGCTGAGAAGCCGTGCCAAGGCACAACCCACGTAAAGATAATTCCGCAAATAACTGCAATTGCAGGTTTCAAACAGAGATGGTGACAAAGAGGCAAAACTTACAGACTGCAGCTTTAATAAAAGATTGTTTAGTATGTTTTTAAGCCATTTTAATTACAAGGACTCAGGAAATGTCCTCATAAATCATGTTTACATTGTAATACCAGTGGGGACATTTTGCATGCACAACATACCTTATGCTGGTGACCAATGCTGGAGGTTTCATCAGGGTAGATTTAAATTTAAACTAATTTACTCCAAAGCTTGGTGGTATATATCTGTATTAATCAGACATTTTGGTATTTAGATTATCCACTGTAACAGAATATTCATTTATATCTCTGTATGTTCATACACAAACAATTATATGATACAGGCAGTTGTGAAAATGCAAGCTATTGAAGAAACTCATCTTTGGAATAAAGAGGAGAGCATTTTTTTTTTTTTAAATGAATTTAAGTAAGAGCGGGGCAAGCGGAGAAATGAGTTAATGTGCAAAATTACTAAAAAACAAAACAAAACAAAAAAAACAACGAATAAATAAATGGCAAGAGCAAGTATCACTAGTACTTTTGCAACAAGATAGATAGAAAAAACATGCATGTCTGTTTCTTTGGACATTGTCATGATAGAGGGTTAACCAGAATATGAACCTTAATCAGAAAATTATAAGCATGTAAACATAGACAGAGTTCTTGAGTTTACCATCGAGCAATACTTCTGTGCTGTGCATCATGGCAAAGTTTCAGCACTGTAATTGTTCTCTAGTGGTGCACTTATGTAAGTGTGTGGTTATGCAGTTTTGCAATGCTAATTTAAAATGTCTTTAAGTTACGGAACCGTTGCTCTGTAGGTCTGTGCCGAAGCAACTGTTAAAATGGAGTTACACACAGTGTGCAGATGAAGCAAGCGTGGTGATTGCTCAAAGACTGTGTAGAAGCGTTTGGATCGTTGGTATAAAAGAGACTGTCAAAGTCTGATTGGCTGCTGAGAAGGGGGCGGTTACTCATCTGGTGCAGAAAGAGAGGTTAACTTTGAACCCTGTTAGTTCAGGGGTCTCTTGTGAGCTTACACAACAGGCTTGATGTCCACTGGGTCCTACTGGAGATGACCAACACGAACACATTTTCCCAATCAAGAAGTTCCTATGTGTACTAGTGTGTGCGTGTTCATTTGCCAGCAAAATCAACCTCAGCTCTGTGCATTCATGTGTGTGTGTGTTTATGGACAGATCTGCTACTATGAACTCCATAACCTGAGCTAGTGCAAGGGAGAAGAGGTTAAAGGTTATTTCAACACAACTGTTTTTGCCCCTCCTAGCTCATTTCCAACATATGCAACAATTAAAGATGATGACAAATATCCAGGCCCATGTGAGAACATTTCTGGCTTCTGATAGCTTTGGAAACATCTCCCCTCTCCAGTGTTATACACTCTAACTGTAGTATATTATGGTATTATTCTGAATATGGCAGTGCATACACATTCTTTGGGGGTTGTGGTTATATGAAGTCAGTCTTGAGGCTGAAAATCCCTAAATTAAATGGCAGTGTTGTTTAACAATGTCAGTTTTTAAGATGAAGATTACCCAGAATGTGTGTGCTTGAGTAAGTATCAGCCACTAAATCCAAGCATATAATATTAATGCTGCTCGCATTTGATTTTAGGTTATAAAAGGGAAAAGCAGCCTTACTTTTAAAGCTGTGAATGAGTAAATCTCAAGTTACCATAAAACACACACACACACACACACAGTGTGTTTAAGTTGCCGTTTATTGACCAGCTGCTATGGTTACAAAGCAGAGAGACGGTGAAATTATTTCACTGCAGTCAGATAATGATTTATGACTTCATAAAAGGAGAGCAGAGAGCTGATTAAAAGAGTGTCATGGAAAACAACATGAAGGGACGCTGGTGCCACCAAGTAATTCCACTTCTTTCTCGTCCTTTCTTCTTTCTCTTCTAACTTACTTTCTTGTGGATGCTCTGGAGAAATAAAGCTTTTGCGAGGAGCAAAGAAACTCTGTGAGTATAAAATCAGTGGTCCTTTTAAATGTTGTTATACGGGTCTGGACTGGAGTTCACCAGTCAGCTCTTTTCATCTGAGAGTTGAAAACATCTTAGTTGCCAATGAAAGCAGTTCACAAAGGTTTTTAGGGGCAATTAGAGGAGTAGTTCAGATTTTAATTCATTCCACAAACATGGAACATGTCTTTTTAATAAATATATATTTCAATGATCATGATTAGATCTCATTTTCAACTTCAGTATACCCAGAGATAAAAAAAACACAACAAAATTAGCAGTTAAAAGGTAAAAAAACCCCAATTAATCCCCAGTTTCAGAGAAAAGGCTTAAGCCTAGTCCCAGACTAAAATGCATGTTTGAGCTCTCTTAACTGTAAGCAACTTGTACTGAGTCAAGTCACCTTTATTTATATAGCGCTTTTTACAATGCAGATTGTGTCAAAGCAGCTTTACCTTGATAACTGGTATATAATTTTGGCTGCACAGCAGCTCTTAAAGAAAATGGTGTCAATGCAGGCAGATGCAAAGCACTGTTGAATATCGAATGTCAAGTGTCCCCAACTAAGCAAGCCAAAGGCGACAGCGGCAAGAAACCCAAACTCCAACAGGTGACATCAGGTGGCAAACAGGTGTTAAAAAGTTCTCTGGCGAATAGTGCTTTGTTACGATTCAGGTAAATGACATAAATCCCATGGGATCGCAACATTCAAGATATTTATTCCAGTTCCATCCAGTTGAGGATCGTATTCATCACGGCGGTACAGATGGTTTGTTGAGGAACTGTGCCACTGGCTGTCGTGTCGATGAGGCCTTCACAATGGATGATCTGGTTGACTCAATCTCTGCTGATACTTCAGGGCTGAGTTGTGGTCATGTCAAGGCGCAGGTCCTCGATCTCACCTGGATACGGCCCGGATTCGGTTGACTATGCTAAACAGAAAGACTAATATTAGCGTGGATGCCATTCTTCTTCTGATGTAACGAGTACATCTGGTGTTATAGGAAGTGTTCCCAGTTCCGGCTGACCTAATTTATGCAGCCTAATAATCCTTTAACGGATTTGAAAATATAAATTGATAATGTGTTATGTGTATGCCAAGTTAAAGAGATGCATTTTTAGTCTATATTTAAACTGACAGAGTGTGTCTGCTTCCCGAACAATGCTAGGAAGATTGTTCCAGAGTTTAGGTGCCAAATAGGAGAAGGATCTACTGCCTGCAGTTGATTTTGATATTCTAGGTATTATCAGCTGGCCTGAATTCTGAGATCGCAATAGACGTGAAGGACTATAATGTGTTAAGAGCTCGCTCAGGTCCTGAGGAGCTAAACCATTTAGTGCTTTGTAAGTAATTAGCAAGATTTTAAAATCTATACGATGTTTAACAGGAAGCCAGTGTAGTGTTGACAGAACCAGGCTAATATGGTCATATTTCCTAGATCTAGTAAGAACTCTAGCTGCTGCATTTTGTACGAGCTGTAGTTTATTTATCAGGCGAGTGGAACAACCACCCAGTAGAGTGTTAAAGTAATCTAGCCTTGAGGTCATGAACGCATGAACTAATTGTTCTGCATTTGTCAATGAGAGCATATGTCGTAGTTCAGATATATTTTTAAGATGGAAGAATGCGTTTTTACAGATGCTAGAAACATGGCCTTCAAATTAAAGATTGGTATCAAAGAGCACACCCAGGTTCCTAACTGACAACGAAGACTTAACAGAACAGCCATCAAGTGTTAGACAGTATTCTAGGTTATTACGTAAAGCAGTTTTTAAGGCCTTTCTGTACTCAATCATTCTCTCTCTCCATGAAATGCAAAAAACTTCTAGTTTTGTTTTCTTCATTTTTCTGGCTGCTACCTTTAGGGTCAGAGTGTGCTCATTGTACCATGGCGTTGGATTAATTTCCTTAATCTTTTTTAAGCGCAAAGGAGCAACTGAGTCTAATGTGCTGGAAAAGACAGAGGCAATATTTTCTGTTGTAACATCGAGGTCTTCTAAGCTGTCTGGTATGCTAAGGCGATGAAACTAATCAGGAAGATTATTTATAAAGTGATCTTTAGTGGTAGAAGTGATGGTTCTACCAAATTTATGGCAGGGAGGCAGTTTAGCAGCCTTGACTAAATGTAGTATACACGAGACTAGATAATGATCTGAGATGTCGTCACTCTGCTGCACAATTTCAACGGCATCAATATCGATTCCATGTGACAATATTAGATCTAAAGTACGATTACGACAATGAATGGGTCCTGACACGTGTTGTCTAACTCCAATAGTGTTTAGAATGTCTGTAAATGCCAATCCCAACGCGTCTTTTTCATTATCTACATGGATATTAAAATCACCAACAACAAGGACTTTATCTGCAGCTAGTACTAACTCAGCAAATTCTTTGATAAAGTCTGTATGGTGTCCTGGTGGCCTGTATACAGCAGCCAGCACAAATGTCAACTTACATAATGTTACATAAAGCACCATCACTTCGAAGGAATTATAATTGAAAGACTTTTTACTAATACTGTAAATATTACTATAAATTACAGCAACACCTCCCCCTTTGCCTTTCTGACGAAGATTGTGTCGATAATTGTAACCTTGAGGGCTAGACTAAAGTAAAGTACATTTAAAGTAATGTAATCGTCTGGTTTTAGCCAGGTTTCTGTCAAACACAGCACATCTAGATTATTGTCTGTGATAATATCATTTACAATAAGTGCTTTTGAAGAAAGGGATCGAATATTTAACAACGCAAGCTTTATCATTTGTTTATCATTATTATCTCTATTTTTTATTTGTTGAACATCAATTAAATTTGTACCATTAAATGGGTTTGGAAGTTTTTTGTTTTTTCTAATTCGGCGTACAGACACAGTCTCTATGTGATAATATCTAGGTGGAAGAGTTTCTGTGTGTTGGGAATTATCTGACTTCTGTAACGTGAGGCAGCTAGCAGACGGTCGGTTTAGCCAGTCTGTCTGCTTCCTGACCTGGGCCCCAGTTTGTCATGTTTCAGCTCTAAGACTATGTGCCATATTACTAGAGAGAAGAGCAGCACCATCCCAGGAGGGATGAATACCATCTCTTTTCAGCAGGTCAGGTCTGCCCCAAAAACTTTTCCAACTGTCTATGAAACCTATATTATTCTGCGGACACCACTTCGACAGCCAGCCATTGAGTGATGATAATTTGCTAACTATCTCATCACTCCGACGAACAGGAAGAGGGCCAGAGCAGGTTACTTATCTTAAAATATGTCAGTGTCATTGTTTTGTCTGAAGTAAACAACAGTAATGTTTTTTTTCTAAGGCACGTTTATAAAAGCTACGTCCTAATTGAACTAAGACCTAATTCTGGCTTAATCTAAGCCCCGTCTGTGAACCCAGGCCTAAATGTTTGTCATTCGTATTACTGGCATTTGGTCAAATGATTTTTAATCAGCTTTAAATCAGATCATTATGACACAGAGTGATGTAAAAATTGACAAAAACTCATCTTGAGATGAAGAGCCTTGATACTATTGGAAAAATAGCACAGCTTTGAGCAACACACTGGTGTTTCTTTCCTGAATTGAACAAATTGGATGAGAGATTGATTCAATGACTCACTCATGATTACAGGTTTGTTTAGTTACAGAATGAATCAGTGTTTTTGAAGGAATTAGTTAAAGCTGCTCTCCGTAACTTTTTTTGGTTAAAAATGATCCAAAATCAATTTTTGAGCATGTACATAACTGGCTAGCATTTAAAACGATCTCCTTACCTTAGCCCGATTCACAACGGTAAGCTTGTAATAATGTTTTATAATTATGGTGATACTGGTGGGTTTTTGCGGGAAATTCGAGCATGTCTTTGCGTCATTGCATCATGTCTATAAACAGGAAGAACGAATCCCAGCTAGAAGGCTATATCGCATGTGGATCATATATAGCCTTTTCTCACAGCAGCTGCAATAATTAAACTTATCATTTGGATGGCGGATTGTATGACAAATTATTGTTAGAGATTAGACTGTACAGAAATTGAAATCTTACAGGTAAGATACACTAAATACACATAGTCACACAATGCTGGTGCTGTTAACATTAACAATTTGAGAACAATGTATAACAATAATAATAATTTGCATAGTTTGACGTGATCTGAGCTAAGCAATCGTTAGATTTAATCACCATTGGTAGTGCGATTTACTGTAATGCTTTTTTTTCTCAATTGGTCAGAACAAAAGTGGCAGACATGTTACTTACTTGTTCAGATGACATTTTCTGGTGAAAATTCTTACTTTTGTCATAATGCAAGACTACAATCTGTGATTCTGATGTACAGTATCCACACTGACAGCAAACATTAGATTAATCCGCGCTGAGGAGCCATGCCGAAGCACAATGATAATTCCGCAAACAACTGTAATTGCAGGTTTCAAACAGAGATGGCGACAAAAAGGCAAACCTTACGGAATGCAGCTTTAAATTAATGACATGACTCACTTATTAAGACAATCTACTGACATCTACTGGTCTAACTATGTAACCTAAAATAACAGTCTCTGACAAGAGCCAAACTCGAGGACTGGAACTATTGTATTAAAAGTTACCCTAATCGTATATCTAAATCAACAACTGTTATTACAGAAAAACTCACATATTTTATTTATATTTATTTTTCAGATTGAAATTGTCTAATATATTCCCAAAGGACAGTTGCTTTAGATTTAATTCACAAAATTGCCCCTATGACTACTGAGTAAGCCAAATACATTATCCTTTATTTCATGCAAATGTGCTCTCACACTCCTCTCCCCCATAAAACAGCAACTGATAAGAAACTGTTGAGAGCAGTTGAGGGCACAAAAATATCAGTTTACATCCCACCTGTCTGACTTCACGATCAAACCACATCTGTCTTACCTTACCTTAGTCTTCAAGCAGATTATTGAACAAATAGAATAATGAAACACATTGAGCATAATAATAGACAGTGGTCACTTTAGCTAAAGGAAGTACAAAACTATTGGTCGGAGATGAGTGATAAAGGACTATTAGGCAAGATATGATGCACTGAGAAATAAAGAGATACAAAAGGGAAAGATGGAGAGAAAGACTGAAAGAGGAAGAGAGAAAAAGAGTGTATGAGGTTTTTCTCACCACACCTGTTCATATGGAGGATATCCGCTCTGGGTCCATTGTTCCTGAACCTTGATGTGGTAACAAGCCCCCAGGATATAAACACACACATATATACACACAGAAAGGATGAGGGCAAAGCATGGGGATCTTTACATGCATCCTGTACAGCTTCAGAGATCTGAGTGCTCTGCTGTGTGTCATAGATCTTAATAAAATAACCTTTTTATGACCACATTTCTGCCACATCTCTTTCCTCTTGTTCCGGTTCTGTCGATTTTCCAGTGATGGCATAACAGTCTCATTTGCCATCCTGCATCTCATGGTATTTTAAAGTTGTTGTTTTTTCTTTTTTTCAGTTGAATGCATACATAGCCAATCAACACAGCATGGCTTTAAAGGGTTAGTTCACCCAAAAAATGAAAATTCTGTCTTTAATTACTCACCCTCATGTTGTTTCACACCTGTAAGACCTTCGTTCATCTTCAGAACACAAATTAAGATATTTTTGATGAAATTTGAGAGGTATATTCTCGTCCATAGACAGCAATTTAACCGACACTTTCAAGGTCCAGAAAGGTACTAAAGACATTGTTAAAACAGTCGACGTGACTGCAGTGGTTCAACCTTAAATTTATGAAGTGATGAGAATACTTTTTGTGCGCAAAAACAAAACAAAAATAATGACTTTATTCAACAATATCTCCTCTTCTGTGTCATTCTCATACGTTGTTTTCGTCCAGCGCTTCCAGGTGCTGCTCACATGATCAGCTTTGGCCAATACGAGACGGCATTCAGACGTGAACACGGAAGCCTTGTTGAATAAAGAGATTGTTGAATAAAGTTGTTATTTTTGTTTTGTTTTTGTACACAAAAAGTATTCTTGTCGCTTAATAAAATTAAGGTTGAACCACTGCAGTCACGTCAACTTTTTTAACAATGTCTTTAGTACCTTTCTGGACCTTGAAAGTGTCGGTTAAATTGCTGTCTATGGACGAGTCAGATACCTCTCGGATTTCATCAAAAATATCTTAATTTGTGTTCTGAAGATGTGTCTTACGGGTATGAAACGATATGAGGGTGAGTAATTAATGACAGAATTTTCATTTTTGGGTGAACTAACCCTTTAATATCTCATGCAAATGTGCCACAAACATATCATAGTTTGGTTTTGAGGGCTATGTATGAAGTTTTCAATATGATATTAGTAAAATTATTTAAATCACAAAAAGCATAAAACATTTATCATATAAAAACAAATACAAAAAAAAAATGTATTTGATGTATTAGGATGAAAAAGAATTTTATACCATTTTTAAAATATTGTACTCTAAAATGAGATTTGTTTACATTATTTGACGAGAATGGTATGATTCTATGCATCCAATCACCCAAGCATAAATCCATTTGAAAAATACTGTACACTGTATACATTAAACAGCATCGCTCACTGGCAGTGCAAACAAAACACTGCATGTTAAAATGATACTGAATCATGATAGCAGATGATCATTTCAGAGTGTGGCAGTCTCTGTTGACTGATGCATTGTGAGGTGAATGGTGATTCTATTAAGCGACACAGTTCTACCTCTGAGGTTTTGTTCCTCTGGTATGTCGGACTGAATTTTGCATCCCCACCCTTTTACTCTGTGACAAACAGTGTTCTGCTGTCTCTCATGGTTTTGCTATATAGGCCACACCAAACCATTCAGCTTTTTATTGAAGACAAAAGACTCCTTGTGAGTTCTGAGTGAACAATGATGTTGGGGAACATGAAACCTTCAGAAGAGTAGTTTAACACCAAACAAAACCCCTTCTCTGTGTGATATAAAGGTGTCTAAATATGTTATCATATCTTACTGCTGGCAATTTTTCAATGGAGTCTCCTTAATATTTATCTCAGCACATTTAAAAAGAACAGAAGGAAAAAAGCTTACATACATGTTATAAACACCTTTAAGAACTGAATTTACTGGACAGCAGCAATTCAAAATACAGCAGATAAACATTATCCCCTGCAGGACACTAATGTGCGTCAGCATTAGAAGTTGATAACAAATTTTTGAGATTTTAGAGCTGTCTTTAGACAGCTGTGTGGCACAGAAATCAGTTAGAAACAGAGAGCACTTCTGTATGGACAGAGGCACACGTGTGCAGCACTCATTCTTCTGGCTATGAGGAAACCAAGCCAACTTCTCCCTGGGACCACACAACAGGTGTCTAAGATGTCTGTGTCTTTTAACGTGCCAGTGTTGTGAAGCCTAGGGTCTAATAGGAAAAGTAATCTCATTAAGCAATGGCCATTCAAACCCCTCCTGTCCAGCAGGAGGCAGTGTTGCCAGAGAAATTGTGCAGGTGCAGACTCAGGGAATAACAAGAAGACACTACACTGGGATTAAAAAGACAAAAAAGCATAGCCTGAAGGCACCCAAAGTCAGAGTTTATGACTGGGCGTGACACACACACACACACACTCTCATGCAGATACACATTTGTGCACACTGCCCATTCAATAAGTATAGCCTCTGGCTAAGTAATACGTGTTTATGACAGAGTGTCTGAGACTCAGATTAATGGCCAAGCTTCCATTATACACAATACACCTTAACAGAGCGCAGACGGGCAGACAGGTACGAACACACAGAGACTGAAGAGTTCCTAGAGAAAGATCACACATGGATTCACACATTGATCTAATCCTGTACTGCACAAGTTGTACATTTATAGATAAAGACACACAAACAGAAGAAACAATGCAACCTAATGCAATGACCAGTGCAACAGAAAATGTATTTCTAAAATTTCAGGCAGGCTCTGTGTTCCCCACGCAGATGTGCTTGATGGGATTTTCCTGATGTTTTATATTCACATAAATTTCACGGAATGAGCCCATATGCACTCTGATTGGTCACCTGCAGGGTTCATGTGCAGGAAACAGGCAAAGGACACAGGTACTTCTTTTTATGGGTGCTTTTAGTGTAAGTGCATACATGTGTGTGCGCTTGTGTGATCTGAGAAGAAGTGCATGTCCAGGCTTGCTGGCTGACCCAGGTCAGAAATCTCAAGGAACGCATGAAACACAAAGCGGATATGTCTTTTGATTCATTGGAATGTTACCTCAACTTATTAAAGCAGAAACGTGATTCAACAGAGCATTTAAGACAAGCAAAGCTGTTTGGTGCAAGCAAATGGAGTGATATTGCAAAAATTGTCTTTATTTCCATTTTGTATCTGCACTATTTTTTGTCCCAATGACATTAAAATATTTAATTACTGGAAATAAATTAAAGTATAAAGCAATCCATCATTAGTGACATTTGTTAAAAACAAACGGGTCATGACTCGATTGAACAATAAGGCCCTAAACTTTCCTGTGTCGAGAGGGTCAGCTGCATCAGTGTTATGTGAAAAAAGCCACACTGGTAATTAAAAATGATCACTGAATCAATATATTAATTTAAACCAACAAAACTTATTTTTATGAGCTTAATCAGGTAGAAATATCTCGTTATGGTAACAATTAGGTTGCCACTTTTTGCGTCACATGACTATGGTGAGTGATATATTTTTGAAAAAGGATTTTTAGGTCACAATGTGTTTCATTAGATTAAGTTTGTACAGAGGAATTGCTAAACAGGCATTTAAGCTTATATATGCTGTACACACACAAGCAGTTAGTGTTTTTATAGTCGTGGTTGTGTGTCATATTCATGGTCACGGTCCTGAAAGAAAATTACTATGAAAAAACAAAGACAAAGTGACAAGCAACTGCTGAAAACAGCTGTTGAAACACACACACACACACACACACACACACACACACACACACGCATGCACATTTTACATGTGGAGACTTTCCATAGACCTAATGATTTTTATACTGTACAAACTGTATATTTTATCCCCTAACCGTAAATCTTCCCCTGAACCTGCCCAGAGAATGTTCTGCATTTTTGCATTTTTAAAAAACATAATTTAGTGTGATTTATAAGCGGTTTTCCTCATTAAGACCAAAAAATGTCCCCACATGGACAGGGATTTCAGATATTGCCATCTTTGTGGGGACATTTTGTCCCCCAAAAATTGGGTATACCTGAACCACAAACACACACACACACTCACTCAGAAGGATTGCAAACAGCAATGCCAAAGAGAGTATGTGTGAGTGTATGTGTGTGTTTGTATGTATGCGAGCCAATTAGAAAGAAAGAAAGAAATAGTGGGGGTCGTGTAAGCCTCTTCTCATGGTCAACTTTGACCCCTTCTCAGACAAGCAGCAGAACCCTAAAATAATAGACAGCAGAGACAGACAGAGATAATAACACATTTACTGATTACTACTGTAATGATTGAAGCTCTGAAAGATGTGTGTGTGTGTGTGTGTGTGTTCTTGTATACATGGTTTATGAGGACACAAATGTGTATAATGACATGGGTATTACAACGTAATGGCTTAAAAAACCTACTAAACTGTGTTTCTTTTAACACAGTTTTCTGTGATAAGTAGGTTTAGGGGTAGGGCAATGTAGAGGGATAGAATATACAGTTTGTACAGTATCCACAAGTTTCCTATGCCTCATGAGGCCTTGCGTCAAACGTAGGAGTGTCTTCCGGTTCGAAGTAAACAAGTTGGACGTGACACTCATTAATTCAAAAGCTGACAGTCATTCAAGATTTAGCAATCCAAACTTGCGAACTTTGGCTTTTACTTAAAGATTTAAGATTCCAGCATCAATATTTGAACAATGTTTTACAATATAAAATGTTACAGTAACAGTAATGTATTAATTTATGTCAGGAGTGCACATCAATCATGCTGAATCTAACTGATATTTATATTGACATAAAAAGAAAACACATACCTATTCAGTTGCACCCGTAAACCACATATACAAGTGTGTGTGTGTGTGTGTGCTTGTTTTCATGATTAATAATGACACAGACAACAGCAAGAATATTAGGCTGCTGTCACTTTAAGGACCGAATAACTGACACACATCCGGTTTCTTTCTCAACCGTTCACTTATGACATAACCAAGAGAATACTTGCCTAGACAGGTATTTTGACATAATTTTGTGTGTATATGTCCGTTCAAGCGCGAGTAAACACAAAAGAGAAATTAATTTGGTGTTTGAGCGCTGTCTGACTTATCATCATGATTGCTATCTCTGGAGAAAAATCCTACTCAAGTAAACATATCCCTGTGAACAGGTCCTCAAAAATGTTGGAACTCTAAAGCACTTCTCTCCATGTTTTCTGGTGCGCATCGTTTATTTTTAACACGCATGCACTACTGCGCACCACTTATGTGCACCCCTAATTATAGTATTATTTATAAACCATCATAGCATTTACTAATATTTTGTATTAGCTTTTTATTTTTATATTTTCATTATTTTAGTTTACATTTTAATTTTTTTTTTGTGTGCTTTTGTCATATTTATTAGTTTTTTTTATTATTTCTATTTAGGTTTAATTTATTATTATTATTTAAAAGTTTAGCAAATTTAGTACTTAGTACTTTAGTAAACTTCAACTTATTTTATTTCAGATAGTTGCCAAGATGACAATTCTAATTCTCTATTAGGTTTTTTAGGTTTAATTTTTTTTATTTTAAATTATGTTTAAATTTATATTTTATTTTATTTTATTTCAGTTTTAATCCAATTATCCAAAACGTTGTTTTGTATAGTTTTCGTTCTGCTTTTAGTTAACACTAAACTGTCCATCCATGCGTTAGTGGTGGGGATTTTGCCTGCACTGTATCAAGTGTCTGTTTTTGTAAGTGAGTCATTGAATCTTTAATCAACTGATACATTATAAAAGGAAACACCACTACTGAGACATGTGCAGCGGTTAATGTTGCGCAGCTTCATTTGGAACTATTTTCGTTGACAGAAGGAAGATAAACTAGAAATATTGTTTCTGTATAGTAAGTTGGTTAATATTAAAATGTCTAATTATGCAATTATTGTGTTAGATGGACATTTTATAGACTGTTTAAGAGCTGTCACCCCATTATCAATTCACTTCCGTAGTGAAAACTAAACTTGTCGGCAAATTTTTACAGCTACAGTAGATGCATTTTGGCACACAAGGTTAAGCCCCAGGTTATTGCTAATGTCTTCCAGGAAATCCATCAAATGTGGGCAGTTGTATGTAAAAAAAAAAAAAAAAAAAACCTTTTGAGAGACTGTACTGCCACATTCCGCCCTTATACTATTTTCATGCAGAGCTAATATCTAACAAACCTCAAGCACTGTGAAACAATGCCTGAAAAATATTACTGGCCATGCTGTGGATGGGTAGGACTATGATATTATGAAATGTAAACCCAAACTGCAAAAGGTCAGTGTTTGTGTCACAGTCCTTTTAGTGATGTCCCACCAACTGTCACCTGCCTTTCTAGATTTATCCAATAGACTAGTGTTGAATGAAGCATCATCACAGCTGCATTGCAGATGTGCCCTAGATTCAAATAGATATTTTGAGGGCTCTAAAGAAGCCCTCAATCATATTGAATGGATTTGAGATGAGAATGCATAGCTCTGTAAAAGACTCCAGGTGTTTTGTCCTTGGGTCAATCTCAAAGAAAACGATCCCACAGTTGCTAATGTAAAAAAGCTTTATGCTGCAGTTTTTGCAGTGGTAAGACTTACGGTGGGTGGGAATTGCCAGGAACATTATGACAATATATGGATTATAGTATGACACAATTCTTGTTTATGTGATTAGATTCATGAAGTATTGTGATAATACAGCAATATGAGTCATGTCAAACCCATTTTCTCATACTTTACAATGCAAAGCAATACAGCACACATAATCTGAATGCTGGTGAGGCATGATAGATCTCTCTGCAAGGGATAGATCCCTCCCTGACATTACCACAAACTCACTTGCACAGTAAAGGATGCACAATGTAAGCCCACTAAGCATTTCTACTAATATTGCAAATTTATCATAGGTCTCCAAGCACTGTTCTCAATTTGCATAGTCCTCTGAAAAAACTGGAAGAGGGTAAGAATGAAAGAATCAGTGCATTCTTTGATAAGATATCAAGAGATGATCTGAAAACCTAAGCAGTAAAATTCTGAGACATCAGTGTCATGTTTTAGAGACATCTTGATTTTTGGCTCAAGATGCCAAAGAGTTCATTAGTTTGAAGAGTTGATCCTTGCCCTGCCTCTTGGCAAAAGGAACAAATCAGAGAACGAAGTATTGCAAGGTCTAGATTTATGTTGCTCACCTCACTGCTGCTTGCAGGAGCTTGAATTTAATATACATATAATTATACATATATTATATATATATATATATATATATATATATATATATAATATAGATACACAGATCAAGCATAACATTATGACCACTGACAGGTGAAGTGAATAACACTGATTATCTCTTCATCACGACACCTGTTAGTGGGTGGGATATATTAGGCAGCAAGTGAACATTTTGTCCTCAAAGTTGATGTGTTAGAAGCAGGAAAAATGGGCAAGCATAAGGATTTTGAGCGAGTTTGACAAGGGCCAAATTGTGATGGTTAGACGACTGGGTCAGAGCATCTCCAAAACTCCAGCTCTTGTGGGGTGTTCCCGGTCTGCAGTGGTTAGTATCTATCAAAAGTGGTCCAAGGAAGGAACAGTGGTGAACTGGCGACAGGGTCATGGGCGGCCAAGACTCATTGATGCACGTGAGGAGCGAAGGCTTGCCTGTGTGGTCCGATTCAAAAGTGCCAGCAGTGGGCACATGAGCATCAGAACTGGACCACGGAGCAATGGAAGAAGGTGGCCTGATCTGATGAATCACGTTTTCTTTAACATCACGTGGATGGCCGGGTGTGTGTGCATCGCTTACCTGGGGAACACATGGCACCAGGATGCAATATGGGAAGAAGGTAAGCCGGTAGAGGCAGTGTGATGCTTTGGGCAATGTTTTTTTTTTTTCTTTTTAGATGCATTCACCAATTTATTTGCCTTCTCTCGCTTATTGTCATGAATACAGTTCCGATGGAAAGTCACGCCCTGAGTACCAGTCATCTTAAGGTAAAGTTCCTCCCATGACGCATTTATAAATGAAAACACACTTGTTCTCTTTCTCAAACACTCCCTACTTGCATGCAAAGTGTTTACAAAAGCACAAACAGGCAGTCTTTTGTTATTTTTTTCTTAGTCTCAGAATATGGATATTGAGTCACAAATGTAAAGCTTTGCTGTAAATTAAGTAAACAGATTTTTATGTGCATTTTCAGTCATTGGCCTCATTTACATAATCCTTTTGAAAAACCAGAGATGGTGTGTGCGATTATGTCTGTCAGCTGCTGACCGCCAGCTCAACTCCCTGCTGAGTTAATGGCCTTACCAACTTTCTTTGCACCCTCTGGGAACAATGAATAGTCTGGATTTTTCTTAGTGACTGTTGGTGAGTGGGGTTAGTTTATGTCCTTGACCTTCAACATGTGCTAAAAATGTATTGTCCATGACCCCAAAAATGCCCCAAAATGATTTGCTGCATCCTCTTTTTCCTCTTTATAGTAATAAAAAGTAATATCACACACAATATTTATATGATGCTCCTTTTCTCATTTTAGTTAGCTAAATGTTGATTGGATGGCAAAATGTTGCATTGTAATACGTAAAAGTCACATGTGAGGAGTGGCAACATTTCAGATGGAGCAGTCAGTGTGGCACTAAATTAATGTCACAGTGGCCAACCATTAGTGGTCACTTTAATGGGTCAGTTTCCTTTGAACTGATCTGCATCCTCTGAGGATCCAGTCTCAGGTGACGCATTCTGCAGTTACTAGTAATAATGCACGCTGCGGTGTGTGTTTATCTGTGTGTGTTGGATGGTTTATTTTAGGACTGGCTCCATTACCAAGGCTGGGAAAAGTCTGCGTCTCATTGAGGGAGACAGTAGTCTGCCACACCCATTAACACACACACACACACACAAAATCCCAGGCTACACCCCACAGCCTAGGGCCAGTTCCCAGACTCTGCCAGTGTGTTTCCATCTCACAGAAGCTGGTTAATAACAGACCCTAATAAAGACTTGACTAACTGAAGACTCATAATAAATCAATAAATCACTATAATGCTCTCATCTGAGATGCACAATCACATGGCATGACACACACACTTCCACGACTGCAGGGAAAAACTTGTGTAAATGATGACATCACTGAAGTGAGTCCAGTATCAGTGGAGTGTGTGTGTGTGTGTGTGTGTGTGTGTATGCACATTTTTGTGATTTATGAGGACACAAATTTGTATAATGACATGGGTATTACACTGGTATTACGATGTAAACATAAAAAAAAAACATTTCATGAGTCCTCATATTTAAAACAGCTTTAAAAACATACTAAACAATGTTTTATTAAAAATGTAAAAATGCAGACAGTTTTCTGTGATGGGTAGGTTTAGGGTTAGGGGTAGAGTAGGGGGATAGAATGTACAGTTTGTACAGTATAAAAACCATTACACCTATGGAATGTCCTCACTAAGATAGCAAAACAAACCTGTGTGTGTGTGCGTGTGTGTGCACGCATATACCTGCATGCACACGTTAGATTATACAGTATTTTATATAATTCTACTAACTTCAGTGTGGGTTAATTGAACTCTACAACTTTACCCTTAAATCAGCATGTAATATGCAGATTATAGATCAACTGATCAAATCTTTGCAGATGGAAACAGTTTTATTGATATACTTTTATAGTATTTATTAATATCTAAAAGTGTTCTTTTGTCATTTTTTAAAAATTATTATTATTTTGCTTTAATTTTAATTTAAAAATTTTAATTTTAGCACTTCAGCTTCAACTTATTTGATTTCAGTAAGTTGTTTTTCAGTAAATTTAAAAAAAAAATTTTTTTAAGTTGGATAATTTTTATATTTTATTTTATTTCAGCTCTTAGTTAATAAAAAATGTTTTTTTTTTTTTTTTTTTAGTAAACATTAACAACACCTGGATAGAAAAACCTTGATGCATTTGGAAAATATGTGTGTGTGTGAGTGTGTTCAGGCATTTCTAATCACAGTGCATGACACGTACAGACACATTCAATCAAACATACCAATTTTTTTCCCAGAACAATCTTTTCCATATAGTGGCCAATCAGCTTGACTGATGATGTGTTATTTCACATCTCTTTGAAGTCCTTCCCATGTAACATTTCTGCAGTTTTTCCCAAAGGTGTTTAGGTAAAGTGAGTGGGAGAAATGCTTTGCATCTCAAAAACCAAGCCGTCAGAGTGAAAAACTTAGTCAATGCCACAGTCTTTGCTGCCATTTTTAATTGCTGTGTGTGTGTATAAACATTTCTCTGTAATATTAGTTAATGTAACTTTGTACCTACATTTACTGAGGTTAGTGAGTTTCCTTTGAAGAAACACACACATGCACATGTTCAGTGATCAGAAGTGGAACAGCTGAGGAATGATTGGACTCATCTGAGAGCAACAGCTGCAACTTAACTATTGCCAGAGATATGAGAGAACACCAACACTAACGTACAGACACACATTACCCCTACATATGACACCGTAAGGTTATAGATCTACAACATGCATAAAGGGGACACTCATTCCAAATATCTTCAATATCTTATTAGAACAGCATAGATAGCCGTAACAGCTAAATTTTAATCGTTGGTGGGGTTACTGTACACACACTATCTGATTTCAGTTTCAGAGAGACCTCCTACCACAGACGCTTGTGTGTGCACAGTATGTGGATATGTCCGTACAGAGGCGCCCTAAAAGTGACAAAGCTGCCAGTGTGTAATGAGATGCACCATTGATTAAATCACTGGTATGTCTCTTTTCTGGTGAATTCAGCTTAAATGCATGTGTAAAGTGTTCTTGTAGCTGTGAGAAATGATCTACCCTGCTGCATTCTCGTTGCTTCACACTTGACACTAAAAGGAAAGTAGCCTGGAGCATGCAGTAGTTCAGTGCTTCTAACAAAGGCAATTGAGATGCAGCTTCTCAAACCAGTTTTTGACACTGAACCTGCAGCCCACACAAAGTTACATTACAATGCATCCATCATTATCCATAAATATGTTCAACTAACTCACATATAGACACATAGACCAAAGGAAGGAGAACAAGCAAACTTAACATTTGCTGTAACACAATACTTGTATTTGAAAAAGCACACAGGCTCATGGTTTGTTTATGTAAAGGAGTAATGATTCATTGATAGGTTGACGGTGGCAGCTGCCTGTATGACGACTGACAGCTGCGTTGGGAAAGACAGCTGAACGATTGCTCAGACACATGTATGTGCTCATGGACACACGCTGCTTTTTACTGTGTTGGGTTTACAAAAACAAACACGCACCTTATCTTACAATAAGGGGCAATTTGACGCATGGGGCTAGTTGTCACAAAAGTTGTATTTCTGTAACTATAAGGCCAGCTACACAAATGTATGTTTGCTTCTAGCAATTGTTTTACATGTTGGTTTTAAAGATCTTAATATAGGATAATTCATGAATGCTATCCTCTAAACTGAAATTTCAATATATATTTGTCAACACTCAGGTAAACGAGTGAACACAATAAAATTAAAGCAAGCATTTAAAGGGTCAGTTCACCCAAAAATGAAAATTCAGTCATTAATTACTCACCCTCATGTCGTTCCACACCTGTAAGACCTTCGTTCATCTTCAGAACACAAATTAAGATATTTTTGATAAAATCCGACGGCTCAGTGAGGCCTGCATTGACAGCAAGATAATTAACTCTTTCAAATGCCCAGAAAGATACTAAAAACATATTTAAAACAGTTCATGTGACTACGCTTGTTCAACCTTAATGTTATGAAACGACGAGAATACTTTTTGTGCGCCAAAAAAACAAAATAACAACTTTTCAACAATATCTTGTGATGGGCGATTTCAAAACACTGTTTCGTGAAGCTTTAAAAGCTTTATGAATCTTTTGTTTCAAATCAGTGGTTCAGAGCACGTATCAAACTACCAAAGTCACGTGAACCATTGAAATTTCAAAACACTTATGATATAACAAAGCCTCGTTTACTGATATCAGCTTGTTGAATAAATTTTGCTATTTTGTTTTTTTTAACATTAAGGTTGAACCACTGTACTCACATGAACTGTTTTAAATGTCTTTAGTACCTTTCTGGGCATCTGAAAGTGTTAATTAAGTTGCTGTCAATGGAGGCCTCACTGGGCCATCGGATTTTATTAAAAATATCTTAATTTGTGTTCTGAAGATGAATGAAGGTCTTACGGGTGTGAAACGACATGACATTTTCATTTTTGGGTGAACTAACCTTTTAAGCATGGGACGGCATTTGGATAGTAAATGTCAAAGTTAAGGGTTATTTTATGTGCTTATGAGTAAAGGGGAAAGACTTGCTAGTATTTAATGTGCAGGTTTGTTGGAGATTTAGTAGAGTTTACTATATGTTGGATTTATTGATTTATTTGTTTGGTTACCATTGTGCTGAAGTGTGCAACTTGTGTTTAGGTTCTAGGTGGCTACATGAATGACAACTGCTTCACCTAATGAACAATAGCTGTGATAATACAAATATCGAGACTAGTCTCTTCTTACTTGCTGATCTTATGCATTATATATATTAATAAATATACTAAGAACTTAAAATGTATCAAGTTTGTTCAGCAAAACTTTATTTGTTTAAATTAACTACTTCTAGCCAAGAAGTTGTACAAACCTAAATTAATTGCATGGAAACATTTTCCTCAATATTATTATACTGAACAATATTTTTTAAGAGTATACTAAAGATTTTATGATCTGAAAGTTTGAATTATGTTCTCAGGACAAGAGCATGTTCCATAAATATTACCAACCTTGAGCATTACCCACTACACAACATCATCTGTGAGTAACTTCTAGACCTGTCCTTAAATCACACAGATTCAGAAACAGCCCACTGATAGAATGAAGCTAGAGTGGTGTATGCTTAACAATCTTATGAGTACAGCTTCAATTAAGAGCTGATTTTGGATCAGTTTTTCCCATTATGTAGCTTATCTTCTACATTACACATATGGCAACTGTGCAGACCTCATTTAGGAAGTGACATTTGATGGACCTGTGTTTGAGACTGTTATAGTTTTGTCATGTTTTATTTCATTGTGTTCAATCTGCTTAATTATGGAACTACATTATATAATGTTTGTTGCTTTGCATGGGACTTGATAGGAAGTTTATCATGTGTTATTTTGCGTTTTTGAGCAAGTCAAGTGAGTGATTTCATGTATAATTATGTTGGGATTTAGTTTCTATTTTTACTATTAAAAAAACCTGCCTACCAGCCTAATGGTCTCAATCGATTGAAGATAGTGTTTAGTTAGGTGTTTAGGGCTGATAAGGTTATGCATAATAGCTCTGGCTTTTGCTACACTGTAAAGTTTGATTATTTATATACATTATGGCTGCATGACATATATCGAAGAAAAATGCGATATTCGATAACTTGTTAAATAATGCAATGTTCAATATGCAATACGATGATGCTTTAAGTTATTTTAATAAAGCAATAAGCCCCAAGAAGCCGTGGTTTACAGTGAATTTAACAGCTAACAGTTAGACACAACGCGATTCATTTAAAACCCATTAAATGTTAAAAGGACTCGATCGCAGCAGATATTCAAACAGATTTTTTATTATGAACATGGGACTGACTTGAAGGAAAATGCTAAATCTGAATGCAGGTAATACACTTGGTCACTCGATATCTCTCTCACAATACTCTTCTACATAATGCAGTAAGCTTCAATGAACAAAATCAGTTGAGAACAAACCATAGACTGTAAAAAGGAACAAACATGTTTACGTTGCTAAGACAGATGCAGCAACCTACACATTCAGTGGCGCATCAATACTTATGTGGTCAGCTGTATGTTTTCGGGAATTTTACAACAGCGTCGAATGCGGCACGACCAATCAGAATCGAGGGCCGGAACTATCCGTTTTATAAATATATTTAAAAACTGCAAATGATATAACCAACATATATGTTTCACTTTTTTTGTGAGAATAAAGCGTCCCTACAATTTCTGAAAGTGAACAGCAGTGTTTTACTGTAGCATTACATAAAAAGTAAGTGTCATCAGTGTAAACCAGGGGGTTTAGGGTTTCAGGTAGGCCTACATTAGGTTTATGTAACCACGGAAATTGAATACTCAAATGTAAAAATGAAACACTGCTTAGTCACTGTATAAATTAAATATATACAGATTCTTATTAAAGCTACAAAAGTTGTCAAGAGCAATGAGTATGGAGCCCCACACTGTCACAGTCTCTGTCTGTCCAGGAACTCCATTTCCCATCATCCTCCCTGGCCCACACCTGCACACACTTCCTCATCACCACTCCTGATTGTCTATCACACCCACCTGCATCCCATCAGCATACATCACCAGACTACTTAAGCACGTCACTCACCTCATTTATATGAAGGACTACTCCCATGTTTGTCTCCAGCGGTCCCAAGGAACTTCCTGTTTCACTCCAGCGTGTTTCCTTGGTCTCTGTGCTTCTGCGTCTGTGTGTGTGTACTTACTTCCATCCTGTGTGCACTCCGTTGACGATCATCCATCCATCCATCCACGAACTCCTCATCTGTAAGACAAAGGACAGTATCAATAAAACCGTTACCATTACCAGTTCACTTACCTGCATCACTGTTGTTTACCTGCTGTCTGTCAATAAACATCCATCTACGTGTACCTCTGTGTCTCCTGTGCATCTGTCCGTAACACGCACATGACATGCAAGAAGAAAAATCAAATCGTGCACACGACTTACTAATCTGTTCCCTCGATTTACTAAATCATGCGCATGATTTATAAATCGAGGGAATGAAATAGTAAATCATGCGCACATTTTAGTAAACCGAGGGAAAGAAATAGTAAATCGTGGGGACGTTTTAGTAAATTGAGGGAATTAATTAATAAATCATGTGCACAATTTAGCCTACTATTTTGTTCCTGCATGTCATGTCCAGGTCTCCAAAAATGAGTGATTTTCTCTTTGTCTTTTGTTGTTTGACATTGTGCACACAGAAGCAGGTTTATTAGGCTGCTGTCACTTTAAGAGCTGCACGGATCCAATATATTGTTACACACGCTTTCTTTCTCAACTGTTTAGTCCATTTAAGACATAACTGACTGTTTATATGAATACATTTTGTATGTATTTGGCCATATAAGCTGCGGAAGAGACTGAAATCGGGATCACGCACTGTCTGAGAGGCGGCTTCCTGTGCATGTGAGTACTTTGCTTATTGCATTTAATAACATTAAGCATGTCTCACAATGTAACCGTGATGTGTCCAGTGTACTCTCTGCTTGTCTGTTGATCTAAAACTTTTTTTATATTTTATATTTTGGCGTATTAAAATAATGCAGTTATTGCAAGCTGTTGTGATATGCATATCGCGATATGTACATTTGCGATATTTCGATAATTTCGAAAGGTATCCTGCAGCCCTATTATACATATATATTTATATATAGCGAAACAACGTTTGTCCAATGGAGGATCTAAGTACTGTATCAGGTTCTGAATCTGTTGCAGGTACAGAAGAAATTTTGTATGCTTAAAGTTACATGTGACCGCACCTTTAGTGAAACATCTAAACTGTGCAACAGTGGGACATCCAGGAGGAAGATTAAGACATGAAGCCACATGAATGCCTGTATTGCTATTCTCTTGGGAAAGAGAGAGAGAGGAATAGCCAGGTCGGTGTGTGTGTGTGCATATAGTGTCGAATAACGAACTGTTTACCTTGCTTTTCTTTTCCTGCATTACCGTAAACATGGATCCACCCTAAAATGGAGAAAAGGAAAGAAAGAATTGCTTAGCTCATATTTATTATCTGGGATAACACTGGGCATGAGATCTTAATCACGTCAGTAAAGCGGTGAACGTAACACCCTCTGTGTCAGGGCCCGGAATAACACAGGTCTTTTCTTGTCCTAACATCAAATGAAAATCACTCCAGCTGCCTTTTTCCCAAATAGAGATTTAATTCTGGGTGTGGCATGTATGTGTGTGTGCATGTGTAAAATGTGATCCATGCTGCTACATGACTTTTGAACATAAAACCTCTAAAGTTTGAAAAATTTCATTAACAGATGTTGTTATGCAGTTTGGACTGAATTTAAGATATATCTATATTTCGATATCGGAGTGTGTGTACTCTAAATCTGTCATATGTCTTGCTTTGTGCAATCTCAGAACTCTGTGATGTGATAAAGTGCTAAGATATGCTAGAAACATTGCTTTTCTAATAGTCCTGAAGAATGTTTAATATAGACCTGCACAGCTTCTCATATATGGCACAAGTTAAGAGGACAGAACAAAACATGCCCAAGAATGCAGAGCAGGAATTTAATGATTAATCGGGATAATACAAATTACTGTCCATTCAGTTTCTCAGAAACTCACACCTTAAATGCCCAAATATTTGTGCTTGAAACAAATGGTGGGGTTTTTTTAGGGGGGGTGTAGGTGGGGTTTGTGATGATATTCAACAGTTTTGCAGTATTTCATTAGAAATGAAAGTTTTAGAACAAGAAGAGTTTCGATTGGCAGCTGTTGTAGTTTTTTGCCAGCACTAGATGAATGAAGTTCAGTTGAGAGCAAGAGGAATTCTGGGATGTGTTCAATGCCAGCATGGAGTCTGAAACCCGCAGAGGGTCTTCAGCAGCTGTTTCCACAAACAATTAAGGTATTGAGACAAGTTAAATACATTCTTTGACTAATCTTTAGTCTCCCATTGGAAATCCAAGCGTGGATCCCTCAGTGTTTCATAAACTGCTCCAAAACTTTAAAATGTCCAATTTAAAATCCCTATTTTATATTATTATTTTTTATATTAAATGCAGACTAAATGTTAATTAGAATCAGCCATAAAATAAAGGATGAATGCCTGTAAACTTAAAAATGTCAACATACTATATATAATATACAAATATGACAACAGTTTTTAGAGTTGTTTTCAAGACCATATTTGTACATTTTTGTACACTGGCATCAACATATTTTCCAGTATAGGGAACCTTTTTAGTCACAAATACTAGACACACATTACAAGACATGTGAATTATTTAAAACTATAAAACCCATGTTAGACCTACAGAATTTTGCCAAATGTTGTCCCAACTAGTCAAACATACTAGTCTTAAAGAATTTCATATTGAAAAAATGAATATATTGCTGGAATGTGTAGGTTTCCCAGCAGGCATTGCAGCATAAATAAGTTATGTGCTTACTGTTATAGCATTATGATTTTGCTGTTTGCTGACTTAATTTAAATGTATCATCATTTTTAGTTATTGTTGTGTTGTGAACAAAAGACTCTGTAGTTGGCTGAAGGAGGCATTTTGCATTTACCAAATGCACAAATTCAAATTGACAAAACAAAGTAGTGTTATTTAGGACAGTTATTAAAGGGTTAGTTTACCCAAAAATATTGTCATTTATTACCCACCCTCATGTCGTTTTACACCCGTAAGACCTTCGTTCACCTTCGGAACACAAATTAAGATATTTTGATTAAATCTATAGACAGCAATGCCATTGAAAATCTCAAGATCCATAAAGGTACTAAAGACATATTTAAAACAGTTCATGTGAGTTTTTTTGGTGCACAAAAAGTATTCTCGTCGCTTTATAATATTAAGGTAGAACCACTTAACTCACATGAACTGTTTTAAAATATGTTTTAGCACCTTTATGGATCTTGAGATTTTCAGTGGCATTGCTCTCAATAGAGACCTCACTGAGCCATCGGATTTAATGAAAAATATCTTAATTTGTGTTCTGAAGATGAACGAAGGTCTTACAGGTGTAGAACGACATGAGGGTGAGTAATTAATGACAGAATTTTTTTGGGTAAACTAACCCTTTAAGACAACTTAAACATTTTGAGTGCAGACAACTAAAATACAAGATCATTTTTTACAGCATATAGTTTCTGATTTAGTTTTTCTCTCTTTGTCATTCTCTCTGCTTATAAAACAGGAATTTGAGGTTTACCTCAGGTTTCAGGTACTGAAGTCCGAGCTGCCAGATGCCTGTTGGCAGCTTCCTCTGTTGGCAGAACAAATGTGTTCGCTAAATTCTTTTCTTTATGTCTGTGCATGCAGCTCGGATTGGGAATCTGATACCACTGCTGACTCAGCAATAATACTACAGCTTAGCATGGAGCTAACATCCAACAAATCAAAGCTCGCTCTCTCATGCACAAATGCAGAAGTACGTACAGTACACGTAAACCTACTACTGTTGACATTAGAAGTCAAGTACACTTACTGTCCCACCATACAGTAAGCTTACAGCACCTGCTCTCCCAATGAAGTATACATTACAGTATGCAGAGAAAAACACTCCTAAAATAGACAGCTTTCCACTACCACAGACGTGCTACAGAGAGCCACAGGATAAAGTCATTTAAGCCCAGAGTTCAGACCAAGGGCACCGGGCCACCTAACAGGACCTGAGGGTGTAAAACCACAAACTGTGTTTATCACAGGACAATCTTTTTGTTAAGAAAATCCTGTTTTTTTTTTTTTTTCTACAAAGGAAATAAAATAGGAACATGATTGAAATCCAATCTTTTGATTAGCTGTTGAGTGGTTGATTGTAGCCATTTGTGGTGTTTAATATCATAGATGTAGAGCAGGGCTCTTCAACTCCAGTTGTGGAGGGCAAGTGTCCTGCAGACTTCAGTACGAATCTCAGTTTAATCCACCTTGATAAACTTTTTCAGGTGTGTTTGGTTAGGGATAGAGCTAAACTCAAAAAAGACACTGGCCCTGCAGGATTGGGGTTTAAGAGCCCTGATGTAGAGGATTAAAAATAAAATAAAAATAAGAATGAGATTTTCTCATTTTTGAGTGGGTATAATCTTACACTCACTCTGACTGCCCATTAAGAATTAAAGGGGTCATATAATGCCACTTTTACAAGATGTAAAATAAGTCTGATGTCCCCAGAGTGTGTATGTGAAGACTTAGCTTAAAACCCCACAGAAATTTTTTTATCGCATGTTAAATTTGTCACTTTTTGAGGGTGAGCAAAAACGCTCTGTTTTTGTGTGTGTCCCTTTAAATGCTCCTAAAAAGAGAGCGGAGTTTCAAGAGCTCATGTTAGCAGCGCCGATTACCTCACGCAGACTCACTGAAAATGTCAGAAACTGTTCAGCCTTTTATGTTTAAACCGGAGTCGGACAATGATGGAGAGACTCGAGAAGTGACAACATGTAGAATGCAACAGGACATTTCTGAATGGTTAGTTGATGAATTTATGGAGCTGATGTGGAGTTAACTATCTTAAAAGTCATTGATTAGCATATTCTGTCATGATTCTGTCATGAACTGTTGTAAGATCCTACAGAGCCAGAGAATATATGCTGCATGAAGATAGAACAGGTATAGTTTAGTTTAATTACGGTTATAATAATATACGGTTGTCATCTTGCTTTTATCACATGCTATTGCATTTGTGTTATGTACTGTATTGCAACAACATGGCCTCACCCCTTTGTTACGTATTCTCAGGGGCAGGGTTTATGTAAATTTTAGGGTTAGTGATGTCACTAACCCGGGAAGAAGCTTGTTGTAGTCCTTAAACAGAGGATTCTTTAAAAGAAAATATCTCCATTTGCTTTGAACTTTAAGAGTCGCAGATGTTGTTTGTGCTCTAACAGCAACATTACACAGTAACTAAAGTTAAAAAAGTGAAATCATAATCAACCACCCCTTTAAAGGAAAACATAATATATAATAAAATAAATAAATTCAAACAAATGTCTGAGATGATACATGCTGTTTACCTAAACATGCTCCAAAATTAAATTAGCTCTCAAATATTATTTCATTTTTAAAGCTCAGAGCTCAACCACCCCAGTCACTTTCATTATATACACTAGCATAAATAGCTTATTTTTTTCATGATAGAGATCATATGAAAAAGTAAAAGACAAAATATAAATTTTTGGGTGAACTGCATTCAAGTTGGTCATTAAGATTTTTTAATGTTTTTGAAAGAAAGTCTCTTATGCTCATGAAGGCTGCCAATTTATTTAATACATATACAGTAAAAAATTATATGTAATTGTTTTGTTAAAGGGTTAGTTCACCCAAAAATGAAATTTCTGTCATTAATTACTCACCCTCATGTCGTTCCACACCTGTAATATCTTCGTTCATCTTCTGAACACAAATTAAGATATTTTGATTAAATCTGATGGCTCAGTGAGGCCTCTATTGACAGCTTTCAACAATATCTCGTGATGGGTGATTTCAAAATACTTCTTTAAAAGTATTCTCATCGCTTCATAATATTAAGGTAGAACCACTGTACTTACATGAACTGTTTTAAATATGTTTTTAGTACCTTTATGGATCTTGAGAGGATCGGTGGCTTTGCTCTCAATAGTGAGCCATCAGATTTCATCAAAAATATCTTAATTTGTGTTCCAAAGATGAACGAAGGTCTTAGGGATGTAGAATGACATGAGGATGAGTAATAAATTCATTTTTGGGTGAACTAACCCTTTAATATGTGAATTATTCCCGTGATGGCAAAGCTAAAACAATGTTAAAGTCTTTACTGTCACTTTTGATTAATTTAATACATCTTTGCTGACCCTAGACCTTTAAACGGTCTATCTTTACTGCTGTCTAAATCATAATTCCTAATGCTACACATTCCAAATCTTTGAAGCCCTCCATCACCTAAAACTCCTTTACATCCCATCCCCATCCTCCAGAGAGATCTGATAATCTGAGGTCAGTGTTTACTGAAAAGAAATGGAAATGTGGGTGTGTCTTTTTTTTTTTTCCTTAAGAAATTAAAGCCTTGGGTCCCAGGATGAGTTGGAGCAGGTTAATCTTTAAAAAGAGTGATACACATCATTACTCTGACTGAGTCAAAACAAAACTCTTGTTATCAGCCTCTTCAACTTTGAGGATTCTTCTCCAGCTTTGGATTTCACTGTTATGCATGTTATCAGCAGCTGACAGATGAGTCCTAAGCTTGTATTTTTGGTCTTCTTTTAAATGGAAAAGTTAAACAAATACGTCATAAATGCTACAAATGAAATGAATTAAATGATTAAACCTCATAGGTACAAAAGTCTTTAATAAATACTTAATGGGAAAATCAAACAGATGTAACAAATGAAATGCCAGAATCAGTATGAGCATCAGTGCATGTAGAACTAATCACAGGCAGTAATAATGGACCTTAATGGAGTTTTTTTTTTTTTTTTTTTTTTTAATACATGTAAGGGGAGTGTTTCAATTCTTTTATATTACAATATTGAAAATGGCATGATTCAAAACGTGAATACATCTGAATTACTATCAAATAATTTCTATTTTCAACTGTAATATTTTTCTGCACTAAAGACACCAAATGAAATGTGACAATGAAAAAACATAAATTGTTCCCTTCATTCAGCCACAGCAACATGCACTGATACAAATTTCCTGACCTTCCAGAAACCTTGAATAATTGCATTTGATTTGACCCCAATCAAATTTGACAGAACAGCTCATAAATACAGGAGGGGAAATATACCCCAGCCACCCTAAATGAGGGAGGTTTTCAGATAACATAATTAAATCTTTACTCATAGTATTCTTTTGTAAAATGGTATTATAGTAATATAGTACCATTTTTTAAATATTCAACACAATACTCAGACAGAAGATACACTTTAAAATCAAGTGTTTTCTGTTCTTGACGTTCATGAAGAGACTCTGGTCTGTTTGCGGTTCAGTTTGAATTGTAGAATAATACCAAGCAATGATGTTCTGAAAACATTCAAGAATAATAATTAAAAAAATCTTCCAAAGTCTTCCAACATCCAACTTAAAAGCCAGACAGTCTGGGACACTAATATAAACACATAATTACATCATGACTGACAGTGGCTTGAAAATGCAGGTGTTGGCCACTCGGACACACAGTATATTTTTTAGTCTTTTAGTCTTTCTCCAATGAAGTATTTAGACCTTCAGAAGTAGTGATCAGTGACAACATTTGTTGTTGATTTTTATGTTCAGCATGGTCAACGTGTCCAATCCCAGTCGACATTCATTAGGAAAGTCATAAAAAAATAACATAATAATATAATCTATTCTAACATGAAGACAGATCATCAATGTTTAGAGTATTTCTTAAAGAGTCCCCACAGACTAACAGCCTGTGGCCATTTTACATATTTATATATAAAACATTTTCTGGCCAACATAAATAAAAGGAATGACATTGTTGAAAAAGAGAGCGACTGAAGAAGAGAATAAGAAAAAGTAATAATAATTCTAAGAATGACAATAATAAAAAGGTGTCACATAACTTACTAAACTCAAATATACATAGCTATGTCTTTTTTCACTATTTACATATGTACATATGCATATTTTGTCATTATAATGAATTATCTCTTAGTAATTAAAGAACTAAAATCAATTTCCCCTACTGTGTGACCAAAAAACCAAATGTTTTGGGACAACACAATAGTGCGTTTGATTGAAGTGGCCCTTGATTTTTTTTACATTATGACTGTTGTGTCATGTGAAAGAACACAAAAACTGAGCTATAATCAAGAGCTGAGTGAAAGTGTATCAGTCAGAATACTCTTTTACTGTCTGGACTATGAGTACCAATTCCCAAAGAAGGTGAATTTCAATAAAAAAGTAAACCTTTTATCTCAACAGTCTTAAGGCCAATTCACACCGCACAGATAAACGGCAACAAACAAGTTGGCCGTTGGATTTAAAATTTTATGAAAAATAACTGTCATGTTCACACTGCCCCAACAGACACCAACAAACGCTGACTGAACATGTTCACTCGGGTGAAAACAAACCACGACCAATGCCAAGACGCCAACAGGGGTAACACGCTGATCCAACAAAACCCAACAAACGTGTTTGTCTGTGTGGTGTGAATTGGCCTTTAAAGGGATAGTTCATCCAAAAATGTCACGTGTCATCATTTACTCACCTGTATGTCATTCCAAATGTCATTTTCTCTTTTCTGTATATAGAAAGTGAATGAGGACTGAGGCTTTCAAGCTCCATAATTACAAAAAGAACCATGAATATATCTTAAAAATAAATGTATTTTTTCTGAAGTCATTATTCAGTGAATATCTTGACATCCGCCCTGGTGAGAGAGGTAGAGATTGTCTGATTCATGGTCTGACGAACAGACCAAAATTTCACATATGGCTCCAAAAGACTTGGAATATAACATACAAATGTATTTTATGATACTTTAATGATACTTTTATGCTGCTTTTGAGCCCCTTTTGAAGCTTGAAAGCTCTAGTTCCTGAGCGATTAACTACACTCTTATGTTGATTTTTGTGTTACACAGAAGAAAGAAGGTCATATGGGTTTAGAATGACATGAAGGTAAGTAAATGGTGACAGAATCTTTCTTTTTTTGGGGGTGTACTAACCCTTTAAGTGTGCATGTAGCATTTGTTAACAAAAAAAAATAAAAACCAACGTGAGTATCATCATTAAAAATGTATATAAAAGAACTATCGTGAAGGTTTAATGAGGCACTTGAATATATATATACCTCTGGAAGATTTAACAGCTCCTAACACTTGACTTTGGGCAGGTCTGGACATAATCAAAAACACTTTAAAGCTGCCTATCGCTGATTTCTCCTCAGCTCCAAGGGTCAAAGGTCTCGCCACAGTTCACAGACATAATCTTAAAGTTCAGCCTTGTGTAAAAATGTCCTTCTTTTAAGGAAAGTGAGTGCAAGTGTAAACAAAAGAAAAGGATTTTAAAAACCATTCTTTTAAAAAAGTCTGATTTGCTGCATTTATGTGACACAAAACCCGGTTTCATTTGATTACACGATGAAAAAAAGACGAAAAATACCAATCGCACAAGCCCCGGATGCTTTCAGATCAGTCGGTGAAAAAAATACTTATATGTTTTTTCCAGTTTGTCTGGGTCTTTCATACGTAATGATCTTTCATGTGCTCACTTAAGCTCTCGTTCACATTGTTCTTACAGCGGTTGTCTTTGCTGCTGTAGTGTGTCCTGTGTGGCTGATTTTGGGCTGCAGTGTGAATAGTGTACACTGCATCCCCTTTAGAGTACGCGAGAGATGAGCACTTATGCAGTACTACCCCTCTGTCACTCTCTTCATCTCCCTCTTCCTCCTCTTCCTCTCGCTCGGCTCCGTCTCCAACCCGATCCAGAGGGTAAAGCAGGTTCTTGTTCTCCTGCAGCGGGTCCGTGTTGTCTTTGTGAGGTTTGCGAGCGCTCAGTAGTGTCCCACGCTGGTTGTTGATGCTCTCCTCCATCTGCGTGTCCTCTCTTTGTCTCGCTTTCCTGCGTCTCCGGAACCACCACACGCACACGATGACACATGAGATCCATAATACCACAAATAACACACACAGCAACGGGATGAGGTAACCTGTAGAGAGAGACAGAAATTAACCCATGAAGCATATACAGTAAAACCAAAATTTATTCAGACACCTTGAACATTTCATTCATTAATACAGTTTATTCACTATAGTTTAAAAAATTGTAATAAAATATGACAAGATCTCAGAGTTAAACTTTGTCAGAAAAAAATAATCTTAATTATGTCAGATAACATAATTAGTCCACTGTATGAAGAATTTTTGAGTATGTCACAGTTTACTTTATTTTGCTACCCTCACTTACATAAATGAACTATAGTGTCCTGCACTCACTAGTAAAAAAATCCATGTCACATGATCCTTCAAAAAAATCATTCTAATATGCTGATTTGGTGCTCAAGAAACATTTCTTATCATTATCTATCCGCTTAATTTTTTTGCGGAAACTGTGATATATTTTTTCAGGATTCTTTGATGAATAGATAAAAGCACAGCATTTATTTGAAATATAAATCTTTTTTAACATTATAAATGTCTTTGTCAATCTTGATCAATTTAATGCATTGTTGCTGAATAAAAAAACAAAAACAAAACATACTGACCCCAAACTTCTGAATGGCAACATCAGAAAGAGGACTGAAAGAGAAAATGAATGAGCAGGTGAAAAGAGAAAGGACACACATCTTACTCACCAACTTGGGGACGTGGGTCCTGAGTGTCAACTCTGACCTCTCTCACAGCCAACAGTAATGTGCTGTTGTGAGGTTTGGACAGAACATCAATGATGGAGCGGACAACATCCTGTATCTGAGCTCGTCCCTCAACAAAGTCGTTTTGCTCATATGACTGAGGAAAACAAAAGAAAGAGAATGAAAAAGAGCAAGTGAAAATGAGCAAACTCAAGTCCTTTCTCTCAGCTTTAGTCCTGTTGTTTTACTGAGACATCCACTTATCCCCAACAAACACTTTGGAAAAGAACAGTACTGTCAAACTAATTAGACTAAACCAAATTACAACACTAATTAAACAATTATATCACTTGTTGGGAAACTCAAAAACAAGTCAATGTAATGGTATTTGGCCCTAAAAAGTCAGTACATAATGGTAGACTATCTTTACACAGTCACATAAAAAAAAAAAAAAAAACTAAGAGCCACATTGTCAAGGTACAGATTTAACAGAAAGAACCTCACTATTGAAACAGGCAGACACAGGAAAACATGACTGCCATAGGAATTGCAACATCCAGGAAAAGTTCAACCACAAATGAAACCAATAAAACAGAAATTTGATTATGTAGCAAGTAAGGAAAAAGTCCCTGTCCTAAAAAGAGAAAATCTTCTTTGAACCAGGAAATAAATGGAGTAATAATATTATTTTATTATTTATTATTCTCTTATTCTCTTAAATTTCACAAGAAAGCACTCTAAAATTGAAACTGAAAAATGAGAAAAACGTACAGTCAGAGAAAAGGGAAGGAGGAATGATGGCGACATGTTGAAATGACTGAGGAAGAAAGACAGCACAAAACAGGAGAAAAGGAATTTAGAGTAAGGAAAGAAAAAATAATTGCTAGATCAGAAACGAAAGAAGTTAGACCTAACTGAGTTATTCACCTTTCCCTTAAATTTCATGATCAAGCCACATGTAATTTTTCTGTGGTAACAGTCAGGGTATAACCACACTGGATTCAATGGGGGACGTCCCAGTGCTGAGCTTCATAACATCAGCACAAAGCAAAGTCTTACGAGAGCTCACACCATAAAAGGTTACCACTCCTTCTCCGGAAATCTTTCAATGTTACAACATAAATCTTAAGGGCATTACAACATCACAGAGGAGTAAAACTAAGATTCTGGCCATTAAGGGCTTAAAGTAGAGGAACAGACTTTTCCCCAAGAGTCTGCATTACTACAGCAATGGTCTCAGAGCGAGTGAAGGAGAAAAAGAGAAAGATGAGAGGGTGCAGAGCAGGACAGGTGAGGTATGTTAAAGGTGAAAAGCTGGATTTTTTAAAAAACTAACATTTAGATAAAGTCCTGATTTCACAAAAAGATAAGAAAAAGAAACAAATTTTACAAGCCATTTGACTTGAAGTGCCTCTTTTGAAGGAGTGCAAACTGGAGGACAGACGGGAAATGTTTTAAAGCAGAAACGAGATGGAAAGAGAAATAAACACTCCAAAGTGAAGGAAAACAGATGTGATGGTTTCAGGAAGAGCATGTTATTGGATGAAAAATTCAGTATTTTGATACACACTGTTCAAGTTATGTCAGAGTGATTGCTTTTATGAGATGAGTACACATAAAAGTAACCACAGTTGTGTTTAGCAGCAGGAAACTTGGGATTTTCTTTAAGGGCCCAACTATCCAAGTTGAGTGTCCATTAATAGGAGATGCTAATTGATCATAAAAAGCTTTTATTGTGAATGTTAACTGTACTAATACATACTACTTATTTAGACTTTTTTTCTGTGGCACACAAGACAAAAAAATAGATAAAGCATCAGTTAAAGTGCAGAAGATACAGTAAAGTGCATCATTTTATCTATTTGTTGTCATGTGAAAACGGCTATTATTAAATAAATAATGGTGTCAAAGTTAAATCTTCATCATTAACCTTTTTTTCCTTAGCTTGTTACCAGTGTTTTTATACTGTATGTCAAGATGTGTTGCTTTTTTTCTTAGCAGCTCTGAGATTGAACATGGGTACCGTGTTTACAAAGGATGAGGTAATTTCATAGGATTAAAGACTGATGGTTGAAGAGAGTGAGCTCACCATAGCAACCTCCACAGCATTATGGTTGGACGGTGATTGGTCACAAAATATGAAAAGGGTGTGGTCTTTGGCCAGGGTTCGTGTGATTGGCAGATACGTTAGCTCTGTGCAAACACCTTCAGCTGTTGTGCCCTGTTAAACAAACCCATGAACATGCCACAAATGTTGGTGTTTTCATTGGAAATCATGTTTATCTGAGATAATGAGTATTGTATCTGTCTTTCAAATCTTTCAGCATTTACTAAATGAAAAACTCTTACCTGCGGGACACTGTCAGAGTCAAATACAAGCGTAACATGAGCACAGTTATCATCTAGGTAGCCGTTGTTGGGTAGGCACCGAGTGCTAAAGGGCTGTAGACGTTCAGAGGTGGAGCATATCCCCAGCTGACTGCAGGGTGGACGAAGGCAAGACAGGAAATCATGCGCTACACACTTCTGTCCTAGTGGACACAGGGGGTGCTGTGGCTCACCAGAGTCTGTCTGCAACATGCAGGGCTGACGACCACAACGCACCTGCGGTCACAACAAAAAAAACTTAATGAAGAATCTGTATTGAGATCAAAATTAAATAATTAAATAAAAATAAAATCTATATGAAAGGCGTCATTTTCTTTATGCAAAAAAATTTTGTTTGTGATATTTTATGTTTGTGAGATGCATTTTAACCTTTTTAAATCCTTCCAACATTAACATTTTACACTGCATGTGACTAGAATTGTACTGTTAGTATTAGGCTGGTTCAGTAGCACAGTCTGAGGTAGATGATAGGACTCACTTTAGTGCATCTGATGTTTCCGTTCATGCACTGACAGCTGTTGCACCCATCCTCCCAACGATCACCGTGATGAAGCTGCAACCCCGAGCGATCGCATGCCTTCCCAACACCAATGACTACAGATGGCAAGAGATGGAGAGGAACACAGAGAAAGAAAGAAAAAAGAAAGAAAGAGAGATCAGATCCTGAAAGTCACAGTACCATTCAAAAGTTTGGGGTTAGTAAGATTTTCTAAAATTAATACTTTTATTCAATAGGGATGCATTAACTTAATCAAAATGTGACAGTAAAGACATTTATAATGTTCAAATAAATGCTTTTCTTTTTAACTTTATATGCATCAAAAATTCCTGGAAAAATGTATAAATGTTTCCACAAAAATATTAAACAGCACATCTTTTAAATATTGATAATAATAAGAAATGTTTCTTTAGCACCAAATCAGCATATTAGAATGATTCCTGAAGGATCATGTGACACTGAAGACTGGAGTAATGATGCTGAAAATTCAGCTTTGCCATCACAGGAATAAATGACATTTTTGAAATATATTAAAATGGAAAACAGTTTTAAAGGGGTTATGAATTGAGAAATCAACTTTCCCTTAAGCTTATGATATATAAGAGGTCATCTTACTATAAGAATATCCTGTAATGGCGCTTTTCCACTGCATGGTACGGTTCGGTATGGCTCGGTACGGCTCACTTTTTGGTGCTTTTCTACTGCATGACAGTTCGGTACGGAACAGTATGACTCGCTTAAATAGTACCACCTCGGTGGAGGTCCCAAGCGTGCCATACCGATACTAAATGTGACGTGTAAACACTGCAGATCACTCATTGGTCAGAGAGAATCGTCACTACAAGCAAGACACCAAATCGCTAGATTTTTAATATTCAGTAACAGCCACTGCAGTATCATTTGTTCGTGAAACAACTTGCTTTAAACGGCCGTTGCAAGCAACTTGAAAAAAGAAATGGCTGTATTGTGGTCAGTAGATGAGGTGCAGACTAGTTGGTAGACGAGGAGTGGATCCACGGCAGTAGAGGCGGCACAACTATACGATCAGTCTATAATCCACCCACTTTGAAGCGGTACTAAACTGCAGTGAAAAAGCAAACAGCAAAAGTGAAGCAAGCCGAGCTGTGCCGAGCCAAGTAGTACCACGCAGTGGAAAAGCGGCATAAGTTTAAGAACTGAAAACTTCCTTGTTAGTCCAATAAAAGCTTTTATTGACACCAGGCTCATTGAACGACTGATCCTGGAATGTGTCTATCTATCACAGATAGGTGAAACCTCGCCTCCACAGAAGAAATCAATGCCTACTTCATCATTGCATTGATAGCCCCACCCACTGGCATGTTAGTGAAATGAGGAGGAGAGAAGAGAGATACAGGACAAAAAATAACATTATGCTAGGAATATGGTTATTTATTTTCAACAATGTGAATGTCTCAGCTGAGCTTTATTTATTTGTATTCGCGATTTCACTGTTGATTCTTTGGTAAATCAATGGCATTTCGGCGCAGGCTTTGCAAACAAACTTTTATGATATGGACTCGACAGTAATGCAACAACATGTAAGTAACTGTGTTAATTCTAATACCTGATCTGATATGTAATGATTCATGTACTGTCAGATGTTCTTTGTCTATGTGTCAGTAAATCAAACCAGTGACTAAATGGTCAACTTCACGTTTTTCTTAGTAGGATGAAAATAATCTGTTATTTACACGGTGATTAAATTATATAAAGAAGCGATCAAAGAACTCTCAATTTACAATTGCTGGAGCTGTCAATCAAAGAATTATTTTAAGAAATAAATAATCCTAACATTTTACTTAATGCTTTTTAATGTGGGAGGGACAATGAAATTTTTTTTTGTTGATTTAACACATATTTCATTTTTTCCCCACAAACGCTGATGGAGCCCCTACAGTACCTCCACAGACCCTTGTTAAACGCTGTTGAAACAGGCAATTTAGTCTGGTCCAGTTTTGTTTGGCTCATGTTAAGGTGTGCACACAACATGAGTAGACAGCAAAGATTTTCAACACTTCATTTCTCATAATGCAAACAAGTAGGGTGGTCTGTCAGTGGGAACTCACACTCCTGGCAGCGCAGTCCAGCTCGTCCCACTGGGCACAGACAGCGATATCCATTAATCTCATCCACACATGTGGCTCCATATGAACATGGAGAGGACTGACACTCATCTATGTCTGAGATCGAGTCAGAGAGAGAAATAGAGAAAGTGTGTTAAGAGTCGCAATTTAACTAAAGTAGTGACAGATCTTTTTTTTTTCGGTACTGTGACAGTCCGAGTGAAATGGATCATCGAAAAAAGAACAATTTTTAATTAATCGGTTTTTGATTTGATGGAGCAGATCTCAGTGTGAGCTTGCAGTCAATTGTAAGAAAGGACTATATGATTGTAGACATCACCAGAGAGAAGTCTGTCATTTCACAGGAAGACCGACATTTTGATAAAAAATTATGAGGTCACAACAAACAAAATTGCAAAAATGAAACATATGCATGGATCCTAATAAGATAATTTAGATGCATTTAGAAAATAATGTTCATAGGTGCATTTCCATTTCAAGTTTTAAAGGTCAAGTGTGTGGTTTTTGCACCACTAGTTGCACCACTAGCACTAAATAGAACAGAGTGCAGTCCACCCACTTTTTCAGCGGAAATATTTTTTATTCATTTTTCCCACAGGGATTTGTTAAAGCCATGAACGGAGCCAACCAGCTATGAGGTGAATCACAACATTACAAACTGAAGCAAAAAAGTATTTGAAAATCAGACAAAAAGAGAAATGTACAAGACTGTGTATTAAAAACAATGGTAAAATATAAAACTAAAATGGCTGATTTATATATATATATATATATATATATATACACACATACACACAGTCAAAACAAAAATTATTCAGACATTTTTGATATTTTTGATATATTTTTACTAGTGGGTGCAGGACACTATAGTTCATTTATGTAAGTGAGGATAGCAAAATAAAGTAAACTGTGACATACCCAAACATTCTTCATACAGTGGACTACCAGTAAAATGTATAAAAATTTGGAACCAAAAGTTATTTAGACACTTTGACCTGACCATGTTTTGCTTAAGTGTTATCTGACATAATGAAGATTTTTTCTGACAGAGTTTAACTCTGAGATCTTGTCATTTTATTACCATTTTTTTTAAACTATAGTGAATAAACTATATTAATGAATGAAATGTTCAAGGTGTCTGAATAAATTTTGGTTTGACTGTATATATAAATCAACCATATATATATATTTTTTTTACATTTACTGCAAAAAAAGTTCTTGGTGTATCATTTAAACATGCTTACACATACAGTATGTGCAGATGTATTTACTCACTGATGCGACAGTCAGGCCCGGCAAATCCAGGTGCGCACTCACAACGAAACCAGTTGACCCCGTCCACACACTGTCCCCTATTATAACTACAGAGAGAGAGGGACAGAGAGGCAGCATCTGAGCAACACATACTTGATTTTAACTGACCAGCATACCAAGATAATGATGCTACAGGCGCAACTAGTAGGCCCTCACACCAATATAGGAGTTTAGACATTAATATTCTATCACTATGTCTAACTAAGAGATTCACTAAGTTGTGCCAAAGATTTGTGAATGACAAGCTCAGTTGTTTGCGTGAGTGATTGTTATGTTTTTTTGCTCTCCATTCTGTACTTTTCTTCACTTACTTTATCTATTGCATCACTTACCAGGGATGAGGGTTGCAGTCATCAACATCTGAAAACAGAATGAAAACAGATCTCATGAAGGCAGAACTACCAGAGGATATATCAGAACTAGACCTGTCAGGGCAAATCACAGCCTGCCAGCACACCTTAAGCCCAATCAAAGCTATACATGTGGGAGTAAATCACAACTACAAACGCACAAGGTTTAGTTAGGGGATATTTTTGGACAAGAGAGAAAGCTAGGGGAAACAGATAAGTGGCCGTGGTCTTACCCTGAGCACAGGTAGGCCCCTCCCATCCATCCTTACAGATGCAGGTGAAGACGCTGCCTCCTCCAATACAAGTCCCGCCATTTAGACACGGACCAGATTCACACGAGCTGTTCATGGCTAGAGAGAGAGACAGAGAGATAGTGAGAAAGATACAGACTAAATGAGCTGAACATTGAGGTGTTTTGGTTTCTGTCTCACCTGTGTTACAGGTACTGCCACCCCAGCCAGAAGAACATGCACATCGAAACGAGTCTCCATGATCGTAGCATGTTCCTCCATTAGCACAAGTACTGGAATCACACTGATTGTCTCCTGTAACAACAAATCCACTTTAAGTGCAGGCACATACAGTTAGAGGCCTCAAATGAAAATACATTCATTCATGCATTCACTTACGTGAGTTACACGTCTTTCCTTTCCAGTTGTCAGTGCAGCGACAGTAGAAATCATTCAGCAGATCAACACAAAAACCTCCATTTAGACAGGGCTCACCACTACACTCATTCACATCTGAAGAGAAGATTTAAGATATATAAGATTATATATAGAACTATATACATACTGCTAAAACACATAAACCATATTCCTTGACCCGGTATTCAAGCGGACTCGGATCAGTATTGTTAAATCTTGCTATAAAACAAGCAATCGGTATAGAAGACACTGTAACGTATATGTTACATTTTGGTTTGCTCTGTTCCTGTTCCTGTTGCCTTAGTTCTTTAGTTAGTTACCCTGGTTGTTAGTCAGTTCCCACACCTGTTCCATTTTATCTTTGATTACACTCCCCATGTATTTAAGCCCTGTGTTTTGTTCAGTTCTTTGTCTGGTACCTTCAGTGTTAATGTGGTTGTGTTAAGTTATTCTCATGACATAAGAAATCAAATTTTCCTTGGTCTTTTGGCATACAAGAGGTCTTTGTATCATTACATCCTGCAAGTTCCATAACTTAAAACGTCCTCGTCATCAATAAAAAATCATTTATATAATCAAGCTGTAAAAAAGCTTTGTTTAAATCCGAGGTGGCATGTGACGTCACAGGGGCACAATCATTTGCACACGACTGCCTCTGGAGCAAGACAACGATGCCTACTTTTACATCATTGCATCGTTAGCCCCGCCCACTGGTGCTCAGTCGATGAGCAGCGAGTGGATCTAAAGTAGGCCTAGTTGTTTACGATAAGATTGTGATAATAACAAGATTGCGATGCCACGCAGACGTTGTGCTGTTCCTAGCTGTGGAAAAACATCATCTTTGTATAAGCTGCCGATCGGGTCCTGATGCATTTCGTTTATTTTTACATTTCACTGTGGATTATTTGGTAATTCAGTTGCAATATTGATGCAGGCTTTGCAAACACTTTTAAGATATGCATTCAACAGCAACGCCACAAAAATGTAAGTAACAGTGTTCATTCTAATGCCTGATCTGTGATCAGTGATATCTGATGTGAAATTATTCAAGTTCATGCAGATTTTCTTTGTCCCAAAATAGTTTAATGCCAGTGACTAAACAATCAAATTCACATTGTTTCTCTTAGTAGCATGAAAATAATCAGATTTTTAAATTGTGATTAAATTACATACAGAAAGAGATCAAAGTACGCTCCCTTTACAATAGCTGAAGCTGTCAATCACACAGCGTGAGTTTATCTGGACACTTGCCAAAACTGCCGTTATAATGAATGATGCTGTTACACTGCACAGCGAAGCTTTTAGGCTAACGTTACTGTATTCACTTCATGTTTGCTTTTAGTTGTGGTGAAAGCATTTTGTGAGAATGCAGGAATCGAGTTACAATGATGAGATCACTGCATTCACACGATCAACAGACTGTCTGTCATCTGCTTAATGCTCATCACTGCAACCTTTCATGTGATGGGAAAAGATCTAAATATAATAAGGCTATATAATCAACACTTTTCAGGATTCGTTAATCTAAAGAATTCGTTAATTCATTAATAGTAAAAGTATCTGAGAGGGTTCCATGTGTAATACGTATTTCAAATGCAAAGTTCAGCCAATCACGGCCAGAGGGCTAAAATCAGGATAGAAAAATGCCTTTTATTTCTAAATTATGACCATTTTTGATGTAAAAACCTAACCTTAACCCACCTCAGAAAACATGACAAAATAATAAAAAATTCCACTTCATGACCCCTTTAATATTTTTGTGGAGACCCTGATGCATGTGTGAAGACTTTTTTGATGAATAGAAAGTTTATTTGTAACATTATAAATGTCTTTACTGTCACTTTTGATCAATTTGTCCTTGCTGAATACAATTTTTTTTTAAAAATCTTACTGACCCCAAATTTTAAATGGTAGTGTACAAATTAATAAATAAATCTCTCTCGCTCATAGGACTAAAGGGTTTAGAACTCCATTACTGTAAGAGACAATAGTTAAGCATATAAAGCTGATATTTTTACCCAGGTCACAGAGTTGCCCATCAAAGCCATCAGGACAGACACAGCGGAAGGAGTTGATGTCATCAATGCATGTTCCTCCGCTTTGACAAGGATTTGATGCACAATCATTTATATCTGAGAGAGAAAGCAGTAAAGAATGTTGCATGTATGTTTATATTGAAGGTTTATTAATGGCGTGTGTATGTGGATGTGTGTAATATTACTCACTCTCATGACAGTATGTGCCAGTGAATCCTGGTTGGCAGGCACAGGTGAAGTTTCCTCCTGACTGGCTGATGCAGCGCCCGTGAGGACCACACACATTTGATAAGATGTGTCGTACCGCTTTTGCTGTGCCATTAGTTGTCACTGCAATAGTACAGCTGTCAATCACTAATAGGAAAAACAAAACAAGATCAAACAAAGATAGTCATTTTTTTGTTTGTAATATCAGGATCTTTAAAAGAGAGCATATGAAATAAAATAAATTTTTTTAAAAAACATAAGAAATAAAATACAAACATAATATTGTTGTTGCCAGCGCTGTGCTCTACTATTTGAGCTACAGGAACATCATAACATAAATATGATCAGGCATTCAGTGAGGTCATTTGTGTACCTTGGCAGGTGCTGGTCTTGCAGTGGTCTCGTAGCTGACTGCATGTTTTCCCCTCATATTCATCTGTGCAGGTGCAGTAAAAATCTCCCTGAAGAGAGTGACACTGGGCTTTATTCTGACATGGGTTTGGACTGCATAGATCCACCTGCACCTACAGAGAGAGTAGGAGAATGAGAGAGGAAATGAGCGACTGAGAAAGAGTAAGATTTTTGTGTGCTTATGTTATTATTGACCTTACCTCACAGTTGGTTCCACTGTATCCGTACTGACACTCGCACTCATAGCCCGTGGCTAGTGAACGGCACCTTCCACCATTTTGACATGGGGAGCTTGCACACCTGCTCTGCTGCACTTCACAGTGTCTTCCCATAAATCCCGGCTGGCACTGGCACACATAACCATGACGACCATCCTAACAAATACACACAGAAGTGGAGATGATACACAGGTGTGCAGGGCAGAGGCCCAAATAAGCTTGTAAAGGTTAGGGAGTAAATAACCAAGAAATTACGATCTACTCTGATATAAATCTCATTTCATTGTATTTTCTTAAAGGGATAATCATCCAAAACTGAAAAAAGTGACTTACATTTTTCTGTGGAACACACACACACAAAAAGATTTTTTGAAAAATGCTGGAAACCAAAAAGTTTTGGTTTTGCCACTCACTAAAACACACATTTCTCAAAATATCTTCTTTTAAGTTCCATAGAAGAAAAATTAGACATACATGTAACCGTCTCTTTTAGAATAACCGCATCCCCCAAATATGTTATATTACCTTACACTGTAGGTTTAATTTTATCTTTACCATTTGTATGCTCACACCTGTGCAATGTCTACAGATTCCTTGAGAACAGAAGAAAGATGCTATCCTTAATCTCCGTGAGAAGTGAAACTGAATTTACATTCAGCAAAGCAATCAGTTGCAAAATCGTTATGGTTTGAGATTAGCTTGTTCGTGGATCATTTAAACGAAATTTCTATTTTTACAGTGGCAAGCAACATCATGAGCAATGACAACCACAGTGAGTAACACATGCACGCTACAACAGAAATGTTAACAAGTCAGAAAGGGAGGTCTACAGTATTTTCAGTAATAAATCTGGCTCTTGATTGCATCATTTATTTTCACACACTGACTGCATTGTTTACCTAATTAAATTATGTAAATCAGATAGCAGTACAAACGCGTACAAATTCTGTACACTGAGTGTTGACCCCAATGTGCCTAAATAAACCAGATTGTGGATGATTAATGAATAAGATGCAGGTTTCTTTACCGAAATTAAGTGCACAAAAGCTGTGCAACTGATTCAACCCACAATGTCTAAAAAGACTTGCCAAATAAAACAGGAATATGCCCACCTGACAGGTTCCTCCATTCTGACACTGACCGTAACAGCTGTTGACATCTGTGAAATAAATAATCATCAACACAATCAGCATAACATTCTGCTCCAATATGTGTAAAAACAAAGAAAAAGAAGAAATCAAAAGTTTAAAACAGCTGTTAGACATGCGAGAGCAGGTAGAATAACAGAACACATGCACAGTTAGGAGAAAACTTTTAAGAGACAAAGTAATACTACAGAATAACTGAAGACAGAAAATCACTTCCTTTACAAGTTTGTACATAAATTCTAAAGTACAACAAAAGCATCATAAAAGTGGTCTTCTGAAGCTATACAATAACTTTGTGTGATGATCAGAGCAAAATGTAACAAATTGAAGTGAAAAGTGTCTGAGTTATGAACAAATCATTTCCTTGAGTCAGTTGGTTCAATTATTGTTTAATCCGGTTTACAAAATTGGTCTGAATTATTTACTCACAAACCTCACTGATTCAATGATTTAGTCACAACAATTAACACTGTAGGTGAAAATCAGCAAATATTGGCTTAAATTTCAGCCTGTTTGCCATTCAAAGCTATTGTATAGTGGAAGAGAAAAAGTCTTATGGGTTTGGATCAACATTAAGATAAGCAAATGATAACAGAATTTAATTTTTTGGGTGCACGATTCCTTTAAAGCTGTTTTTCTGCTCCATAAAAAGCAAAGCAGCTTTAATCAGCGTTAGAGAACAGGAAGAAGAGTAAAAGTTTGCTGCAAAAAAAATGAGAAAAAGTATGAGATATAGACTTTGTAGACTTTATAGAGTTTGTATACTGACTGATATTACAGTTCGGTCCCGCCCAGCCCGGGTAGCAGTTGCAATGATATCCATCAATTAGATTTTTACAAGCATAAGCGTTTAGACAAGGTTTCCTCTTACACTCATTCACATCTGTGTGAGAGAGAAGAGGAGGATGAGGGGAGCTAGAGATAGCATTAAAGATCAAGCCCCACCACCAAGCACAAGATCTCAGTTGTGTCAAGTTGCCCTTGTAAACAAACTCAGAATCTTATGATGCACCGTGGCATATACACATCCTCTGTACTAACAGCTTTTCATTTAAAAGATAGTTCACCCAAAAATGAAAATTCTGTCATCATTTACTTACCGTCAAGTTGTTCCAAACCTAGTGGAAGTCTGAAATGGGGCCCATCAACTGTTTGGTTACCGACATTCTTCAAAATATCTTCTTTTGTATTCAGACATTCATACAGGTTTGGGACAACTTGAGGGTGAGTAAATGATGACAGAATTTCATTTTTGGGTGAACTATCCCTTTAAAAGCATTCAGACACCCTAAAGCAGTGGTTTTCAACCAGAGGGGCTCAAGATGACTTAAAATGATTTAAAATAGGACAAAACAAGCATTAAAATAAGCCAAAACAACTAAAAATCTATATATTTTTTATTTTAATTATGCTGCCTTCACGTGCTATCGGAATCGGAGGGCGTTCATGTGCAATTTTTAACTTACGAACCTCATATTTATGATAATTCCAAGAGCACAAGAAGGTAGTATTACAACAACTTATCTTTTTTCAATAAATGTGTGGATAACCCGGATATATGTGTGATTTCTAGACCTGGAAAATAAATACAATCTAACAACTTCGTGGGCATTTTTATAATTAATTGATGTCGATAATAATATAATAAAATACATTAGTAGTAGTAGTTTTATTTTTTTTTAATTATAAAAATAAAAACATTTCTGTTGTGAATCACAATTGTATTGTAAAAATATAGTATTTGATATTTATAATAATCAATGTGCTGCATGCTTTACTCTGAAACACTTTTCACAGGGAAAATGGGAAAATGTGTTTTATGTGTACATAAGTCTACAGTGTGTATCAAGTGAGCGGATTAAAGTTGTGTGGCTACGTATATGGGACCGATGTTGTGCCCTGGATGAAATCGAACTGCACAGGTAACACTGCCTGCTCCACACCTGAGACTGGAACACTACCGGAGAAACCTGAGCCGCCCCCTATAACCAGACACCACAGCTACAATTCCACACTTCACTTGTTTACAGGTTATAACGCATTTCCTGTCGCACTAGCAGCAGCAGAGTAAAATACCACACCCCTTTTGAGCTTCTTTCTCCACCCCATGATCATTGTAATATAGTCCCGCGAAAAGATAAATTTAGTCCCCGTCTTGGCAGTTGCCAGGCCTGTTGATATATTTAGCTTTACTTAAATCACCTGGGTCTAGTTACAGATAATATTCAGCTATCTGCCGTGACCGCACAGCCTCGGACGAAATTCCATATCACACACATACAGTACATACCCGCAAACTCAGGTTAAATAAACATACAAGCACGCAATGCCAGCATATATACATAGTTACAGGCATATCACACGTTCATGCACTCACAAAAAAACATCAAAGACACAAGCATACAGTATGCTCGCGCTGTAACACAATCAACTGTGAGTAATTCATGATGTAAGATGTAAACGCGACATTCAGTTACACACCTCATTACATTAAACAAGCACTATGCACACTCAGAGAACTGCTGATATTTGAGAGGTGCCATGCAGCCCCTATTTAGATGTGATACGATACAGTTAGACATGGTACAGTTTTTGTGGCCCTCAATTGATTTGAGTATAAAATCAGTTATATGAATAACAGTAAACACACACACATACTAGGTCTCACCTATCTGACAGGTCTTGCCAGTCCACTGTGGGGGGCATAAACAGTCAAAGCCATTCTCCAAATCAAAGCAGGTCCCCCCATGAGCGCACGGGTTTGACATGCACTCATCTTTGTCTGAAACACACACAAACGAAACGTACACAAAATGAAAATAAATATGCATAATTGAGAGTATAGTCTGCTTTATCTAGACTAAATAAAAAGCGAGTGACTTCTGACCTTTAGCACAAGTTGGGCCATCCCACCCTGGGGGACACTGGCACTCAAACCCTGATGCCAGCTCATGACATGTCCCGCCATTTGCACATGGATTTGACATGCACGCATGCTCGGCTGTAAGGTACAAATACACACACACACACACACATTTTGGTATACCTTGATAAAATCAAATATACTGCAACTGTATTTTTAACCACTAAGAATAGTTGAGAATATTCAATAGTTGAATTTGAGAAAGCTTACCGATACGGCAGTTTTTGCCGGAGTAACCCTCAGGGCAAGAGCAGAAATATTCATCTGGCTCTGTATTCAGACACGTGCCTCCATTTACACAGGGCTTGTGTGTGCCACAGTAATTTAGATCTGTACAGAAACAAACAAATAAACAATACAGAATCTTTCTTTTCTGAAAGGAAAGAATATAGCAGAAAAAGTTGCAACACGCCATTCAGAGCAGAAAAATGTGTATGGATGTCAGTGAATGTCTAATGTGAAAGGGAACAGGCCTCGACTGCATTCATTTACTATCTAAACAAAATATTTTTGAGTTAAATTTCAGGTCATAGCACCAGGAATCTCATATAAAAGGGTTCTTTTGTGAGTGTGTATGTTTGCAAAAGTTTAGGTACTCTACCGTTCAAAAATTTGGCATCTATATGATTTTTTTATATATTTTCTATATATTATATTTAATATTTATAATATCATATGCTCACCAAGGCTACATTTATAAGATAAAATACAAACAGTAATTTTGTAAAATATTTTTACAATTTAAAATAGCTGTTTTTATTTTAATATATTTTTAAATGTAATTTATTTCTATGATAGCAAATCTGAAGTTTCAGCATCATTACTCCAGTCTTCAGTGTTGCATGATCCTTCAGAAATCATTCTAAAATTGTTGATTTGGTGCTCAAGAAACATTTATTATTATTATCAATGTTAAAAAACAGTTGTGCTGCTTAATATTTGTGTGGAAACTGTGATACCTTTTTTCAGGATTCTTTGGTGAAGAGAAAGTTCAAAAGAACAGCATTTATTTTAAATAAAAATAAAATATTTTAAGCGGTAGTGTATGTGTGTTTTTTGTTAATATAAATTTACTAGAGATTTGAATGGATTTTTATTATTTCTATACAATATTTTAATGATATGCTGCTTAATTTCATCTATATTTGCTGAAAAAAGAATGTAATTTAACCTACCTTTGTCACACAGAAGTCCTCCCCAGTTCTTCTCGCAGGTGCATGTCCAGGGTTTCACACAGGTGCCATGCATACACCCTGGGTACGGCAAACACTCATCGCACAGTGGGCCCTGCCAGCCGTACTTACACCTACAACACCAGTAGAGCATGAGCATGTGTGTGTGTGACAGAACAGAATTTATGCTAATCAACACATTTATCATACAGCAGTAAAACCTATTATATCATGTCAACTTACTATGTGTTTGCACTTTATATGTTTACACAACTTTATCTATTTACACAGAAAGTTTTGTCACACAGTGCACATGAACATTACAGTAACTCTGAGGGAGGGAAGTCTAAGTATCATGGGGAGAGGAGTGTAAACGTCTTTCCAGTAGCAGACACAGGTCGTGACTTCTGTCTCTTTCCTAATCTTAGACAGCAATGAATTCCAGACAGACTGCTGGTCAAAGGTCATTTCCACCTCACATACTTTAAAAGATTTCTAAATTACCGCAGAGGAAAAGAAACATCACTCAGACACACTTGTGAGAGAGGGATCAGTGGTTATATCCAAAACAAGCATACTACAATACTACTACATTTGCCATTTTACAATGTGCACTATATCAGAGTCCATTTTTTCCCAAGATGATAAAAGGCCAAATTAAAGACAAACATAGTGAGGTCATTTCACTATAATAGTGAAAAGTAGCACAGACCCTTTGAAATGTTTAATGCATTCATTTTCATGTATTTAAAAAAAACCACAAAAAAAAAAAACCCCGCTGTATATACTGCGCAGTATTCCATTCTGAAAATAGCCAACCACTCAGACATTCATAAGGGAGGCGGAGCTAATATTATCATATTATCCTTCAGTTGTCTGCTTAGCTCATTCAGGACTATTTAAAGCTGCTGTGCACACAAGCAAATGTGTGTGTTGTGTGTGCAAAACAATTTTACTCTAACGAACAGACTCATTCATCTCTTCAGGATGCATGACCTGAGAATAGAGAGAGATCAGCTAACACTTACACACAATCTCCCGGAGTGTCACAAATTCCGTGAAGCTCACTGCAGCCTTGCTTACAGATAGCTGAAAGACAGAGAAATATGAATGAACCTTATTATATTCCTTTGCTCTCCCTTCATTGGACATGTGATTTAAAGTCCGAGACAGATAACAGCACTAATAAGGTGTTCACGCTTATAATGATTTTATTGCTGGAGGTCACCCAGAGGTTGTTGTCAGGATTATGTTATTTTCATTGTGTTTTGGTTTTAGTTCCTATACCTGTTTTTTTTTGTTCTCATTTTCCTGCCACTAGTTTGTTCCCATAGTTACTGATGTCATTCACCTGTTGTCTAATTTGTATCCTCATTACTCCCCATGTATTTAACCCCTGAGTTTTCCTTAGCTCTTTGTCCGTTATTGTCGATGTGCACATAGTTGTGTTTGAGTAATTATTCCTGCTATCTCCTGACTTTTCCATTGTGGATTATATTAAAGATTGTTTTTTCCTTGTACTCTTTCGTCAGCACCACAGCGTTACAGTTGTATTGTTGGTTGTAGTTTTTATTGCTCGATACCGTAACTGGACTTAACTTAAAAATTTTATCATAAATGTCAATGATCGATATAAAGTGTCAATTAAAAGAGATTTTGCTATATTATTTATATTGTGGTATGTGAATATATCTGCACAACTTTATTACATTTATTAATATGTTAATACATGGACGAATGAGTTAATAAAGAGCATGATATGCTTGATATTACAAGCTGTTATCAATAATTGTGATATTATTGTGGCATACAGCATATATACGTCATCGGAGAGAACAGACGATTGCAACATTATTTAATGCCAACTTTAATGATATATAGTTAAAGTTGGCATGAAATAATGTTGAGATCGTCTGTTTTCTCTGATGACGTATACTCAAGTGAAACAGGTTCCTGAATTAAAAAAGTAGAGTAGATTTTGATGATTGTTGGATCATTGTCATTTGCTAATTGGTGTGATCTCGACCGGATAGTTGTTGTGCCCTCACATGGAGAAGAGATGTCATTGTGAAGGGGAGGGGAAGATGAATACAAAATAAATAGTGATATGTACAGATAAATCTTTTATAATAAACACTGCAATGTTCAATAAAAAAAATTTTGATTTCGATGTGACTTTAACAGGACCCTGTTGCATTGCTGAACATGTCATAAAAGCTGTCGCCACCTTTCTTCCTCTCTGTATGCATTATGTACCAAAATCAATATATATTTACTCATCAATGCATGTATACACTTGCACACCTTTCTTGCAGTCTGACCCAGTCCAGCCCTCCATGCACTGCATATTGCCGAAGTGATCACATGTGTAATGGCCAAAGTAATCATCTCGGGGGCGACACTGTTTGTTGCACTTGTTGCCGTAGTAATATCGGTCGCAGCGCACACGCACGCTGTACTGGATGCTGGCTGTTTGGCCCTTGTACGGAATGATCCGTCGCTCCTCTCCGGGGTTCATTTCTCCACGATTAATACTCCTCTCGATCAATAGATCATCACCTGTGACAGAGACAAAAACATTGATTTATATGCATGTGTGTGTGTGTGTGCGTCAATTATGAAGCACGGCCGATCTTCCTGCTTCAGGGGAATACACACACTTGTCTCAGACTGCTTGGGAGCCAGTGAGGAAATAATACAATCAGGAACAGACCAGGAAGACCCCCCCCCCCTTCAAGAAAACACAAACACACCCTAACTCCTTCTCGAGAAGCGAAGAGAAACACGGTGACCTTGCGATCAACTACAGTCACAATGTAGGGGAGAGGGAAAGTTTGTATGTGGGTGTGTGTGGTGGACTGGGTGTGTGGGAAAAAGACAAACAGCACCTTAAAGAGCGAGGGAACACAACTTCAACAATGATTCAAATCTAATCTATGCTGTTCATGAAGGTGGGTGTTGGCTTGAGATTCTCACATTGCAGCACTTTCTATTTCATACAAGAAATTCACACCTGATTAAATTAGCAATATCATCGTCTAGGGATACAACAGGGGTAGGGATATGGTTGAATCAGGGGTGACATGATCACCAGAGGCCCAATCACCTACCTGAGGCCAGAGGCTCATTTGCATATTACCAGTGGGTGGTACTATACTAATGATACTATTTTTCCTGGATAGACTAAGATTGTTCTTTTAAACTGTAAAAGTCCATTTTGGCATCACACAACATTATAATGTACAGTGTGAAATTAATGATTTCGTTTTGAGATATATATTCATATTTGAGATCTATATCTCAGAATGAAATTCTCTTCAATCGGTATAATAATGTTGTGTTTAATGTAAAATAAATAATGATGTGCACCGATAAATAACTTAAATAATAATAAACACATAAGAATTATAATTTTAAAAAATTGATTGTATTTGAATGGTGTACAACTTTTTAATTGAATATATATATATATATATATATATATATTCCCACAGGAATGCAGAATATATTTGAAAAAGCCCAAGAAAACTGAGGATGTATCAGAGATAGCAGTGTTATTTCTGACAGGTCGTTATGTTTGACCGCTAGCCAAGGTGCTCTATAAATCGTCCTTGTGCACATTCCCTCACGATTCCTTCCCCACAGCCGAAATCACCCCACTTGCCCCATCTTAGTCCACTGGCTCTCTTCCTTAAATGGACACACGATTCCAGAAGTGGAACAAAAGCTATGACATACTTTCCTACTTTCTGACTAAAAAAAGGAATTTGTTGAGCTCTTTCATATCAAATGTGCCATCCCCCCTTTTTGCTGTCCTCTCTTCCCCCTCTCACTCTCCCCCCACTTATAAACCTAAAAAAACTAGTACTCCTCTCCTAATTCATCTACAGCAATTAGTTATAAAAATACACACCAATCACTCCCTCTCTATAAGCTGAAGGAGACACTTAGAGACTGTTACTGGGTAGAGTCACAGTAGTGTGTGTGTGAGAGAGAGAGAGACCCTAAAGATAAGCCAGCTCAAGAACACAGTCACACACATGGATAAGAGCCCTAACTATCAAACAGGTAAGCAGATGAACAGCTCTCGAAGTAATCAGTCATATTTATCCCGTGAGCTCAAGCAACACTAGAACTTCAGCCTTGATCTAAGAGGCTCTCTTTAACTCAAAACAACAGCTTTGGATAAAGAAAAACCTCAGGAAATGCAGATGATGGCTGCTGTTAGGCTTAGAAACAAAGCGTCTTTTCTTAGTTTCTTTTCTTTCCTATTATTTTCTTTCTGTCCTATTTACATCTCTCCATCAGTCTGTCTCCAGTTTGCTCTGTTTCACTGCCTCCAGCACAATGGGTGCGATTCGGCCCCTATTGCCACAGCGATAACAGATCACAAACAATAGACCAAAGAATCGGACAAGGCCAAATATTTTCCCTTATAACTACACAACTCTCTCTCTCACATTACTAAGTTTCCCTCCATGATAATGTACCCCACCTTTCTTAACTTCCACTTCCTTCTTGCATTTTTTTCACTAATCCACTTTATTACCATCTAGCGAACTACCAGCCAGCACTACAGTACAAGTGAAACACAATAACACCCCTTTCTCTGCCCCTTGACGATACGTGAACAATGCAGCTGACCTGCTGGCCAGAAAGAGCTGTTTAGAGTCCAAACGTAGGGCTGGAGAAACAGACTTCCTGAAAGGTAAACAGCCCCACGGGACCCTCTCCTCCAAAGGGCCTCCGCTACCTGATGCCCTGCAAACAACAAAACCGACTTCTTGCATCTAAAGCCAGACTTTTTTATTACTTCAAGCCAAGGCTTGATTTACATCTTTGAGCTAACTACAAAAAACACCTGTAATAAAATGAAACCTCAAGGCAGATATGACACCATGATGATGAATTGATAGCAGATAGGTGTGTGGTGTCCAGGAAACAAAAACATTGACAGATATAAACAGAAACCAGCAGCTATGTTGATGATTTATTTAAAAAATGTTCTTTATCATTTATTCTGTCTAAAACAATAACATCATTAGCATGTAATTTTTGCAAGACCTAAAGTTTTGTACTTAAAATGCCCCTATTATGCTAGTTTAAAGGTTCCTAATTTTGTTTGTTGTTTTCTCCTACAACAGGTTTATATGCATCAACGATCAAAAAACACTTTAATTTCCTCATAATATACATTGCACATCACCTTATTTCTCACAGAGTCTGAAAACGGTTTGTTTGAAGATTCAGCCTCTACTAAACCCCTCCTTTCTGAGTGCTTACTCTGCTCTGACTGGCCAGATGGCCCAGTCTATTTTGATTTGTCTACCGCTTACAGCACATGTCGGAAACAAAACACCTATTACCATATCTGAGGCTACATCTACATTAAATTATGTTTTATTAACAAAGTTCGGGAGGAGCACATTCAAATGATCTCTCCAGTCAGCATGAGAGGCGTCCTATATATATAGAGAGAGCGTATATATATATATATATATACCCATCCGACTTACTTATGTTCCTCGACAGTTTTCAGCATCCCTTCTCCACCCCGACTCACTCTCGGCGGGTTCCTATCACAGCCAGGGAGCCCCAGACAGCACGCCAAATGCGCATACTTTTACTCTATCTAATTATTATTAAGTGTGAACTCGTGAATCCGGATACATTTTAAAATGGCATTTTTGGTTTCAAACCGCTCTCTGTCCACACTAGCATTTTCAGGCATTTTCCAAAAGTTTCTTATCTACACCAAACTTTGAAAAGCGCTAAATACACCTTACTGCACATGCGTAAAACCTCATTAAAGCTCACTGAGATGATACTGATGGAACAAACATAATCAAGGTCTCACAATATTCTTTTTCACGATCATTTTATTTAGCAAAATATCTCACCGTTCACTGATGCTTTCACGTTGCACTCAATCACCATTTTAAGTTTGGTCTAAAATGCAACTGCCCTCATGTTATGCCACAGTACAAAGTAACATATCTTTGGCAACAGTGTGTAAGTGAATAGCACATAACAGGCACAATACTGTGTATAAACATAGTTCTGTTGTCAAATATGATTGACAATTAGCATACAGTTTGGATTGATGGTATGGTTCTGTTCTGGACAAGAACTCGCAGAGTACAATAACTCCATTTCACAGTTCACACTACAATGTGAAAACAGCGTTTTCAAATGTATCCAGTTGGGAGAGCGTTTTCAAAAAGTTCAATTTTCGCAGGACAAAAATGCTGTCTCAGTGTGGATGGAAAGCCAAAACGGAGAGAAAAAGAATGAAAACATATTAGTGTGAGTACTAGCGCGAGTCCTCTTGAAGTATGTGCAAAGTGAATTTGTCAACTAGTTGACAACACGAACCAAACTCTTCCAGGCCTCAGCTACAACTATAGTGTTTGAGGATGGGTCAAAGTAGACATTGTTTGAGGGCAGCCAATAAAGACAACAGGCTGCTATTATGCAAATTTGTTACATTGTTACGTAGGTATGTAACAGGAAGTGAAACTGGAATTGCTGACTCATTTCGGCAGTTCAGAATCGTTTCTTTCTTTTAGAAGACAATAACTTTATTTGGCGTGCACTTTGATCTTTAAAAACTTTGTAGACCTTTTACACTCACAGACTACATGAAAGCTAATATTTGAAAAAGCATAATAGGGTAACTTGAATAAAAAATAATAAAACATTATTTATATAAAAAATATTTTGTAAAACAGCATTAAATATATAATTTATAATTAAATATATAATTAAATAATTAAATTAAATATTAAATAAAAAATAATTAAATACTCATGTTAAAGATTAAGTAGCATTAATTAAATGTTACAAATAATTAATTAAAATGCCTATGCATAGAATTTTTTTTTTTTTTTTTTGCAGATAACGGTAGTAAAACAAATGCCTTTAAGGAATAACAACCACCTTTTTACGCTAACGTTATTTCCACTCATCTGTTAGCAAACAGTAATTCCTGTCATCGCTCTACCAGTAATGCATCAGGAACATTCACAAACTCTTACTGCCTCTTTACCAGTTGATGTCTCAACATTCACAGCTTGTCATCTGGGTGATCATCTCAAAAAAATGCAGACTAGATCTTGCTCATGGTCTGTCTGTGTGAGATCTAGTCTACGTTTAAAGCAAATGCCAAGCAAAGCCCTGTGCTAAGTTTCAGAAAGTCAGAGGACAATTATCTGACAAAATTGTGTATGTGAACATATCAATGCCTTGTTAGTGTTGTGTGTATTTGTGAGAGAGTATATTCATGCCAGTCCTGTCAGTAGCCCTTTGCTTTATGATTAATTGGTGGTGGTGTATTTGTTTGTACGTGTGTGAAGAATAGTAGCATTGCAGCTGCTCAGACAATAATTAGCTCAGACATGTGTGGAAAATAACAAGCAGCAGTAACAGTAACAGTAATTAATGTCTTAACAAGGCAATGACCTCATACCCTTTGTTTAGGCCCAAACTCTCTCCAGGGACTTTAAACATGACACGCTGAATATAAACAGTTTCCATTTGCATGCTAAAATGACCTCCCTTCCACATTAAGGGCACTAGCACACTAGCAACAAACTGCCCCACTAGATATTCAAACACAAATAAACATAAACTTACCTATACAAATACTCAAATCTGCTGTAAAGGTCTGGAAAGGTGTAAAACGATGCTCTGTGCTTGAGGACTGAAGGAGACATGTGCTTATATGTTATATTCTCTGTTTCTTCTGCTTTGCTGTAGAACAGACTTTGTTCTTATAAAATAAATATAGGTCTTACAGTAAGACATTATTAAATATAATGGATCAGGATTTGCTTATTATAGAGCAGTTCAGTTTTGTTTCTGACCAAACCACAGACTCCAGTCATCACCACACCAGTAACCTCCAGATTGACCTGCTTATAAATCCTCACTTAACAGTGACTTCAGCACTAACTGATGTCCACCTCAACTGTTTTTCCCAAAAACACATAAAATAACAGTTTACTTTCTAACATAAACTGTCCCGATCCAGTCAAATGGATGAATCTCCAGTCCATTCTCAGTAATGCTTAGCTTTTGATGTTTTAACCAATTCAACCAAACAAACTTTTTAATTGCAAACCAGAGTTAAGTCTACTTACAGCTAGTTAACTTTAATGCTTTGTTTACTTCACTTCTCATTGTGAAAACCACATTAGATGAACAGCTTCTTGATTATGTTTTTAAAATACACACTACCGTTTAAAAGTTTGGGTTCAGTAAGATTTTTTTTTTAAAATTTTTTTTATGTTTTTGAAAGAAGTCAATTTTTAAATAACTGTTTTCCATTTTAATATTTTAAAACGTTATTTATTCTTGTAATGGCAACGTTTAATTTTCACATGGGCCATCAGAAATCATTCTAATATGCTGATTTGATGCTCAAAAAACATTATTATTATCAATGTTTTTGTGGGCCGTGATACATAAAGAATATAAAGTTCAAAGGAAACATTTATTTGAAATATTTTATAACATTCATGTATTTAATGTCACTTCTGATCAATTTAATGCATACTTGCTGAATAAAAATTTTCTTTTTGAAAATAAATTCTTAAAAATATCTTACTGACCCCAGTAGTATTGTCACGATACTGGAATTTCAAATTTCCATACGATACCTTAAAAGTATCCATATCGGAAATTTACCATTTCCGATACCACAGGGAAAAAATACTGCATATACTATCAAATTGATATTTTTAATATTTCTTTTTTTGCCCATCCATTGTCTCTAGACAATCAATAATTTCTTCTAGAGAGATCACTTTATATGATGACAGATTTTAATTTAAGCATTTATTCATTTATAAACAATCAATTACCATTACAATTATCTCACATAAATACACATTAATCAATTAAATTTACACAAGTTAATCAGTCAAGAGCTTTTGTCTTTTGTTTGATTAATATTAACAACATAGAGAGCAGCATGTTTATTAGGCTGCTGTCCCTTTAAGACCTGATGCATTCACGGATCTAAAATAAAGTGACACATGCATTTTCTTTCTGAACTGTTACATAACCGACTGTGTTTTTGTTAATACTCACCAAGATGGGCATTGTGACATTATTTTTGTGTGTATTTGACTGTTAATAAGTCGTAAAAAAGAGCTAAGTTTTGCACTCGTGAGCTGTATGTCAGAGGCGGTTTTATTAAGTTTGTGCGCTTCAGGTGTAAGCGAGAAATCTGCAGTGTATCGATACTGCAGAAAGGAGTATTAGAAGCGTTTCAGATATTTTAGTATCGATACATTTCAAAATAACGATATTTTTGACAACACTAGACCCCAACCATTTGAAAGGCTGTGTATCTTAATTTCTTCAAGGTAATTAATTTACTAAAATTCTTTGAGTTTATTCAGCTTGTTAGGGTTTATAGAGTACATTGCTTGTAAATGATTAGCCAACACCCAGAACATGAATTCCTTCATTAATGGTACTTCCTGTCAGAGTCATCCTCTATTATGGAGCAAAGGAGAACCACAGGAGGAGAAGAGGAAAACAGGACACATCTGTTTAAGACAACACACACACACATACACACACATCAACATTCACACCATGTGTTAACGTCCTGCACACTGGGTATCCATACCATGACAGTGGACTGCAGTGCTTTCTGTTCAAAAAAGTCCAATAAATGAGTCTCTGAATCTCTCCTACAATTATAAATGCAGTATTAACAAGGCCTAAATGGAATCTGCTTATATTCATGCTTTTTGCAATGTGGAAGATTCTGCTAAATTGGTGTACAAAAAAAAATGTTTTGGTCATATTTGCACTGGTCGATATGCAAACATTAGTTATCGATGCCATTACAGAAATCAGTTTTTGCACAGAAACCAGTTTTTGCACTGGCCTCAGTTCAGTTTCCTTGGTTTCTGTTCATCTGTCATAGCATTTGATTTACCCTCATGTGTCAAACCTGTGGTTAATCACCCTTATGGAAAGAACATATATTTCCCTATATATGAATGATCAATATATTACATGATTTAACAGTATATTTGAAAATATATTGCGTAAATATATTACAATATATTGAATAATACATAATACAAGGAATTGCCGCTTTTCATATGTTGAAAAATATGTGATAATATATTTACTAATATATCATAATGTCTGTAATTTTATATTCAGTAATATACTTCATAACATATAGATTTATATGCGATCAGATATGGTACTGCGTGCATAATATATTGCAGATATATTTACTCATGCAGTATAAACACATATATGGTACAATATATTATGTAACATTTCTTATATTTTATAATAATTTACATTTTAAATGTTCCATATTTTCAAGTTAGTTAACAAAAGCACACCTGCATGTACTGAAGTTTCTACCTAAGAGACTATCACTTTGCTTTAGTGTGCACAGCTGTTACTTTTTAAATAAAGTTATTGTAGTCTTAATGGTGTTCAGCCAATCATAAACCTGACCACAGGCTCTACTCTTCAGCACAATGGTAACCCCAAAAACTCACACATACCAGAAAACCTTTTAAATTTCCAAATAATACAACTTTAAACAATAACAGATCTCCCCCTATATCAATATTGAGAAAAAACACATGAAATAACACTTAATTTTAACATTTACTCTCCTTTAACAGTCAGAAGCAAAGCATGCTGTAACTCATTCCATGATTGTGTGTATATATGTGTGTACAATACATTCACATTTATAAGGGAACATGTATGTGCAATATATGTACACAAAAAACGTCACTGTTTTCACAAATATGCATATCATGGGCCTGCCGGTAACCCTTAATGGTTCAAAGACACGTCAGAACACAGGACTCCAGCTCTGACTTAATACTCTGATTGGCAACCCTGTCCAGCATTTTGCTGTGTGAAAACATGTAAAAAAGGAAGCAGTCTCACTCTCAGACAAAATGAGGAGGAATCTGTACATAGGTGGAGCTTGTGTAAGGCTGGGCAAGGCCCATTCACACCACTAATGACAACTAAAGATAACCACAACAACATAACTATATTAGTGTCTACACCAACAAACGATAACACTCTGTTTATTCAAAGTGTGCTGCAGGTTTGTCGTCTGCAACTTTAACTGTGTGTACTCTTTTTCTGCCATTATCGTTTTAGTTGTCAAAGCCACCTTAAGGCAAGACTGCAACCTTAGCCGAAAAAAGTGTAACTGCTAACGCTATATGCAGGGAAGGAGACCAGAGGCTGTTGTTTTTTTATTGGATGTCAATGGAAGAAAGGCTTCACTACACTGAAAATAGCTTATCATTTAATTATTCGACTGTAATAAGCTATGTTTTACGCTAAACAATACTTTTGTTGGGAACTATATGTAGATTTTACTATGAGAAAAATGTAATTTTATAAGATAAAGCAGAGTAGGGAATGCAGTGAAAGGTAGGACTCATTTACGGCATTGCCACCAGAAAATGTGTAGCAGTAGGCCTATTTAATAATAGTCATTGTGTAATATTGTGAATTGTAATGACTATGATTACCATGTGTGCCTATGCTGATGTAATTCATTTTAATGAATAAAGAGATTAAATTACAAATACATTTTAGTGACTATGCCTAAATTAACCTAAAGCCTAAATTAAATCTGTTCATCATATAAAGCGATCGAGTCTCTTCAGAAAATTTGGACTAAACCGTTCAATTCTTATGGATTAGTTTTGCGATCTCTTTATGAACTTTTTGAAGCGTCAAAGTGGTAGTCGTGTAGCTGTCTATGGAAGGACATAGAGCTCAGATTTCATCAAAAATATCTTCATTTGTGTTCCGAAGATGAACAAAAGTCTTACGGGTTTGGAACGATAAGAGGGTGAGTAATTAATGTAATTAATGACAGAATTTTCATTTTTGGGTGAACTAACCCTTTAACAGTCACATAGAGCACAACATACTGCAAAACCCAAGCTAATGCATCAGTACATCTACATTAGATTGAGTAACTTTATCAGTATGGATACATCTTGTATCTCGCTTCAGAAAGAATGTTTACTGTTATACATCTTGTCAGCGAGCGAGACCAACGAGTATAAAGCTTAAAAAAGTGTCTCCATCCACATCCATCCATCATAAACGTACTCCACACGGCTCTAGGGGGTTAAGAAAGGCCTTCTGAAGCGAAGCGATGCGTTTCTGTAAAAAAAAAATTTCTATGCATAGAAATCCATAATTTAACAAGTAATAAAGTAAAATATCTAGCTTCCACCAGACCGCCTTCCGTATTCAACTTAGAAAGAAAGTGTAACGCCTCTCGCAGTTCAAAAAGCTTATGCTACGTCTTACACCTTCCCTACTTGAATACGAAAGGTGGTCTGGCAGAAGCTAGATATTTTACTTCATACTTGTTAAATATGTATATATTTTTTACACAAATGCATCGCTTTGCTTTAGAAGGCCTTTATTAACCCCCCTGGAGCCGTATGGAGTACACGTTTATGATGGATGGATGTGGATGGAGGCACTTTCTTCAGCTTCATACTCGTTGGTCCTGCTCACTGCCATTATAAAGCTTGGATGCGTCAGGATATTTGTTAATATAACTCCAATTGTGTTCATCAGAAAGAAGAAAGTCATATACACCTAGGATGGCTTGAGGGTGAGTAAAGCTTGGGGTAATTTTCATTTGAAATGAACTAATCCTTTAAAGAACGTGTATGTAGCAATGCATGGTGGTGTGTGTCAAGGTGTCAGGAAATCATTACTCACTGCTGTCGGTGATTGTTTGGTTGTCCCAGTCCCAAGCCTCCACGATCAAAGTGTACGCTAGCTAGGAGAAAGAAAGAGATGGTTAGCTAATATACACAGACATATAGGACTCCACAGTCAAAGTCTATGCAAAAGACAAACAGAAAATATCAATGAAATAATACACAGTCCAAAAAACAAAAAAATGCCACAAGAAGCACAGACATACACAGTTCCTATTAGTCTGCCTAAAAAGTCGAAGTAAAAGATTACACTACCATCCAAAAGTTTGGGGTCAGTATGATTTTTAATGTTTATGAATTCACATTAACCTCACAAAACATAGAAGGGCATTTAGAGACATATTCAAAGAAAAAAAAAAAAAGGAAAAAAATATTTAAGAATAATAATATCTAGGGATTTTTTTTAAATTTTTTTATTCTTATTATTCTAGGGATTGGGTTAGTTTTTTAGCCAATATAAAACAATGGAAATCTATTTCATGTCCTCATTTAGATAGTGTGTGAATATGTGTGTGTACCTTTTTAACAGGATGCAAGTCATAACAGCAATGTGAATAACCTGGTTCCCACAGTCTGGTGACTGATTAGCCCAGTTATAAACCAGATGAATGATGAGATGGTGCAAAGATGTTTGTATGAGTGTGCATCAGGTCACTGCCACACTCAACAAATTCATAAATGACTGTGTGATGTTTATGCATGCATGTTTTTTCTACACAGACACATGCTTCAACAATGTTCTTTAGTTCATTCATTGCATGGGAAAATGGTTTGCTAAGTCAAGTCGATTAACAGCATTGGCAGAATGACTTCAAAAGGTTAAAAAGGTTCCTGAACCAGCAGTATTTTACTGTGAGGTGAGGGAGAGGTTGTGTTCTTTCTCAAATAAGGGGTAGTAGCGTTTCTTCCCTTTAATCTGACAGAACCTGAGTTCTTTTGGGATTACAAACATTGTCCTGGATGGACATTTCAGGAAATGTCTGAAACATTAAGAAGAAATCTCTGGGACAGACAAAAGACAGAATAGCATTCATGTAATAAGATTCTGTAGTTTAAAGAGATTTTTCCTTCAGCTTATGTCTGTACAAATGTCTTGCAAATGGTTTAAAATCACAGATTTCCAATACTTTGAGAAAACAAATGCAAGGAAACAGCGTTTTATGTTTCAAAGAGCCACTGTGGAAAACACAGGACATTTCTGAAGATGTGTTTTTAGCAGGTCTATGTTTGGCTGAAAAGTTTTATTTTTTGGTTTGGGCAGAGATCAGGTTTACTGAGCAGCACGGCATGAGAAACATGCCCATGGATTTTGTATGCTGACACTCATGCATCTTTTCTCTGGAAGCGTGAATCAGCACGCTAACATCAGTGAAGCCAAACCGCTCAAACTTGTAGGTGCATGCAGTAAATGGTAAGAAGGAAAGACTCCTGATGCAGGCACGGCTTCAAACCTTTTATTAAACCTCTAAGCAAAATTCATGAATCTCTCTCACAAAAAAAAAAAAAAGGCATTTCTTTGACATTTATATATGTACATTTTTACATGTATATGAACAACAGATACATAAAGTATATGCAAAACTCTTCAGAAAACATTTAACATGAATGTCAGGGGTAACAGTGGAATTGAAGGTTGTTCATTAATATAACATATTAACACTAAATAAATCAAATCTAACGATGGACAACTTCTGGACATCTATAAAAAAACATCATCGCCTTAATATAAAATATTGCTAAGTCCTGTTTTATAAACTTAAGAGTGTAGCAGAAATGCCATCACTCTTGTCTTGTTGGGTTCTGCTATTTCTGTCCATCAGTTTTTTTAAAATAGTTTTTTCTTTGTAAACATGCACTTCACATGGTGTTTCGCTGTTTGTCCAGCTTCTTGTTAAAAGCGTCAAGTGTCAAATCTGCTTTGACACACCATCTTTCTCTTCTATTCTGCTACTCTGTGCCTGTGTGAGTTTGTGAATGCCCCCCTAAAAATGTAAGTAGCCAGCAAGACAATAACTGACATAATTTCAACGTCTTAGAAAAACGAGAAAATGAATCATAACACTGTGAAAGGGGCACAGGGCTATGCTTTTAAAATGTGCAAAACTTACAGAAAATACTGAGCCAGATCTTCTGCATTTTGTTCCTCTAAAATATTTCAAAGTTCATTCGATTTAGCCTGGAGCTCTTTGCAATCATCACATCCTGCTGAAAACTTCAAACAGACTCCATTCTTGACTTTTTGATTTATTGGACATTACACTTCAAATATTTTTGTGTAAACCCTGATACACTTTTTAAGAATTTTTTGATGCATAGAAATTTCAAAAGAACAGCATTTATTTGAAATTATATATGTCTTTACTGTCACTTTTGATAAAATGTTTCTTTTAATCAAAATGTGTTCACACACTTTATCACAGGCCCTGTTTCCACCTGGTATTAAGGATGTGTTTTGGTCAATTGGATCACAAGTGGACGACGCTAAATACAGGTGTAAATGAGGTGTTAAACGTTTTGAGCGTGTCACTTTCGACCACTTCCAAAATGCATTCAACCACATTGCTTTCATAGTGGAAACACTCATGTGGTCAAATGTTTTCAAACAGCCTGAAAGGACAGTCTACTCTCTGCCTACTGAACGTAAACATTATGGGAAGCATGCTAGCCAGTTTGTCGGCTGGAGACCAAAGTCTGGTTTAAAGACAAAAATTGTCCATTATATCGAAAGATCTGAAAAAATCCCATACATTTACCTGCCCATAGACCCTCCCCTTGAAGAAATCAGGACAGAAGTGGTTGAAAGTGGACAAAAGAGATGGATTAAAACACCAGGTGTAAACGGGTATATGTCTCCCTTGTCCACTTGTGATCCAATCGACCAAAACGCATCTTAATACCAGGTGGAAACAGGGCCATAATCATTTTACAAAATAAAATGAACTATGTGTATGCAGTACTGCGATATTACTGTATTTAAATACTTTGTTATGATGCTTACATTACAATGCTATTAAAATAATGATTACTGTGGGAAGGACAATGAAGCTAGTTTTTTTTTTTTTTTTTTTTACTTATCATTGGTTGAACTTAACTTATTTTGTTTATTGCATATTTTATTTTTTTTTACAAACATTTTGTTTGACATGAAACAATAATTGGCGGACCCCCTGTAGTAGTGCCACAGAACCCCTAGGAGTTGCGTACTGCTTTATAATATCCAGAATAAAGTCCAAACCCCATTAAATGTGTCAGGATGTTGAGGAATCAGTGTCAGCAAACTAATGAAAGGGAAAGGTTTTGTGTAGCATTAGTTTGCAGCATAAGCGTATTCATGTAAACACCTGGGGCCAGATTTACTAAACAGGGCAAATTAGCATGAAAGCGCAATTCCAAAAAAGCGCAGATGGGAGTGGAAAGCAGTAAATAATGGCGCAAAATACCAGTAAATTGACTAGCGCAAAACTTAGTAAATCACCTTGCATGATTCATTTAAATACTCTCCTCCCATAAATTTTGCGTCTAAAAGGGAAACTCCTACAAATGCATAAGCAATAAGGTCAGCCGCAAAGATAACTGTCCACGCCTTTTTAGCGCTAATTTTTCACTGCGTGTCTTTAGTAAATCCTGACAGTAGTTTTTTAACGCCAAAAGAGGGTTTGCACTAGCACAAGCTGTTAGTAAATCTGGCCCCTGGTCAATAGCGTAAAAAACAGTTACTAATCTCTACAGACAGCCATCAGACACCAATCACCAGTCCAGGGAGGAGCAGGACAGGGGAAGATTTTATCTTTCCTTAGTTAGAGGGAAATAAGACACCCACATGCATATACACATGCCAGCAGATACACAGGAACACACGCACACACAGGCAATGAATAAATTACACCTCCTAAGTGACACTGAGCAGGCAGTGCCACAGTTTTTACACATCAGAGGACAGTGAGGGGGACGTACTGTACTGTATATTGTGAGAATCCGTCCAGAATGTGCCTTTCATTAACATACACACACTCGCACCAGATGTGAACACACCGGTCTATAAGGATTCAGGTCAAATGCAAATCAATGCACAGTAACATACACACACACACATGCAGGAACTGTTCCACCTAAAAGCTGAATGTGATATGTGCAGGTTGGTAACACACCTGTGTTCTAAATTCACTTCATACCCAATGTGCTTGGGTTTCCGTGGCACAAAATTAACAATGCTATTCCATTGTGTGCGATTTTCAATGAAAGAGGTGGTGGTTTATTCAGCAATAAGCCAAGATAAGCTGTGTTTTTGATTTTACAACCGATACATAAAGTTTGCAAAACTCTTCAGAGAACATTAAACATGCATGTCAGGGGTAAAGGTGGTAGAAGCTGAAGGTTGTAAATAAATCTCAATTCTAATGACAGACAACTACTGGACAACTACAAAATATCATCACTATTTTATATATCTATTATAAAAATATTATCGAGCGTTAAAGAGTGTGGCAGTAATATTGCACTAAAAATGCCATCATACTTGTCTTTTTGGGTTCTGCCATTGTGTGTAAGACTCTTTTTTTAATCGTTTTTCCTTTATATAGGTGTCTCGCTGTATGTGAATGGCCCCTAAAAGTTAGTAGCCATGCAGCAAGACAATAACTGTGACATAATTTCAATATCTTAGAGAAATGAAAAACAAATCAGACCATTGTGTAAGCTGTATGAGGCTATGCTATTAACCCACCTTAAAAGTCCATCGCAAGTCTCTTGAAGGCATACAATAGTTTTACAGACCAAAATTTAAGCCTTATTTACTTGTAATTTTCCCCCTCAGTGATAGGGACTGTGGAGGCAATGCTCGGATTGAATCAATTAGTATAGGGGTGCAATATAAAATATATTTATAATTTAAAAAATTATATTAATTCATAAATATATACTATTTATTAAAACAGGCCTACATAAAATAACAGGCTTTTTTGTTTAGGAATAAAAAATGTTTACATTTTCAGTCCAGACAATGATATATAACAAAGAGAGATAAGCTATTCTTCTTTTAAATGGCTTACCCTAATACTCAGTTTAAAGGGTGACAAAGCAGCAGACCCAATAGGGCAAAAATGGTAAAAGTAGCAGGGGACTACTACATATAAGCTAAATTTGAGCTAAATAATGACACTATTGTCTTTTAGTGCTGCTTCACAGCAGAATATCCATAGTTGAGTTTCCATAATTGATTCTTTTTATTTTCCTGTTTATCACTGTGAAGCTGCTTTGACACAGTCTGTGTTGAATAAAGCACTATAAAAATAAAAGTCACTTGCCTTGACTTGATATAAGGCAACTGAAGACCAACAAAAAGCATATGACTACAAATACATTGAAATGTCTTAAAAAACTGTATAGGCTTAATCAGGTTGCTTCCAGAGTCTTAATGTCAGATTCATCAGAGGCACAGGAATAATTATTTGTGAATGAGTTTCACATATTTAAAAGAATGTCATGCACAATCATTTTGACTTTTTTTTTGGTCACACAACATAATTCGTTTTGATGCCACAAGTCAGTTTTGATGACTTTGCAATAATTATAAAATGTTAAAAATAGAAATAATGAAAAATGAGTGCATGTTTCTGATTTATGTAGGTAAGCAATACAAAAGCCCCGACTTGGAATGGATAAATATAGTAGAAAGATAGAGCCTAACAAGGGGTTACCTTTACTAAAATTAAAATACTGGCCTTTGTCTTTGTTACCTTTACTAAAATTAAAATACTGGGGGACCCCCCCCAAGTCTATTTTTTACTTCGTATGGGGAGCCCCTAATGCCTTATGGGGGGACTTGAATCCCCCCCCCCCCCCCCCCCCCCCCCCATATAGACAGATGGATAGATAGACAAGTTATTTAAGTTATTTGCATGAGACACTCAACTGTAGCAACATGAAGCTAAAACAAAGTGCAAGATTCAGAATCAGCCCAGGAACATCATGTTTGCTTTAATAGGTCTGATAGTCAAATATCAACTGTTATCATTCCTGTAACCAGCAGACAACATCACAGTCCAGATGAAGAACACAATGCAGGTTTGCATCAAACACCTGTTATCTAATGCTCAGCCAACTACTGAGCACTCATAGAAAACAGGAGAAAGAAACAGTCATGAAACAAGAGACCCAACACTCATTCAAGATTTAAAGAAAGCAGGATAGGGTGAAAGGAGGACAGGAAAGATCTGAAAATAAAAAATAAATGGAAAAAGTAGAGGAGATGTTTTAGCTGTCAAGAATGATAGAATCAAGTTTGTTTGTCACTAGCATCCCTTTTAGTAAAACTTTCAATGCAGATTCTTGGCAGGTCCACATATTCCATGATATAAAACAGAAACATAAATGACAAAGACTCAGTCATTTAAGTGGCCTGACCCAATATCTCAAAACAACCAGATATACTGACTGCTTTAAAAAGAGCTAATGTTATCTTTGGTAAAGATACATTGTTATTGTACATTCCTGTTTGGATTGTAAAAATATCTCTTCTCTTGACTGTGTATTCGGGGTTTAGATTAAAGACTGAAAACGTCCTAATCGTGAAACAGAACATGAACTTGGGGAGCTCTTACTTGGAAAAGAAAAAAAAAAAAGTGGTATGTGTGTGTGTGCTCAGTGGGACGAGATTTTTTTATCCAAAAGCAAAAGATGGTATGCTGGAAGAGAATCAAAGATCTCACAGCTGTAGGACGTCAGGCACAGCAGGACTTATAAGGCCCATAAACATCACCTTTCGTAAACTGCGTCCCTCCCCTTGGCACACCCGTTTTGCCAAGAAACTATGGACAATGGCAGATGCAAGTGTCTTGACAGATTTCAAATCAGCTGATGTTGATCTAATTAAATAAAAATGATGATGTGCAGAGTGCGTTGATGCAACTGTATCAAACAGTATATTTGTCTACCATCATTCCTATACATTGTTGAAGAATTTGTAAAGACTTAAAGGCAGACAAGCTGCAGAGAAGAACATTATGGGAGGATTATTCCCATTAGCAAGTGTTTGTTTTTGTGGTTTGCCAGTTCCAGAAATAACTATTAAACATCACAGCAGGAGGATTTCCTTCCTACTATGGGCTGTCTTCACCAGTGTTAACACATAACTTCAGACTTCACAGACTTCAGCAGTTACAGCAGAGAAGAATCTTCACTTGTGCACCAGCTGAATGTGTAATCAGTTGCTCAAATGACTCACCTGCCAAACTGTTGAAACAGCACTTATAGACCTATTCATAAGCAGGTGACCAGATAACGGTTCTGAGACACAGTTTAGACCTAAAACTAAACTTAAGTAGAATTTGTCACCTGTAAAACAGTCCTATATTGAATAGAAAAAATATATGTTATAGCCTATGGTGATTGGAAAAACGCAGATATTCTTCAGCATACCAGAAAAGAGAGTAAATAAACAAAATAAAATAAACAACTATTGTAAGCATGCTAGCTAGAACAACAGATAGAATGATAGATAGATAGATAGAACAATAGATAGAACGATAAAATGATAGATAGATAGACAGATAGATAGATAGATAGAACAATAGATAGAATGATAGACAGATAGATAGATAGACAGACAGACAGACAGAAGTTAATTGAAGTTGGGAATAACTGAAGAACCACTGCAGAGATATACAAATATTCATGCACAGTCCCGAAACATCTCCATACATTACTGTGTTCACGATTTTATCTTCAATTGGGCAATTACTGTGTGTTTAAAACAAAGCCACTTTAAAAGGCACGTGTACATAACATAAGAACACAGGCAGCTCTCACCACAACGCTACTGTTATCACCACGGCTGAAATCTGGAAGTAAACAAGACTCAAATGCAGTGATTCAGCGTTTTTCATTTCTTAGAAAATAGATTTACCAGGTTTAAAACAACAGCAACAAACTCACACTAATGTAAGCTCTGTGTGGTTTGAGTTAAATGTTTTACCCACAGTAATGTGCCTTGCGTTATCTTACAATCTATCTTTTCTGGTCTATTTAGCGACAATGCTGCTATCTGAAACATGATCGTGTAGACAACTCCCACTGCCTCTCTCTTTCTCTTCTCTATCTCTTGGGTCGTGATATCACTCCATGAGCATGCCAGCTCTAGTCAAGAACTCTGTCTTGTGTAAATTGCGCCTTTCTTAAAAAAATACAATCTCATTTTTACCCAAAACAGCATTCTTGTGAGCATTCTGGTGCCCCTTCACCTTATCTTATGATTCTTTCACTAAGAAAAGAAAAATATGCTAAGATGCTGCTAAGATGTGAAAAAGGTGAGTTTCATTAATGATTCCTTACTACAGCAAAATCAACTGTAGCAACTATTTTGTTGTAAATGATGTAGACCCCCTGCTAAAAAAGAGAAGAAACTTAAGTCAGACAGACGACAGATAGATAGATAGATAGATAGATAGATAGATAGATAGATAGATAGATAGATAGATAGATAGATAGATAGATAGCAGTACAATACAGCAATGCATGGTCTTCTTGCAGCCCCTTCCACATGAAGTAAAACACACTACGTCCTATAAATACGACACCATCAGTTACGCGTGTAACTGTATACTCAGCGCGCGCGAGAGACACGCACCAGCCGCCGCTCGCTCAGCCAAACGCGCGCCGTAACCGGAGATGCCCTACTCAACATCTCTACGATTAACGCCAGTGACTACGGCGACACCGAGCTCTCCTCTTTCCACCGAGTCAAACATTTGCTTTGCAATGAGTGTTTAATGCGCAGGCTACCAGTTGGTGTTGTTAAGACCAAGCATGTTTCACTTGGGCGTCTTGGCCATCTGCTGTAAAATCTAGCTTTGGAACATGGTTTGTAGCTGGTCTAAACTGGTCGTTAGCTAGTTGGACCAACAATAAACAAGCTACCAGCTGGTTATACAATCTTAATGTGGTCAAGCTATGATTTGATACTCACCAAATGTCATGTTATAAGTCTATTATATGTTTTCAAATACAATATGAACACCTTAATAGGCCTACTTACAAATATTCAACCTTACGTCCAGTCTTCATTGCACTTTCTGATACCTCTGAATTTAATTAGGTTACTGTTGAAAATTCGAGTTCTGAAAACTCATAAAATCGAGCAGATTTTAAAACAGTTTATATAAAATATTCCAAATAACTATATGCAGCGTCATAGAGGTAGAAAGTGTTCACAAAAAAGTGTTTGTTTGTTGAAGAGCTCATGAAAGCGTATCGGTAAACACCTACCGGCCAGGCGAATTGAAAGGGGATGATAACGGTCCCGAGGTCATTGGCCTTGTTTGGGTTTCCATTGAATCCTTTCAACTGAAATGTATTCCCTCCGAGCACGCTCGAGCTTCCAGTGCCGTAAGTACAAAAGCCAGATGTGATGACCTCCACCTGGTATTCCTTTAGACACACTCTCAAGTACGTGTCACATTCGTCCTGGTCGCACAGACCGTCTCGTGCGCTCCGCGCGCCGTCACAGCAGTTTCCATTCGCGAGCTCACCCTTGTCATTCTCCACGCTGATCAACTGGAGCTCTAAATAACCCGACGACTGGCACACCTAAAAATAACATAAACAGTAGTTAAAATATAAATTACAAACAGCTTGGCTTTGTAAGATTGCATAGAATAAATTGTCTTGTTCCTCATTCATACAGCACATGCAACTTAATAAATAGTGCATTGACTTGCATTTGTGTTTAAGGAGTGATTGTATGGTTCTACAGGTAGGCTACTGAAGAAACACCTACCAATGCACTCGCAGCAAACAGGCTCGTGCAATAATGAAATATGCACTTTACAGTATTATTAATTTAGACGATGCTTAAAGTTTCAAAGTAGGTATATTACAGTGTACGCGGACTGGTTTTAAAATGCCTTTAAACTTTGAGGATCACATGATTCCACTGACAGAAGGATAATTCTATTAGGACAAGAATCCCAAAATCTAATTTGACAAAAATGAATGAGTTTCAGGTCAATGTAAAGCGGTTGTTTAATCTATGGACTTTACAGACAGTGAAAGTAAAAGTGGACTTTAAAAAGGCTTAAGGAAGTTTAACTCACCTCAGTCCAAAACGTCAAAATCAGTAACACTATTGAGAAACAAGCTCCAAAATAGTTATGCATGACTCCTATGAAGTTAATACGACATGGCTAAAAAAAGAAAACCAATATATGCATCATCCACAAAAATCCAGCCATACAAAGTGATTCCTTTCTCCGCAAGACCTCCAGAAGATGAGATGAAAGTCACACACATACATCCACTCACTTCTCCAGCGCGCTGCTCTCACTATATCAGTCAACTACTAGACGTCTGAACGGGCTTGACTGACAGTTCAATAAACCATTGGCAAGTCATCAGCTGTAGTAGAACATCTGCGTCAGCCAATCGCATGGTTAGAGGGCGGGGCCTTATAAATTATAGATCTGACAGGATTATTGACTTAGTTTGTAGAGTAAAAGAAAAACTATTTTGAGATTTTAAAGATTGTTATTATCTTATTTTTTTTAATCCATTTTAATATTTCACAAAAGGAATAATCTTTCATTCTACAATATTTGACAGATGAATGGTTACATAATTACTGGTAGAAGTATGTTGACATTTTGCAAACGAGCAATTTTTTTTCTTAGCATATATATATATATATATATATATATATATATATATATATATATTTAGCATTTTTCCCTGCTTGCACTCTTTCACAATCCAAATTGACAGTGATGTTAAGGCACGGTTGAATGTTTGTGGGCAACAGATACAGAGCGCCCTCTAGTGATCGATTACTGGCGGATATGAGTTAACGTATTCCATTATACCGGTTACCCTCTGAAAATTTCTGTGGAAAAAAAGTATGTCGTTCACCTTTTGGTCTCATGTAGTCCTGGCTTTTTGTATGTTGTATAATACACTTTTTTCAACAGTCCAACATAATCCAATAAGTTTTTGTTTTTTGATAGCTACATGTTGAAAAACAACTTTTGAGGACTTTTGAAGTAATAATCACAATTTGAAAGGCTCATAAAACAGCCAAATCTTGTTTTTGTGATTTATGAGGACACAAATTTGTATAATGACATGGGTATTACACTGGTATTACAATGTAAACATGACAGACAGTTTTCTGTGATGGGTAGGTTTAGGGTTAGGGGTAGAGTAGGGGGATAGAATGTACAGTTTGTACAGTATAAAAACCATTACACCTATGGAATGTCCTCACTAAGATAGCAAAACAAGCCTGTGTGTGTCTGTGTGTGTGTGTGTGTGTGTGTGTGTGAGAGAGAGAGAGAGAAAGAGAGGTTCACTAGACTACCAACATGTCTGTTTGTGTGTTTTCAACATGCATTCATTACTTGCATTTCACTCTGATATCTCTATATTATTTTAAGTCATTTTTGTGCCCGATAAAACAGCGTGGGAATGTTTTTTTGTTTGTTTTTTGTTCAAAGGCTTCCCACCCCTCAGCTGTGATGCCAGACCTGAACTTTTGCTCTTAGTTTGTTAGTAATAGACTAAACGAGATGATATCACAGATTTACTTTATGGTTGTGTCACGTCCTGCTATTTGTTAATCAAATGTCTTTCTCTGTCTTTCTCTACTCTCTGTCTTTAGGAAATGGGTGACGCTATAGTCCTAATCTTGCCGTCAGACTCCATCCTGCGTTCCTCTAGTGCCGGTCCATAGCCAGAATAAGGGAATAAAGAGAGGAAGTCAGCCCGAGAGCTACATGCAGAGGAATTAGATGTGAACAATGCTCGCTGCACTCTGAGGATGTGACACACCGTGGCTCTGATAGAAAGAAAGGCACCTGTGTTCTGTTGAACTCACAGAACATGTACAGATTGGAGAGGAGGTGGGAAACATTGAAATAGTTTTGTTTTTCAGTGAATGCACATGGAATAATATCTACACCACAGATGCACACATTATTTGGTTCTGAGGGGATGACTAATTGAAAGAGTTGTTGTTGTCATCATTGTCGCTCAAAAATGCAATTGTAGTTTTGATACAGTGTTGTTGATTGATTTTTTTGGTTGCAGGATGAGATAAAAGATTAAAGCTTTGTCTCTTAATAAACAAGATTACCTCACATGCAAGATTACATTCATGCAGTGGCCCTAAATAATACTTCAAGGATATCTAAAAATATTTATGGGCCATTTGCTCTCTCTTCATCTTGTTCTCTCTCAGTCCTCTTGAAGATGCAGAGAGGAACAGAAGTGTAGAAGAGTTAGCGAGCAGGTGTGTCACTGGGAGGTGTGAAATTCTGTCTCAGGTTTATAAATGTCAGTGATGGACTGTGAGAGTGCTTAACCTCTGACCTCAAGGCAGACTTCTATTACAGCTAATGCAGATTCCCTCAGTGTTTGCACTCTACACCTCTTTTAGGGTCACTGAAGGGGTGCAACATGTCAATGGGCTGACCCGAATATGTCGTCTTCAGAAGAGGCATCTTACAGCTCACCTCAGCTTGCCCTGTTCTGATTGATCTCTGGAAACCAACTGAGGTTCCTAAAAAAGGTGATTCACTGTTTAGATCCTTTTGCTTACTCTTTAGTTTTACATTTTCTTTTAAATCACAGCTGTGAATCATCCTCTCTTGTAAAATACAGGGTATATCTCGAATTGTACTTACATGTTGTGTGTATTCAAGTAAATGTTTCTGTCATGTCTTTCGAAAACATACGGACTGGTTCACAAATACCCCGTTTTGGGGTTCCACTGCACAGCTTATTCATGTTTTTTCTGTGCAAGCATGCACTTAATGAAGGTCTTATTCGTTTTGCGCATGGATGCCATGTCCAGTTAAAATAAGCACAATTTAAAGGGTTAGTTCACTTAAAAATGAAAATTCTGTCATTAATTAATCACCTTCATGTCGTTCCACACCTGTAAGACCTTCGTTCATCTTTGGAACATAAATTAAGATATTTTTAATGAAATCTGAGAGGTATCTGACTCGTCCATAGACAGCAATATAATCACCACTTTCAAGGTCCAGAAAGGTACTAAAGACATCGTTAAAATAGTCGACGTGACTGCAGTGGTTCAACCTTAATTTTACGATGCGACGAGAATACTTTTGGTGCACAAAAACAAAACAAAAATAATGACCTAACCAAATTGTTGATACAAACAGGTTCCACCCCAAACTTACTCCAGTAGTTGAGCCAGTGTTATGTCTGGTTTACCAGGGTGCTCAGACTGCAATTCTATTTAGTGTCACTAGTGACAGAAATTACACACTTCACCTTCAATTAAAAAACTGGAAATATGTCTGAATGTTGAACTGAAAGTTGTTGTTTTTTTTCACAAGATCCAGTCCGAGTCTGTAAACCGCTGGTAATTAGACAGCTATGTGACCCCGCTACATAGGCCAGTTTTTGAAGCCCAGCTGTGGTTTTTGATCCAGGCTTCTGGGAATAGATGCCAGGCAGCGTTTAGGTCTGCGGCCCACGAGGGTTAACCTCAGGCGGGTATGTGCGTGCCTAGCAGTGGGTGGGTATGTAAAGGATGGAGCTGTTATCAGCTCAGTCAGCTGTGCCAATCATTCATTGCATTAGTCTGCTGTAAGAGAGGGAGGAGTACATGCACACATACACACGCACACACAATGAGACATTGTGTTGCTTATATACAGTGCTGAATAGAAGGAGATAGGCAGGGCTGGTTGAGCATGGATTATGTGTTTCTCAGAGAAATCCCTAAGGACCCCTTGTGTGTGACTTTGACCTTCTACACATGAGAATATTTGTGTGTTCGCTATTGTCTGCCATAAAATTAATCCATTATTATTAATATATCAAAATAATATAATTTTAATCTAAATTAAAATTTCCCCTCAATTAAAGTTTTTTTTAAATTATTATTATTATTAAAAAACATGCAGTTCTTGAAACTTCTGAAATCACAAAAGTAATCGTGGTTAAATATCAATGCTCCCAGTTTATTTTAATGAAAAAGGCTGAAAACAAGTGGAAAAAATACTGGAAATATCTGTATGGGAGTAGGTGGCCTTTGAATATTGTGTTGGACAGCAGGGGGGTGAAAAAAGGTTAAGAGCCACTGTTTTACAGTAAAGTTTCTGCAGGTTATATCGTTACGCCAGATACGACATCAGTCTTTATGAGTGAGTAACTGAATCATTTATTCAAACAATTTGTTCAAAACACTGATTAATTTACCTAGGAAAGGTTTTTATTAGTGAGTCTTTAAATTATTCACTCAAACTATTTGTCCAAAACACAGATTCATTCAGAAATGCCACTATTATGTGTTCGACGAAGATGTGATGGCTAATCCTGCTTTGGCTTCGTTTGAAACTCAAATTAGACAAAGTTGACAATATTGTGTCTAAAATGTATGTGATTTTGTATGAATTTGTATGATGTTTTTCATACAGAAACATGATTTTTAGAAAAAAAGAAATGTAAGCATGAAAGTCAACCCCTCAATCTAACCATCAATGGGGTGTAAGCAGTTTGTATTAAAAAATACGAATTTGCCAAAAAGTAAAATAGTTACTAATTGCCATGAGAGTGTGTTGCAATATCACACTCACATTTACATTGTTGGTTCAAATATCAGGGATATTCTGAAAAACAGCAAATTTGCTTGTGTAATATACTTTTTTTTTTTTTATCTATAAAACCTTGTGTACCGAATTAAGTTCCTCTTCAGCCTTACTGTGTATTTAAAGGCCATGTACTTTCACTTATTTCCTGGTGTTTGAACAAGTTTTTCTCTCTTGTTAAGACTTGTTAAGATTTTTTAATGACTTCTTGTCTACTCCTCCATGTTCTTGTGTTTTTTCGAGTAGGAACAAGGGAATTGTTCTTGGGGAGGGAAAGATCCTGTGCAATTGTGTTTTACACAGAGGTATTTTTCTGTATGAGGTAACATTTCCTACAATAGTGAGAGAATGACAGAAAAGAGTGTCGAGAGACTTCATTGTAGCGAAATCTGTCAAAGGTACTGCATGATGAAGGGGATTCAAGGGGAATTCCACAGACATTCCAATCTGTCCCAAACACTTCACATCTCAGTTTAGCAGCACAGGAAAAACACACATCATGACTCAAGGTCATATCACTCTCCCTCTTCCATGGTAAATCTCAGCCTGTACAATCCCATGCCAAATCACATTCCAGATTTTTGCATGAATGATACAAATTCCTGAACCTTGACACGATGTTGGAGGGCAAACCTTTATATGTGGGGCAATAATCCTTTCATGTGCAGGATTCTGGTATTAATTTTCCAAGAAACAGAGACAGAAAGCATTAGAGAGGAGGAAAGTCTGGCCTCTACATGTCAAGGAGACTACAAAGTGCACACTCACATTGTCCCTATGCCAAAAGTAATGCCTGGGCAGATCTTATCAATCAAAGCAGAACAGAACTCTAGTCTCAAACAAGAGAAGATGAGATCGGCTCTTATCTTTGTTTACTGTAAGCATATAACACTCCAGAGTTGTCCGAAGGGCTCTTTGTGACATCACAAATCCGAGTTCTGCATTCGGTTCTAAATGGAGTCAACTTTGTTGACAGTTAAGAGTTTAAAGAGCCTGATCTGTTTGTCTTTGACGCCTCAGATCTTTGGCGCTGCTCGGATTCACGGTGGTTTGTATTTCAGAAAATCCCGGGAGGATCTTGCCTTTCAGAAGATAAACATGTTGGTCTGTGATTGATCATTTTCTAATTGTTCTCATATGAGCAAATAATGTGTCAACTCAGTGGTGTCATGCCAAAAGAGCCCTGTGATGTCATGATCGAAATAACCTGCTACCTTGAAAGAACCCATATTCTGTGCTTCCAACTTTTTTACAGACATTAGGGGAGGGTTCATCTCTTTTTCTCCCTGTGCACCAGAAATTATTTACTGAATCTGGCGTGGAAGAACTTTCTAAAGCTCGGACTGAACAGTGTGAACGAGGCCTCATTGCCCAACATCACCTCTAAACTCCCTAGATGCTCCTGTGTGTAAATGGTAGCAAACCCACAGCTGTGTTCCGACATGCAGTAAAAAGCCTTCCCAGAAGTGAGGAAGCTGTTATAGCAGCAAAATGATGGTTTTAAGATGATGGTTTTGAAAGAAAATATTCAGAAAGTATGTATGGGTGTGGTGTCAGGAGTCTACATACTTTCATTTAGTATATACTGGAAAACACATGGATTTTTGATATTATAAATATTGTAAATGCATCATTCAGTTAGAACATTTACTTTATTGTAAACTATTGCTGTTTAAAATGAGGTAATTGGTTGCTACATCTCTTGTTCTATTCTACTGTATTCTATTAAATTCATGTAAAAACAGTGGTTAACTAGTTTTGTCAAAGTCCCTTTAAGACAAGTCATTTCACTCGACAGCCATCTTTTAAACGCTTCTCGGGCATTCAAGTGCAGCTCCTATTTCTTAGAATGGGGAAACATCAAATTCTCCAAAGCTGTTTGCCAAGCTTTCGATTAAATTTCATATTTGAAATCACCAATGAAATCTGACAACAACTGTCTCAAAAAATGTGTTTCTAAACGCTCAAATAATGACAAAAAAAAAAAACTATTTTTCAAACTGGATCAAGCTTCATGCGTGTCTCTCGTGTCTCATTTCGGAAGCGCGCGTCTGAATGTTTCTATAGGAACCGGAGCTTCTAACGGCCGCTGCAGTGACGCGATGACTTTACTAATCGGCGATTGGTATTCTGTTTCAAATGTAAACATAAATGTCTTTAAATAAAACATTTATCAAATATTTATATAGAATATTGAAATTTATATTACCAACTACACTAATGTGGGATTTACTTTAAAACTATTTTCACTCAGAAATCACTAGTAAATTTCACAAATAATTACAAAGAAACAGCAAATAACACATTAAATTAAATGTGTAATTTTGAAGTTTAAATAGTATGTAAAACATAGCCTACTCCAGTGATCTCTGTTTTATTTACAGTTCTGAAAAACCATGTTTTACTGTGTACATTGGGTGAAAAATATGCAAAATTATTGACATGGCATAAGCTGAATGGAAATAAATGTATTTTATTTACCGGGTTGAACAAACCCTGGGCCAAATAGTGTATTATCAAGTGATAGCCTAGATAATTGTGATAAAAAAATACCTAGTTTGATTGAACGTAGATCTGTTAAAGTAAACATCAACATAGAAATTGTTTTCTGTGATAAGCCTTAACCATGATGCTTAGTGTCATTTTATTATTTTTGCATGTAGTATTGTTTTTTCCCTGCTGCCCATCTACTATCACTAGTAGCCACCAAATGAGAACCACTGATATAAACCAATATGTTTTTTGTTATTGTCCAGAGCTTTCTCAGATCTGCACTCCGTAGGGATTACTTGCTTTTCTTTTAGGTGGATAGATGACAAGCCCACACACCGGACAGGCTGATGACGGTGATTCAACCTTTACCTGAGCATTACTGCTCTTAAACACTGCTAGACATTATGTCTCCACACTGCATCAAAGACACACACACACACACACTCACCACCTATACATCCACTGAACTACAGTATCATTCATTAAAACCTCACGATAACAGACGCAGCGTCTCTCTGTGCTTAGAGAGATCTGTGAAGGTGGGTATTGCAATAATAGGGCAGCTGTTTTGACTTCAGAATGTGTGTGTGTCTGCATGTCTGGATACGGATTAACTTAATAGTGTGTGTGAACAGAGAACTGTCTTTTAAGTAGGATTTTAAATTGTCTGGCTCCAAAACGCAGTATTACGGTCAGTCTTTTACGCAGAAGCCAATTATTACCTGACCACATAATAATGCAGTGTTACGATGTAAATAACTGTCTGTACAATAAATAATTTCAGCACAAATGTGTCACATTGCACACTCTCTGAGAAAACAGTTTCATATGATATATTATCAAACTCAAATATAACTGCAAAACTATATTTTATATATCTACCACAAAGATCATGATACATACATGTAAATCCACCCCTTCACTATTTTTAGCATCGTTTTCTAGAGGAATACAAACAAAAGCTTTCAAAACCACAGTCTGTGAATGTAAAACGACAATGAATTGCAATAAGGTCATATGTACTCATACTGACATATATATATTTTTGCTCTTATTTTATAATCAGTTTGAAAGTTTTGAGGTTGCTGTGCTACAAACTGGAGGCCTATCTCAGAAGTATATGGCAACACCCTTCATCACCACTTGGGGGAGCACAGAATCAGTTTAAAGTTAGTTAAACACATGAACGCGCACGCACAGCAGAATATCCAAACGTTACGAGAGACAGCGTCAAATTACCTCATGTCTCAAAGCACATACTATTACAATAATAATAAACTTAAATTAAAAAGCGCTGACTTACCACCTGACTGCTGCAGATTCATTTCGGTGTTGAAAGTGTTGCCATAGAAACTGAGGACGTGAACAGGTTGCAATCTCTTCATTACATTAGTTATAGCGAGAACGCAGCATAAGCTTGTTGTTTTGGATCAGGAGGAACTTAAAATGCGGCTGCTGTTTGTTTGCGCTGCTTGGTGACTTTCTATCTACAACTCTGCATACTGTGCAGTGCATAGCCTCATGAAACACGCTGATGATGTGTGATGTCTGCGCAAACAGGGTGCGTGGAGGTACGCTGACAGGCAAGTAGGACATCCTGTTATTGCATTTGGACCGAATGCAATGACTGGACGTACATTTCTTGGTTCTGAGACTTCCACAGAAGATATATATCATTTTTTAAAAATATTTTAGACCATATTATTGATTGCTATCAGGATGTGAAGAGAGTTTCAACCAGTATGACAAAAAGTGATTAGCCTATGAAAAACATTGCCTACCCTACCTGCTTTAACCCTCATATTCTCCTAATTTCCCCCCTACACTTATTGTCTTTGGGGTCCATTCGGACCCCAGACATTTACACTGCGATTGAAAAGAAAACTAAATATATATATATAAAAATTTAATACAAATGATATATCTTTTCTTTTTTTACTTCTAAACTATACATTTATAATAATAATAATGCATTTTATTTAATGGCACCTTTCATAACACCCAAGGTCACCTCACAAGCAAGCAGAGATTAAAAAAAAAAAAAAAACACTACACAAGACAAAACACACAACGAACACTCCACATATACAGATACAGTGCAGTAAAGACTCAAAACATATTATAAAAAAGCCTCTATAAAAAGATATGTCTTAAGACACGTTTTAAAAGTCAGCAGGCAATCACTATTGCGAACATCAAGGGGAAGGGAGTTCCATAGGCGGGGGGCACCATAGCTAAAAGATCTGGTACCCATGGTAGTTAGTCGAATCCGAGGTACCACAAGAGAAATTGAAGATGAAGATCTGAGAGCACGTGAAGGAGTGTAAACATGAAGAAGTTGAGTAAGGTATTGGGGTGCAAGATTATGAAGTGCCTTGTAAGTAGGGGGAGACAAGGGGCAATTGTAACATCTCAAATTACACCAATCAGAAACGAGACAGAACCATGAAACTCATTTTGCATGTGCTCTGTGGAGATCCCTCTCTGCATGCCAAAGGACAAGCTTTTAAATCATACTTGGTAAAGTTTTTCTACAAAAACTAATTTTTGAGGTATGAAAGTAATTTTTTCATCTACAGTATTTTCCTACTGTCTTAACCATTAATGTTTATAAATTTAAATCTGTCTTGTTTTGATGACATTTCTGTTGTCTAACATTTGATATCTTTGTCAAACATTCGTTTCTAGCTAGCAGGGTAGCTTGTCACTGGGTGGTACAGTCGGGGGCAATTGTAATGCAGTGCCATCAAAATAGTGTCCAGCTTAGTAAGGACATCAAAATAGATAATTTTTTCCCCAATAATGTGTTTTTGCCTCTTAATCTGGGGATCCATTTTACTGAGTAGGCTCTGTACTATGTGTTCACAGCATGCCTGGTTCAGGCCAAGGAAAACAGCAAGAGGTGTTAATTAATTGTTCTGGATAATATGGATGTAGTGGATATTAAATAGTTTGAATTATATCCATATTCTCTGGAGATTATTGTGGTTATTGGTATTTATATGAAGGTATTACATGTGTTGTTACAATTGTCCCCGCATGTGGGGGCAGATGTAACATTTGACGTCTAATGTTTCAATCAATAATGTGACGCTTGTTTGCTTGTAAAAACATTTGTTGACTGTTAACAAGTAGAACACAGATACAAGTTACTGACATAAAAATTGTATCCAAATATTTCAAAAGGTGAGTAATGACGACATGACCAAAATTTGTTACAATTGCCCCTGTCTCCCCTAAGTAGCAAGATCTTGAATTCAACTTGATACTTTACTGGAAGCCAGTGCAATTGCTGAAGAACTGGAGAAATGTGCTCGATAGAAGGTGTTCTAGAAAGAACACAAGCTGCAGAATTCTGAACCATCTGAAGCTTATGTAGCAATTTAGAGGGAACACCAGTGAGGAGAGCATTACAGCACTCTGTATGTGAAGTGACTAGTGTGTGAATAAGAATTTATGCTGTGTTTTGGGGGATATATGGTACTTTTTTACCTATTTACCACAAAATTACTTAACTACACCAATTGGTGTGCATATAAAATATTGCATTTTTCTAAAAAAAAAAAAAAAAAAAAACTTTAATGATTATCTAAATTAAATATAAGCTGTTTCTGGATATTGATCTTGTTGGAGGCAGAATGCCATCTGTTGGTTAGATTTATATATATATATTATGTAAAACTACAGTTTTAGAAAAAAAAGTGTTTTGATGATATATATTCAGCAGAGGGCCATAGAGATCCATTCATTTTTCTGGTTGTGGCCAACTGATCATAAGACAAGTTTTTTTATGTATTTTGTGAAAATATATATTTAAACAATAAAATACATAAAAAGTATTTTTGTGAAAGTTTAGAATTTGTTTTTGCTGTTTGGGTACCTTTGGAGTGTGTGTCTTTGCAATAATGGCATATAAATTTGCAAAAATATAATTAAAGTGACAAAAAAAATTTAAACTCAGATTATATTCACAAAATATTTATTTAAATAAACCAAAAGTAAAAAACAAAACAAAAAAAAACATTAACTTTAGAATAAGAAATTATTAAAAACAAATATGTAAATACAACCAACAGCAATAAGCAGAAATTAACAGAAGTTGTGTATTTGTGTGTGCGTGTGTGTCGTGCATGCGAAAGTGTTTGTGTTTTTGTGTGTTACGTCTCCTTCATATCTGCATTTTTTTTTTCTGCATTGGTGGCTGATTTTGTTTCCCAAATTCTATATAAATGCTCTATGTTGCAGGCCCACCTATGTGTTGTGCGTGCGCCTTTGTGTGAGTGAGCATGTCTGTTCTAAATTGCATTTGTGCTCTAGTACCAGAGTCCAGACCATTTCTGTGCTGTAATTCTCAGATTTCTGCCAGATTTACTTATTTTATTAAAAAAAAAAAAAAAAAAAAAAATTCCAATTCATTTTCAATGTGGGGTCTGTTCGGACCCCGAATACAACGAGTGACTTTTTTCTTTTTTCACTTTACATACCTTCAGAACAACTGAATCGTTTTTTTTTTTTGTGTGTGTGTGTGTGTGTTTAGATATATAATTTAACAAAAGTTACAAAATCTCATGTCACTGAGATGAAGGGAACTTCATTTCCCTGTTTTTTAATTCAAACTGGGTCCGAATGGACCCCAAAGATAATATGAAGGTTAATGTTTACACCAACCAACCAAACTTATAAACACAGTTTTAATAAATCTTCATGCTGTGCTTTGCATACAGGATGCCTTTAACTGATTTCAAGTTTACTGTCAGTCAGTTTTCGTAGTCAAAAGTAGTTTAATAGGGAAAAATACTTATTTTAAATATCAAAAATAGTAGTTATGGACATTCTTCTGCCACACATAGGCTAATAAATTCCTCAAACATGATCCACACAATTAAGAAGGGTCCCTTTGCAGCTCTGTTGACAATATCAGCCAAAGTTGTTAGGAATAAATCATTAAAAATAGTAATAAAAAATCAGTTTTAAAATGAATTTATCATGCCCGGAGCTTTGAGATGTTCTGTATTTTATAAAATAAGATCACACTTGATATATCATCCTATAATCATCTTATTAAAATCTATATTTAGCACATACAGTATATCAGTCCGTACAGTATCCCAGCACAGCTGTTATAAAGTGCAAGTCCCTGGTGGTTAATTCTAATGATCTTTGAGCAAAAATCTTTCAGTATGCTATTATTTTCCAGTTTCTCTTTGATGGTGACCCATTTTCTGAGAACTGAGTGAGAGATATGACGATGTGCGTGCGTTTCTGTGTACACAGTCTGTGATTTTATAACAGTAACCATCATTTGGGAGGTCTCACACACATGTGCCCTTTTGGAATTAATTAAGAAAATTCTTCCTAATTAGTCTTTAATTGCCCTGCTTTACACAGTGCTCTACTGCAGTTTAATTGGCCTGGCCTTAACAAGCTTTCTCTCATCATTAACCCCTCATGGGTTTAACGATCAGTGGGCCTTATTTGAATATGAAAAGATGATAATTTATGCAATTATTTCTACACCCAGGCCCTTTTGGGACAAAGAGAGAACCTCACAAAAGATGAGTGATCATGTTGAGTGAGTGAGTGAGTGAGTGAGTGAGTGAGAGAGAGAGAGAGAGAGAACCATAAGGGATTCTATTCCTCCATTTGACCAGCAGGTGTAGCTGTACACAAACAGTTTTACTACTCCTCTCAATTTGCCACTGGCAACATCATTTTTTGCATCTACATCAGGGCCTTTTAAAGTTTGTAATGTCCCACCTATTCCCTTTATGTCACAGTGTTTCGTGTAAGTGGGTGAGAGAGACAGAATGAGTGTTACCATCTGTGTTTCAGAGTGTGTCAAGTCAATCCAATTTTATTTGCATAGAGATTTTTACATGCATTGTTTAAGAGCAGCTTCAAAGACATTCATAATGTTAATGTTTAAAATACCCCAATGCCTCAGTCTACATTTAGCAGTTTAGCCCTCTATGGGGCTAATTGTGAAATCACAGCTAGAATAAAAGACTTTATATTTTACATATATTTAAGACTAAAATCATTTTCTAAAATTAGTTATCTACATCTGACTTTTTTTTAGGGTGCTGACCTGACTTTGTCCTATTAGGGTAAAATTGTCTGAAACTTCACACACATTAAAATGCATTTTCAAATCCAGATGCATCTGCACTACCTGAAAGTAGTAAAACCATGTCTTAGTGTTTCAAAGCGCATTAAAAACTTGGTTTCTTTTGTAAATTTTCATATTAATGATTGTAGCACAAGTGAAAATCAACAAGACACTTTTTTTTTTTTCTCAGTGTACCCCACACTTTCCTGTTTAGTCATCATTTCTGGAGCATCCCTGTTGGTCAGTGTAGTGAGGCCAACAGGCAGTAGGATCTTTTCTGACCTCTGGTTGTTGTATGGATCACATCTTCCGAATGCCTGACTTCTACATCAATCTGTGACTTATATTCTTCATCTCTGCCATCACCTTCAGTGCTTCTATCCTCCGTGATCCTCAACTTCTTCCTTTCTACAACCTTATTTTCTGATGCACTGCCATCACAATCATCAGTACTTTTTGGAGAACATACAGCTTTTCCTCTCTGTCTTGTATAAAAACTTAATAACATCAACCCAAAATAGGCAAAAAGACAATTATACTGCCTGTCAGTACTAAACAATAGTGCCACCTACGCGGAAATATCTCTCCCCTAAAAGGACTTTGTCATTTATGCATGACGCGCAGATTTTTTTGTTCGAGTTTTTACAAAAATGTGGTCCATTTGGATGTATAAAGATTTTTTAAAGATTTTTTAAAATGGAATTATATATATAAAATGAACTCATTATGGTGTGACCTAAAATGTGCTCATGTCTCCTTCACTTCCTTGTTTTAAAAAACGCCAAGCACATGGCAAATTCATTTTAATTTTATAATTGTCTGAAGGGGATGTCATATATTACTAAAATTCTTTTTTAGGTGAACATTATTGTATATTAAATGCAATCGTCTTAGCATCATTTATAAATGACAATGTCCAATAGAGGATTAGAGCTAAAATATTGATTAAATATTGTGCTGCCATGTTGTATGTGCAGGAATCGAAGAATGCTGACTGCACAAAAAGCTTTGGTACAACCCCTGCTACGCCACACTTATTACACACCCTGACTGAAGCAGACCACAGCCAGTGTGTGTGGGAGGATGTGCTGTTTAGAAGAAAGCAGGTTTAAATGTCTTTATCAAGCTTTTCCTATTGTATTAACTACTTCCCACTGCGGGACACCTCAGTATAGCCCAGGAATTCCTAATCTCTGACCTCTCCCACACACGTCTTTTGAGATGGAAAACAAAAACATGATGTAAAAAGGGGTTAAAGGTCAGGCGGCACCTGCCACAGGAAGCTTTCTTATACCACTTTACTTTGTAAAAGTAACTTAAAGCTTCAGATGTTACTATTTCCTTATGATTTTGCTCGTTAGTATTCCCATTTGTATGTACAGTAACTTCAGATAAAAGTATCTGCAAAAATAATACAAGCAAAACAGTCTGTAAAACCAATGCTGATAGTTCAGATAATGGTTGCATTCATTCATGTTTTTTTTGTAACAGATTTACAAACAATTTCTCGGTTTATAAAAAAATGTAACTTATTGTTCAGAATACATTCAATGCACAATGGAAGTTCAACCTGAATTCACTATTTTAATGGGAAATGTTAAATGAAATGAAATGTTAATCTAGAGTAGCAGAAATAGTGAGTACATTTTTTTACCAACTTTACCAACTTACTGGATCTCACGAAAGAGATGGAACAGACACAGACCATCCCATAGTATGACAGGTTTCATATCAATTTCTTATTTATATTTAATAATAAATAAATAAATAAAAAATCACTAATTTGAGCAGCCCACATCACCCCTTCTTCTTCTTCTTCTTCTTTTTTTTTTTTTTTTTTTTTTGGTATAGCGATTTCTCTTGCCTTGTCTTGAATTTGGATAGAATTAGGCTATCACTGTTAGAACAGATTATATTTACATATTTTGCTTTGAAAGATCACAAATAGTCACTGATGAGTTATTTCCCCAATCCAGAAATGAAAACCCAGGGTAGAGGGGTTGAGAAAATCTGATCTGGATTCTGTGTAGGAGAGTCATTTTATCAGAGACACTGTAAAATGACACAGTTCCTGCTACTTGGTCGAGAAACACTCCAAGCTTAGAGACCAGGTGAATGTTAGTTTGTTGGTTATTGTGCATTACACAAAGATTACCTGCTGGAAAGTTACATTTCCAGGATCTTTCGTTAGAGCCAAAGTTAACACCTTGTCCCCCACTAATCTGGTCATATGAAAACGCAATAGAACAACCGGTTCCTTCAAACTGAACTTCAAAATAACAGCGCCCAGATAGACTCTCATTACACAACACCTGGTATGTACATGCAGAGTTATAGTATGAATAACTCCCATCACTTCTTGACACAGACTTATTGTTGTTTACAAAGAGCTGACTACAGGCTGATGATAGATTCAGATTCAGTTCAGAGGAATCTACAGATAAAAAAGAAAATGGAATTAAACTTATGTTCTTCAGAATGGATTTTTTCCTCAGTCCTGACATTTACACAGCTATAGAGCAACTCACATATAAGGAACTCTTCTCTGGTCTTAGGTTGAGATGGCAAATCTAAACAAATAAAAATATTTAAATGTATGGAGTGTTTTTGTTTTAAAATAAAAAGGTGTTAAAAAAAAAATTGTTGACTTACACTCTGTATTCTTCTCATTGTTCACCATTATATGGACACTGGGAACTATTAAGATACACACAAATAATTTTACCATTATGACAATCTGCCTGCATATGCTCTGAAATTTGTTTTGGAATTAAATTAATTTTCTTAACAAACAGGTTAAAGATAACAGTTTGATAAAAAAAAAAAAAATAATAATTTTAAAAAACTTAAACGCTATTTCACCTTTCTCCGATATCCACACAATGTCTTGTTCACAGAGATCATCCAGTTGACTTTTCAGCTCACAGATGACGGTTTCTATTTCCTCAAATGTCAAATGTTGTCTGATGGAGATGTTGCTCAAATTTGAACATTGGTAGCGAGAAAGAGAGGAGAAATTCTGCAGATGGAAAAAGCAGCAATAAACCATAAAACATTTCAGGCTAGGACTTTTGATGCAGACTTTGATGCCAGAGTTAAGTTAGTAGGTATCTAACAGTTGTTACCTGAAGGAAACCTATGTCATCCTCCACCTGTGAAAGCTGTCCCAGTTCATCATGTCTCTTCTTTAGATCACTGATCTCCTGCTCCAGTGTTAGTATGACTTCCTCAACTCTGCTTACTTCTGCTTTCTCCTGAGCTCTGATCATCTCTGTTATCTTAGCTCGCCTTTTCTCCATGGAGCTGATCAGCTCCGTAAATACCCTCTCATTGTGCTCCACTGCTGCCTGTGCAGAGAGCTGTTAGATGACAGAGGAAAATTTTTAGGCTGTTAGAAACACCCTATTGATTCAGCTCTAACTGTAACTATATGATAAAACTTTTCCCCAACGACACTGCAGGATTCAAATTTGCTATCATACTAAAATAATACACTTTAGAGTTAGTATATTATTATACTATAACTATACTAAAATATTATTCTAATAATCATCATCATATAGCAGCCAATCCTCCAAATAAGCTGCAAATGCCCCTATCTGAAATGCTAATGTTGTACATTGTGGTAAAATTAATAATGTTCTACAATACACTTACCTTATGAGAGTTCATGGCCTGTCTTAATTCCTGTACCTTTGTTTCTCGCTGATGCATTTCCATTTGTAGGGTATCCAAATTTTTCTTCAACCGTCCCTGTGACTGAATTAATTATAGTTTGATATTAAGCTTCTGTAACAACATTTTATGTTTGTAATAAAAATTGTTCGCAGTAAATATTCCTTGATGGTGCACAAAAGATGCATTTATCCAAAAATATTATGGGCATAAAACAAAACAATACACATCAGAATGAATTCAAACATATTCAAAACATTTATATAAAATAAAAATAAATAAATAATAATTTCAGTGCTCATTACTTAAATACTTACAGTACTATGCTCTTACATTGCTAATTTTCTTGGCTCTTCAATGCACCAAAAACTAAAAGCGTTTTAAACTCTTAGTAAACTAAAATTAGTATGCAATGTTGTTTTCACATGTGATGGGTTTCTGACCAAATCTTATTGTGGTTTTAACTAGTATAATATCTACTATTGTTAATAATAACAACATTATTATTTGTAACAATTATGTCCAGCACACGAGTTAGAGATGAATGACAACTGACTGTGTGACACACTGGCTATGAAACCAGACAGACCCTCAGTTATTTTAACTTTGAATGAAAGGTATATTCAAATTTTACAGTATTTTTAATGATACAAAATGCTATGCTGACAATTCAGTAGCTCTACCTGTATGTTTTGTCTCTCTGCTGCAGATGAAGTCATGCTATGGTTCTGGTGGTTGATCAAAGCACACTGCATACATATCAGCTGCTGATCTTGGCAACAATACAGCTCCAGTAATTTATCATGTTGAGAGCAGATCTGATCCAGTAGATGTGGTGAGGCATTGACCAGTTTGTGTCGCTTTAATGCAGGAGATGTATAATGGGTTTGGATGTGAGATTCACAGTAAGAGGCCAAACACGCCAGGCAAGACTTGATGGCTTTTAGTTTGGTCTCTGTGCAGATATCACACTCCACATCCCCAGACACAGCAAAACTGAAGACAGGAGAGGCTGTTTCTGCTTCTGGTGCTTCTTTTTTCATTCTCTCTACAACTTCGGCCAACAGAGTGCTTTTGCTCAGAGCTGGTCTTGGGGTGAATGTCTGCCTGCACTGGGGGCAGCTGTAAACTCCCTTCTGATCATCCCGATCCCAGTACTCATTAAGACAGTTCATACAGAAACTATGCCCACAAGTTGTAGTTACTGGGTTGTTCAGAAGATGAAGGCAGATTGGACAGTTAAAGGGGTTTTGATCATCAGAAGATTCTGCCATTTTGCTGCTATGAAAACAGTAGAAAAACTGTAAGCAATGTTACTGGAAAAGATTTATTCACGTAACCTAAAAGCTTACAAAAATAAATATATATAATTATATATATAAATTAAATTCGTGAAGTACTCAATATTGCTACTATAATAGAAGCTAAATATCTTGGCTATCGCTCCTAATATGAATTCAGGCACTGGTAGAAGCATTTATAATACTTATAGTATTTATAATAATACTATGACATTTTAAAAAAAATACCAAATCATTTCTTATGGGTTATAGCTTAACTAGGCAAAATTAATGAGTGCACCTTTAAATTAAAGAAGTTTCTCACTCACTCACACACACACACACACTACTCAGCGTTTTGCTTCAAATAAATTAGCGTAATTTAGCGTCAGTCTCCTATCATTTCAAATCAAACCCACCTTATCTATCTTTCTCTTGTTACTCTAACATGGCGGCGAAGGCGCCACTTGTCATGTTTACCAGCCCTATTACAAACCTTTACCTTATCACTCGAACTTTCAGTCAACTTCGGTTCCACTCTACGTTCTACTATCCTTAAAAGTGTCTCTCTGGTAAACCGGAATTTCTCTACTCACAACACTCATTTAGGAAGAGAAGCGACGGGAACAGAGCAATATCGGAAGCATTTCCTTTGAATCGAATACGTCATCATCCATAGGACACTGGTAAATGCAGGTTAATTTGATTTAAATTTATTTTAATTAGTTTTAATTGAGTAATACCGATATTCTAATGAGAAAGGCATACTAGATTAATATACGTAAATTTGAATTTAAAGAAATCAACCGTGGACGGATGCATTATTCACAACTGATACATAAATAATGATAAATATAATAAATTCTTAATTTATCCGGTTTTGTTGTCATGTTAGAAGCGTAGGTAATCGTATTCTGCTCGATTATCACTAACCTTAAGTCACAGACATGAATAAAGATAAAACAAATTTAAAAAAGAGATGATGCGAATATGCTACAGAACTATTAAATACTCTCTTTTAGATGGACACACCTTCACTTGCAGAGTTGAATTTCAGAGAAAGATCAGTTTCACTTTTGTTTTTTGAAAAAAAGGAGGAGTTAGATAAAGGCTGAAACATTATATATTATAGATACATTTAAAATATCACATATAAATTTAATAAATTAAAGTATTATTGTATTTATAACACTGTGACATTTATAACACTTTATATTCATAATATTTATATTTATACATTATGGTATATAATATATTGTTTTTAATCTAAACTCTACGCTGAACAACACTGCCCTCTACCTGAAACAACCTGTAGCCTGTAACAAGAAGAGCACTAATACTAAACTCCGTCTACATTCCTAAAGCAAAAACAGACCTGTTCAGAATGAGTTCGATAATTTAGTGTTTTGGAGAACTCTTGAGTGTTGTCGATGTTGAACATGGGTGTTCACTAGCCTGGCAAAAAATCCTCTCATTAGCAAAATCAATCAATATTCAACCCTCTCTCTTGGCTCATTTTCTCACCTTTCTCACGATCTTGGGAAATCCTGTCTCTCCCACATGCTTCAGCAGATTAACCCACAATCTCTCCCATCAGGCCCCATCTCTGATCAGCACTGTTTTCTCATGTGTGATATTGAAAGGTCAGAGCAATAGGTTCCAGAGTGGTGAATAAGAGATAATGAGAAAGACAGAAGTGTAAAGAGGTGAGTTGACCATGTTCACTTCATTCAGGATCTGTGTGGATATTGATCAAAGCTTCAGACAGATATCCTCCCAAAGGGTGCAGAATCATCATATACCATTAGGTATATCACAGGTTAAATATTTAAACACATCATGAAACTGTATAGTCTCTATATCTGACATGTGAAACAAAGGAAAGTATGTAACAAAACAATTTTCTGTTGTTGTTGTAGCCGCAGAGCTCCTTTCCTCTCAGAGATTTTACTAGCCTTTAAGGCAAGACCAAAGACCCTGCCGTCACACCCAGTAAACACAATGACCCCAAGAACTTTAACTCCCAGCAGCCCTTGAGTGAGGCCACTTCTAGAGTCTCATCCAGTGGGATCTTACAGTTAGTTACTACTACTCACGTTTCTATGCCAACCAAAACACAACAGCCTTGAGCACATGAACCTAAAAACAGATGCTCCGCTCTTTCATTGCCTTATTTCCCAGAAAGTTTTACCCACTGGCACTGGAGATAGCCTGTCTTAGGTCGTAGTATTGAAGGACTCAGACAGCAAGCAGACAAAAAGAATAAAAATACAGTGATCACACTGAGAAATAAAGACAGAAGACGTAGTGTATTATGATTACTCTTTATTTCTTTGCTCATAAATACTATTTAAGGTTTACTGAACACTGCTTTGAGTCTGTTGTATAGTCAACATTACTGCTGCAAGACCAAACCAATCTATTCCAAAAGACATTGGCTCTAATGGACTACAGAGCAAGATCTAATCTTTTCGAAATCCTGAAGACTGACATACTTGTTTTATTAAACAAGCAAGAGTTCACAAAGACATTTATTTAACTTTATCGATTGTGGATGTAAATATAGATGTTTGAAATCAATTTGAGATCACTGTTTCTTTTTTGTATCTTCTAACATTAAGATGCTTACTCTTTTAATAAAGTGGATCATCTGTACTTGTAATCATTAGGCTTTATCAAAATCTGAATGGCTTGGGTTTGCATCAGTAATATCTGCTGTGTGTTGTGCATGACTGACAGAATAAACCACTCAAATACTTTTCTAACAGAAAAAAATAGTGTACTCCTATATTTTACTCATCTTTAAGTCTGAGAGAGAATAAAGTATAAATAAAGTAAAACATTCTCCAAGAGCACTTTCTAATACTGAGTATTCAGATATGAGTAATACTATTAAAACAATCATATTTTCTTCCTCATCAAACCAATACTAAACTATCAATCCATTTTGAAACAATCCAACAATGTAAACATCTCCTTTATCTGTCAAAAAACAAATATATGTATATATATATATATATATATATATATATATATATATATATATATATATATATATATTGCATTTTGTAAATACTTAACAGTAATAATAAGATCAAACCAATGACATTTTAACAGCATTTATCTGGAATGAATTTTTCAAGTACTCATCTCCATAAACCAGAAAAGCAGCAACCATCAAATCAAAAATAATTATATACTCGTCAAAGTACCTTTTAAACATTTAAAAAAAAAAAAAATTAACTAGCCCAAAATAGAAAATCCATCAAACCACTGAGTAATTTAATAATAAAAATTAAAAAGGCACTAGAAAAGCAGCCAAGTAGCTGAGCAAAATTGAACACTGTTACTAATCAGATTTCACACCCATACTCCACTCTGAATACTGAACACATAAAGCTATATCTGGTTTAAAGAATAACACTTTGGCTCTAAAGATCATTATACTATTCCAGGCCTGTATACTGCAATTGTAAAAGGCACGTGTACATGCACATGTTTGTCCACACAGAGGCCAGAGCCTCATGTGGGCTAATCGTTTTAGATGTGCAAGATCATATGTCATCATTAGCCTAAAACACACAGTAATGCAGTTAGCTAGCAGGCTTACACACTCCAGAGAGAGAATCATCTCTCCCAGTCACCACACACACATCCATTTACTCTCATGCTCCTGTTTGTGTGAGTTTAAATGGTGTTTAAGTTACTTAGTGCACATGAGCTCAGAACATGCACCTATTAAAAAGCACAAACACAGAAATATGGGGTCTTTGCTCCTGTTTAGTTGTAGTTCTTCTCCACTGTTGTGTGTAATGTTCACAACCTTTCTTCTCATCTTGCAAACATAAGCACGAACACCAGGAGTCGTGAGATGGAGGTTAATGCATGTGTGTTTTGGGGTCAAAATAAGCAGCAGGCTAAGTGTTAGTGTGTTCTCCCTACTGGTGCTCCCACAGACACCCTGGATTCAGAAGCCATCATCATCATCTAATTCATATCCGTAATCTGTAGAGAGGAAAGGAGAGGAATGCAGAAACGTTAGGACAAAAACAAAAATCTTTTCTGAACTAGAAAAATTCATGCAAAGAGAGTAAAATGTCAAAAGGAGCCAAGATTATGTATAAACAGTTTAATATATATTCATGAACAGTAAATATTTATGACATCACTTTTTTGAATAAACATTTGCTAATGATCTTTTAAGCACATAAAATAGTAAGGTTAAAACTCTTAATGAAAAACATCATTAACCCTTTAAGCCTGAAGTGTACCATCGGTGTTACACCACCCCCTGCGAAAAAATTCATAATCAAATTGCTAAGCAACCACTGACAAGAATAACATAAAATAGGTATAATTTTAAACCGTAGAAACTCATCTTTTTTGATCAAGTACTAACAAGTGCTGAGTAGTCCCTCTAAACTGGAGTGTACCACCTGCGGACACCACCTAGCTACAAAAAAATTAATAATCATAGTTTTCAAAACTACTGCCTGATCAACACAAAATAGGTGTCATTTGAAAGCTTAGAGTCTGAACTTTACAATGAATGTAGCCAATTTGATTAACTAATAAGTTACTAAATAACTAAATTATTTGCTGATAAATAGAATTTGTTTTTTTTTTCTTTTTATTTATGAAATACTTTTTTGTACTATGTACTGCAATGTGTCAAAAACATCATCCAGCTCAGATAATCATGTCTCATGTTTAATTTGAAAGGTCTCACAGAGTTTAATACAACAAGCATAACTGTTTTGGGATTTGACTAAACTTGAGTGAGTTTTTGTACATGAAGCCCCCCACAAGACCATATGTAAATAATACACAGATGCTGCATTTATGTCACGTTTTCGCTTGTAACTTCATGAAACATGTTCTGATTGTGCAAAATATTTAACTTAAAGGGTTAATATTTAATTGAGAAAATCTAGCTTTTTTTATATTGAGGGACTATATTGGGTTAGAAAAAGCAGTGTATTATTGTTAACTAAAGCTATTAAAAATAAGTTGTTAATTGGAATAAAGCTGCAAATAAATTAAAATATAAATATTAGATTGAAAACATTTGAATTGACAACTAACTAAAAATAGGTACTAAAATTACTTTAAATAAAATAAAGCTAAATAGAAATATTTTAAATAAAACTAATTTAAAAAATTACTAAAATTAAAATGAAAACTGTGAATATAAAAATAAAAGCCAATTCAACATATTAATAAATACTATAATAGTATATAAATAGGTCAAGGTAAGACTTTAGTGCATCACGTACCAGTGCTGCCCATTAACTGCACGGCACTGACACAGTGTTCGTCCTCCTCATCCTCCTCTTCTTCATCTGCAGGGTCTTCGTACGCCACCGGTCCACTCTCTACAACAGTAGCATTCTGGGTTGGGGCAGCAGGAATGGCCACTGGAGCACCAGACCCTTTCTGGAGAAAAGATGTCAAAATGAAATGGTATTTGCAGCTCCTTTTGCATCAGTCATCCAACATGTTTCCAAGTGAAACTAGATATTCAAGTAGGGGGGAAACTGTAAGGTGGAAATGACTGAAAATTCTGAATAAGTTTCCTCTTTGAAATAACAAGCATTGATGAATTGTGCACAATAAGATAAAGGATGTCAATTTGAATTTGTTGATTTCAGTGTACTCAAAAAACACCCTTTGATTGTGTCATTCTATTATAATGCTCTGTTAAATGAGAATCACGCTTATCTTCACAAGTTAGCTTCAGAGTTAACAGAATTTATGAACCATTTCATTTCCTGAGGGAATGCTGTCAATCACAAAGCTTCACTTCCTGTTGCCAAGTGATGGCAAGAGGTTGCTTAGTTACCTGAGTATTGACCCCTGGAGGTAGTATTTTTGCTCTGGGTTCAAAAGAGGGAGGTGATTATGCATTCACACTCACACTCACACACATACACACACACTCGCAGAAGTTTAAAAGTAGTAGAAAGAAGACCAGAGACTGTCATGAGACAGACAGACTGACTTAATAGCAGCAGGAAAACAAGACGGAGGAGAAAAGATCAAGGTCCCTGACATACAGAAAGATGAAGCATCATGGATGACACAGCCAGAGGGAGTGACAGAGCCACTGAGGAGCTCCAGCGGTCTATGGGCCATAACGACGGCGAGGGATCAGTGGGAGCCGAGAGAAAAGAGCATGTGTCATCAAGGCCTCCTCAGAGTCCAGACGTCAGTGGCCCACTTTCTGTTGCAGTCTGAGGCAGTACATTGGCTTATCATACCCCAGTTCAAACTGGTGCCTTTGAGTATCAGCACAGAGCTAGACTGCTGATCTAGGAGCAGCTCGGCAGATCAAAATAATTCTCTTAATTTAGACATGAAAAGGAAGAACCCGTTTCTAGGTCAACTTAATTCAGTTTTCATGCAACGGGGATAAACTAAGTGAAGCTCTGGGCCAGAGGGCCATTTGACGGTTAAGGAAAATTGGTTTAATATATCCAGAGACCTGCCAAGGAAGTGCTAGTTTGATGGACAGTGATTTAAATTCACTCACCTGATCGAGGGCCAGCTTCTTAGAGGGCTGCGCACACACCAGGGGCTGTAACCTTGGAGATAGAAAGACAGAAAGAGAGAGACAGTGAAAAAGACAGACAAGATCATTAAGAGAACATGGCTTATCTCTCAATAAAAGCTGCTCAGAGAAAGTTTTTGGGGTGGGGGGATGGGGGGAAATTAGGTCAAAAATTAAGTACTATACAGTCCAATAAATTTAATATTTACCTCATCGGTTAATTTCAATTCACTACACTGCTTAAAAGTCACTGACTTATTATAATGCAAATCTTGACACATTATTTAAATTAATTCCCTAAATGTACGCAATTTAAATTCTATCAACCCAGAAAAGCACAAGTTTACAGACCCACAGGGACTCTAATGAACCCCTGCTTCATAATGAAATGTCACTCTCTATATCTGGTAAAAATGTATTCACTATATTTTTCAAAAACATAATGCTTAAAAAACACTGGCAAATCTATCACATTTTCATAGGTGGTGGTAGACATGGACAAGTCCTGTCTTGCATTACCTCAAATCTCTCACTGTAAAATTCCCAGAGGAATAAACATGGCAGCTCAAGTGACAACAGAAGGGGGAAGATCGAGAGACAGACAGAGAGAGAGGGGGGGCAGGACAAGCACAGAAGAATCCAGAGACGCAGTTTATCTCCGTATTTGCAAGTCAACATGCAGTGACACAGTTCGAATAATGAGTTTACTCATTATTCCAAAGAATGTAAGATATGTTAATGAGGTATGGATGCACTAAACCCGCAGCATAAATAAATGCTAATCAGAATCATATGATTCTCCTGATGATACTGATCTGAATATGCAGAAGAGATTCATTTCTCATGGGACCAGTTCTCTTTATATAACCACAAGGCGTCCCAAATCTACTCAAACTCACATCTTAAACTGAACTCAAACACAAAAAAATCTCTCACAGACAAACAGACTAAGAGAATGATCAAGGAGGATATAATGAAAGGAGGTTAGAAAGAAGGATATAACCAGTGCCGGTCCTCCCTATAAGCAAACTACTCAAGCTGTGTAAGGCCCCTGAACCACCAGGGGGCCCCCTTGCTCTCAAAGTAACATATCACTATATAAAGGTAAGCATTTTTTATAAAATGCAAATATAAATGCAGATTCAACTTTAGCGGAGTCATGTGGAAATTTCTTAATGATTTATATTTATTTAATAACTGTTTTTACTCCAAACGACTTCAAATGGCTTCCAAAAGAAGCTATCTGTCCAGAATAGAAAAAAAGAAAATGTGCTAAGAACAAAGTACTAGGTATGTATTTTTCTAACATTTTAAATTCTTATTTAGTCTTAAAGGGATAGTTCACCCAAAAATGAAACTTCAGTCATTAATTACTCACCCTCATGTCGTTCCAAACCCGTAAGACCTTCATTCATCTTCGAAACACAAATTAAGATATTTTTGATGAAATCCGAGAGAGCTCTCTGACTCCTCCATAGACCGCAATTTAATTACAACTTTCAAGGCCCAGAAAGATGGTAAAGACAATGTTAAAATAGTCCATGTGACTGCAGCGGTTCAACCTTAATTTTATGAAGCAACGAGAATACTTTTTTGTGCGCAAAAACAGAACAAAAATAACGACGAAATCTTGGAAGTGACGTCAAATTACCAGTCTTGCTGAGGTCGGGGCTGATCGATGTTTATACGCCGAATGTCCGACTTTGAGTGACGTTCCAGACGTCATTTCCTAGAAGGAGTTGGGAAAAATCCAAAATTCGATCTGTCTGAAACGCAGCATGAGTCGCCGTTCTGACGCAGAACACGGAAGCGCTGCACTGTCTATACAATGTAAACAGCGTTAGAAGAGCTTTAGAAACAATGCCTAGTAGTCTAAAATTTAGAGAATTATTGAAGTATTTTCAGATGTTTCTTGGGTAAACTATATTTACCATGCTTTAGTTTAGTTAGTAAATCACGCCTTTAGAAAATCATTTCAGCTGTGTGTTGGTTTTTCTGACAGCTAGATGGTGTCGGAGCAATACTATCATAAAGCATTCATTTAGCTGTCAAGAAAAATTTGGATTTTACATTACTTGTTCTTACTGGCAGTTTCGCTTAAGGCACCCAGAAATGTAGAACTGGCACTGGATATAATGAAAGAACAATAGAAAGAAGGCTATATTAAGAAAAGGTTAAATAAGAGGGATTTTTAAAAAGAAGGATGTAACAGACTAGATAGAGATAGATAGACAGACAAACAGACAGCTTCATTCCTTCAAATTCTCAGCAAGTAACACATGTATGTTGAGTCCTTCACGACCCAGCATGTAAGTGTCCTATTGATGCTACAGTGCATTCTGGGATGGGGAACGGTGTGGTACTTGGCATGAAAACAAGCAGTCAGAGCCAAAACACAGTGACAACATTCTATTCCTGAGAAACAGTCTGTTCCACACACACACACAGATTCACATTTACGTCAAGAGCTGATAAATTGTTCACACCACTGAATGGGTCAATTATTCAAACATAGCACAACAATAATGATTAGGGGTGGGAATCAGGGACCTGGTGATGCAGTATATTGATATCTGGGTCACAATACAATAATATTGTAATTCTTTATGTGACAGTTATTCAAAACTGTGATATATTGTGATCATAATCTTTACAAGGTTTAAAAGGTTTTTATTTGAACAGAAATGATTGAATTGTGATACTATATACATATATTTTATATTATTTTATATCTATTTTTTTTCTTCTAACTAATGGCATTAGTACTTATGCATGTATGACCTTATTACAGAGTCTTTGGTTTGTGGTTGTGATGACTTGACTGCTTTCTCAGAGATCGCTTTAACATTTTAAACTGTTCAGCATTTACTCTGACCTTCTGCATCACCTCTTCGTTTCATATGCTGCACTCAGCATATGACTAAATGGCTGAAGTCAACAGGGGCGTTTATTTTATTGAGCTGAAAGAGTATGACACCAGGCTGACACTATTACCGCTGAGCACTTGAAGCATTGAGCAAACATTGCCCAAGAAGTCGGTCTCTTCATCTCAGAAGCATGCTTTGGTCCCAGAAAAAGATAAAGAATCCTCTTTTCCTCGAGGATGACAAAAACTTCCTCTCGTTTTTGGGTCAATTCAGCCTTGAGAAAAACTCAAATTTCTTTGATCTCGCAGACAGCTCACCTCTCTGTCTCTTTCTCTCTCTCTCTCTCTAGAGATGCAGTTTTCTGCAAGTAAGCTGATTAAGAAAGAAACTCTGAGCCTTGACAGCAGAAGGAACCTCGGAGGAAGTGAGAGTAAGAAAGAAAAAAAACTGGGGAAGAGAGTCTATAACAGCTGTCTGAAAGAGCGAGAGGGGGAGACTGTTTAATTACCAGATGTGTGATGGTGTGAGATGGCGATTTCTGGCACTCCAGGTGTGAATGTCTAACATGAGATGGTCTCATGTATGGATACAGAGGAAGTGTTAGAAGAACAAAGGACCACAAAAATGAGCGCAATCCATCTCAGATTCTCCCTACCTCCAACTCTAATGAAAACCTTTGGCATTTGTCTCTCACAACACACACACACTTTTTATAATCTCCATGGCTCTATATAAATGCTAAGCTGCAGGTATCTGAGAGGACGAAAAAAAAAAATTGACCAGAGAAGGAGGGAGGAGAACCAGGGAGAGGGGGTTAAAACAGCAGGGGGCAATTATACAAGCTATTTCTGGACGAGAGAGTGAGAGAATGTTATTAAATTTAAGGTTCAGTAGAATGGAGGGATGAACAGACCAACAGATGGGTAGATGTTCAGGTAATTGCGGGATGTTGGGAATATGCTGTAAAAAAATACAGCAGAGAAGCAGAAAAGGGAGGTTGCGTGTCTGTGTATAACAGTACACAATACCTCAGTATGCAACAGAGGGTGGGACTGAACGGAATACAATGGCTTTACTGTCAGCAGAACATCTCTCTCACACACACACAGTGAACTGCACTAATTTGTTTTTTGTGATAAATACAGGTTCAGCTGAAATAGGACTGGAATCCTGGGTGATATATTAAAGGGTTATTTTTACACCCAAAAATTAAAATTCTTTCATTAATTACTCACCCTCATGTTGTTCCACACCCGTAAGACCTTTGTTCATCTTTGGAACACATATTAAGATATTTTTGATGAAATCCGAGAGGCATCTGTCTCGTCCATAGACTGCAATATAATCAACATTTTCAAGGTCCAGAAAGGTACTAAAGACATCATTAAAAGAGTCGACGTGACTGCAGTGGTTCAACCTTAAATGTTATGAAGTGACGAGAATAATTTTTGTGCGCAAAAACAAAAATAATAGCGACTTTATTCAACAATCTCTTCTCTTCCCTGTCATTATCCTTACGCAGGTGACGCAGTAAGCACAGTGAGGGCTTCCGTGTTTACGTCCGAATGGCGGCTCAGTATTGGCCAAAGCAGATCACGTGAGCAGCACAACACATGCGCGTGATGCTGACGCAGGAGCCGGTCAATAATGAGTCGGCGTTCTGACGTAGAACCTGGAAGTGCTGGACGAAAACAACATATGAAGATGACACCGAAGAGAAGATATTGTTGAATAAAGTAGTTATTTTGTTTTGTTTTTGTACACAAAAAGTATTCGTGACGCTTCATAAAATTAATGTTGAACAACTGTAGTCACGTGGACTATTTTAACAATGTCTTTTAGTACCTTTATGGACCTTGAAAGTGTTGATGATATTACTAAGTAATCTCATCAAAGATATCTTAATTTGTGTTCTGAAGATATATATAAGATAAATATTAGAAACGATATATCTTATATATATATATATATATATATATATATATATATATATATATATATATATATATATATATATATAAAAAAATTCTGATATTTATTTATTTAGTTTTCAGAAAAATATTAACCTTTCATATATTAAATATTGTTCAATGCAAAAAAAACTTTTTAGTTTTTAGCTATATTGCCATGCCCTAGAATGAGTCTGTAAGTAACTGAATAAAAAAAAAAAAAAAAAAAAAAGGGATGGTCATCTTTGAGCGGTAAAAGGCGAGTCACTAAATAATACAGACACTCCCATTCAGGTAGAATCCATTCAGTAAACAGACTGCAGGCTGTTATGAGTGAGAAGAGGGAAAAACTGGAAGAGAGACAGTGGCATAGTAACAGTGTAATGGCTTTTAAAAGGATGTTCAGATTGCTCACCTTTCCATTCAGAAAAAAACAAACATAAAAGCTACTTTCAGAATAAATGATTCAAAAGATCTATCCTGTTCACTTCAAGAATTCACTCAACGAGAAAAACACCACACACAGATGAAACTGGCCACTCAAAGAGAGAGAGAGAGAGAGAGAGAGAGAGTTGCTCATTGTTCCATGATATTGGCCTGAACTGTGTCAAGACAAACTGTTAGAGCAAATTTTGTGTGCAGGGCCACCAAGAGCCAATATCCATGACTAATGACAACCTAGAAGCTCAAGACTAACAACATGAATGGAAATGAGTACACAGTAGTATAAGGAGGGTACTAGGGAGTGGGCCGCAGTGGGGCCTCACTTTAAATATGTGCTCTAAACTTTAATGTGTTCCATACCAGCATTTAGAGACTAAATATAGAGCAGAATGGGGCTATTCTGACTGACCATATGCATGGGACTTTCTCTCTCTCACACACACACACACCCCCACGGTTAATTTAGCCCAGACTTGGCTATTCTTAACAGACCTGCCCTGTACTCAAGGGCACAAAAGGGTAAAGGACATAAAATAAAATAAAAGAGAGAAACAAACATAAGGACCTTTTTTCACACTTGCAGTCCAACCCACAAAGCTTTAAAGATTTTCCATCTGAGGGTAACCCCAATTAGCTTTTTCTCTCAGACTGCATAAAAAAATTAAAACATGGGAATTTAAAGTTTTGATGATGATTTGAGTACATCCAAATGATTTTGCTGCTACAAAAAGTGCTGTGAAAAACGTAACAGCATAATAGGCCAATTTTATTAGACTGCTGTTACTAAGCTAATGTAAAATATGAATTTTCCCTTAACAAAAGTATAATTTTAATGATTTATGAAAAGAAGGCAGACTCTCTGTAGCAGATGCACCTTATTTGAACATGGTAAAATAGAAAATTGTATTCATGTGAAAAGAAAGATATAAAGATAGAGTAAGAAAATATAGCAGGGTTCATGATACAGTTACAGTAATGTACCCTGCCATTGTGTATCTGTAGGTCTATAGTTAGCATAGAAGAGAAAAAAAACTCGAGGTGGTTATAGGAAAGAGTCCAAAAAAAAAAAAAAAGAAAAGAAAAAAAAAGGGTGTGGGCAGACGAAAACAAAAATCAGGGTGTATCAACAGAAGTGGATCTGTTTTAAGACTCCCACATCAACACTCCAAGACACAGGATTACTAAACGAGAGAACAAAAATGTCCAACATTTTCTGTATTAAAAAAATAACCACTTTTTCTAAACAACAATTTTCTAATCCGAAGTACTTTGCCTGTCACAAAATGTTGCATAATGCGACACAATCACAGCCAATCAGATTGTAATTGATGTTTAATTTACAGCTATGTGAAGTCTTTTTTTTTTTTTTTTTTTTTGACCAATAAGATTTCTCTATGGGCGGGGCAACCTTGGTCCACATGAAAAAGAAATAGAAACCAAATCAACAAGATGTCCAGTCACTCATTGCGGTTGCAACTGGTAAGGATAAAACCTTTTTTAAATGGAAGAGAATTTTTCGCATCATGCTTGGATAGGATATGGTGCTAGAATGTAATGGACAGATGGAGAGTTTAGAGGATTTTCTAGAACAGAATGTGTGATTTAAGGTGTGTGGGCAAAAGCAAATCCAAAAAAACTAGGGAGTGAGAGAAAAACAGAAATAAATCGAGACATAAGAAACCTTTCTCCTGCAACTCCATACCTCTTGCCAAAACTGCTGATAGTTTTGCCAATACTGGGTGAAGTCAGTTGGGGTTTCCGTTGGCGGGCCGTGGGGGTGCTTTTGGCTCCAGTGGAAGCTTCTTCAGGATGGCGAGTGGGACTTTTTAGGCTGGATTTGTTCAAGTCTTTCAGGACATCATAGTTTATTTTAGTGGAGATGCGTTTCTGCTCTAACATCTTTTCAATGGCTTCATCTGCAGTGCTGGCATTGATGGGCTCACGCCTCCGTGCTGACTTTTTCCTAGGCTGTGAGATGACGCACAAAAATTAGAAGGTTTTTGCTCATTTGTGACCCTCACAGCTACAACTGTCGTTTATGAATTGTCTTCTTACCTTCTGCTCTTTATATGTACCCTCCTCCTTTTCTTTTGCTATTCTTTCCTCCTTTTCTGAAGAAAAACAAACATATAGTTCTAACAAAAGTGTTCTTGGTTTAAATTAATCTGTCTAGAGTAAAATTAACAAACTGGACAGTTCAAAGTTCTCAACCTTTCTGTTCCTTGAGGTAGTCTGCATTTTGAAGCATCCACAGTTCGGTCTTCACCTTAACTTCCTTCTCATTCAGGATATACTAATAGAAAAAAAAAATGCATATAAAAAAAACAATATATAACATATAATCCCGCAGGTCATGGTGGATGAGCTAAAAAGACGGCAAATCATGACATATCTCATTCCACTTTAATGCAATTCCATTGTTCACTTTTGGATGCAAAATCCCATCACAGATTTCAGCTTTATAGAACCACAATGACGCTCTCAACAGACAAGACTTCAAACATGAGCTTATCTAACTCTCTTATTGCTTTCAAAGCAAATTACCGTGTCGTTACTATAGTGAGGTCAAAACTTACCCGATCGATCTCGTCCTCGTCGATACCGCTCAGGTCTAGCTCACCGTTTTCTGCCTCCACATCTGATGGAGAAAAACAAAGACTGTTCATGAATATTGAATGTTTTATTGGTAGACATCAGAAGTCTGAATAAATCTCTGCAAAAATTATATTATAAAAATCATGTTTAAAAAAAAAATAAATAAAAAAAAAAAAAAAATCACAATTTAAAATAATGTCTTAATAACATAATAATAAAAAAAAAATTAAATCTTTTTTTGTGTGTGTGTTATGAATCTCATTGAAACTGCTTTGGCAAAAGGAAAATAAAAAGCCTCGCCTGGTGCTTTCTCCACATAATTAAAGTGTATTTAATGTTTCACTTTCCTAAGGAGAAACACATGCTGCCATTCATCAGAGAACATTTCTCTGAGCCAGTTGTTAAATTAAGTTAGTGGAGATACATAGAATATCCCACTGCAGTCCAACCCAAAAACCTTCACATAAAATGTCCCACAGCAAAATCACATGGCAAAACATACTCAAAAATATGTGTGTGTTTCTCTGTGGTCTCTGCCCTGTAGCAAATCTTACTAGAAAGTCCACTGGGGCTACTGGGATCATTAAACCAGTGGCTCTACAGTAGCAACTTCCAGGGTTATTCCCACTCTGCCTTCCGTCTTTTCCAGGTCCAGTTCCTCCCTTCCCCCAGCCTTACTCTTTTTTTTCTGCCTGGAGATTGTTGGCAACGCTTCAGAAGTTTGCTTTATAGAGCATCCCTCTCTCTCTCTCTCTCTCTCTCTCATGTGTTGTAATGGGGATGGGGGCTTAGGGGAAAAAACAGAAAGGGAAATTCTGGTTTCTTGCCTCTAAACGGGGGGCCCCTCAATGCCAGTCGATTCCATGAGTCAAGAAACCTGACCTTCTCTCGCAACTCTCATCTGAACATGCAGACTAAACACACTGCACAATCAATGCATGCACACACATACACAGTCCTCCAACACCACACATTAAAACACACTGTGCCATGAGTCACATTTGTGTGATGTGGTGAGAGTGTGAATAGCAGAGATTAGTTACAACAGACGAAATAAAACCACACCAGAAAGAGACTACCAGGTGCAGCTGGATCCAAGAAGAATAAAGAGAAGAAGAGAAGCCAAACTGTAATAAAACGAGCAGTGCAGTCTGTCCTTCCCATTAGGCCTAACTTTGTGTTCATGTTGAAATGTTGTCTGTTTTCACTCACTTAAAGAACTGCATTTTGATAAAAATAGCATTTAATGTGTGCACATGTGCAGCCGCACTACCTGAAGACATATGCATATGCATGAGTGTTCGACAGCAGCTGCATGTCAGTCAGACAGCACTTAGGGACTGAATACTGTTAAAAAACCTGTAGAAAAAAACTGCTATTGTTAGTTTTTCAGCATCAACTTGGTAATGAAGTACCATCACTTAAAGGTACAGTATAGTTCATCCAAAAATGAAAAATCATTTACTTACCCTCATGTTGATCCAAACTAATATAAGGATTTTTTTTTTTTGTCTTGTGGTACACAAAAGGTAAAATTTAGGTAAAATTCAAGCTTCAAAAATGAAGCAAATGTACCATAAATGTAGTCCATACTACTGATGCACTATATTTCAAGTCTTCAAGTAATATGATAATATTAAATGGCAATATGAAGCTAAATTCAAAGTTGACATGAAACAGAAATTTCAATTATCTTTTCTTTATTATTGTGATGTATATCTGAGTGAAATAGCTTCTTGAATGAGAAGAAATTTCAAAACACTGCTTCAAGAAGCTTCGAAGCTTTACGAATCTTTTGTTTTCGAATCAGTGATTCGCAGCATGTATCAAACTGCCAAAGTCACGTGATTTCAGTAAACGAGGCTTTGTTACATCATAAGTGTTTCGAAATTTCAATGGTTCACCACTGGGGGCGTGACTTTGGCAATTTGATAAGACGCTCCGAATCACTGATTCGAAACAAAACATTCGCAAAGCATCGAAGCTTCATGAAGCAGTGTTTTGAAATCGCCCATGAAGGGGAGTAATTAACAGTGTTGGGCATGTTACTTTAAAAAAGTAATTTTACTAGTTACTTCTCACAAATAGTAACTGAATTAGTAACTGAGTTACATCATTATAAAAGTAATTAATTACCAGGGAAAGTAACTATTGCGCTACATTTAAAAAACAAAATATGTCAAATAACTTGGATGCCCCCAATATTAAATATAGTCTAAAAATAAATGATACTTGATCCGACTTGTGACTCATGATCCGCTCTTGCTCACAACATGAAATTTCTCTGTACTGTACTATACTTGTTGGTAGCCATTAAAGAAAACGTAGTTTTATATTTATGTTTAAATAGTCCTATGTTATGTTTTAAATTCATCTATTTGATTATGAAAAGTGAACAGCATGAGTAGGCTAAGATAGAATACATCAGAAGATGCGCAATATATCGGGAGACATGGAGTGGGTCAGACATGATTTTGACCACTTCATTAAGTTTTGTTTTGTAGAAAGCCTTTCTTTAAAGTGAATTTCATTTTGTAAAACTTGTATCTCAATTTTAATCAATGTTTCATCAACCAATTGCCTGGATTTAAAAAATAAGAAGCAAATATAGCAGACAATATAATCATGATACGGAGGCGCCGGCACGATCACTTGCACGTTAACTGGAGCACGTCTTATAGGCTGAATGAACCAAAACTCTGCGTATAGGCTGCTTGCCTCACAGACATGAGAAAAATATCTATAGAAAGCTTGAAATATTTACTTTAAAACAAAATAATTAAAAACAAAAAGAAATAGGCTACTCTGATTATGTAATCCAAATGAAATGTACATTCTCTCTCTAGGCGCGTCCAGTAGCCTATGCGGAGATGAGAGTTAGTAATGTCAACTTCATCTTTGCAGCCGACACTGATTCAGAAAACATTTCTTTATTAATAAACAATTAAAATGTCTCCTTGCTGTTTTTGTCACATTCATAATCATTAATCATTAAATTAAATTAATATAAATGTGATATAAATGTGAGTTAACTAATAGCTTAAATGAACAACTACTAGTCGACTAGAAAAAAACTTTTCACATATAAAAAACCTTGCAGGGCCTATGGCTGAGAGAGAGCCTATTCGGATGAAAAACGCTTCAGTGAGCTCCATTATAGTAACGCAGCATTTTTTTTTTTTATTTTTTTTTTTGTCAGTAACAGTAACGGCGTTGTAACGGGAGAAAAAGTCATTTGTTTGATCACTCGTTACTGAAAAAAAAGTAACGCCGTTAGTAACGCTGTTTATTTATAACGCCATTATTCCCATCCCTGGTAATTAATAACAGAATTTTCATTTTTGGGTGAACTAACCCTTTAACTCTAGAACTGTATCAGTAAAATTTGTGAAAGAACTGTCCCTTTAACCTCACCTGAAAACAACAGAGGCAAAAAAAACCCTGAGAAGCAGAAAAAAGGAGCCAAGTTCAACAAAATTACAGAGAAGTGAAACAACAAATGACAGACTCCACTTAACACTAATCATTCTCCCTCTTCATCTATTCCCCTGTTCTTCAATCCAAAAACCTCTGTCCTGAGGCTACATTTTGAATGATGTTGTCCACCCAGACATTAGCGTTTCCGCGTGTGTTCAGAAAGAGTTCAAAGGCCCCCCTCGTCTCCAGAGGTTTCACTGACACCAACACCTGTTCAGAGTCGAGCACTGTGTCCGACTAAAGACAAATAGATATTTCAAGATATCACCAGATGGACACCTCCTTTCTTTTTTCTCCATGGACAATTCTCACTCTTCAACACAAGCAGGAGCTCATCAAACGTAATCATCTGATAACGTCACTCAAACTGACTGGTGAGTCAGGAGAACAAGCACTGAAGCTCAGGGAAAGGAAAAGACGGACAATGGAGATGCAGAGATATGGAATAAGAGAGGAAGGGGGGTTTCTTCTGGAGGCGAAGAGGGCAGACAGGCCCATTAAAAACTGACCCCTTCTTGCCCCTGTGACTTCCCAAGGGAAACCCCTAGCCCACTCACACACCTGCTACAACCGTCTATATCGCCGAGAGGCTGGATAGAGAGAAGGAGAGAGAGAAAATGCCAAGAGAAAATATATGCATGTACTTTTTCCACACTCTACTGTACATCTACAGACCAAAAATGGGGGAGGGTTAGACATTTTTATACAATAAAATGTAAATGTAACAGCAGAGAAGAGAAGAGAGAAAAAGATTTGAACAGACTATTCATGAGATCTCTCATTCTCACTCACATTCGGCTGCCCTTCAGGTGTTAAATCTAGACAGGAAAACAGCCTCACGGGGGTCCGCACACAGATTTTTCTGTCAGTGCATGTTAACGGTACAGTGAACGTGTCTATCACATGGATCGGGCCTCCTATAGTCATTTGTTGTTTTCCTCTCCACACGTCTGTCAGTCAGTCACACTTTTATGATGTCATATTTCACACAGATAGCAGTGTCTCTGTCAGATGACATCACATCACTGTCAGTGTTTGCATTTCATTAGAAGAAAACACAGCAATAAATGAGTGACAAGGATAAAAAAAAAAGAGAATCAATCAAACGGCAGGGGAAAAATCAGAGAATGTAAACATTATAAATCATAAGTGTGTCATGTTGAAAACTGCACTAAAACTAGCATAATATTGCTATAACAATAGTTTCACATGCAGCTTAAACTCATTTTTAAAACTATACACTAATTTAAAGTCGAAACTATGGTTTGGAGATATATTTATTATATATTCATGATACATTCATGTATATTTTGCTGTAGAAAAAAGTAACTGTGAATATTGCACAGATTTTATTTCATTTGATGAGAACATTAACATTTTATATTTATATATTAATATATATACACTACCATTCAAAAGTTTGGGGTCAGCATGTTTTTTTTTTTAAAGAAGTGTCGCTCACCAAGGCTGCATTTATTTGATCCAAAAAAACTGTAAAATTGATAATATTTCACAATAAAATAACTAAATAACTTTTTTATATATAGTTTTTAGTTTTTAAATAATATAAATAATATTTATAACTGATGACAGCTGAATTTTCAGCATCATTACTCCAGTCTTCAGTGTCACATGATCCTTCAGAAATCATTCTAATATGCTCATTTGCTGCTCAAGAAACTTCTTTTTATTATCAATGTTAAAAACAGTTGTGCTGCTTTATAGTTTTGTGAAAACCATGATTTTTTTTTTTTTTTTTTTTTCAGGATTCTTTGATGAAGTGAAAGTTCAAAAGAACAGCATTTATTTGAAATAGAAATCTTTTGTAATTTCATAAATGTCTTTACTGTCACTTTAATCAACAGGTCCTTCCTGAATAAAATTTTCAATATCATCAAAAGGGCACCTCAAACCATGTGATCTGCGACACGATTCTTAACATAGTGTTTATGAACATTGTTATAAAGACTGACAAAGCCACATCTGTGTGCGTTATAAAGGCCTTATGAATGTAAATTACCGTCACTTTTGGCCCATCTGTCCTTTACAAACCCCTAACAGCTGTCTTGAGGATGCGTTCAAAGCGAGCAAGAAGAATAAATGTCACTCACACACTTACTCTGTCTTTCATTCTCCTTTGAAAGGCACCTCTCCCTCCCCTCCTCTCTCTCTCTATCTCCTCCCACTCTTTCCTAGTGTAAATGAACAAGTCTCTTCTCTCCTCCTGCTCTGAAGATTCAGGGAGATTCTGAAAGATGGGGAGGGGAAAGACTCCATCCACTTTTTTCTGTTGCAAATAAACAGTGAACACTAACATTATGCAAAGGGAATGGAAAATAGAGTGAACAAATAAGCTTAATTTACTGACTGATCAATAAACAAAAGGAAAAACATAAACATAACTAGAATCACAGTAAACCTGGGGATGCTGCTGGTATCTCCTGCTGTGTGGTCAGAGAGGACAGTGACTGACCATCTGGAGACTCACACTCTGCTGCATTGTTAAGATCACAGGCCCTCCGCCCCCTCAGAGAATTACACTGCATTACACAGCAGCACCAGATCCCTCTCTCTCTCTCTACACACACACACACACACACACCATTCTGACATCCTCACAGGAGAGAACTGACCTTAGAAAAACAGAAAAAGTCAAAAAGAATAGTAACAAAAACAAAAAGAGGAGGATGGACACCTTCAAACACCAGTATATAGCCTGCTCGCTCTCACAAAATTTCAACAGAATGCACTTAATTGGCAAGGCAAAAACTACAAGTTTAATATATTGCCAATATATTGCCATTATTCATAGGGTACACAGAGAAATGGTGAGAAAGTAAAAAAAAAGAAAAGAAAAAAAACTAAAAATCCGCATTGCTTTACATCATTTTGTAGTATAAACAATGTAAAAAGAGGTTAGCTAATATGCTAAAGCTAACAGCAAAACCAAATAAGACATGCGTGATACACTTTTGCTTAATTGAAAAACTCCAAATCCAGGTAGTCATAAAAAACAAAACAGTTGTATCTGAAGACATTACTATTCTTTAACAATTATATATGATATACAGTAGTACAGTAGTGTAATGGAAGTACAGTATATCATTTAAAACAGGTTCTAGAAAATAACAGTGTGGAGTAAAAGAATTTATGAATTTAAATAAAACTAATATTACCTCTAATTTATTCAAAGTCACTGAAGGAATAGTTCACTTGTATGACTTTCTTCTCTTGAGCATAAAAAGATATTTTGTTTTTGTTTGTTTTTTCATAAAATGGAAGTCAATGGTCACCAATTCAAAATATCTTCTATTGTGTTCCACAAAAGAACAAAAAGTCATACAGGTTTGGAAAGGCATGAGGGTAGGTAAATACAATTTTCATTTTGGGGTGAAATAATCCTTTAAGGTAAATTATGATGACGGTTAATGGTGCCAATAATTGTGATAATGACATTAAGTTTAATGATGTAGTGAAAGTTATCTCTCTCTCTGATGCAACATATACTCGCACATCACACAAAGACTTCTGCATTTTTAAATAAGAACATCCAGCCCAATCTCACTCACACGCACAGTAACTAGAACACTCTAACAAGCATCTTATTGTCTAGAATGGAACAATGAGCACGCCTAAAAATAAACAGGGAGAATAGACAGAAAAAGCTGAAGCAGACAGAACCAAGACAGAAGTGCGCACAAACATACAGAGAGAGCCATATTGTCAGTCGTGGTCATACAACCATCGCTGAGATGAAATAAGCAAATTGAGCGAAATAAAAGACACCGTCACAGTTCTACAAGGCATTCACCTAAGTTTACATGGATACTGGGCAAAACAAAAGCACTAAAAATACTTCTCTCCGAGTCATGATTTTTCCTGAACCCCACTCAAAAACCAAACCAAAATATACACATACACTGAATGAACAGGTCTCATGGGCAATCAAATGTGCATACAGCCGGCCATAGTGGGTGGATGAAAGACAGTGCACTAATGACAAGGTGCTGTGTTCAATTAGTGCTTCAAAGAGTGGAGGGGGGCTTCATCTTCCTCCGCCCCATACAAATCATCCACAATCACCACAACCAATCGAAAACATGACAACCTGCTCGCACAGCCAATCACACAATCTGACAACCTGCCAGCACTCTATCCCCAGGAGTTTACCAGCTGCAGCTCTTTTGCCTGCGATGAACAAAGTCTTATTCTCTCTCTTGAATGCTCTTGCATAGTGTAAACGCAACAACCACAAAAGAGAACGCAATCATTTCAGATAAACAAGACACTTTTGATTTCTGTTCTCCATAGTCTGGGTAACTCTCACTGTAGTGTGGAAGTGGTGTAGATTGAAAGAGGATTAATTAGAAAAGAAAAGAAAATCACTCCAGTTCCACTCCTATTCTTCTACTCATGTCCTAATAGCACAAATGTGTGACTAAACGATGTGAAAGTGGATTAATGTGTGTGTTTTGAAAAGGAGTCAGTCCAGTTGTCAAAAGTACAGACCGCGATACCAAGTCGGTTCTGAAAAAAATGCTCAAACGCTGTTGAGCAGTTTCATAAACACCTCTGATTGGCAATTGTGTTCACGCATTCATCAGATAGACACCTGGATTCAAACACTCCTGCTCTCGCTTTCAAAACACTTTCGAATTCAAACACTTCCAGTGTAGCCAATCACAGACATATCTGATGAGCGTGTGAACACAATTGCCAATCAGAGGTGTTTACGAATACGCTCAACATCGCTCAGTGTCATATTTTTTTTAAATTTCAGTACCGACTTGGTATCACAGTCGGTACTTTTGACAACACTACTCCAGTTCCACTCTTCTTCTTTGACTAATGCTGTAATGGCACAAATGTGTGACTGAATGATGAATGTGAAATGAAAGTGGATTAAATGAAATTGGATTAATGAGCATTTAAAAAAGGAGTCACTATAGTTCCACATTTCTTAAAACAAAACAACAAACACTCATAAAACAAAAACAAAAAAGAAGAGGATATGTGGAATGTAAATGGATTGAAAGAAAGTGAATTAAATGAAAGTGGAATAACATTAATTGTCATTCAAGTGCCACTTCTCTTCCTCTGCTTGTCAATGTTCTCACAGCAAAAATGTGGTAACAAAGAATGACTGTGGAATTAAAATGGATTAAGTATTTATGCAACCAGGGTTCCTATACATTTTCCATTTCAAAATTCCATACTTTTCCAGACTGAAATTTCCAAACCTCTCTGTAAATTTTCAGATCATATTTAACATAAATGCTTCAAACAGCATTATTTTCAGCTTTATATTTGGTATATAGTACAGTCATCTGTAAATATTTTTTTTCATAGATTTTCTTGAAGTGACAACATACAGAGCCCCCAAAATTAAATGAATAATATATAGACTTGCATGCACACACAAAACTTCTTTGTGTCCTTGAGAAACTATTCACATGCGCACAGTAATTTTTTGATTGCTTACGCATTACAATTTCTAGTTTTATATATACTATAACCCATTTCCTTTATGCATCACTGCCATCTTACTATGAAGAAAATAAGATTACGGATGCACAAAAATTAAGAGATCTATTTGCTCAAAACTGTCCAATTTAACATCCTCTGTGGCGACTGAGAAACCATGACACAAAATGGGCTGATGGCACGGTTGTGTGCATTGTCCTATTTGCCAAGTTCAAGGGTCTATAAAAAGACCGGTACTGTAAAAAAAAAAAAAGTGTTCAAAATTTGGCTTTTGTTAGGGCAGTACGTCATAATTCAAGGCCTTAGGTCTGCTTTAACGCATACTCTGTGGCAGCCAAGAAACCAAACCACGAATTGGGCTGATTCTCGTGCACCCACAAAAGTTTGTATATTTTTTATTTTTGCAAAGGTCCTTTTAGAGGCTCTGTAATATGGTGCTAAGAATATTGTGAGTAGAAACCCAAAACGCTTCTAACCTGCATTTTTGCATAATAAAAAAGTGCACCTTGAATTAATTCAGTCATGTTTGACAATCACTAAACAGCTGCCATAAAAACACACTTCTTGTATGATATATTCATTAAATTCTTCATTATCTATCATAAAAAAACTAAATAGGGGCAATAGTCTGGAAATGCAAATATTTTTCCATACTCTGCTTTCTTTTTTCCATACTTTTCCAGACCTGAAAACTACTCAAATCAAATTCCATACTTTTCCAAACTGTGTAAGAAGGAACCCTGTGTAACTTGAAAGTGGAGTAACAATCTTACCGTTCTCCTTCTCCTCTCCCATTTTGGTGATGGACTCGGGCAGGCCCAAACTGGCAGCAGTGGGCAAAGCTCCAAGCAATAATGCTAACGAGGGCCGTTTGGTTGGAGTGGCTTTCTCTCTATCTCGCTCTTGCTCTTTGCCACCTCCATCCTCTCCACATACAGTACTGCACAGGTGAGACGCTGCTGCCCTCAGCTCATCGTCCTCTCCTTCATCATCACCGACAAGGACACTGGATGATGCCAAGGAAATCACATCATCTGGGAAAAGCAAGTGAGAAAATATACACGATATTCACAAATGAAATATCTCAAATAACTGCAAGAAATAAAAGGTCAACTGAGTAGAAAGAAAAAAGAAATTACTGCATGTATGCAAATAAAGCAAATTTATTTTTGTAATTAAATTATTTTGATAATTAAAACATGAAGCTAGATGCATTCTCCCTTTGATTTTGAACTTCGCTATGATCCAGCTGAGATGGGGAGAAAGTAATTATATAAACCCACACAGCTGACCGCAGCTACACATGCATTGCGCGCACACACACACACACACACTATCGAAAAGTGAACACACATGCATGAAAAAGACACTCAGACAGACACACAAACACTCCCACGCTCACAGTCTTAATTAGCTCCCTCCTGTAATCACCACATTAGAGAGAGAGATATCACGCTTGGAGAAGCACTGGCTCTCTGATTGTGAGTGCTGCTGAACAAGGAACTAATTGGACAGAAACGTAAACAGAATTTCTGCACAAGGGAAGTATCACTCGACTTCCTGTAGAAAATGTTGTGAGAGCAGCAGTTCTCACCAAACAAAGAGAAATTCTGACAACAACATAATCGTTTTAAGCGCAAACATTTTGGGTGTCATTCACCAATAATTGTGGTTCTCATGAAGTATACCATCTCTATATAAATCTATATAAGTGCTTCCCACACAACAGCCAATCATCCCTCTTTGCAAACAAATTCTTACGTTTTTCCAAATATGCGCTCCCATCTGACCAAACACAATTGCTGAATAAGGCCAAGCATGTTAGTCTAATTTATGTTAAATTATATTTAAATATAAATGATTAACCATTATATAAAAATGCTGATATTTCATGGAATACTTAAAACTACCTAAATTGTATAATAGGTGTTGGTTAACAAATATTACCCTCACATTAAGAAACGAGATACATTACTGTTCAAAAGTTTGGGGTCAGTACAATTTTTAGAAAGAAATTAATACTTTTATTCAGCAAGAAAGCATTAAACTGATCTAAATCATTTATAATGTTTTAAAATATTTCTGTTTCAGATAAATGCTATTCATTTGAACTTTATATTCATCAAATATTCCTGAAAAATATCAAAGTTTCCACAAAAATATTAAGCAACACAACTGATTTCATCTGTGATAAAAATAAGAAATGTTCCCTGAGAACCAAATCAGCATATGATAATGATTTCTGAAGAATCACGTGACATTGAAGACTGGAGTAATGATGCTAAAAATTCAGGTTTGCCATCACTGGAATAAATTACATTTATTTACACTGATTTTACCGAATTTTTCATCAAATAAATGTAGTTTTGGTGAAACATAAGAGGCTTTTTTTCAAAAGCATTAAAAAAAATCGTACTGACCCAAACTTTGGAATGGAAGTGTAAGTGCGAATTTATATTGATAAACATGTTTTCAGTGTGACAACTTTTCCACAGGATTGTGTGTGAACACTGTACCTTCTTTGGAGCAGGATGCATAAAATCCCCTGGCTCTGGGCCTACAGCTCTCCAGCTCGACTTCAATCTCATCCTGATAGCCACAGATTTCACCTGCAGATCACATACACATGTGTTTGTTCAAACACCTATGATAAAAAAAAATTGAGTATAAACTCTTGTCTAAATGTTTCATGGTACCTTCAATGTCATCAACTTTCTTTGCAAGCTCCAGCTCAATCTGTGGAAGGATTCATCAGAGAAAATAAATTGGATTGATTGTGTGAAAGCACATATTGAGAGAATGGCTGATTTAAATGTTAAAATTTCTAACTAAAAGTGAGATTCGTGACCTGTTTTAGCTTTTGCTTCTTAAGTCCAGCCGTGTAAGAGGGCGGGTCGCACTCCTGCTCCAGATCCACCCTCATGAACTCTTCAATAGTCAGTTCACTGGTGGGCGTGTCCTCAAATTCATTCAGCCTGTCAATCAAACACCAGGGATCAAGGCATACAACAGCAAAATGGGGCCTAAATTCAAAGCCTCAGAAAGAGAGTGCAAAACCAAGAAATAGCACCAATTATATAATATGAATGATATTGCTATATATTACAATAATAGTTATAATGGAGCACAGCTTATGGTCATGCTGTGATTATTTTAAGACAAAACGCACCTTTTCCTCAGTGTGGCCTCACAGACTTTTACCACACTGATCACTTCCTTAATTGTGCGACGGAACTCATGCATTCGGGCAGCAACCAAGAGAGCTATAGGAAACACAAATACACAACTTTAAGTACATCATACAAACTTTCATCCAATGGCAAGAGAAACAGAGAGAATGTGAGAGAGAAGTTAAATATGAAACATTAATAGGCCTTCAGAAAAGTGCGTCCACTGTACCTGCCCCCCTACGGACTCACCTCAGGCAGAACAAACAGACATTTAATGCACCTGCAATACTGCAGAACCCCTGATGCCTGTTTCACTCTGATTCATTAAAGAAACATGAAGAGCCAGATGCACTTCTGAACTACCTGACAAACTGAAGAATGTCCAACACCACTAAGCATGCAAGCATGTAAAAGATACTAAAGAATTTTAGAGCTTAATGAAAAGATGAACTAATTAAAAAAATATGACATCATGGTTCACTGTCATTCTCTAAAATTATTGTACTGCCTTGTGAAACAAAATGACTGAATTTACATTTCAAAAACAAATATAATCATCATTTCGCACTAATTCACTAATTCATAATCTCATTCCAAAGTTATATTGTGTAGCACATTATTTACATTTTTATGAATAAGCCAGGAAAAATATTTCCATCTAATGCACTAATTTATCATTTTTTGTAGGTTTTGTAATAGCATTTTCTGCATTTAGAGGCGACGCTTACCATCAGTATTAGTTGAGCACTGACACAGCTTACCATGAAAACTACAATTTATGCTTCATTTAACAAAAACTTTATTGTTTTATAAAGTGAAAATTGACCAATATGGATTATATACACTACCATTCAAAACATTTTTTAATTTAACAAGAAATTAGTACTTTTCATCAGCAAGGAAACATTAAATGGATCAAAAGTGACAGTTAAGACATTTATGATGTTATAAAAGATTTCTATTTTAAATAAATGCTGTTCTTTTGGACTCTCAATAATAAAAGAATCTTGAAACAAATTATAACGGTTTCCACAAAATTACATTCAGGATTAGTTCACTTCAGAATTAAAATTTAATTTACTTATTTATTTAATTCATTTAATTTAATTGATAATTTACTCACCCCTATGTCATCCAAGATGTTTATGTCTTACTTTCTTCAGTCGAAAAGAAATTAAGGTTTTTAAGGGAAACATTCCAGGATTTTTCTAAATAGTGGACTTCAACAGGTTGAAGGTCCAAATTGCAGTTTTAGTGCAGCTTCAAAGCGCTCTATACGATCCCAGCCGAGGAATAAGGGTCTTGTCTAGTGAAAGGATCTGACATTTTTCTAAAAAATAAAATGTATATACTTTTTAACCACAAATGCTCTTCTTGCACTAGATCTGCGATGCACCACGCATAATGTAATCACGTTGGAAAGGTCACGCATGACATAGGTGAAAGCACAGATCCAGCGTATACAAAGAGAACGTGCAAAGACTAAGTCAAACAGCCTTTACAAAAAAAAAAAAAAAAGTAAAACAACAATGTCGAGCGAATTTTAAGTTGAAGGAGAAAATGAGATGGAGTTTTCCAATGTGATTACATAATGCGTGGCACATCATAGAGCAGTGCAAGATGAGTATTTGTGGTTAAAAAGTATATACATTTTTATTTATTTTTTTTTAGAAAATGACCAATCATTTCGCTAGACAAGACTCTTATTCCTCATCTGGGATCATGTAGAGCCCTTTGAAGCTGAACTGAAACTGCAATTTGGACCTTCAACCCTGTTGAAGTCCACTATATGGAGAAAAATCCTGGAATGTTTTCCTCAAATACCTTATTTTCTTTTCGACTGAAGAAAAAGACATGAACATCTTGGATGACTTGGGTAAATTATCAGGAAATTTTAAATACCGAAGTGAACTAATCCTTTAAACAGCACAACTGTTTACAACATTGATAATAAGAAATGTATGGAGCAGCAAATCAACATATTAGAATATTTTTAGATCTATAATGTCCTGCCATGTAGAAAATGTACTTTGTCATATAAACAAAAAGCATAAAAATGCATTTCAATTTTCTTATATGCATCTCTCAATCACAGACAGCTGTATATGATGAATCCTTTCTAAATACATGGTCTTGTGATAGATTAAAGGGGCAAAACATTCTACCCCACTTTCCCCAACACATCCAGGGGTGTCAGCTGTATCTAACTGACCGCTATCTTGGACTCAGGTTCATGTTGTGATTAAAAAAGCAGTTTCCCTCCCTTTGCTGTTAACCCTGCAGGATATCAAATCAATCTGTTTCAGCTACTAGATGAGGACTATTCAACAAGCTTGAGGCATTCATCACACTCAGCAGTCCTCTCTGCCTCTCAGTTTATCTTCATTCTGGTTCTTTTTCACATTCTTTCAGTCGCTCTGTCAGTCTGCCTTTCTTTCTCAAGTCTCTGATCTCTCGCTGCGAAACAAACTCTTTTAGGCTCATGCTTCCTCTTTTCTCAGCACTGCTCCTAAAAGATTAATGGGAGATTCATTATTCAGGTTATGCAGCGAAGGGGTGGGGGGCAGAGAAAATCATGCTGAGAGGCAGGAGTCATCAGTTATTCTAAAAACTTAATTACTGAAACTCAGTCTTAACAGCCTGTGTAAAGTTTACACAAGACTGAAAGTGCAGGAAAATAAAAAGGACATTGATGAACATGCATCAGAATTTCATTGCACTGCATCTCTGAGGCAATTTACAGTGCCAAGAAATATCAGGCCTCAGTGAGTGTGAGAAGGCTAACACTTTTTCAGTAATCATTCTCTTTCATCAAGACTGATTGGTGATTTGGGAACGGCTTTAAATGCATGACCTGATCTAATTACAGATTATGACAGATAAACTATAAATGTTTCCTACAACAGATATAAAACTTTCAGTTCTGGAAGAGGTTTCTAGAGCATGCATTCCAACTGTGGATGTTTCAGCGATGGTGTATGTGCTTTTGCGCATGTAACAAAGCAACCCTTCACTAGCTCACATCATTAAAGAGGTCGCACCGTTAGGGGAGGGTTGCCATGGTTACCTGCTCCGCAGAGGCCTGAAGGTCTTCGTCCCGTGTGCATCCAGTCTCTCTTCATCCTCTGCAGGAGACGCAGTGCCGTCATTGAAACCTCGTGGCTCTTCTCTCCAAATTCCAGCATTTGCGCAAAACGCGGGATATAAAGACACGGATCTGTACGAAACAAAACTCTCAGAATTACAAAGATAGACAGGCATATCTAGACCTTCTCAAACACTGTTGCATTTTCAGTTCAATAATGATCAGTGCCAAATCTAATGTTTAAAGCTGCTAATAAATGGTATGTGACTTTGGTATATGGTATATACTTTATTGGGCACAATATTACATCCTCGTCTACAATCTTAAAATGCTAATAACCACTGATGAGTGTTCAGTTCAAAGGCTTTTAATATGCTTGTATTTCATTAAGTTATGATAATGTAACAAAAATAATATTTATACTTGCATCAAATACTGTAAAACTCATACAGAGAATGTTCAATAAGCTTCAGCCAACTGCTTGACATAACAATATGTTTCTCACATTATTAAAAATTGATTTAATGGAGGAGAAACATGACTGGTCGAGAGACTTTAACTTTCTGACAGTTTTCCAGTAATACTTTCAAAAGATTATGGCACTGTGTGGAAAACTCAAGTCTTCTAGCTCTAACAAAGTATCAGCAAATCTTCCATTTAATCCAATGATTCCCAATCAAGGATATGTGTACTGCAGGGGGTACTTAATCAGGCTCCATGGGGGTGATTTTGACTTGTTAAGAACTACAAAACAGAAATTAAATTGATTAGTGCTGCAAAGTGTTTAAATAAATAAATTTCAGATTTTTATGGTAATTAAGACTCCAGAAAGAGGTAGATTTTACTCATCCCTCTCACTCTTCTACACAACAACACAATGTGTTCCTAGTTTCTACCCATCAAATGCCTCAGCTCAGTCAATGAAATCAATACCAATTTAAATGTAGTTCTTAAATAACAGATTCAATAAAATGCTTCGGTTTGAAAGGGCTACATGTTTGGGTCTATTTTCACCAATAATATTAAGTGTTTTAGTTTGAAAGTGTGTGTGTATTATACATTTATGATTATTATTAATGTTAAAAACAGTTGTGTACTTTTTTTTTTTTTTTTTTTTTCAGGATTCCTTGATAAATAGAAAGTTCAAAAGAACAGCATTTATCTGAAATAAGAAGCTTTTTTAACATTATACACTACCGTTCAAAAGTTTGGGGTCAGTAAGAATTTTTTTTTTTTTTTAAAGAAATTAATTAATTAATACTTAATACTTTTATTCAGCAAGGATGCATTAAATCGATCAAAAGTGACAGTAAAGACATTTATAATGTTACAAAAGATTATACTTCAAATAAATGCTGTTCTTTTGAACTTTCTATTCAAAGAATCCTGAAAAAAAAAATATTGTACACAAATATTTTGTACAATTGTACACAATAAATGTTTCTTGAGCACCAAATCAGCATATTAGCATGATTTCTGAAGGATCATGTGACACTGAAGACTGAAGTAATGATGCTGAAAATTCAGTTTTGCCATCACAGAAATAAATTACTCTATAAAATATATTCAAACAGAAAACAGTTATTTTAAATTGTAATAATATTTTAACAATATTACTGTTTTTACTGTATTTTTAATTTAATAAATGCAGCCTTGGTGAGCAGATGAAACTTCTTTTAAAAACATTAAAAATCTTACTGTTTCCAAACTTTTGACTGGTAGTGTGTGTGTATATATATATATATATATACATATTATATATATGTGTGTGTGTGTGTGTGTGTGTGTGTGTGTGTGTGTGTGTGTGTGTATATATATATATATATATATATATATATATATATATATATATATATATATATATATACATAATGTGTATGTATGTATGTGTATATATATACACATATACATACACACATATATTTTTGGTTTAATGTTGATGAAAGGGTACTTGAGCCTTACTGATGGGACTGTGTGGGAGTGTACATAAATCAAGAAAGGTTGGGAAACTCTGATCTAATTCCCCACTACATATGTTCACATAAGCCGCTTAGATCCGTCTGTGCTGTCAGTGGGGGAAAAAGAGACCGGGTGAGAGATGAAAGCATCATTCTGCGCGAGGAATGTATTGGGAAAACGGATAGCAGTCGTGCGCACTACAGAATTTCCACAAGTCCAGCCCTCGTCCGGTTTCTGACTCCATCACGACCGACCGTGAACCGGAGCAGTAAAACTTTTGACATCGCTTTGAGTCGAGCGTACTGTCTCAGCTGTGTGATGAAAACAAACCAACGCATAAAATACAGCATTTGAGGTAAGAATACGCAAGATCTTTTATTGGTTGCACACTAGTAGAAGAACAGTTAAGTGTGACGCAAACATTACATTTACAGAACGCTGCAGCGCGCGGTTTGAAATGTATGCGTTGGAATATATAGCATATAAATAATGGTGTTATATGTCAGTTGCACTGTGAGTGTAAAGGACAAACATATTGACGAACGAAATAAACTACCTGCAATGACGAACTTCGAATTTGATGTGCAAAAAAACTGATCTTTTATTTGACTCGGATCATTAAATGAGACGTTAAGATTGTTAGTATTGTAAAGTTATAAACAAGCATGTGTAGGTTATATATGAAGAATTAAAAATCATCATCACTGAACAGTCCACAGAGATCCTCACAGGCTCCATTTACGCAGGGTTGCCAGACCCCACAAGAAAAACAAGCAATCTGTTTTAGACATATATTTTCAATAATATCCTTTAAGAAAAAAAAATCAATTTTAAAAAATGATTCCACATATGTATGTATATAAGTATGTATGTATATATATATTTATTCACATATACATACTGCAAATAATCCCAAAAACAACACGTGAATAACCATGTGTAAATACCACAGACAAGAGCTGCTTATAATGACGGGACATGGCAACACAGAATTTACAGGAGGGATAAGAGAGACAACCCTCCACTGCTGACGTCAGACGAAAGGGAGAGAGCTCAAAATAAACTCAAGTTTAATCATTCCGTGTGGCCACAGCAGAGGAAAGGTCTGTTTGGCCGTTATTTAAGACTACAGACGGTATTTTTTTTTTTTCAATACTTGTTGTGTAATTCCTAAGTGATTTTAAACGGATTTGGATTTTCGGTATAGGATGGGAAAGTAACGTTATGTGATTAGGGAAAAGAGGATGGCATATCTATGAAATAATCCTTGAAATCCCAAATATTTACGTGCCCGTTTAAGGACAGTGGAGCGGTTTTTGTTTCCAAGGAAACCACGCAATTATACTTGGGAATATCACGGACCACGGTTGTAGCTAATAGTTTTGCTTTTTTTTTTAATATACAAAACAAAAACTTTTCTTTTTTGTTCTGATGCCCGCTGCGCCGGAATGCAGGCTGTCCCATCATGGCCGGATCATGAAATGCGTGACTTTTTTACTCTTGCTCCCCGAAACGTTAAAGAAGTTGAAGCGGGCAAGCAAGCACCCCGGTAGGCTGTCTGTGTGCTATAACATCTTAACTCTCTCCCTGAAGAAAAGGATGGCAGCGGAACTGTACCCCGTGAACGACCACGCCACAGTGCAGAAGAACGGGACCGTGATGCTGAGGCTGCCAGAGAAGAAGAGCGTAGAGCCGGTTGCGCAGACCACCGCGTCCATCGCCAGCACGCCGACCGCAGAGCAAAACATCAACAACAACAACGTGGAGATTCCCAGCTGGCACTCCGCGCACCCGACGTTACGAGAAAGGCAAGACATTAAATCAAGTGATATAATGTCTGAACATTTATTAAATTCGTTTTTTTTTTTTTTTTTTTTTTTTTTTTTTTACTACATTTGTGCAGTATTAAGGCAAGTTATTTAAAAATAAGTAAAAAAGACACGTAATATCTTAACATCAATTAAATAAAATATTACATTATTTTCTTTCAAATTAAATATTTAAATATATTTTATTTGTTTATTTATTAACACCAAGGCTAAATGTATTTATTTTTTACTTTATGCAGAAATGCACTAATGTTCAATAATGAACACATGGCAGATGTTCATTTCATTGTTGGTCCAACCGGCGATTCGGAAAGGGTCCCAGCACACAAGGTGAGTCCACACACCTCTCCCCTAAAATAACCACAACATATTTTGGACGTCTCCCAAATCGAACAAACCTGATTTGACCCAGGTTATCAGTGTATCTGAAATAGGTGTCAGATAAGGGAGACATCCAAGAAATGCTTGGGAAAGGACTAGATAAAACACTGACGGATCCTCTCTTCTCCCTTTCTCAGTATGTGCTGGCAGTGGGGAGCTCTGTTTTCTGTGCCATGTTTTACGGGGATCTCGCGGAAGGGGACTCTGATATCCATATTCCAGATGTGGAACCCGCTGCGTTTCTCATCCTGCTCAAGTAAGACTCACTCACTAATCACATCCGGGCATTAATAACAGGGCGACTCAGCTTTCATGCCAAGCAGCACAGATGGGTTTACAGAGGCTTTGACAGTGATGTCTTGGTTTAAGAGTCGCCCTCTTATTTTAGAGCTATTAGATCGTTTATTGGATTGTGAATGCGAATGATGTGCTTTTTCCCTGGGAAAGTTGGAAGTCACTATTTAAAGCATTAGCAATGCAATAAAAGATCATGTTAAACAAATCAGCTTTAGTGAAGTATGAACTAGCAGTTTTATTCTCTTCGTATGGAAGAACATCTCTGCACTCAAAATGGACAATTTTGTGTTTATTATACATTATTTATCTGTGCATATCCTTATATATTTTTTAATTCATGTTTAATTCTTTATTCAAAATAACTTCCCCTCCCCCTTAAAACAACATCTCTTCTCTGATGACGTGTTTACTGACACGAGAGCAGAACAACCTGTCATTTAGAAGAGATTGCAATTGCAAACTGATACTGATTCAATGATCCAATCAATTCCCGATGGACAGAATCAAGTCCCACCCTAAATTTTTTTCCTCTTTCAAGAAGCCATTTCACTCATATATACGTCACCAGTGTTGGGGTAATACATTACAAGTAACTTGAGTTACGTAATTACTTTTTTCAAGTAAATAGTAACACATTACTTTTTCAATTCACAACAACATATCTACTTTGAAATAGTTACTTTTTTGTTTTTCACATTTATTGACTGACAGCTCTCCTGTCGCCATGTTGAGAGAAATAAAGTGCAGAACGTGATGGTTATTGTAGTTCTAGTCTAAATGTGAACATGCATTTACTCATCTCACTTGCACGAAAACATTCAGTATTCCTCAAAATGAATAAAATCAGTGAAATGCAATCTCAATTTAAGGCAAACCTGTAATAATTAACTATATTAAATTACACAAATGTACTTTATGTATTTAAAGTCCGCGTGAACCAGAAGTTGCAAACGACTTTTCTCCAGTGTTGTGACATATTACCAAGTGAAACGGAATATTGAATAGAGGGCAGGGTTTTACTTTAGCGCTCCTCCTCTCCATCTCTCACGCTCCTCCTCTCCATATCTTGACTAATGGTTGCAGGGGAGTGGTTTAAGCGTTTTCAACCCAAGCCGTCAAACTGACGTTATCAGAGAAGGAACGCTATGCCAGACCGGAAGTAACTTTTCAGATTTTGATTAAAGATTACCACGACAAACAATTTTTTTCGGTGTTTTAACTAATTGTTTACCACAAGACTAGTAATATGCACTAACAAAGTAGATAAGGTCGATTTTGATTTCATGCCGACTTTAATCTTACTTTATTAACCAGTATCTTTGCTGCTGACCTTCAATGATCTAATTTAACTGTACTAATAAGCAAAAATTACTTTAGATTAGATTTAAAAATAAGAGTGTTGAACTTCCTTTTCCAGTATCCTATTCTTCTTTAATCCAGAATGGCAGCACAGCTGAAAGGTTTGTACAGGCGTAAATATGCTTTTCCTTCAGCCTGAAGCTTATTCATTTCACTTTTGGTGTGAAAAACTTTTTTTGTTGTTATTAAAAACAAACAAGCAAGCTCAGCCCAGGTGAGAATGCAAAAGTAATGTAACGCATTACTTTTTATAAAAAGTAACTAAGTAACACAATTAGTTACTTTTTTTTAGGGAGTAACACAATATTGTAATGCATTATTTTTAAAAGTAACTTTCCCCAACACTGTCACAATAGGGCAGAAAAGACAATCGCAACTTCTGTTTCATTCAGACTTTAAAGTTGACACTAACCTTTCTGTCTTCCTCTTCTTTATCAGATACATGTACAGTGATGAAATAGAGCTGTCGGCCGACACAGTTCTAGCTACGCTCTATGCTGCCAAAAAATACCTGGTGTCTGCTCTGGCTCGCGCATGTGTGGGTTTCCTCGAGACGAGCCTGGAGGCCCGAAATGCATGTGTGCTGCTATCTCAGAGTCGTCTGTTTGAGGAGCCAGAGCTCACTCAGAGATGCTGGGAAGTGATCGACGCCCAGGCAGAACTTGCGCTGCGCTCTGAAGGTTTCTCTGAGATTGACCTGCCCACACTGGAAAGCATTTTACACAGGGAGACGCTGAACGTGAAGGAGGCGGTGGTGTTCCAGGCTGTCCTGGGATGGGCTGATGCAGAGTGTCGGAGACAAGGCTTGAGCCTCACGTCACAGAACCAGCGCTCCGTGCTGGGAAAGGCATTGCACCTTGTGCGCCTGCCCTCAATGACACTGCAGGAATTTGCGGACGGAGCGGCGCAGTCGAACATTTTAACCCTTGAGGAAACACACAACATCTTTCTCTGGTACACGGCTGCTACGAAACCTTTACTGGGATTCCCGATTGCATCCAGAAAGGGGTTGGCGCCGCAACGCTGTCACCGGTTCCAGTCATCCGCCTACCGAAGCAACCAGTGGCGCTACCGCGGACGCTGTGACAGCATCCAGTTTGCTGTGGACAAGCGAGTGTTTATCGCCGGACTTGGTCTGTACGGCTCCAGTGGAGGGAAGGCGGAATATAGCGTCAGAATTGAACTAAAGAGACAGGGAGTGCTACTGGCACAAAACTTGACAAAATTTGTGTCGGATGGTTCTAGCTCAACGTTCCCCGTGTGGTTTGAGCACCCGCTACAGGTGGAGCAGGATGCGTTCTACACAGTTAGCGCGGTTCTTGATGGGAACGAGCTAAGTTATTTTGGACAGGAAGGAATGACAGAAGTCCAGTGTGGGAAAGTCACCTTCCAATTTCAGTGTTCCTCTGATAGTACTAATGGGACAGGGGTGCAGGGGGGACAGATTCCGGAGCTGATATTTTATGCATGAGTACTCGGACTGATCCATTAATGAAAAGATAGCAAGGGGATTTTTTTCTCAAATAATTGCCTTCATTCACAATAGCTACAAGATACTACTAGAGGAGGAGAAACAATGCCCTCTGATCTGATTTTATTTTTGTCTCACATATAATGGAATGCTGCCCATTCTTATTTATTTCTTTAAACATAGTGTTTTAAAACACACACTTTAATTTAAGCATATTTTCTTTCTAATTATTCATAATCTGCCTGTGTAAAGGGGGGCAGTTTGCACTTGAAACTAGACAGCCTTTCCTCTGTCTTGTTTAATGGTTATTTGTTGACAGCTTGATGAACCTGACCTAAAAATCATAAAATATTTGTTTCTATTCATCAAACAGCATTTCCTTTCCTTTTGTCTAATGTACAGTTATGATAAGAATATATACCCTTAAAGAGATCACCCAAAAATGAAAATTCTCTTATCATTTCTTCACCCTCATGTCATTCCAAACCTATATGACTTAATACTTTCCTTCTGCAGAACAAAAAGGATATTTTAAAGAAAGTTTAATCTGTTTTTTGGCCATATAATGAAAGTCAATGTGGTCCAAAACAACATTGGACCCCACTGACTTTCATTGTCTGGGCCAAAGAAAACAACACAGACACATTTCCAAATATCTTCCTTTTAGTTCCAGAGACAAAAGAAACAAGTTTCATACAAGTTTTAAATGACATAAGGGTGAGGAAAAGATAACAAAAGTTTGCTTTTACATTGCACAAATCAATCCAGTGTTCAGTTCAGGTTTTACATTTGCAGTTGCACAGCACCCTCTGGGTATTAAGAGCAGCACTACACTGACTCATTAATATACTGCAGTACTAGCACAATTTGGGTGAGCAGCAAAGCATCATGGGGAAAAGCAATGCCACTTGTTTGTGATATTTGATGCTTACCGATAGCTGGTGCGTTGATGCACAGCTCCCTGGCTAAAACAAGGAAGGTTTTCCCCAAAACATACACGTTCACCTAGGGCAAGAAAGAAAGAGTAAGGCATGGACACAAAGTTTTGGTCAAGTACAAAGAGAGAAAGACAGTGGGAATATATAACAGAGAATGAGAGTAAGAGATAATATAGAGTGAGGAGGATGAATAAAGTGACAAGAAGACTTTGTAATAACGCTGTGTATTTTAACAGATGCTGAAGGTTGTGGAGTTCATAGCTCTGGGGTTTGGATCTGTACCAGCATCACCACAGAGTCTTCACTTTCTCACAAACTCTATATCTGTGTCTTATCCTTCGAGGATGAACTACAATAACAAAATATTTCATAAAACAAGCTTTAAACATCATAACTCAGAACTTATCTTTTTGGACCACCTTAATAATTATTTAAATGAAGGATGATGCACAAACACAGACACCCTATTTCTTCCATCTGGGCCCCACAGCATTAAAGAGGGATCTTTTTTGGTTGATGTCAGAGGTCACAATCACTGAAAAGTAGAATGGCCCTCACACACTCCTGACCTGAGAGGGGCGGCAACAGCCTTATGCCTCAAAAGAGCTCTTCTGTCTGGGGGAGAGCAAAGGAATTTATGGGTCCTTTCTCTAGTAAAATCCCCTAATGACTCAAATACCGCAGTGGACAGGGTCTGCGTGTTACTGTGTGGGGCAGGGAGGGGGTTTAATAGGACAGCTGGGAGGGTAAAAATATAAAACAAACGGCCACACCAGCTGGAAGAAAATGGCTTTCACACACTAATACATGCACAATTTATAAATAACTGGGCTCAAAAGTCTGGGATTGCTAGTGAAAATGCATCTATTTGCATTATGTTCTAATTTAATACAAAACTGTTCATTCCAAATGATACCAGCATAACAATTTTAGCGAAAAGCTTTAAGTGAAAAATGTACATGTACAAAATGTACTTTTCTTTTGTCCCCCTTTCATATGAATATTGTCACAAACTGGCTTATTTCATTTGAACTAAAACAGTACAGAATCAGACAGACAGACAGATAGAAACTTACCTGTAGGATGTCACTCAAGTCAAGCAGCATGTCTGAGAAAGTGCATTAAAGAAATCATACGGAATTGAATTTACATTTATGTATTTTACAGACAATTTTATCTAAAGCATCTACTTGGTTACAATTTTTTCCAAATATCTTTCTTTGTGTTCAGCAGAACAAAGAAATGTATACAAGTTTGGAACAACTTGAGGGTGAGTAAATGATGACAGAATTTTCATTTTTGGGGTGAACTACCCCTTTTAAAGTCACAAATAAATAAAAATGGACAATTCTTATTTTTTATGGAATATCTCATTTATTATACACGATTTATCCTTGCACATTGTTTTTTTTATTTTTTTTTATTCATGCAACCTCGTAATTTTTAATCGAAATAAGTTGCCGTCCTTCTTGCAGCGACAACACTTTTCTTTGGACACTTACTGGCACAATAATCCCTCTCTTCCAGAAACCTGTCAACCTGTCTGAGATTGCAGCAATTAGCAAACGACAACAATCCAGCAACAATCCAATCATTTCCCGACATATAAAATCCTGCCCTGCATTTTTTTTTTTTTTTTTTTTTTGAGAGCCAACTTCGATTTCATCATACTAACTTGAAAGTGAAGTGACATATATATATATATATATATATATATATATATATATATATATATATATATATATATATATATATATATATACAGGGACACTTGGAGCAGACAGAGACAGACAAGAAACAGGGAGGGATATTAGTCAGATTTGGTCTCTTTGCTTGACATTTTCCCTCTTTGAGTAAAACTCCACTGAACCACCACCTCATGAACTCTGGAAATCCCTGTCTCCTGGCAACGAGTACTCTGTATCCATGGAGACCAGCACACCTGTCTAATCAAGACAAAGTGTATTAAAACATCCCATTAAAAATGTCATTGTGGGATATTCAGTTGCCAAGGTAACAGTGAGAGATAATCCTAAATTGTGGGATTATGGATGACCCTGTTAAATTAATGATTATTTTTAGGATGTATCAGGATTTAACCTTTCCAGGGAGAAATCCTACATATTGCAAAATTAGCTAAAGGCCATTAATGTTTTCCCTAATCACTTGACAGGAATCACAGTGTGTCAATGTAGAATTACAGATATTGTTAAAAAAAATAAAATAAAAAAAATAAAAAATAATATATATATATATATATATATATATATATATATATATAATATTTCTGCCCAGGAGGAAAGGGGATATATATAATATATATATAATAAAAATAAATACATAATAATTAGTCATGAATAAAATGGGAAAACAACTACAATAATCCACAAACTCAGGCAGAATGGTGTTTTAGAGCTAACCTTAGAGCAAGAAGACATTCTGTAGGCTGACTTTTGAAATATAATGCAAAATAATGTCCATCTAAATTTACCCTGTACAGTGGAGACTGAGACCAACAATGCTTCTCTCTCTCACAGACACACACACACACACACACACACACACACACACACATACACACACAAAAATATCCCCTTTCCTCCTGGGCAGAAAGTGAAAGCTCTCTCATGAGTTCTTATATAACCCTACTAGACGTCTAACTGAACACGTACGTTGCATAATCTCAGATAGATGGAAAGATTCTGTTGACTCGATTTGTTTTTGGACAAGTGGACACAAATGTAAGTGTTACTGTGGTGGCATTTTAAGACTGTAGAAGGCAGATGGAAGCTGAATATACGCATTAAAGTTATAACAGCTGAATATAACACTTATAATATAACTGAATATAACAGCTGGTGCAATTAAACATCCATCCATCCATCCATGAAAAAGTGAATGTTATCTACCACACCTCATGCTGGTGGACGTCAATTACCATTAGAAAGACAGCACATTCATACCCATCTTGCCTTAAAAAGTAAAATAAGTCCATGCAGTATTTAAAACATTTATTTAGATCTATTCGCTGCTTTTTTATTGCAGGAAGTGAGGGATAGTAGAGAAATCTACTGTCATGATCCAGATTTGAACTTGCGACGCATAAGGAAAAATGCTGGAGGACGTGTTAGGCAGAAATCAACACAAACTATAATAAACTAAAGCGGGGTGTTTCAGTTGACTTTGTGTGTAATACAGGCCTAATGCAGTCTCCTGAGAGACACACCCTGCCTTATTTCCTGCTTCTCTTTGAACACACATAAACCCTGTGAAAAAGCCAACTCGCTAATAAGTGAGATCCCGTCTCGGACACGAGATGAGGTTTTGCTAAAGCGTAGGCTAAACAGGAAGCAAATTATTTTATACACAAACACATTAAAGATAACAACCTAAAGTTAGACTCTGACTCAGTGTGAGAGTGTAGGATGATTATTACAAAAATGATTGAGCTATATGACTAAGCATCAGACACTGAGTGTTTGTGTGCGGTGTGGAATGCAGACAGACGTACGTGAGGAGACCAAATCAAGACGACTGACTAACACCTTTGACCATCTACCCTCACAGAGGGCCTCTCTTGCTCAACCTCTCTTCTTCCATACCTTCCGCTTCAGCTTCTTTCCATGGATCTGAGTCACCATCTCTTTTTGTTTATGCTATTTTGCGTTCTCTCTCCATATATATATATATACATATATATATATATATATATATATATATATATATATATATATATATATATGTATGTGTGTGTGTGTATAGAGTGTACAAACTATGAGCATTACTAGCAAACTACTTACTAAATACTACACAGTATATTTTGCATACTATTTGAAGTATTAGGAAAGTAATCATTATACCCTTATAAATGTTTCAAACAGTAATAAGCTACACTGGTATCAAATGACCTCATCAAGTGGCAGGCACACAGCATACAATTATCATTATGGAAATAAAAATGGCAAAACCGCTACTTTCGCAACTCAGTTTGCATTAAAAAATGCCAACTCTTTGTAGTTCAATCAAATAATTAGTCAAAATAGAGAACGCAGCTGTAATTACCATCAATTCATTCACCACACTGGAAATGGGAGATCAAGACAAGTGCTCTGCACTGTGGGATACAGTGCTATGTTACAAACTATGCAATTACCAGATGTACTAGGTCATCTGGGTATTTGTATACAGTGCACAGTACACATACTATATTCTGCAGGAATAATAAAAATAGCATGTTCTGTGAAACAGAACTGTCTATTGGCAATAGTGTAGCGATTTATGAAGCCCAGCTCAAACAAGCAGCTTTCTGCTGCGAATTCACGTGACAAACTTGAACCCATTGCAAAATCTGCGTGGGAAAAACTTTTCCTGATTGCGTTCAATAATTCTTACTGGAATGACTGGATTTCGCCTGTGAAAATTTGCTGACAAAATGGTAAACATGACTGTACCTTTAGTATGTTATTGGAAATATAGTCATAATATCTGAAAAAGACAATACATGACAAATACATGATAAAAATATTGAAGAAGCATCATTTTAAATCCCATTGTCAGACTGACAAAAAGTTAAGATTGTGGAAACGTCAAAATTGTGTTGAGTTTACGTAATCCGTGACATCTAACATGCTAGGATTGGGAGCAGCTCTTGACTGTTGCAAACAGCTGCCCATCATTGAACTGTATTTTACACTCTAAAGGCCCATTCACTCCAAAGATGATTGCAATATAGTTTTAAAAATCATTCTAAATATAAAAGAATAGTAGAGTTCACACCACAACTACAACAGCACAGAGAAACAGTATCATTGGAATCACTTTCAGAATAATTTTTTTTCCAGCTGATAAACGATAAAAACATTGGCAGCCAATCAGACTCCATCCTGCTTGAGCATTTAAAGCAGCAGAGGACATAACTGCAGTGTGCTCAGAATAAACAGAACGATGTCGTTAGCCAGTGTGGACAATAAAATAGATATCATTATAGTTATCTTTATAGTTATCGTTCTTGGTGTGAACAGGCCTTAACCCACAGCAAAAACTAATTGACACAAACATGGATGCACCATCCATGTGTAAATATTTTATCATCTACTTCACCATTTATGGTGTAAAACCCTCAATAACAGACTTTTTACTTTCTCTCTAAGTGCTTCCATCACCTCATGGCTAAAGGATACGAGGCGTTCCCTCTGTCCGGCAGACGAGGTAGAGGCAGGCGGCGATGACATGGGATGATTTGCGTCCTCTGGTCAGATGCTTGCAGAGTGCCATCTTGTAAAAGTTGAAGGCAGTGTCCAGACAGTGCTGATTCATTTGTAGCTGATGACCAAGATGGTTTATCTGTCGCTTAGCTAAAACACAACCAAAAACACCACAGTCAGGCTTTTTCCAAGCACATTTACAGTAGGTTTATCCTCTCAAAAGTTAATAGTGGAAACACACAATTTGTAAAAGCTCCTGGTTTGCCCCTTCTTGGGGTGAAACCAACAAACTTTAGGTTGCCAGTCCAGCTCTGTTGTGTTTACATTAGGGGTGTAACGGTTTAAATTACTCACAGTTCGGATTTTATCACGGTTTTAGGGTCACGGTTTTGGTATGGTTTGGTATGTGCTATGTTCAGGGAAGAAAGGACTACTGTCAAATGAAAACAAGAACAAATAATCAAACTACAAGCGCCAGCACAAATAAATACAGTAGAGCCAAGATACATATAAAATTAACAGTGCTTTTTGGGTTTTTTAGACATCTAACAATAGTTTTCAGGTACAGAAATTAAAGTAATCAAATGTAAAAAACAAAAAAAAAACATTGCATTTAATCTTGAATAAATTAAATAAAGATTAATCATTATTAAAGTTTCAAAAGCTATTCAGTCAAGAGCAGTGAGTGATTTCCTTGACTTTTGTTGTTTGATTAAAATTAAAAACAGACAGCAGAAATGTTAGGCTGCCTGTAAGTCAGTCTGAAAAAGAGACTCTAAACATTAGCCAGTGCATGAAATACCACTGTTGCTTTTACTGGAAGATCCAGTTATGACATTTTGATTAAAAAGTTTTTTAAAAAAAATAAAAAAAAAAAAACGGTAAAATAAAACATGCACAGAAGAATCAGTTACAATAAGATCTATAACATGCATTTAGAAAATAGATAAGAATTTTAATTTCATCCCAACTTCAAGAGCTAAATCTAAAGGTGAAGTGTGTTTTTTGTTGTTGTTGTTGTTGTTGAAATACATTTTCCACCCAGTTTAATATGCAGTAAACTATATGTAATGCTTATACAACAACTCTAATATTCTTGAAGTTAACACCAAAAACTGATAGTTTAACCATAATCAAATTACATATTGACTACAAAGTAAAGGTCTAGTTACATTATATATGAGCACCTGCTGTGGACAGGCTGTTTGGCCCTTCAGAATGGGAGGAGAGCATCTTCAAGCTGAAAGCAGGTCTGTTTATACAGATTTAAGATCTCACAGAGCATCTTTTGTTCTCTCACCACACACAGATAGTATAAATCTCGATGCAGACATGAGGCCATTAATCACATGTGTACATTCCCACACACACACACAAATAAAGTGGCGTCCGCATTTCCCTCCCAGCACACACACAGACCATACGGTTGTCTGACCAAACTGATTCATCAGTTACTACACAAAAGCACATAAACCCACCACACCTTCTGACTTCTCAGGCTTAATAAGCCTCTTTCAAAAACAACTATTACCATCTGGCTGAAATGAACCTCACACGCTTAACTTGAAACCACATTAAAACATTAAAATATTTAGCCTACTTCACAAACACTCTTATGAGAAATTAATGAAAGTCATATGAAGGGTTTATAGATACCTTAAGTACTATGTCACATAGAAAGAAAAGTTATATACACGACCATTAAAACATTGGGGATCACTATGATTTTTTTCCTGAAAGAAATTGACAATGCATAAATGCATAGACAAATTAAAATGGCCAAAAGTAACAGTAAAGACATTTATAATGTTATAAAAGAGTTCTGTTTGGATGCTGTTCATTTGAACTTTCTATTAATGAAAGAATTATCACGATTTCCACGAAAACATTAACTGTTTTCAATATTGATAATAGTGAGAAATGTTTCTTGAGTACCAAATCAGCATATTAGAATGATTTCTGAAGGATCATGTGACACTGAAGACTGGAGTAATGATGCTGTCAATTCAGCTTTGTCATAACAGGAATAAATTGCATTTTAAAGTATATTAAAATAGAAAACAGTTATTTTAAATTGTAATGATATTTCACAACATCACTGTTTTTACTGTATTTTTGATCAAATAAATGTGGCTTTAGTGGGCATAAGAATCTTTCAAAAATATAAAAGCTAAGTCTTACTGATTTCAAACTTTTGAATGGTAGTGTCTATGCTTTATGTCTGTTTTCTGACTGTCATGAAGCATAAATGAAGGCTATACAAAGGACATATGAATTCTTCATGAAAGGCAAATACTGTATATGAACGCTCACCATTCTGTAGAGTGGCAGCTCTGGACTCTCTCCCAACCCCAGTGTGGAAGTTTCCTCCCAATGATGGCACAGTTCCAGATGCTGCAACAAAGCAAAAATAAAGTATATTAGTAATACTAATATTATGAGAACAGAACAATTTACTTTTCATAACTAAGCATTATAGTATGTTATAGTATGTCCTTTTATCAGAACTTTTGCTTTATTCTTATCTGTTTTAATTTATCTCTTTCCATTAATATTTGTATGTTCTTGAAGGATTTGAAATATTTTAGTTTGTTTTTATTATGCCTGTGAAGCACTTTGTATTACCATTGTAATGGTGTGCTATACACATAAACTTGCCTTGCCTAGTACTCTTTATCTTACCCAATACTTATAATGAATTATCTTAGAAAATAACACTTATATTAAAAATCAATGCTCGCCATGCTTAAAACTAGATGAGCTGGTGAAAGGCAGCTTCCACTATAAAAGTTTTCATAGGTTTTATGTCGAACGTCACATGAACAAACAGGAAAACATGTCTTATCCGCTTGTCAGAGAAAATGTTAAAATGCAGTATGAACTGACAGCACTATCTAAGGACTTTTAAGGTAATCAGCTAATATAGATAGTTATTTTTATTGTTGCCAGTGCTTTATTCAATTTTAATATCCGAATGTTAGTAAGAGAAAGAAAAATAATAAAACTTTTTAGATATTCTTTGAAGGTATCCAGAGTAAAACAGCACTATATTTAATGAAGCACATGCAAAAGACCTGAACCGAAAGTGATGTGACCTGTTTTACAGAATACTGAAGTTTGTTGCATATAACCCCCATTGCAGCACATTAGTTTAAAAAAAAAAAAAAGAAGAAGAAACTTAGCAGCCATCTGGTGTTCAAAGACAGTACAGCAGTTTTTTTTAAAAAACCCTCATCCAACTTATGGCCTGTTTCACAGACTAGTCCCAGACTAAAATGCATGTTTGAGCTGTCCTTAACTGTCTTAAAATATGTCAGTGCCATTGTTTTGTCTCAAGATTCACACCAGTACTGTTTTTTTCTAAGGCACGTTTATAAAAGCTACTCAAATGTCCTAATTTAACTAAGGCATACTCCTGGTTTAATCTAAGCCTTGTCTGTAAAACCAGCCTTAAAGGGTTAGTTTACCCAAAAATGAAAATTATCCCATAGTTTACTCACCCTCAAGCCATCCTAGGTGTATATGACTTTCTTCTTTCAGTCAAACACAATGTGCGTTATATTAAAAAAATATCCTGGCTCTTCTAAGCTTTATAATGGAAGTGAATAAGAGTAAACCCTAGATTGTGAAGCCCAAAAAAGCACATCCATACACCAAAAATGCAACCCATACGGCTCCAGGGGGTTAATAAAGGCCTTATGAAGCTAAAATCCATATTTATAACTTTATAAACTATCACTGGGTTATGGCCGTACATGAGTCTAGTTCCAGTGGAAAAGTGACCTCTGACTCGACGCATGACGTATTGACGAACACAGAAGCGCAGAGGAGAGAGCAAAACAAAACACCGGTCAAGAATTTTTAAAGAGAAATGTTGGAGGATTTCGATACAAGAGAAGAGGAGCTTGAGTTTGTTACCCAACCCTATTAGTTTGAACCGCAAGAAAAATCTACTCTCACCTAAGCTTACACTACTCCTACATCCTACCTCATACATTGGGTCAGAGGACACTCTTCCACCAGAACTAGACTCACGTACGGTCATTACCGGAAGCCAGTGATTATAGTTTATAAAGTTATAAATATGGATATTTTTCTAACAAATAACACATAGTTTTGCTTCAGAGGGATCTTATTAACCCCCTGGGGTCGTAGGCATTACTTCTATGATGGATGGATGTGCTTTTTTGGGTTTCAAAATCTTGGTTACTATTCACTCCCATTATAAAGCTTGGAAGATCCAGGATATTTTTTAACATAACTCCGATTACACCTAGGATGGCTTGAGGGCGAGTAAATCACAGGATAATTTTCATTTTTGGGTGAACCCCAAAAAGGCACAGCATGCAAGTTTCACGCTAGAGGTCCCTTATTCAAAACAATTACAATGATGAGCATGGAATCATGGGAGTTGTCGTCTTCACCTCCACAGCCTATGGAAAGCAATCCATCGGGACTCAGGCAGAAATCGTTCATGGATGAGCTAATGTATTAAAGATTTATTAACGTTACTGTGGCGTGAAACAGGGCGGGGCCGAGAGCCTGGCACATTTTATATGCCGCAGTCAGCCACTCAAAAAAAGAGATTTAAACAATAAGACTAACTGTGTTGAGCTATATAACATAAACATTAGGCATATAAAACACATAATATACAATATTTTCAAACATGTTGGGAAGATTTCAGGACAGGTAAATTCAGAGGGGAAAAAGCTTTAAATTTTGTCCAAGACTAGGAATTCCTTGAACACTGTAAAAAAGTGGAAGCAGATTATAATAACATAAAGAAGATCTCACAGGCTGACAACTGAAACTGTTTCCAGTCAAGGTTCCTAACAACCCTATCTAATGGACGGTGAAATAGAAGACAAAATCATAATCATTTTCATTTGGATCCTCTGAGGTACACACAAATAACACATTTTGTTAAGCTCACAAAAATTATTTCCTTAATAAATATATTAAAATAAATTCAGTCTGTGGCATATATGAACTATAACTCACAGTCACCAGCGACAAACTGCCCCACGGCAGACGATCCTCCTCCGCTGTTCTCCACGAAGGTTACCTCGGAAACGATGATGTTGTCCTCCAGCACGGAGCCGCAGCCCATGCACACAGCATCACCCCGTGCCTGGTCCACATCAATGTCCGTCCCCCCACAATTCTTACACCTCCTCATGGTCACGACCAATCAGCTCACACAATAGAGGAATGATCTCTAAATTCATATAAAAAAATAAATTAAAAAAAGATATGAGTGAATTTTAGAGCCACATATGAGGAGAACGGCAAAGTTCATAGTTGTCAGTGGCAGATCTGAGGCTGAACTAAGACTACAGCAGTGGGTCATTCTTGGTCCAAAGTGCCACAGTCTGACTGTCCATTCACTGAGACTCGTAACTAATAATTATTTCATTCAGTATTAGGCTTGATTACATTTAATGACAATACAGTGTATAAAGACCAATTGGAAACTATTGGATTAACAACAATTATTTTTTTCTATTAACTGCCATAAAAAAAAACACCAAATCCATTTTTTAAAATTATGTTTAATGTTTGAACATCCCAGTTTAACACTGTGTAAAATAAAAGACATGTTGCCAATTTCATACAAAGTAAATACACTCAATAAATATTTTAACAATACAAACATTAATAATTATTCACATTTTAGTTATTTTTAATAATTTGTTTTGGCCTACAAATGCATTTTAAAAACATCCTGTATTTATAATTCTCACACAGTATATATTCCATCATAATTTAAATACACAGTTCTCATTATATTTTAGGAAGCGATCACCATATGCAGGGGTCCTTGACATCAAAAACTTTGAAAACAGTGTTGTGGGTCCCCATGTGACACTTTTGGCTTCACTATTCTAAGGAAAACATACTGAACTCTCATTTAAAAGTGGTGCAGCAGCGCCGCTGTGAGGGCACCAAACGAACTGCGCTTTCAACAAGCCCACGTTGCAGACATCACCGGTACAGATTTAAACGCCCAGGATCCATATCACACAGATCAGAACCTCTAAATGAACACGATACTTGAGGGGTCAGAGGAAGTAACTCTCAATGTCATGCAATAAGCCCCGCTGCATTGCATCCAGCTTGCAACGTGGCAATCTGCTTACTTTACCAGCAAATCTGGAATTCCCCAAAATCTGTCGAATAACCGTAATGATCTGTGCAGCTGTCGGATGATGAATTACTTCGATTAAAAATAAGAAGTACCTCGAGCAGCTGGAAGATAACCAGTCGCAGGCTTCACCTGTCTGATCCAGAGAGCCCGTTAAAGGCCCTTTAATTCCTGTCTGTCGAGGTGACAACTGTGTATTCTTGACTTTCAGTCGTTTTACAGACTGTATCACTGATTTATTTTCTAAAAGATGCGATATGTTTCTCTACGTGACAAACCGGCAAATTGAGTCTCCACTATCCAAAAAAAAAACAGTCAGCCACATGTTTCCAGTCAGCGTGCGATACGGCGCATACCATTATGAGCGCAGAGGGGTGCCACAACTGCTCGCGTTTATTATAACATACTGTGAGAGAAAACAGCACCGTATTAGAAACACTATTGTTCTGTTTTAAAATAAATTATTACTCGAAAATCATTAAATAATAAGTATACGATATATAAGATTCAATAGCTCGGTGACTCATGGATCGTTTTCCCTGTCTGAAACGCTCTGATCATACTGACGTAACATGTAAACGTAGTGTGCAACTTTGGGAAAATTCCAAACTGAAGGGAACATCCCTATGCCCTACTCCCTTCGAAGGGCATGAGTTGGGATGATCCCATGACAACGCAGCACGGTGTCCATCAGTTGATTAGTTGTTCTTACGACAGAAATTTGTTTGTGTGTGTGTGTGTGTGTGTGTTCAGTACCGGTCAAAATTTTGGACACATGACTATTTTTAATGATTTTGAAAAAAGTATTTTATACTCATCAAGTCTGCATTTATTTGATTAAAAATATACTTTAAAATATAATTTATTTCTGTGATGCAAAGCTGAATTTTTATCAGCATTATTACTTCCAGTCACATGATCCTTCAGAAATCATTCTAATGTGATTATTTGAAACTGATACTGTGATAACCTGTGATACTTTTTTCAGGATTCATTGATGAATAAAAAATTTAAAAAGAACAGCATTTATTCAAAATAGAAATATTTTACAATACAAATCTTAACTATCACTTTTTATCAATTTAACACATCCTTGCTGAATAAAAGTATAATTTTCTTAAAAGAAAGAAAAAAATTACTGACCCCAAACTTTTGAATGGTGCACCGGCCTATTGTAACAAAAGAGTTCTATTTTAAATAAATGCTGTTCTTTTTTTTATTTTTTATTCATCAAAGAATCCTGAAAAAAGTATCACAGGTTCTGAAGGATCATGTGACACTGAAGACTGGAGTAATGATGCTAAAAATTCAGCGTTGCATCACAGAAATAAATTAAAGTATATTAAAATAGAAAACCATTATTTTAAACTGTAATAACATTTCTCAATATTAGCCTACTGTTTTTTGTTGTTGTTTTGTTTCTTTTTTCTGTATTTTTGATCAAATAAATGCAGGCGCACGTGCGTGCACACACACACAAACACACACACACGTCCTAGGATGTATGGAGCTAGAAATATGACAAAATAATCTGAATTTGAATTGTGTAAATTTGAATTATTGACAAATGTCATTTAACAGAATTGAATATTAAGTGCCATTTTATATAGATTTGAATTTGAATTTTTTTAACTTGAATCCTGGACATTTGATATTTAAAAAAACAGATTTTTTTTTATGGCATAATTTTCTACATATATACTACGCAGTTTTTCCTTTTGTTAATCTGTTAATTAATTGGAGTTACATAGCCTATGTTTCGTTTAGATCTATTCATTTTACAGGCTATAATTGAGTCTGTTTTTCTCCATTCACAGAAGCGCAGCAGGTGCGATGTGACCATAAACAGGCTACCATGGTATTTTTAATAGGTCACAGACACATCCCTTCAGATTGAATTTAATAAACGCCTACAATTTGCATGATATTGAGTGAAAATAAATCATGTAATCACACCTGCTATGTTACACATATATGAATGATCATTTGTGACATTCTTGAGCTGAAAATGCCAGCGAGTGAAATAGCCTAACATCCAACTTTGATAAATTTCAGCAGAAATATAGTAATTATAGAGTTATGTGTGACTGTTACGCATGCTAATCACTTTCATACTAAATATACTTTTTATTAAAATAAATAGGTGTAGCAGAGACCCCCAGAGATAAATGTCTCACATGCTGAGAATTATTGCTGCTCTGTAAATGGCCAAAATGCAGTGTTCGACCTTTCCAAGATCCTCTACTCTTCCCTGTGGAACCCAGAAGTTGGACCTCTGACCTACTTTCAGTACGATCTGAATTTCTGCATTTTGAATTTTAGAATATTGAATTTAGTGTTTTGAATTTGTTATTCATGTTGAAAACTTGAAGCTGTATTTTTAAGAAGTGAATATTTGCAGAAGTTCTGCAGGCTAAGTTGCAGTTCTGTTAAATGACACTTGTCAATAATTCAAATTTACACAATTCAAATTCAGATCATTATGTCATATTTCTAGCTCCATAAGGATGTAATATCTTTTTTTTTTTTTTTTTTTTTTGTATGTTATGTGGGCCTTAGTCCACTAGGTGACAGTAGTGGTTGTTTTCTTTCCCCCTTCTTCTTCTTCTTCTTCTTCTTCTTCTTCTTCTTCTCCTTTATCTGACCAGGTACAGCCAGAGGGGTATTGCACAAAAGCAAGATAAGGGATCAAGCTGGGATTTTCCAGCTATCCTGGCTAAATTTAGCCCTGACTCAGTTGCATGAAAGCAGGCTAAATTAAGCTATATAAAGTTACTATGGAGATTAATTATTTGCTGCTCCAGAGCAGGCTAACAACCAGGCTAAGATTAATCCTACTGATTTATCTGTTAGTTCTGCTGTCAATCCTACTAGAAATTAATGTGTTTTACAGTCACTCCATGGTCTTCTGTAAATATGTTGCATAATTTTAATTATCCTGCATTAAAATACTAGATATACTGTCATTCATCTAATTATGGCTACTGTTATTTTACTGTTATTATGAAGACTGCAGTTCATATTGGTTTGATGAATACATATATTATTGCAGTTTGTTTTGATTTAGCCTATCCTTTAATAAAGGATAATGTATGTCACTCTTTCATGTGTACATGCATTTTATTTGGCATTGCACACACTGTGTGTTTATCTTCCCAAATTCTAGGTTCACTTCACTGGATCAATAACTATGTAGTTACTGGTTCCTGCTACTCCCCACCCACTCCCCCTTCGTTACAGTAGTGTACTGGACATTCATGAGAAAGATGGGAGACCGCAATGTTTTTGGAATTTTTTATTTATTATTATTATTTATTTTTTATTTTGCTGTCATCACTTATCAGCTTGGAGCTTTGGAGAGAAAAAATAACGATGAATAATACACTGTGTTACAGTTATGGTTCAGTGTGAATACGAGCCTTTTTTAAATACTAAAATCAGCACAGACAATAATTCACCTAATTTGTAAATTTAATTTTTTTATTTTTATTTATTCACTCAATAGCCTACGAAAACGAAGCCGATTCAGCGCAAAAAAATAGTGCAATAAAATTGTATGATTAATCATAAAAAGATTGAAGCCCTATTGTTTTCTTTAGGATTATTATTATTTTATCTTTTTTATTTTTCCGACTATTCGGGCACTTTTGGGGCCCTTACCATGCTCGAAAACTCATGAAACTTTGCACATAGATTGGAACTCGCGGCCATCAGGGCTGGGCAGAAGCTGGTATCCGGGCGTGGCAGGAGGGCTCGACAGCGCCCTCTAGAATGGGCTTCGAAAACTTGGTCCATATATCAAACACGCTTGCACGCATTAGTATGAAACTCGCTACACATAAAGACCTCATCGGGCCTAACAACTTTAGTGCTCTAAGTTATACGACAGCTTAACAGGAAGTCATTCATTATGGGTTGTTTGAAAAAACGCATGCTCTGGAATTTGATATTCTCCTCCTAGGCGATTAATCACCACCAAACTCGGTCAGCATGAAGTCATGACATTGATGATAAAATTGCCAGCGGATTTTTTATATCTCGAACGGGTTGGCCATGGCGAGGCAACGAATTTATGGCGAGAAAAGGGAAACACGAAATGTGTTATACCGTCTGCATACACTGATTTTTATTAAACTTCAGCTGTGTGTTCCTTGTAGGAGCCCGATCACATGGATGTGACTAACTGGCAGCAGGAAGTGTGTCACTTTCGAAATGCTTTGAGATCATCCTCTTACTTTTGCCCGATTTGCGTCAAACTTCATCAGAATAATGTCGAAACATGGCAGATGTAGACCTGCGAATGTATGTGTGATATCGTAAATATTGTTCAAGTCAAACTTTAAAAATATTCTTGGATATTTTTGAGGCTCTTCACATGCTTCAAATTGCATGAAACTCGACACACACATCAATACTGTCATCCAGTAGACACGGTCAAAGCCTTATAAAACGGGCTGGGAGCAGGGGCTTTACAGCGCCACCTTTTGACAAAAGTGAGGGGGTTAGTTTAACCTACAGTCACCAAACTCGGTACACATATTGATCTCATTAAGCTGGACAACTTTCTTATTTACAGTCATTAGCTCCGACCAACAGGAAGTCAGCTATTTTGGTTTGAATGTTGAATTTTTGAATAAACAAGCTCTGAAATTTTAACTACTCCTCTTAGGGGATTCATGCAGTCACCACCAAACTTTCTGAACATGATGACAAGACACTGAAGATGCTAAAATGCAAACGATTATAGGATATCTTGAATGGTGTTTCCATGGCAACGGTTTAAAATAAGAACAAAAATGGAAACAGGAAAAGACATATTTACTAACCACGGAATTATACATCCTTTATTTCAATATAAAATAATACAAATATTATAAATAAGCACATTTTAATTCAAATTTTCATTTCAATAAGTGTGTGTAAGTTAAAATTAGGCAGATAACTACTCTGGTAAAATAATTCAAATAATATCTAAATGTCATATATAGAATAAGCACTAGAGGGCAGCAAATACCTATTTTTAAACATGGTTGAGAAAACAACTTTCTTTTTAAACACCGTTTAAAGGTACAATTATATTCAGTGGGTACATTGTTTTGATGCATATATATATATATATATATATATATATATATATATATATATATATATATATATAGACATTATCAAAGACTAATAGATTTTATAGATTTTATTTTTTATTTAAAATGTTGAATCTTCTGAAGCAACTTACTGATAAAAGTTTCTCTCTCTCTCTCTCTTTGAGTGTGTGTGTTACAGTCTTGCAGGTTTAACCCTTTCATCGCTGTGTCCTTTTTCTGCATTATAGGATAGGAAATGTCTTAGGCCTTCTCTTCTATAAGTTTGTATAACAAAATTAAGGCAAAGAACCAGTTCATTTGTAGTTCACTGACTATATAGTTTTATATAATTAGTTTAATAATTTTATTAATAAAATACCTTTCATAAATTCATCTGAATGTATAACATTTTTAACAGCGAATAATAATTTTGCAATAAATAATTTTGGTTAGTATTACATTTAAATATATTAAGAGATTATCATATACTAATTTCTGTCACAGAATAGATTTTATTCTTATTGTTTAAAATGTTTTTGAATAATCTGGCTCAACTAACTGGTCAGTCTCCAACTGGTTCTTAAATCTCACTCTGCCTCTCTGTGTGTGTGGTGGGGATGTCAGTGGCACTTTTAATATATATATATAATAAAAACCTTAAGACAAATACTGGACTTAGACTTAGGAAATTTTGAGCTGCAAAAGAAAACTTTGCACTCATTTCAAAGCGACCTATGACATTCTATGACATGAAATTCATCTCATTTTAAATGATTTCATGGATGTGGCTGTTGTGGTTTGTGATCATAGGAGCATCAGCTGCTGCAGTAAATGTGGTGTGAATTTGACATAGTATTTTTTATGTTTAACTGTTTTAAATGCCCATTGCCCGCCGTGCACAGTTGCCCTTGTAACGTTGTGCAAACAACAACCGCGTCTAGCCAAAGCTAGCTCTCTAGCAATTTTTCTAGCAAGTTGAAACTCTTCACCTCGACTAAAAGCTGTTAGCACCCTGCTAACACCAAGAAACGTGCGAGCGTGAAGTGTAATATTCGAACCAAAGACTCTGTAGGCTTTGGGACCCTTTAGGGATTTTGATTTAAACTGTGATGGGGAATGCAAAACTTTGTGAAGCTCTGAATCATTCGAATCAATTGCGTCACCAAACGATTCACTGCTTCAAACCGCCACAAGCTGGTGACCCCTGCTGGTCAGAACAGTAAGTGCAGCGAAAACTTAACTGAACGAGACATGTTTAATAAACCATTCACAAATGTTTTATCGAAGTTGTAATCAATTAAAAGCGATCAACGAATCATCTAATATCATTAAACATGAGTTTTCTGTTAAGACATGATATTTCAGTAAAGTGTAGGACTCGTTTATGAAAACTGGGCTAAATTTATTTTATTTTTTATAAAAACTCTCTTCCCTTTATCAAATGCGTTATTCAAATGTGTTATACACATTTCATAATCACATCATGTATAGACATGGGTCCATGAGACAAACCACTGAAATGTCAAATTATTTTGAAGCAGCCATGACGCATCACGAAGCCTGGTTTAGCGAAATCACGTGACTTTAGCAGTTTGATACACGCTTCGAACCACTGATGCAAGACAAATGATTCGCACGGGTTCCGAAGCTTCACAAGGCATTCCTCAAAGGCATCCATCTCTGGTTTAAACCATTTGTGTGGGTGTGGTCGTTTTTATTATTTCGGCTTTGTTCCTCCATGCTATTTTATCTTAGTTTATTTCCCTCAAACACTTTGTTAACCTGACTATCCCTTGCAGCCAAGTTGAATTTAGTTAAATTTGAAAATTTAATTAAATCAATTTTGTCTATTTACCTTTCCTTTTAGATTTAGAAAGAAATTCTACTTTCATTTTTATTTCGACTTTATTCCTCCTCTATGTGGCTTATTTTATTTCATTCACTTTCTTTTGTTTAAGCCTGAATATCTCTATTCCGCCAAGTTGGTTTTAATTAGATTTGAAATTTAATTAAATCAGTTTGTGTATTCACCTCCCCTTTTGTTCCCTAAAGCTAAAGGAAGGACTTTTCTGCTTTTACCCTATTGTTAGTTATTTTACCATCACCATCTTCCCTCTCTGTATAGGATTATAGTAGTTCTAGAAACTTTTGTTTCCTTAATGAGGTATAATGGGTTATAGGTTATTAACATCCCAATTCCTATCTCTTAGCTACCCCTCCTCACTCCTTAGTGCAGAGTACATGACGTACGGCCACCATTCAATGCATTGTTGGTCCCAGAAAAGACAAGAAACACTTCCCTTTGTTTCTTTTCCTTTTGATCTCGAGACATTTGGTGTTTCTCTGTTAGCCTAGAGATGTATTGAGCTCACAGCAGTAATTACTTGAACAAGTGAAACCTGCTCGGCCATATCTCCTAGCAAAACTAAATAGGTAAAACCTTCTTTTCTTTCTTTCCCTTTTCTGATTTCATTTTATTGTTTTATTTCAGTTTTGTTTATTTGTCACCCTCATTGTGACAACCTGTGGAAAAGAAGCACCAGTATTCTGAGTAATAGTTTAATGACATGTACCAGCCCAGTCTTCAGTCAGCACAGCTTACAGCTGTCAACAAAGATACTCAAATCCCTTAGTTGTGACCAGCACTAAGTCTCATACTGGCTTCCCCCTCCTCAGCTATTCACTCCCTACCTGACCCACATAGCCGTTCTGTACGAAACTTGCATTTGCCTGTGTCATCTCTCTCTCGTGTCCCCATAAGTGTGCCCATAACACTGACTCCGCAATTCAGCAGCGTGGAAGAGAAGAGCAAATGGACCCCACAAGAAAAAATGCACCCTGATGGACTTCACAGCAGCAGCGCAAGCTCCCCCAGCCCTGCACAAAGGGGAACGGGGGCAGAGCCCACTGCTTAGCAGACCACAGCGCCCATGCCAACATATGAGACATTAAATTTCACCCGAAGTCTTTGACTGGGGTGACCCACCAAGACAAACTCTCTGTTCTGAAGCACATCCAGCCAGAATCGCGACGCTCTCAGACTACTAGCAGCTGAAACCAGCCGGCATAAAGGATTTCTCAGACCCAGAAGTCAGAATACGGATTGGGTGCTGCCCTTGACACCAAGCAGGGCAGATCTGAAAGTCTCAATGTTACTGCCACAGACTCAGACTAACCTGAATGAATGGAGAACACCAACAGGACCTTTGCCTCCTACACCAGTTAGTCACCTTTTTGGGCAGCACAGCTTGCCCCCACACAATGCCATTTACGTGACCTGACACAGAAGGCCTGTTACACACAAGGTCCCTCAGAAGGGGTTCTTAAGACCCCAGTGACTTTGAACTGCAAACACAATAGCTTCTACAAAGGTTCCTAGTCAGCATAGGTCATGAGGCTATTAAAGTAGGTGAAAATGTGTGTTTGCAGAAAAGCAGGAGTCTGCATTATTAAAAATATGAATTCCACTGATTGAAAGAAAACCTGGAATGAACGTGTAAACCTCAAATGCCCATGACAGTCTATGACTACACACATATATGTTGAAACATGCAGATATTTGATATACACTGTTTGACTTAGCACGGCAGCATATTGGTTTCCATGACAACGACTTGTCAAAGGAAACGCTAACCCCAGATAGCACATACGTCACCATGACACCAGATGGAGCCGGTTTTGCTAGCACGGCCTCACGCCACTCGCTTAAAACACCGTCCGCTTAAAAGTGGGCCTTTGATAATTCCGACACGACATTTGATACAACGTTCGATTCGCATGCAGATCACTAGTGGCTGGCTTGTTAGATGCAGATAAAACAAGAGCTTGAATTGACATCTCTGCTGTAACTGGAAGAGCCTTAACACATCTTAACATGTGTCAAATGGTATCAGCAAAGTTAATCTGTTTTGTTGAAGAAATACCAATTGCAATATTGCTTAACCTGTTTCGGATGAGTAAATCTCAGTACAGTGTTATATAAATGTAGGTTTGGGTGATGCTCCCCTTTCTACAGAGAAAATAAAGAAGAAAAATTATAGCTAGATGGATGTCATTCGTCTAAACTTTGGCTGCCTCTACAAGCATAGCTACCTGTTGACCAAAACTGTGTTTCACTCGCTGAAAAGGAACATCAGTATTCATGCACAAGATGGACGTAACTATGTATGCTTAAACAAGCTTTGACTTACAGCAAAACTGTGTAATTACTCTTTAAACAAGTACAAGAAGTTGTTTAAAATAGAGAGAAGAGTTTACATGAGTAAAATTTGCAAATGCCTAAACGTATTTGCATTTTACTGAATGTTATATCAAGTTTTTGAAAATCTGAAAGTATAAGCACCACATTTTAACTCTATACATAACTCGTTTGAAATGAGCAGACAGTCTTCATGAACTGTTTGCTTTGACGTGCATTGGTTCCCATGACAACAACTTGTCACAGGAAGTACAAACTCATCACCTTGTGACACCATATTGTAAACAAACCAGGCTAGGTGGCTAAGCTAACCCCACCTAGCGGCCCTTCCGCTTAGGCTAAGCTAACCAATAACTTCTACAGTTAACGGTTAGCATTATTTATTTGAAGCCTTTAACTACAGCTTGTATGTATGCAGTGAAGTGATCTAAACCAATTTCCTTTAACCACATTCTTGGTTTTCTGACTTTTCTCTTTCCTTACCTTTAATTCTTCTCAGCTAATTTCACCTGCACTTAGGTTGCATTTTCTCCCTGAACGCTGTTCATCTAAATCTGCAGTTACTAGTATAGTTAAATCTAAATTTAATTACATGTAAAGTGTTTAGCTAAAGAAGAATTCTAGGATTTATTGACTAAACTTCATGGAGGGACACACACATGGTGTGGTCCTGAACATGATGCAGCTGTGACCAACTATAGAGTGATCTCCAAAGCTAATCTAATTGTTAATCACTAGTGCTATTGACTATTCCCAATACCAGGTCATTGCTGTTTTAATCACTTCAAATCTTTTTATTGATTTTAATCATAATAGCAGTCAGCTATTCGTTTTTACTAGTACTACTTCTTCCATCTATTTGATTTATTTACATTTTCCTTTTTGTTCTCGTGTGGTTTAGTTTCCCAATACAACCACAAGTAACTAGACATACTTTTCCCTCTTGATTTTGTTTACGACAGTTGCTTCAATTTTATGAGCCAGTTACAAAAATAATTTAAACGATTGCTATGGCATAATTTTGAGCACCACTAATAAACCCAATCTAAGAGGGAAGCGTTCCTCTTCCTTTTTCTTTTTTCATTTGTTCAGAGATCAAGCCTGTTGTGGGCCATCAGCAAGTTCTGAGAAATAATTTGACCATAGGATCCATCTTAAGTCATTTATTTAACCTAGCTGCCCACTGTGCCTTCAGCTCTAAATTCTGTTTGATCTTGCATTAGTGTCTTGCCCTTACTCTCACCACAAGTGTGCCAAAAATGTTGCAGAATGCTCAGCCTAACTGCCCAGATGCACAAGCTTCTGACCACTCACACAGCACCACTCAGACCTGCTCAAGTTGGCGCCACAAGAGCAGAGGGACACTGCAAACTTCAGACACCTTCTGACTGAGAACAGAGGTAACAAACGCCTGCTGCCCTTCTGCCACCAGCCCTAGGTCAGTCTGAAACCCTATTCACACTACAACTATTACAATTCACATTACAACCCATAACCTCTTCCTGCAACCACAAACAACCACCTACTTCACACCAACTGACATCAGGATGACAGGTGACATTGTCAAGGCACCTGCTACTTTGACACCTGCTGAGCATGCTCAGAGACCTGAACCCTGCTAACAGCTATACCAGCGGCCAAGGAAACCACCACAACCTCCAACCCTGCATGTCAGGTGTGTGTCTGCTCTTTTTGCACCTTCGACGTCGCTCGCTGTTGTCCATAGGAAGAACAACAACGATCGAAAGGGGGGATATATGTAGTGTCTGGACCAATCAGACACACAGTTATTCATTATATGTAATGAATTACCCAGAAACTCACTCTCTCACAAGTCCTGTTAATTCCATCCCCCACAACTGCAATACAGAGACAGAATAGATGTCCTATTTCTATTTTACTGCTGTCAGGAATGTGCAGAGAAGACTCTGACTTCATTCTTTCTGAGAAGGACAAATAAACCCTTTTATATTCTATATATAACCACATGAGAAATGTATAAACGTGTATCCAATTTCCCCCCCTCATGATTTTCCTTTTATAAGGTTTATTCTATGTATTAATTCTCTCTTTTGAACTAATGTTTCAGAGTTGCAAAGTTATAATTACCTAAAATCACACGGGTAGCATGTTTGGTATCTACGGACTCCAACTTTCATTTCCTATTTGGTAATTTATGTTACATGTTACTAACTCTGTGACACATTAGTATTATAAGAATCTAGAAGGTTCTTCTCTCAAACATCCAATCCAATGTCTTATGCTAATATCTTGCTACAGGACAAAGACTCGTAAAAGTTTCTCATTAAGAGGAAAACTCCTTATTGGCTCAGACACCTCAAGTGGGTGCAACATGTTCACTCTTTAAAATCACTGATCACAAGATCACGCACTCTCCTTTCCTGCTTTTTGGACGACTGAAAAGACCCCTTGTTGCTGCAGGCCTTCCCAGGCCAAGGCCTGCAGGCCTCGGCCTACAACCCAGCCATGTGCTCATCTATGACAGAGTGGAACTTTGTTCCCCACTAAGAGTCAAATTAACAGCTTAAGTTGTTTCATAGTACTTCATCCAACACAGAAGATACTGGCAACAACTTCAGACCGAATCATCAAGATCTCTTCTCAGCCTGCAGATCCGATGCTCCTCAGCCTAAAGGTATGTGTTTGTGAGTTAGTTAATAAAGATTGTGCACAATAGATGTTTGGTTCTGACTCCGTCTGCTAATAAATTTCCTCTTAAATGATTTAGATCTTTAGATTTATTGTTTTTCCATAACCTGGAAATGAACATTTCTAAGACTTAATAAACAATTAACACTAAGTGTCCACTGGACGAACAGGTTAATTGATTGTAATATTAATTTTAATTTAGCTACATCAAGTTAATCTGATTAACTGTTTCACATATTCATAATTAATCATAATTAATAATCAAAATGAGTTATGAGTAATTATTAATATTTCCCCTTTGAGTTAATTCGCTACACCCTGAAGCTTTGGCCCGTCATCGCTGCTTGCAGCTATATTTATTATTATTATTATTCTTTTCCAAACATTATCGCATTTTTGAGGGCCTAAACATGCTTGAAAACTCACAAAACTTTGCACACGCGTCAGGACTGGCGAAAATTGACATCTGATATAGGTTTCAGAAATGGGTGGGGCAAAATGGCTTGATAGCGCCACCTATAAAAATTCAACGGTGTGCGCCTCAGGCTACGTTCGACATACATGTGTGAAATTCGGTACATACATGTACCGTCCCATTACCTACAAAAAAGTCTCTTGGAGCTAAGTCCTAAACGCAACAGGAATTGTTTTTGTGATTTTTGTGCAGTTTTTGCCATTTTCAGGCCTCGTACTTTAACGAACTCCTCCTACAGTTTTAATCCGATCATCTTCAAATTTGGTTTGTATAATCATAAGGCTTGTGCGACGCTAAATTCTGAAGATCTTGAGTTCCCTTTCGAAAGGGAACTTCTACTCTGCGTTTGCAACGCTATGGGGAAACGTCACGTGACTCGGTGTTCGAAAGCCAACTATCCAATAACTCCAAATCCTATTGGCCGGCGACAGCCTATGACGTCATACAGGCGCGACCCGGAAGTATAAAAGGGGCGCCTGGGGAAGCAGTCATTATCTCATCGTCTTGAGGGACTGTTGTGTCGACTGCCATTATCGAATATACTCTTCATAGCGTATGTCTCTGTTATGTCTGAGGGCAAAGAGAAACATTTCAGGAAGTGTGTGGAGGTTTTTAACGGAGGGTTCGCACACCCTATGCGTCTATTGTTTGGGAGAAGAACACGCACGGATGGTGCTTGAGGGCGCTGTCTGTGTGAATTGTGAGCGTCTTCCTATGAGAACGCTCCGTTCTCGTCTGACCCTCTCCTCGAGGGATGAGGCGTCAACATCTGCGCCTGGTCGGTCCGGCCCTGCTCGTGCTGAGGCAGAGCAGCGGCTGCACTCATGGGGCTCGCAGATGGAGCTCACTGCCGAGTTTGAGAGAGGTGTTATGGTCTCTCAGCCTCCGGTGGCGGCTGGCGGGGATGAGCTCCTGGATGATGATGATGTCTTATCTTTGACATCATCGGATCCGGGAGCGAGTGTTCTTCTGGCTGATAGCCCCCGTGGGCAGGAGGCAATGGAGGAAGAAGAAGTGGCTTTTTCTTCTTTCTCCAAGTCTCCTGGCCCAGCATATGCCGAGTTACTGGAGGTTGTGGAACGCGCTGCTGGCAGACTGCAGCTGCCGTGTGGGCGCATGAGGAAAAAAAAAAAAAAAAAAACCTGTTCGCGGCAGACTTGACGAACGTTTTTCTTTCCGACCACAACCCCGTGACTCCAGTGAGCCTTCCATTTTTTCCGGATCTCCACGTTGAGATCGGGAAGGCATGGAAGAACCCATGCTCGGCCAGAGTTCATCCGCATCGGCGAGGGAATCTCGCTGATGTGGATGGATTGGGCCAGCATGGGTATGTGTCGCTGCCGCCCATTGACAAGATGTTTGCCAGCTATCTCGTCATGGGCAGAGCACCGACACTAAAAGCTCCAGTTTTGCCGTCCAGACCCCTTAAACAGACATCTCGTCTGAACGGCAGAGCATATGCTGCTGCGGGTCAGGCTGGTGCGGCTTTACACACTATGGCAGTGTTGCAGGCATACCAGGCTGATCTGCTGAAGGCGAGGGCGCGCTCAGCAGCTTTTAAGAGTTGCATTCCACTCAGATCCGTTTTTTAATTACTACTGTATGTTCAGGTGACACCTTTGAACAGTCAGGCTGACGGCCGGGCTTATGATGATTTTTTCTGGAGGCCCGCCTTCTGGCTTGATAGTGAAAGGGTTCTTTGGGCTTCTAGAACCATGGATGTTTTCCTTCCCATGTTTGTAAAGGAGCAGTCTTTGGTCTTCGAGCCACGGGAAGGTAAGACAGAGTCAGATTTCATTTCTTAAATGTTGACTTTGTGTCGTTCCTGTATATTTTCTGAACATGTCACAGTGAATGTACATTGAGATATAGAATTTGAAGGGGCTTTTTGGGCAAAACTGGAATGTTGAGACTGACTAAGCAGGTCACAGAATGGCTGCTGCTTAGTTTTCTCTCTATGTTGAGTAGCCTCTCGGCTATTTTCAGTATAGTTTGAGTTGGCACTCATTGCTTCAGTTTGTATGTCTACGGCGGCCCTAACCGGCCGCCTGACTTTTCAGCTTTGAGCTTCACTTTATTTTTCTCATCATGAGATTTAGAAGTGGAGATCAGGCTGTTTGTTATGGTGCCTGTTGTATATAATAAAGAAAATAGGCCTATAACTTGGCAGCCAGGCTAGAGCTAGGTGATGTGATATATGAAGTAACCTCATATGTATTCACTATCCTTTCAGGATTTGTTTCCTAGTTCTGGTTTTCCTCCCGAGGGAGTTGTTAGGCTGTACGCCCAATTATCCCCTTGCTGGTGTAGGTGCAATTTGAGTTTTACAGCTAGGTTGTAGACTGTTTTCTGACTCCCTTATGCTGTTCCTCAGGTGGTAGGCCCTTATCTTTGTGTAGATAAGTTATGCAGGTGTGTGCTTGGCCCCACTTTCTAGAACTTTCATGCTAAAAGGAATAATTTTCTTCTGAGCCACTTGATAATTTGTTTTATCAAGTTTGAGTTGACGTTGCTAGTTTTTAGCTCCTGTCCTCTGGGGTTTAGATCAGATTTGAGGATCTGTGTGGGAAGTGTTTTTCTTTTTTTAAAAAACAGCATGTAGATCAAAGTTTGTGTTACTTTGGGTTCTAGACTTTTGCCCTACACTGTATGTGAGCCTATGCTGCCACAGGTTGGCACCTGCTCTCATAACAGTAGGCCCTTTGCTGTGAAAGTAGGCCTTTGTTTTGAGTATTTGGTGACTTGTACTCTCCAGTCTGAGGTCCTTGTCACTGGGTGCATCACCTGTTGGATTGCATATTCAGGGTAGTTAGTGCCACTTTGTTGAAGAAAACTGGTATCTATTAGCTCCCTTTTTTAGTGGTCTGGTTAACGGTTATACTGCTTATAACTCGGATTGTAGGCCTTATGATATTCGGCCTCCTTCTAGTTAGCGGTTGTTCTACTATACTGTTTAACTGATCATAATGTGCTCACATATTTTCACAGGTTTACGCTGCCACAGGCCATGCCGCGTGTCTGTCTGAGGTAGTAGGCTTATATTAGCCTTCCTTAGACCATGTTGGCTTTGTTTGGTTCCCTTTAGTCAAAATGTGTATTTAGGGTACATTGCCTGTTGGAATGTGTAGCCTAGCGCAGGTTGCAGTTAGCTTCCCATAGCTTTTTGGGTTACAGCTGGTTCCCTGTAGCTTGGTTCCCTTTAATTCACGAGCTGTAGCCACGTGTTATTAAATTGGCAGGCCCCTTCAGGCCTCCTTTTTAGTTTACGTTTGGCACAATTTGTGTTTTAACCTGTGAGTAGGCTGATCGCCACCTGTTACTGGAATGGAGGCCCCTTTAGGCCTCCTTTTTCTAGTCGACTTGTTGGCAGGATGCCTGGGAAACCATGCCACCGTCGGCCACACCCCATCACTGACGGATAGGCCCTAACAGGCCTGTTCTCTGTGTTTGGCAGTGTTTTTCATGTGTTAATCATGACACTGTTAATACATGGACTCTGGGTGGTATGGTTATGGTAGCCACTTGCTGATGCCACGTGTTTACTAAGGCAGGCCTACTTCGGCCTCCGGTGTAATATGTGGAGTTCAGTTATATACTCCTCTCGCTGTGAGGGTGACAAGGTGCTTTTTACCGAGTATTTCGAGTGGCTAGCCCCTCAGGTTGGTTTGGCAGCAAAACCTTACTGAAGGTTGTTTTTTACCTATATCTGCCTCCCTGAGTCCTATTCTAGTTGAGCTAGCGCCTAGGGTGGATCTTTTGTGCTCCTAGAAACGGCCACAAGACTACGCCGTGTGTATTAGAGGTTGCTAGGCCTACGGGCCGCCTAGTTTTAACACACTGGAGTATGTTTGGGTGTATTTCTCTTTGAGAGTTATCTTTATACACTTCTGTTGGCCAGAGGCCTAAGTGATAAACCAACCTCCTTTTGTCTGGTTGTTTATCGTCCTTTGGGCCTAAACACTGCCACGAGCTGATGCCACGTGTCTGTTGAGGTTATAGGCCCCTCCAGGCCTTCCTTAATGCGTGCTGGTGTACGCTGTACTCCTCTTGCTTTAGAGAGTAAAAGGTGTTTTTACTGAGTACACTGCTCGGTGGATCGTGTTGGGTGGATTGTCATGTGGGCACTTTGCAGCCTCTTAGGCTGCCATTGAAGTCATCTTTCTACCCCGGAAAGAAAGCCGGGCCACTTTCTGTTTGACTTCTGTTATTCACTTAACTCTATCATGCTGTAGGCCTCTTTCGGCCTCCATGAGTATGTGCCCATCGCATGGTCTACCTGTTAGGTGAGTTTCGTACTTCCCTTTTAGGGTTATGTTTGTAATAGTGCTTAGCTCCCTAAGCTGGTCATGGGGTAGGCCTTAATCAGGCCTCCTCTTAAGGATCCAGCATCAGGCTGGTTTGTGCTCCCCTGCATCAGGGTTCTGTAGCGCACGGCCTCCTCAGTGCGTTAATTAAGCACTGGGTAGATCCTAGGATGAGTGGATTATACTCCCCTCAATACGAGGGTTCATAGCACTTAGCTGAGTTCTGCTCTCCAGGATGCCCGTCTCTACGCGTGGGTTTGAGTTTGTTTCTGCCTCTTTGCAGTCACTCTTACTTACTATCTTCTGTGAAGAATGCGTGTTAGGAGGCTCTGTATTCAGACAGGGTTGGCCCAGACTGAGTTTGTCTCAGGTCAGACTAGGTCGGCCTCCCTGGTGGCTTTGGGGGTGACTTCGTTCCCCTCTAGTGACTGGCCGAGGTTCCCTTTGGTTCCTTGGCCACATTCCCTTGAAGGGACCACTTTTTCTTCTAGAAAGGTTGGTTCCAGACGCCTTAGCACCTTCCGTAGGGCCTTTGAGGAGGTCCTTCGTGGAGTTCAGCTTGGGCTGTTGGCCGAAGGGAATGCTGTCACTGACAGCCTGGTGTGACCCGAGGGAGAGTTGCCAAGCAGTTTCTACTGCTCTGGAGCCTTTGTCTCAGCCATTTTTCTTGGCAGGCATTCTCCTCAAGCATGGCGGCGTGGGTATATCGTTCCCCATAGCGTTGCAAACGCAGAGTAGAAGTTCCCTTTCGAAAGGGAACGTCTCAGGTTACGAATGTAACCAGGGTTCCCTGAGAACAGGGAACGAGACTCTGCGTTTCCTTGCCATACATCGGGCTGCCTGCTGAACAGTCCCTCAAGACGATGGATAATGACTGCTTCCCCAGGCGCCCCTTTTATACTTCCGGGTCGCGCCTGTATGACGTCATAGGCTGTCGCCGGCCAATAGGATTTGGAGTTATTGGATAGTTGGCTTTCGAACACCGAGTCACGTGACGTTTCCCCATAGCGTTGCAAACGCAGAGTCTCGTTCCCTGTTCTCAGGGAACCCTGGTTACATTCGTAACCTGAGACGTTTTCTGTCCCTGGCGGCCTGACAAAGTTTGATGTTTTGCCATAAAACACGAAGTTGATGTCCAATCTACCCCAAACGTCACACATTTGATAAGAGTCCTGCCCTGAACACATCTACATAACAATATTCGGTTATAGTAATGACGCCACCTACTGGCAACAGGAAGTGACATTTTTAACAATATGATGCACTATTAGCAACATACTAAAATATGCAATTGAGTACTAAACATGCTAGAAACATTCTAAATCATGCTAGCAACACCTAGCTGACTGCTAAAGCATGCTTTTATCGTCATGAAACAGGAAGTTGTTGTAACTCAACCATACAGTGTCTGATCAGCCCCAAACTTCACATGTGTGATAAGAGTCCTGGCCTAAAGACATCTATTTGCCAATATTCAGTTATGCTCACAGCGCCACCTGTTGGCAGCAGGAAGTCTGGCACTTTGAAATTACTTTCCCATAATTCTCCTGTATTTACTCACTTGCATGTCGCCCACTGTTCACTGTTTTCCTGAAGCCAACAGGTGGCGGTGAGCCCGGGTGCGAGGGCCATTTCATCGCTGCTTGCAGCTTTAATTGTAACAAATGCTATGTTATACAATTACAAGAACTACTTTTTCATAAGGCTAAGTACAAGTTAGAATCATGGCTCTTTTTGACTAAACATTAGTTTTCCTTATGAGTAAAATGTGTTCTGCTAATTTGACAGATATGCCCATTAGGGAAAACCTGGCTGTATTCCAAGAATTAACATGTTCAGTATAAGAACATTTTAAGTAAAGATAGTTTGACTTCCCATGGCACTTTGTAAACAAGTAAATGTTAACTATAGGCTGTTACTTTATTGCAGTTATGTTATCAAAAGCAACAAAGAATAAGTAATGACCACTTAAAAAGTCTCATTAACACAAAATCCGGGTTTAGAGTTTTTATATCACTAAAAGCCCAGTTACCAGACATCATTTAAATTTTTCTGATAAAATGATAAAAACTAAAAACATCTTTAACATCTGGCTTCAGAGAGATCTTTCCTTATATGGTAAAGTTCTTTTAAGGGCTCTTTAAGGTTCTTTAAGGTGGAAGGGCTCACTTCATATACCCTGCTTTCTCTTTGTTTATTAATGATAAAACTCTAAGGGAAATTAACAAAATTTTCTGGATTTCCATAGTAAACAGTTATTTTAAATTGTAAAAATATTTCACAATATTACTGCTTTGCTGTATTTTGGATCAAATAAACGAAACCTTGGTGAGCAAAAGAGACTTTTTTAAAAAACATTACAAAACATCTTACCGTTCAAAAACTTCTCACCGGTAGTGTATAAAAAGTCATTATTATTAATTTTTAAAAATACATAATTTTTCTTCTTCTTCTGTGGATTATAATCAAGAGTTTGTGAAAGATTTGAGCGATTTGTTGGAAGCCCCGCCTCAGTGGGGCCGCCACGTTAAGAGTTCAGCATGCAGATCTGCCAGGTGTTGAAGGGCAGATGGAAGTATACAGACAAAGGGACTTTGATATAAGCCATACTTTGCTTGTGTGTCTTGTGGTGGGTTTGCTTTAGCTTCTGCATGGCTTGAGAGATCACATAAATCGTGAAGCGGAATATGGCATAATGAATTCTTTTTTAATTCTGACTTGCATATATGATCGTCAACGCTGCACTGAACTGCAATGTTCCTGACCCTCTGCGACGATGTTTTGGCTAATTTTGTGTTTCGTGGATGTTCTTGTGGGTAAGACTTACATTTAACGAATTCATTCAAAAATTATGTCTAAAACTATGAAAGCAAGGACTGAGAAAACACAATAGGCTATAATTCCAATAATCATGGAGTAAAAAATGAGCTTGGTTTAGCTGTTAGAACATTTGTTTATACATTTCCACTGAAGTGTTGACTAACTTTTTCCAATCCAATTGCAGGGTATAGCCTAAATAGAAAGAGGGTATTACTTAAGCCAGTAAAATTAAAGACTGCACACCAAACCATTTTGAATTTAGAATGACAAATATAGACTGAATTTATTGACAGAAGTATATTTATAATACTCTAGTTTAGATGGAAGTAAATAGTTCTTTTTTTTTTTACTAAACAGACTTGATCTCTTGAACTTTATTTCCATTTGTCCCTTTACAACTTATGGTCCTTCTATTAAATTGATTAAAATTTGAATTTCAAATAAGATGAACAATAAAGCACAACAAACTCATGCCATTGGTTGAGCTGTGTCAATACAGTGTGTTGAGTCCAAGGTATTTCAAGGCTGTATTAAGCATCATTCTATTATTTATTTATTTTTTCAAGTGACATTTAAATATGAAATATTTAATTATATTTGCTATGTACTAGTTATATTTACTTGTTACTAGTGAAGGGCTTAAGACTGTGCACATTTTTGCGGTACCATTGCTGTCAGGTCCAATGTTTGTGTTTTCATAATATATCAAGCTTGTATGTATATCAGATGTATATCAGAAAATGACAGAAAACTTAATGTTTCATGATATGACCCCTTTAAAGTGTAAAGTTCTGGATTACCCAGGAGTGTTTCTTCAAGCAACTATAAATTCTTCTTACTGCCTCTTTCCAGCCTCATTTGAAGTGATTGTCACTGATAAGCATCTGCTGGCAATCCGGGGTCGTCCAGCTGTTCTGGGCTGTGAGTTCACCCCTGATCCTGACCTGTCCAGCCTGGTGATTACCTGGCAACGATCGGATGACTCACAGGTTGTCCACAGTTTCTATTATCAGCAGGACCAATTGGACAGACAGAGTCCAGAATTCCACAATCGAACGTCATTATTTATTTCAGAGCTTGGTAAAGGAAATGCCTCACTAAGTATTGCAACAGTTAGACCGAAGGATGCAGGCTTGTACCTGTGCATAGTGAGCAATGCAAAGGGAACAGGAAGAGCCTTGGTGAAAGTGACCTATGGAGGTACGAGTATGATGATCATTGGAGTGAATATGTTGTAAACTATTTCCAGGAGCTCACAACTTTTTTTTTTCAGTGACCAAAATTAATGTATAAAATTACATGTGTTTTTTTTATATTGTTTTGAAGTCATTCTAGTTAAAAAGTTTAAAAAATTGTAACAGAATGTCGTTTTGTTGCGTTAACTGTCCCTGCATAAACATTCTTCCATCTACGCGGACGGATTTTCGTAAGAAAAAGCTCAGACAGTGTTCCCTGCACTTCTATTCAAGAATGAACTGAATTTACAGTATTTACTTAATTTACTGACCTTGAATTCTAATGTAGTCGGATTGACAAATAATGATTTGTTCAAGTTGATACTTGTGTTATTCAAAAGCATACAGCTCGACTTTTATGAACTGTTTCATTTTTTTGAATCCAAAATATGCAGTGCATTTTGACACAGATAAAGGTAAACATAAACAAATTAGCTATTCATCCGGTTTCATTTTATCTTTTAAGTTTATTTTTGTTTAAGGATTAGGTATCCTGAGAATTAAGAATATGTCTGCAGTGTTTTTGCTGTGGCTGTATCATGTTTCAGGTTTCCCATGGTCATGAAAAGCCTTGAAATATAAAAATATATTTTAAAAGTATGATTTCCAGTAAACATAGTGTTCTAGTTATGATTTGCTGTAAAATATATTTTATAAGCTTGAAATTACTTTAGTGATTAAAACAATATTTTTTTATTTTTTTATTTGACTTGAGTATATTTCAATACAACGCAGCTGATTATGTTTTTTTTTTTCCTCAGCTTTTTACTCTGAGCCCAGGTTAAACATCCATGTAAACTCTTCTGCAGTGACAGTGCAGTTTGAGACAGAGGGATTCCCCAGACCTGAGGTGATCTGGCTGGGGGAACACGGCCAGAACCTCAGCTATCACCTGGAGCTCCATGACCAGACAGAAGATGGGCTTTATTTCATAAAGAGCAGCTATAAGGCCCAGAAGCCAGCAGTTAATGTCACATTTACACTGAAGAACCACCTCCTGAACCAGAAACTTCAGAGACCCGTGTGCCTCAGCTATGGTATGGCTTTCTGCATGCAAAGTGTGTGTGTGTGTATGTGAGGAGGTGGCGGTTAGAGGCATGTCATCTTATACTATGCATTTAAGGTATGTTTTACTTGTCTCAAGTGATTTGCTGCCACAGTTTTCCTGCTATTTTACAACACAGAACTCCTTTGTCTGCCTTAGGTTGGATTTTAGACTTGCCACACCACAAATAATGCCGGAAAGACTTAAGACAATAATTCAGTTGATTTATCTATAGACTTTTTCAGTTATAAAAGTGATGTAAGCACATTGGAATTGCATAGTTGATAAACTGACGTGTGAGAAAGGGGTGTGTTAAACAGTTGATGTGAGCGATGCATGCGAGGACATTGTAGAAGAACACAAAGCAAACCTCATTTATCTAATTATTATAGAATTTAGAGGCTTGGGTGTTGGTAAATAAGCTGCAGAGTTGTTAACTGAGATTATTCATTTTGGCTGCAGCCATTTTGAAACCAGAAGGCAATTAACAGCAATTTAAAGCTTTTAAAATGAGAATGACCCAGTGTTTTTAAATCGTTTATCAAGATTAAGAACAGACATACTGTAATTTACTCAGTTATTGAGTAAGTTTTTCCTGGATCAGCACTCCTATCAATCAGTAATATTTAAAGGTTCGGTTTAGGGTTAGCCTAAGGGTTATGGACTTGAACTATCATTTCCATTTGATTTAACCCCTAGTGGTTTGGTTTAGGGGTTGGCCTATTGGAGGCACACCAACAGAACACATGTTGAGTGTCTCCCTTTTCTGACCCATCCATTTGAGAAAATAGTTCAAAAATGTGTACTCTTCGGCTACATTCACATTAATACATTTAAAATGCATCTTTTTCTCTACACTTTGGCCTTCTGTCCACACGAAGACAAACTATATCATGTGAAAGCAATCATATCTTGTGAAAACCAGAGTATTTGAAAATGATGACACATCATCTTGTGCTTATAGCATTGGTGGGTCTACAGAAAAATGGTTAGGAAACACTTTATATAATAGTTACAATTAGCAGTGCTGGGTTTTCCCTTAAATATCATAAAATCTTTCAACAAAGGCATGAGACATTTTTGGTCATTTTAGTGGTAAACACTGATTGTTTCAGGAATATTGTCTCCAAATTTAAACTATTTGTCATAAGACTGTAATCTCTAAGTTTATATACGAGCTGCCTTTTTAAATATGTATACAGAAGCCTACTGTCTACAAACATTTTCCATTAATGGAGTTCCAGAGAGCTGTGGGAACTGTGCCTAATGGTTTACATATTTCTACTTTAATGGACATGCTTGTCTAATGGTTAACTAGTGGACACAGAACAGTGCCTTTCGGTGCGTCACATTAAGTGGTGCAAATTTATGAACCTGGTCAGTGATATTAAAAATGAAGCATTATTTGGTTTATTTACAAATATATATAGCCTGCATGGTTTTGTTAGTTGTTAACTGAATGACTGATTGTACACATCCAATATATCCATATATTGAATTCCAGGGTTTGCAAAGCTTTTTTCTAGTATTATTCTTAAATGCTTTTTTAGGTTGTGAGATATAATGTATAATATCTGCCTCAATCCGGATTTAACGGTGCATTTGACATAATTTGAAGCACTTAACAAATGTTAAAGCTAAGCTTCTTTCTCTGTTTCAGATAAGGACATAACTGCAAATCCAGGAACCATCGCACTTGTCCTGTCCGTGGTTTGTGTTTTTCTGTTCATTGTTATAATTTGGTTAGCACGGAAGCGAAATAAGTTGAGATCCAACCCTGTGATGAACCATAACAGTGAATGATTGCTGTAGGAGCTGTGCCTAAATGTTTTAACATGTTGCATTGTTGTACTCATTCATTACATCACTGGCCATGTTTGCTTTGTTTGCTTTGTATTTAAATGAAAAACATTTAATTCGGTTGGATAACGGTCGCCGCCGCTCCATATTTACAGAGTACGCGCAAAAGTAAAAAGTAAACGCGAGGGCGCATTCAAACGCGATTTCAATACCCCGCATTTTGAAAGCGGCTATCTGATGAATGCAAATATCTCTCAATATGAAAGCTATTTTAGGCTGGGCAGTGTAGTTGTAACCATCTCTTAGCTCTGTATCAAAGGAAAATGTGGTCTTATTTGCACTTTGAATATTGAGAGTGCGATTATGGTTGCACTTATTGTGAAGTGTTAACATAAACACTGTTACTTTTAATCTTATTAAGCACAAACAATAAGGTTTCATTTGTTAACATTAGTTAATGCACTATGAACTATCATGAACTAACAATGAATGACTTTTTATTAACTAACATAAAGATTAATACTGTAGCAAATATATTGCTCATTGTTAGTTGATGTTGGTTAATACATTAATGTTAATAAATGAGATCTTATTGTAAAGTGTTACCATTTTTATTTATACTGTTTTTATTTCTATGATCAGTTTGTGGAAAGGAGTTCAGTTAGGAGGTCAAAAGTTGCAGAAGCTCATAAATCATGTACAGCAAGGTCTGAAGAGACTGAAGAGAAATCATACAGAAGAGAAGTCAATCAGTTGAGTTATTGGCAAAACCTTTTACAGTACTTGAGTATTGTTGTCTTTTACTGCATATGATAATTCATACTCAGAAAGTAGAACTGAAATGACATCCGTTACAAGATGATTAGTTAAAACATTTCAAATACACCTGCAGAATATTTTTTCTAGTCTTGTATTTCGGCATTGAGTATTTCTTAAAAATAGTGTGTGAAAATCTTCTTGTCTCTTCTCGTGAGCTACCTGTCTCATCACACCCCTAGTATTTACAGTATACACATATGCCAAAAAGAGGGAGTCAGATGAGTGTGTCTAAAGTCATTTCTTTGTGTTAATTCAATTCAATTCACATTTATTTGTATAGCGCTTTTCACAATACATATCGTTTCAAAGCAGCTTTACAGAGAATGCATGTCAACATTACAATTTAGAAAATGCAATTAGCTAATAATGTAATAATTTAACAATTTATTTACAGTCACTTAGCAAGGTAGAAGCAATGAGCTCCTGGAAAAAATGAATTACATATTAACAATAATTAGGATATATAGAAATTTGGGAATGTGCGTGATGATCCAGATGTTGCATTTTCTGAAGTCCTCGCAGAAGTTGGCGCCGTCTTTTCACAGGTGATGGTCATCTGAGGTCTTCTTAAGAGGCTGGATCCAAACTTAAGCTGATGTACTCTCTAGTCAACGGAAAAACGGAAAAGCAAATGGCAAAGCAAATGGAGAATAATTAGCGTAGCTGCTGTTCATAACATAAACAAAGATAGTCATGTGTAATTGATCTGATATGAGATGCATTATGCGAATTCTTGGCTAAAGAGATGCATCTTTAATCTAGATTTAAACTGGGCGATTGAGTCTGGAAGGCTCATTATCAGGAAGCCTATTCCAGAGTTTAGAAGCCAAATGTGAAAACGCTCTCCCTCCTTTAGAGGACTTAGCTATCTTAGGTAAAACCAGAAGTCCAGAGTTTTGGGATCTTAAAAAGCGTGAAGGATTGTAGGGCGATAGAAGATCGGTTAAGTACACAGAAGCTAAACCATTTAGAGCCTTATAGGTCATTAGCAGTACTTTATAATCAATACGGAACTTAATAGGTAACCAGTGAAGAGATGATAAAATTGGTGTTATACGATCATATTTTCTTGACCTGGTAAGAATTCTGGCAGCTGCATTTTGGACTAATTGTAGCTTGTTAATTGAGGAAGCAGGACAACCAGCTAGTAATGCATTACAATAATCTAGTCTAGACGTCATGTAGGCATGAACTAACTTTTCTGCATCAGAAACAGATAACATATTCCGTATCTTAGCAATGTTTCTGAGGTGGAAGAAGGCTGTTTTTGTAACATGAAATATGATTTTCGAAGGACAAATTGCTGTCTAATATAACACCCAGGTCTTTAACTGTGGAGGATGGAGTAACAGTACATCCTTCTAAATGCAGATTGTAGTATGAGAGATTCTGTGTGCAGGTTTTTGGCCCAATAAGTAATACTTCAGTCTTATCTGAATTTAATAGAAGAAAATTACTAGTCATCCAATGTTCTACTTCTTTAACACACTCTGTCAGATTGGATAATTTAGAGATTTCATCTGGTTGTGTTGAAATATATAACTGTGTATCATCAGCATAGCAGTGGAAACTAATTCCATGTCTTCTTATAATATTACCAAGTGGCAGCATGTATATTGAAAATAGCAGTAGACATTGACAAATAGAAGTCAAATGTTTGAAACAACATTAGCGCAAGTAAATAACAATGTTATCATTGAAACAGTAGGAATCGGCTCCTTTTTCCTTGCCCTTGAGAATGTTTCTAAACAATGCCACTAATGTATTTTTGAGAAATGACGGTTAAAATGCTGGGAAAAGGTCATAGTGAAGATGGCAAGAGATTGGAGGTTCATGGGTGGGATTTTATTGGTTTTCTAGAAACGTAAAACATCACAACAGCAAAAAGAATGATGCTTATTATCGACAGAGAAATTATTGCCGCCATCTCCCAGCTTCTACCTCCAGCCTCATTTGAAACTAAAAAACAAAACAGGAAAGTAATGATTAATGATGCAAACAGAATTCTGCTGTAAAGCAGCTCTAAAAAACACAATAGTGTCATTGTTCAGCTGAAGTCAGTTCAGTCAGTGTTGATTCAGTTAAGTTAAGTAACTGTAAAGTTCATCAGTTAGGAAATTAGTTAAATTCTGCTATAATTCTGGAGAAAACAGTGATGTCATCATCTAGCTCAGCTCAGTCTCATGTCAGTGCAATCAAATCAATAATATTGAACATTAAGCACCAACCTCAAACTGTAATTATTATTAAAATGGGATTAGATGAAAATCTATGACCCTGCATAGACAGGAAATTCAATAACCCCAAGAAAAAAGGACAAAGGCAGCGTGTTTTGAACAGCTGAAGTCACCCTCTAGCAGAAGGTGAATTGAATATCCAGTAGAGTGAAAACTCTATGCTCACACAGAGCTATTGATACATTTCATAAATGTTGTTTTTGTCTAAAAAGATGATTTAGTGACCTGAGAAAATGTTGTTTTATGTTTTTGGTTGAGTATTTTTTTTTTACTAAATGTGATCATAACATCTGCATTCAAATCAATGACACAAAGTAACTTGAACGACAGTTACTGCACAAACTAGGTTTTCAAACCAAACTAGTTGTATGACTCTGTAACTAAATCATCGAGAGTAACCTGATGCTGATGATTCCCACAAACTATATTTAGAAGAGATCACAACCCAACATCTGTTCTTCCTCATGTTTTTTTTGTTTGTTTTGTTTTGTTTGAATATGGTAAACATTATATCCATCAACTTTGCATCAATACAACATGTAGCAGTAATTTCATGCAATGTTTTTCTCACTGCTCGTTAAGCAAATAAAGTTTATGTTAAAACACTATGGGCTGATCAGTGTTTCTTTTTATGACTCTTTGTCTTGGTTAAAAATATTCTTGGCTTAAGAAACAAGACATTCAGTTCAGTTCAGTTCAGTTCAGTTCATTTCTTTTCCTTTCTTGTGGTTGTCTTTATGAAAGAGCGATAAACACAATAGAACTATGTTTGTTTTTTTTAATGGGACCTGTTCCGAAACTGGTTTAAACATGTACTGTTTTATTCTTTTACTGTGAAGTGATGAAAAGTTTGCTATTTTTTTTATTCTGTTGACAGACAATGGACTCTTATTATAATAAACATGACCTAATGCACACTGAACATGTGCCTGCAGAATTGGAATGAACTCACAAAGCCCCCTTGCATGTTTGGATAATTTGGTAATACCTCCAGCTACTAATTTCTTACTGTTTAAATCCATTCAGTCTTATTGCACTTATTCAGTGTCACTTTTACAGAGACTTCAAACATCTTATTATATACAGCCTACATTCATTATGGACAAATCATGGATATTAAAGCTGCTATACTTCCATTTTAATGTTGAATTTTAATATCACAATTTTACTTCACTAACGCCATTCTAAAGTGAATACGTTCTGACATGCAGTTTCAGTAGTTCAGAGTGAAAGAGGGTCTTTACCATAGCTGAGGCACACGGGTCTCTGAAGGTTCTGGTTCAGGAGGTGGTTCTTTAGTGTAAATGTGACATTAACTGCTGGCTTCTGGGCCTCATAGCTGCTCTTAACTAAATAAAGCCCATCTTCTGTCTTGTCGTGGAGCTCTAGGTGATAGCTGAGGTTCTGGCCGTGTTCCCCCAGCCAGATCACCTCAGGTTTGGGGAATCCCTCTGTCTCAAACTGCACTGTCACAGTTGTGGAGTTCACATGAATGTAAAACCTAGGCTCAGAGTAAAGAGCTGAGAAACACATACACATTGAGAGAGTGAGTTTAGTATCCTCAGAAAGCAAAGATGTACCAACAAAAACTTTTAGTTGTTTTTAAAACCTCCTAAAGAATGTAATTTTCTCCATAATTCTGTACTGAATAAGCTGTCTGTGTTAGACACTGTATTACTGTTACAGGCTTTTGACTACAAAAATATTAAAACAGGCAACAGATAATTGTATATGTATAAGACATACTGCATATCAGTTATAATTCAGGTTCAGAAACGTTCTTTTGTTTTCCGAGCTATAATAATAACGGCATAAAAAAAAATAAAAAATTCTGGTTATTGTAAGTCCAGCATACCCCCGTAATCCAGCTCTATCTGGTCTTTTCCAGTCCCTTTGGCATTGCTCACTTGGCAAAGGTACTGACCAGCATCCTTAGGTCCCACTGAATTAATTCTAAGGGAGGCATTGCCTTTACCAAACTCTGAAATAAACAATGATGTCCGATTATGGTATTCTGGACTCTGGCGGTCCAATTGGTCCTGCTGATAATAGAAACTGTGGACAACCTGTGAGTTCTCCGATCTTTGCCAGGTAATCACCAGGCTGGACAGGTCAGGATCAGGGGTGAACTCACAGCCCAGAACAGCTGGACGACCCCGGATTGCCAGCAAACACCTATCAGGAACATTCACCCTAAAAGAGGCTAAAAGAATGTGGTCTGACTTTAAATTTAAAGCAAGATCAAGTTCTCATTTACAAAAACTTAAAGATTTTGTAGCTTGTATTCAGGGTTGAATCATGATCATGACCACCAGTACATTAAATGATAAAAACAGCAACAACAGCATGCCACATGGGATCTCACTCAAGGGATTCACTTTAATTAATAAATAAATATAAAACTTTTAATATCTCAACATCAATAATCAGATGACAAAATTTTTTCATTTTTTTTTTTTACTTAGAGTAAGGCTAAATACAGTAGTGTAACCGACGAATTTGTTATTTTATTTCTGAATAACACTTTTAAAATCAAACATAATGAACTTTGTATTGTAGCCTACAATGAAGAAGAATGAACCCACGTGTTGTTCTAATTCCAGCGGGACAACATGCGACTGCTTGAAAACTAATGGTAAATTACTCTCGTATGACTGTAATAATGATTTATTTGTAATATTAATGCTTGTAATGTTCATAGTAATTATACATGTATATACAATTATACATTAGATTATAAATAAGCTTTTCTTACCCGCACCGATGATCCACGTGCAATACAAAAGAAACATATTTGAAGCGAGGCTAAGCTAACATAGAAACCTGCTGCTATAAGAAACATAGCAGCAGGGCTAACTACATTAGGCGGTGTAGCTACCATTTTATTCGTTAAGTTCGTTGCTCGTGGGTTTGAAGAGGAAGCCTCCAGAGTATGGGCTTTTGTGAACAGGCTATATATATGCATATTTAGTACATTAACATTAGCCTATAGCTGTGTATGCGTTCTGGTTAAACAACTCCAGCAACAAACTTGCGTAAGCTAATATCAAACTGCAACGTGATGGAAACCATTGTAATATTAACACAATAACACGTCAAACCTGCGTTATACATTATTTGCCTAGCACAATAAACAAAGTACAGCGTTTACTAAACTTTCAAATCACTATAAAGTATTAACTCCGTGTTCTACAGTACATGACTATTTTGTGGGGTAAATTTATAGGCAACAGGTACACATTTAGGAAGAGTTTTTGACGATTTTAATTTCTCATTCTGCTGCCATGTATTTCCTTAGGAAAACATTTTTATTACAGTCATAGTATAATAAATCATCTTTACGTGAACCGCAGAAGACCTGCGCATGTTTGAAAGTTGTTGTTGTCGTCGTCTTCTTCTTCTTGCTTATTGGCGGTTGGCAAACCAGCTTTTAGGTGCATTACCGCCACCAACTGAGCAGGGAAGCGAAGTAAAGTTAGTTTTGTTTTGGATATTCGTCACACATTCAGCAATAAACGGCAATAACCCCAAAATGACATGCCCCCCCCAAAATCTAAACGGTATTATCGCTAAAAGGGCAAAGCTAGTAATGTTTCACAAGCTTTCTTTTCACTATTTTCGCTCGATCTAACGAGCACTGACCCCCAGAAGCCGTCGCAATGTGAGTTACAGCGGGAAGGCTCGCTCTTGGCTGAGCTGTAAGTTAGGGACCGTGGGGAAAGTGCAAGTTTTCTTCGTTTTTTTTGCTATGACTTGGTGAGTGGTGTTTTTGTAATAGCTCTTTTGTTAAAAGTCCTATAAACATGAAACCAGTGTCATTCAGTAGAGGGGGACAGGGGACAACTTTCACAAGCTCTCTTTTCACCCCTACTGGTGAAAAGGGGAATTGCATGTCTAACATTAACTTTCTTTTTGTAATAGCTTCGTCCATCAGAGAGACAGAGACATCAAACCAGTGTCATTCAGTACAGGGAGACAGGGGACAACTTTCACAACCTCTTTTTACTCCTACTGGTGAAAAAGGGAATTGCATGTCTGTACGTGCTATTCCCCTTTTCACCAGTAGGTGTCCCCCTCTACTGAATGACACTGGTTTCATGTCTCTGTCTCCCCTTTAGACAAAGCTATTACAAAAAGAATGGTAATTTTAGACATACAATTGCCTTTTTCACCAGTAGGGGTAAAACGAGAGGTTGTTAAAGTTGTCCCCTGTCTCCCTGTACTGAATGATTCTGGTTTGATGTCTCTGTCTCCCTGATGGATGAAACTATTACAAAAAGAAAGTTAATGTTAGACATGCAGTTCCCCTTTTCACCAGTAGGGGTAAAAAGAGATCTTGTGAAAGTTGTCCCCTGTCCCCCTCTACTGAATGACACTGGTCTCATGTTTATAGGACTTTTAACAAAAGAGCTATTACAAAAACACCACTCACCAAGTCATAGCAAAAAAAAAAAAAAAAAAAAAAAAAACCGAAGAAAACTTGCACTTTCCCCACGGTCCCTAACTTACAGCTCAGCCAAGAGCGAGCCTTCCCGCTGTTACTCACATTGCGACGGCTTCTGGGGGTCAGTGCTCGTTAGATCGAGCGAAAATAATGAAAAGAAAGCTTGTGAAACATTACTAGCTTTGCCCTTTTAGCGATAATACCGTTTAGATTTTGGGGGGGCATGTCATTTTGGGGTTATTGCCGTTTATTGCTGAATGTGTGACGAATATCCAAAACAAAACTAACTTTACTCCGCTGTGTTCAAAGAGGTCATGACATGGCTTTATTTATTATTTTAATATGTTCCTTGAGGTTCACGTATTATATAGTAGAGGTACTCCTAACGAAATCCAAAGTACTTTTTACTATATTTTTTATATATATTTCATAATTTTTTATGGACCGTTGAACTTGGCAGAGAATGCATATTTTCGGCCCAATTCACGGCGTTGTTTCTCGGTAAAGACTAGAAGGGATACAGCTACGGACACTGGGCATGCGCAAAATTAATATTGGGTCATTTAATTACTGTATTTGCATTATTGTTTAGGGTTGGGGTAGGTGTAGTCGTTAGTAAAACACAATCTGATAAGTAGCAAATTAATTTACGGTTATTTTATTGTGAAATTTTGCCTCACTTCCGGTCACGTAAAATGACACACCCAATTGTTTATACTTTCACTTTTAATTTATTTCTTCTCAATATACGGGGTTCTGTGTGTCGGAGGGTTATTTTTATTGAGGTTCTGTAAGCTTTTAACTTACCTATAATTATAAAAAATGCATAACTATGGATAGTAACAGAGTAAATGTAAGGTGTACATAGTAAATGGAAAGGATGAGTACAGTTTTGTTGCAAATTGCAATATTTGGCCACTCTGTTCTGAACAATGTTATTTAGTGGGTAAGCTTCTAGTACATTTTCAAGAACTAGAAGTAGGAAGTCTTACATCTTATTGGGTTTATAAAATGCTCCAACTTCTATATTGCATTTTAACTAGCAGTGCAGGTAAGGTATTCAAAGTGTGTTCCTCTAATGTGTCCATAATAGCCTATTACATGTACAGCTGATGAAATATGTGTATGAATATTATTATATGTGTACATGCACATATCTCGTTAAACATTAAATCTAGAGGCATTCTGCTTACAGTTTCTTGTATGGTAAGCGTACCAGATGATCACTTGATTGCAGTCAGGGGTCATCCAGCTGTACCGGGCTGTCATTTCACACCATACCCCGACCTCTCCAGCCTGGTTCTTGAGTGGCAACGGCAGGAGGACTCACGGGTCGTGCACAGCTTCTATTATGAACAGAACTAGCTAGACCATCAGAGTCCAGAATACCAAAAACGGACCTTGCTTTATATTTCAGAGCTTGGCAAAGGGAATGCCTCTCTGAGGATAGATGGAGTTGGACTGAAGGATGTGGGTTGGTACCTGTGTAAAGTGAGCAACATCAAAGAAGCGGGAAATGCAAAAATAAAACTTGACTATGGAGGTATGTAGAATTTGAAGTTGTGAATCCTCACTGTCATTTTACAACAGAATGCTTAATAATGAGGCAAAATTCAACGGCATTTGTACATGGATGCTTTTACACAAATGGCATCCAAAAACAGCTGAGCTCTGATCACTGAATAGTCAATCTGAATGTGCGTGTGTGTGTTCTTTAGCCTTTTACTCTGAGCCCAAGTTAAGCATCCATGCAAACTCTACCACAGTGATGGTGCAGTTTGATTCCCCAAGCCTGAGGTGATTTAGTTGGATGAACAGCCTTATCCATCATCTGGAGCTCCATGACCAGACAGAAGATGGGCTTTATTTAGTTAAGAGCAGCTATGAGGCCCAGAAGCCAGTGGTTAATGTCACATTTACACTGAAGAACCACCTCCTGAACCAGAAGCTTCAGAGACCTGTGATCTTCAGCTATGGTGAAAACCCTCTTTCTCTCTGGGATCCCAAAAGCAAACAACTCACTGTGTGCATTAGTACTACTGATAAATCATTTTGTAGTACAAAAAAAGGTTGGGTTTGGTGATACAAAATATCATTAACCTGATAGAAAAAAAAATTTTACAACACAAAAGAAAGCTATTTTCTGTGAAGGTGCAGGACTTCTGATTCATTTGCTGCTATAGGTAAATAACACAGAACAACAAAATGCAGAAAGCTATATACAAACCAGTGTTAATTATGACAATACATTAAAATAATATGGTAAGAAATACCAGTTTGCAATATCAAGCAACATAATGAGCTGTTAGGTACAGCTAAAATAACTGGAAATGGATGAGACCGGAAGCCACACACATTCAATTTACAAATGGCTGCACCCACTTTTGCCTTAAAAATAATGTGGATAGCGTAACAAACATGTTTTTGTGTCTGAATGAATCTGAATGTACCTGTAGATTTACTGTAAATAAAAAAACCAAATGAATCTAAAATGAATGTAGGGTTGATCTATACTGTACCTAACAGATGTGTCTGTTCTAGTTCCAGGAGATGCTGGAGGTGCAGTCACTGTCCCAGTCATAGTTCTCTCAGTTGTATGCATCATTTTAAGTGGATTTATTACTGTTTACATGCTGAGAGGAGTAAGGAGCAAATCCACATGAGCTTTATATGGTAAATGCCAGAAGCATTTGAAAGAATCCCTCCAAACCAGTGGTACTGCACCATAGCCATTTCAACAAGTTCACAATGTTACACTCCCTAAATGTGCAAAGAGAGCCTCAGACGAAACAAACAAACAAAAAGCTAACTTATAAAAAGCAATATTGGGGTCTTTGAGCTGTAACAGGCCATGGGTTGAGTATCAAGGGGGCTATACACCCTTCAACTGTATGCTTCCATCATTAATAATCTGATATTATACCTTTGCCACTGCTTGTTGATTTATTTTCTCTGAATAACCTTAATTGTTTACATATTTTAATTATTACTTTTGCACTTTTCATGTTATCATACAAATTACAGTGGTTTCGGTATATCTGTTGTTTATTTATTCTTTTTATCTCAGCAGCTGCTAAATGTAATTGTCCTTTTAGGTGTACTTTGCATTCAAATCAAATCCATTTTTTAAACATATAGCTCTATAGAATAGAGCAGTATAATAGTAATTACCACCAATGAGAGGTTATTTCTTTCCTTATTTTATTTTATTTATAATTTATTTATAATGTGCTCTGTGACCCTAATAAAGTGAACTTAAACTGAATTTTGTTTTCTGTGTATGGACGGTCATTTCTCTGAGTGAATGAATGATGACAAACTGTGTTTAAAGTAAATTATTCTGTTGGATAGAGATATTAGAAATCAAAACCCACTATGAAGTCTTTAAAGATTGGCTATGATCTAATTAGGCTATATTTATGATATTATCACATTAAATAAAGCAAACCACAGGTTAGTGACCTGGGAGCTCAGACTTTTTTGTTTGTTTTTAGATCAGATCAACTTCTCTACCTTTTCAATACTCTTGATTTAAAATTTGTTCTTGGTTATGCAGGTTTTTGTGTGTTCTTATCAACGGAACCAAAAGTCTTTTCATTTAAAATCTGTTTGCGTATGTATGACACATGAACTGCAGATCTGTAGCTGCAATGGATAGACAATGGCCGCTTGAAATGAGCGGCGTTCATTTTGCTTAAACCCATCTTTTTGAGTTTGATATCAACAGGAAGTGAACCTGTACACAAATTTCAACTTTCATTTCGAAGTTGCCTACATTCTGAAGATATATCGCTACACCCTTTGAATGTGATATCAATGAAAGTTGGGAGTATTTTTGAATAATAAGAACTAGCTAAACATTTATTCATAGACGTAAATATTTAAAGGTTAAAAAAACCCATTTCAACGGATGGAAGAATCATCTGAAGCTATTTGCAAAATTTCTTCAATGCATGATAGAAACGCCCTGAAACTTCTCTCTTCTTTGGACTTGTTTTTGTTACTCGAATAAGATCCTCACCCCTTCTGAAATGGTGTCAACAAGTAAGACTGTTACGTATTTTGCAGAGTATTTCAAAGATATTGGCAATGTCATCCATATTTACTAAATAAATTCGTTAAAGATAAATTGCAGACATCGTTATAAAAGTGCACGTGACGCTTTGCTCGAGTGTCTGTGCAAATCAATCAGTTTACATCTGAAAAAAAATAGTTGGATGATCAGTTGTTTCGCATAGTTTTATGTAGTAGAATTTCCATTATGTGCATTTTTTGTTTAAACATGTTGATTGTTGTTTTTAATGCATATAATAAATGTCTGTCGTAATAAATGTTTTCTCCAGGTGAAGTGCTTTGTCTGTTGTTGGTCGCGATCTTGTGGGGAGGAACAAACCCCTTCCTGAAAAAAGGCACCGAGGGCATTGAAGGGGTTCAGAAGGACAACAAACTCCTCCAGTTTTTGGCTGAGGTCAAATTCCTGTTTCTCAATTTCAAGGTGTGTTTTTATCATTCTTTTAAGCGCATATACCAAGTGCTTACGATTGGAGAATTGTAATATATATGTAATTTACTTTTTTTTTTTTTCTTTTTTTTTTTTTTAAGTATTTGGTGCCATTCCTGTTGAATCAAAGTGGATCATTAATGTTCTACTTCACTCTTGCTTCTACGGGTGAGAAGAGATTTTTTTTTTTCTTAAGGATAGTATCATACTACTATTTATACAGTATAAATGAGCCTAAACCTGGATTCAGTCTCCTGCAGTATATAGGATGTATATACTGTGCACATAATTTCTGTATGATTAATATCTCGATGACCCATCACACAGGTCACAAATGAACAGTATAATACAGAGCATACTGTAATACTGTCCCACAGTGCAATGCACTAAACTGTTTCATGACTCATGTTTTGAATCAGGCTGCTAAAAGATAACAATTTTACACAAAGTATTGGATGCAAAATAATTGTTTTTATTACTAAGATGATACTGGTTGCCAGTTACTAAATTTAAATGCAACATGACCATGTGAAATTTATTTTTTTAAAGGGGTGGTTGATTATGATTTCACTTTATTTAACTGGTGTGTTGGTGTGTGTTGCTGTTAGAGCACAAACAACATCTGCAAAGTTACTACGCTCAAAGTTCAATACAAAGCGAGATATTTTCTTTTAAAGAATTCTGTTTAAGGACTACAACAAACAGTTAGTAGGGACTACAACAAGCTTCTTCCCGGGTTGGTGACATCACTAACCCTAAAATTTACCTAAACCCTGCCCCTGAGAACACGCAACAAAAGGGGTGAGGCCATGTTATTGCAATACAGTACGTAAGACAAATGTAATAGTGTCTATCTATCTTCATGCAGCATATATTCTCTGACTCTGATCTTACAACAGTTCCCACACGAGCGATTTATAGATTATCATGACAGAATATGCTAATCACAATGACTTTAAGATCAGCTAAGATAAGTCCACATCGGCTACATAAATTCATCAACTAACCATTCAGAAATGTCCTGTTGCATTCTACATGTTGTCACTTCTTCTTGAGTCTCTCCATCATTGTCCGACTTCGGTTTGAACATAAAAGGCTGAACAGTTTCTGACATTTTCAGTGAGTCTTTGTGAGGTAAAGGGAGCTGCTAACATGAGCTCTTGAAACTCCGCTCTCTTTTTAGGAGCAGCAGCTCATGTGCATTTAAAGGGACACACACCAGAACTGAGCATTTTTGCTCACCCTCAAAAAGTGACAAGTTTAACATCCTATAAAAAATGATCTGTGTGGTATTTTGAGCTAAAACTTCACATACAAACTCTGGGGACATCAGAGACTTACTTTACATCTTGTAAAAATGGCATTTTACCACTGCTTTAAATATTTTAATTGTTGGCAGCATCATTCCCAGCCTAATCACTATGCAGCCATGGAAAATTGTATTAGCCAGCATTGGTGATGGATTTTTAAGTTGTATTTGTTTTGTAGATCTATCTCTGGCTGTGCCCATGGTGAATTCCCTCACATTTCTGTTCACATTACTAATGGGTAAACTGCTTGGAGAAGAGTTTGGAGGAAAGAGTAAGTAGCTTTAATAACATCATTCACTCTCTCCATAGTTATACGGTTCTTTTACTCTCTGTCTCTCTGCAATGTAGGAGCTCTGCTGGGAATGTTACTCATCATGTCTGGAGTGACTGTGTGCGTCGTGAGTTCTGTCTCTGAGACGGACGGCACAGGGCTCCGCAACACAAGTGACCACTAAAACGTGTCATTGAAGGCGAATGAGGAGAAAGCTTGGACCATGGATCTGCTCCAGCTGTTGTGAAACATGTTCACCTAATTGAAAACTGACACAATATCTGTGCTGCTTCTTTTTCTTTATATGCTGTGAACTTTTACCAGGAGAAAACAATGTATAACTTCAAATCTGCTCTTGAACTGTGTTGGTGAAATACAAATGTTTTGCACTTTAATTGCAACTATGGAAAGAGTCACTTTTAAGTGTATGTGGATTGTGGAACATGCAAAATATTTGTACATAATGCATTATTAACTGAAGTTTATATGGATTTGTATTAATAATGTGAAAGTACCCATTATTTAAATACCTTTATTTTAAATGTCTTCTACATTGAGGTCTTATTTTGTTATAAAAAAGCATATTTTTCAATGAATCACTGTTACTTTACATTATTTTAAATGCCATTTTTTTTCACCAAAATAATGTCAATTTCATAGTGATCTCCATGTTCAGACCTCGTGTGTGGATTGGGAAGGTGCGCCTCTGTCTCCTGCATCATCTTCAGCTTGGAGAGGGTGCTCAGCATCCCTGTCTGTCTGTTCCTCATGGGATCCCCAAATCTAAAACACACACAGAGAGAGCAAGACAAGGTGTTTCAATGATTAATCTTTATACATAATTCTAATAGCTAAATACATATGGGTAAGGCTGCAACATAAAATTTCCACTAAATATAACTTGATATTAGACTATAAAAAATGATGCATTAAAGGGTTGGTTTACCTAAAAATGAAAATTCTGTCATTAATTACTCACCCTCACACTCATGTCGTTCCACACCTGTAAGGCCTTCGTTCATCTTCGGAGCATAAATTGAAGATATTTGACGTGACTGCAGTGGTTCAACCTTAATATTATGAAGCAATGAGAATACTTTTTGTGCGCAAAAAAAGAAAATAATTCAATAATATCCTCTTCTCATACGCTGCTTATGTCCAGTGCTTCCAGGTTCTACGTCAGAACGCGGGCTCAGTATGAGAATGACACAGAAGATAAGATGTTGAATGAAGTTATTTTTGTTTTTAAGTATTCTTAATAAAATTAAAATTATAAAATTAAGGTTAAACCACTGTAGTCACGTGGACTATTTTAACAACGTCTTTAGTACCTTTCTGGACCTTGAAAGTGGTAATTAAATTGCTGTCCATGGAGGAGTCATATACCTCTTGGATTTTATAAAAAATATCTTAATTTGTGTTCCGAAGATGAACGAAGGTCTTACTGGTGTGGAACGACATGAGTGTGAGTAATTAATGACAGAATTTTCATTTTTGGGTGAACTAACCCTTTAAGTATAGGCTATCACCAGCAAATAGATATCAATAGAGATGGCACCACTGCACAACACTAAAAATAAATATTATTAAATGCATTAAATATACTGGTTTAAAACTCATAAACTGACTGGTTCTTTCTGTGTTTCTTCACTTCGTGGAGAATGTTCAGATACCCTGGGTGATGATGAAGATGAAGATCTGGAATGCTGTGTGTCTGACTCCTAAACAGGAACAGAATGAAAGAATTATGCAAACCTGAAGAAAATTGAGACTATACTATAATCCCTCTAAACTGATTTAGTTGGAGCCCAAGTGAAAACACAATTAAGATGAACAACTACAAAAACGAAGTCAAAGTTCAATGCACAGTGTCTTACAATGTCATGTTTGTTTGAATCATGCGGAGACTGCTGTGTTTCTCTCTGCAGAGCTGACGTGTCGTCCCATGTCTCCCTCTCAGACACTACAAACTCTTTCTCTCTGTTCTCATTAGAGAGATTAGCTGATGGACTGTGCAGTTCACCTGAATGCTTCTTAATTGGAACAAATAGTGTTACTTTATGATTGAGTTGTCATTACTTTAATTTCATGTGCATTTCACACACTCACATGATTTGTACTGGCTGGGTCAAATTGATCTCTTTCAGGAAGCTCTTCATCCTCCACAATATCTGCTTCTCTCTGAAATTATAACATTTTTAGAAAAGACTAGATGAGATGAGATGGGACAAAAGAAGGGGAGAGGTGTACCTGGTCAATGGGAAGCTCTACAGCTGTGTTTTCATCCTCTGCAACCTCCTCAGCACCTCGAACCTCCTCCCTCTCAGAGGCCTTAAACACACTGTGCTTATCTAACACAAATAATTATCACACAAGACAGACTGCAACAGGTTAATAAAAAAAAGTTACATTTTATTTGGTAATTATTTATTTATTTATTCAGCATTCACCTGTTGCAGCTTTAGTTGGAGGTCTGTGTGTGGGTGGGTGTCTGCGAACTCTTACAGGTCTGGCGTAGAAAACAGAGTTCTCTTCTCTTTCTCCTCTCCTTCCTCTCCTCTTAACCAGCCGAGGGGAGCTCTCTCGCTCCACCTCATCTCCTGTGGACTTCACACGCCTGCCTTCCCTCTGAAAGCAGACACCATTTACACAAGATATGTTCTATATAGTGGGTTAACGATCTGAAGCCTTTTTGGGTTCGGTTGAACGATGATGCTATAGTTCAAAGCACGAATAAATAATTGTGGTTTAAAAAAAGTACATTGTATTACAGAGAAACAAACAGTAATATTATAGTGTAAACAAGTAGAACATTACACAATGAATGTATTATTTAAAAAAAAAAAAAAAAATTGTAAAAAATAAAAAAAATTTAAATGTAGATTTGGTTTTTACCTCAGGTGAATTCAGGAGGGTGGAGTCACTGTGGCTGTCCTGGGGAAAAATCTTTCTACTCTGAGTCGGATCATCATAAGAGAACAATAACAAACTTCAATAGAACAATTTGTCTTATGGAAATGTATTAGTCTGAAACACTAAAAATAAATTAAATAAGTCTGAGACTGCATTAAAAAGTAAAAATCTAATTTAAACCTGGAAATACAATTTTGGGGGGGAAATGAAGAAAAAAACATCCTCTAATTATAATATATATTTTTTAATGATTTGTAATACATATTTTTTTAATAAAAAAGAAATATTTAAGATATATTTGAACTCCGCTGTATATTAAGTATTAATAGTACCTCGATTCTTCTCTGTAATCCTCTGTCTCCTGCATAATGCCTACAGTGAAGACAGACAGATCCTATTTAACATGGTTTCATTTATACTTACACTACATTTCAAAAGTTTGGGCTCAGTAATAAAAATTAATACTTTTATTCAGTAAGGATGCATTAAAATGATCAAAAGTGACAGTAAATACATTTATAATGTTACAAAGGATTTCTGTTTCAAACAAATGCTGTTTTTTTTAATGTTCTATTTTAAAGAATCCTAAAAAATCCTTTTTGCTGAATTTTTTATCAAATACATGCAGCCTTGGTGAGCATAAGTGGCTTCTTTCAAAAAATATAATATATATTTTAAAAATCTTACCAACCCCAAACGTTTGAACAGTAGTGCATGTGCATAAGAATTAAAGTATTGTTCATCTCAATTATCCACCATCATCACCTGTCCGCGCTGCTGCCTGTTGCTTTGTTTAGCAGTATCTCCACATATGGGAGTTTCTTGAACCTCTCTGTTCCAACAGCAACATAGCATTGCCCAGACTCAAGCTCGTCTGTGGAGGTCACTGTGAAGCCCTCCAGAGTACAGAGCCTGAGAGGTCAAAGGTGAAATGATTGTGGAAATCAAAACAACCACACCATTTATGAGGACTTGCTTCATATGCTCATCATAAAACATGCAGTATGTATATTTTGATCACCTGCGCACAGCTCCTGTGCGAAGCATGGCCTTTTCCGAAATGAGGCTCAGGATCTGCTCTAGATTTTTCTGCATGTGTCTGGGAATGATCAGACGCATGACAGGACTGAGGATGTCCCCATTCCTAAATACACTGAATATGAGAGAGAGAATGAAGAAGTTTCTCTGAAAGCATGAGGAAAAAACTGGCTTAAAAGAGGAAAAGCATTATGTTTGTGCATTTAAATGTTGAGTTCTTACTGTATGATGCAAGGCAGAGTAATGACCTTTCTCCATTTTGCAGAAACATTAGGCCTGACAAGTGCTTTAGCCTGTGAAAAGAGTATTTATTATTAATGGACAATTATATGTATTATTTTTGTCTATAACAATGAGAATACTTGATTCTGATTAGTCAGTCGCAGTGTTCTAAGGTCAAATATTTGTGTATAGTGACCGTTAAACTGTAAACTAATTCTTCACACAGCTTCACGTCTCTCAAATCACATTGCTTCCTCTTAATTCTCACATAATACAAAAATTGCAAATCAATATTTCATGTCCATTTCTTTGTTTGGCAAGTAGCTGTGTAAAATAGCAGGATTATGTGCAGTCAGTGATTTTAAATCAAGGATGTTGATGCTGAGTCAGTGTCCCCTGCTCTCAAGGCTATTATTAACAGTGGTTTTAGCAGCTCTGTGTGCAGCATTAAGGGGTCAGGCACTTAAACATGTCCTAACAAGCTTTCTGATCTGATCGTGTCTCCCCTGGCCTTCCATTGTTGGAAGGGACAATAACATCCCTCTCTCCCTCTCCTCCTCTTTATGACACACTTCAACATCCACAGCAACAAAAAACACAAACACAACATAACACCAGTAAACAGACAAACAGGTATGATTTTTGATGCATAATTATTACATATATCAACTTATGATTAATACATATGATATATATCATATGATTATTACATATATCAACTTTAGAACACTGTAAAAATGTGATTTATGGCTTAATTAAATTTAAAAACAAACAAATCAGTAATAAGTACTGAATTGATGTACCTGTGTTGGCTCCACAGCTCTGAACATTGGACCTTTCTTCAATCCTGCACTCAGATAACTAAACACATACAGAAAAGACAAACAAATATGATGCATTTTTTAGCCATTTTTCATAATATCAAAGTTATTTATTTATTTTTTGTATTTTAGTACTGCAACTTATTTAACATTTATTTCAGTTAGATGCAACATTTTTTTAAATTTATTTTTAGGTTTTTTTAAGTTTAAGATTTTCATCTAATATTTATATTTTATTTAATTTTTCAGCTTTGTTTCAATTACTGAAAATGATTGTTAATTTTAGTTAATAACAACACTGACTTGATTTGATGTTTTATGTCATAAAATTCACACATTGTTAAATGTGGCTAAAGTGTCCAAACCATGGTCCAAACACTGGGACCACTGTGTCTGAACATCTAGTTCAGACCAAATTGTTCCCTCAAAGTAAAAGATTCAGAATATTCTCATTATAAATGAATTCACACTTACTCCAGTTTCTTAAAGCGCTCAAACCCGGCAGCCACATACTGTGCCCCTTGCTGTAGGTCAGTGAGGTCCATGACCCGGTGGCCATAGCGTGGTGTATAGAGAGTTCGAACAGCCAACGGAGCTCCGATACTGAGAGTGATATCATTAAGCAATGCATCCATGGTGGAGATTTGTCTCTGGTTGACCACAAATCTCCTTCCTGGTCCAGAAAGACATCCATACACACATATATGAAATGACACATGTAGTTTTATTTCATATATATATATATATATACATATTATATATGTGTTATAACCGATTTTCACTCGCATTTGGCGCTTGTTAATTTTAGGCCCTGTATACATGTGCTTTGACAGTGGCGTACTGCAATTATACTGTTCTAACCTGAAAAGAAGGGGTCTCCATTTCTGTAGACCTTCACACTCTTGACTGGAGGCAGGTGATTAGTGACACCAGTGGATGCCATGACCCTAAACTAGAACTAGACACATTAACACACACCTGTAAAATAAACACAAACAGAGATTAACCCCTATATAGGATAACTTACTTATGCCATCAAAATGTAACCATACATTTGTTAACAGAACTGTAAAAGTACAGATCCAAAACGTATTCACACCTTAAACACAAAAACTCACACATTAATTCACTTACAGCTCACAGATGCACTTTCATGCTTATGCAAATCCACACACACTCACAATAAAATACTTACAAAGGAAGCTGATCACCTGGAGAAAAACTCATCTAAGTGTGGTCTGTTACTTGTAGTTGTGCAGATTTTTTCAGTGTTTATTTCTAATAGTAAATCCCTGAGTGTGAGAGACTCAAACACCTCATTCAGACTCCCACCCTTTCGCATACACACATTGAAGTGTTTTCTGGTTGTCATGGCAGCATTACTAACTATGGCGGCGGCGAGGCTTTACAACAACAATACGGAGAGGGTGAGGGAGGGGGCAGCAGAAATACTTCAATTTATTAATTATACGACCAAGACTATTTTACATCTATCTCCCGAAAAAGAATCGCTTTAATCTACCTGAATAAATCTGATTTTCCAAACGGCTATATCCAGGGTTGTGCAAAAAAAAAAAAAAAAAAAAGAAAAAAGTTTGAAGTGGTTGTTCGTGTCCTTGGAGAATTAGGCTCCTTATCATCACCTACAGACCCGAGAGCAGAAACCCTTAAACGCAGGGACGTAAAGAACCTCTGTGGAGTGATAATGAAGAAAAACTGCCTTTCGTTTCATTTGCAATAAATATAAAAAAGTAAGCCTGAAATTTTTAATGATTTTGTTTAGTCTAAAAGCCCTTAGCAGCAAACGGCCACATCAGCTAGGGCCTACTGAAACATGTTTGATGTAGGCTAATGTAATTAAAATAGTAATTCCTTAAATTCTGTTATATTTTGTAGATTGTCTGTTGCTAAGTCAATTTTTTATTGTATAGCAATTTTAAAAATAGCTTTCATATTGCTTCAAATCACGTTATCTTTTATAATGGGCTTGGGCTACTATATAGTCTATATTTAGATGAGAGCTGGGCGATAAAATCGTTTCGTGACGATATAAATAATCAAGCAGTTCTGCTATATAATGTATACCTCTTTACGTGAGTGTACTGTATGTATGCGGGTAAAGATGGATATACTTACATATTCAACTTCATATGGTAGTAATAGTTTACATTTTGCGACGATATAAACAATCAAGCAGTCGAGATTTGCTTTATATACGGTGTTGCTTTATGTGTGCGGTTAAATTTGAATGTAGCCCTGTATATACCCAACTTTAAAAACAAAATAAACAAACAGAAACAGAAAATCCCATCTCAGTACTATGTGCAAGTTATGTTTATTTCTGAAATGTCATTTATACAAAAATAAAAACTCTTTTAACAGACATATATGGACAAAACAAACTTTCTTTCTGTGCTGTAAATGTTACAAAGTAATTAGAAAAACATCTCTCAAAACGTTGATCCGCTTCCAAACTGGTCCAGTATCAGTGTGACACATTCATTCTCTGTTTGAGGGTGAGATACTGCAAAGGAGCAGAGCAGATCAATTTTCTATCATTTTCCCCCCCAATATATATATATATATATATATAAAAAAAATGTTAAAATATATTTATATATATATAAATTAATGTTAAAAATTATAAACTTCTCTCACTTTCTTTCTGCTACTGATGGCTTGCTGGATCCACAGCAGCTCCATGGCCAAAGTGCTCCGCTGCTGCTTCAGAGAGTCAGGAGTGTGTGCGGTGTCTTTCAAAACTGAATGCAAACCTGGTCCTGCCAAAAACAAACACATAAAGTCCAGCCTGTTTTTATAATCTTTGTATCCTTTTTTAAATGAGCAATCTCTTCTCATAGCACCTGTCTGAAATAAGCTGCTGTGGCTAACATCTGAATTCACAGCACTGCAAAGTGTAGTAGGATCATCTGTCAGGTTTTGTTCAACCACGTTCTCTCCCGTCTTGTCTACAGTTCTGTCCACGGGTGTGGAAGTGTCTCTGCTAGCTGTTTCAGGAGCTTCGTCTCTCTCCGGTACCTGGATTTCAGACTGTGAAAGAGATTTCTCACTGTCCTCATCTATCTTCTGTTCTCTCTCGGAGTCATCCTGACGGTCATGGCACTGAAACCTGGAGCGTTCGTACTGTAGCAATAGGCTTTCCTGTAGATTACATTACACACATTAAAATCTATCATTATGCAACATTAATATTGATACTGACATGCATCAAATCAATCAATCAATCAGTCATCAGATGACGTGTTCAATAGTTAAAATTACACAAACAAGAAGATCTTAAAATCTTAAAGTAATAACGATACTAATAACTTTATGGCACAACTTATGTTGTTTTTAAACAGTAGTAGACAGTGAGAGAAATAGGTAATGACAGGGAAGCTCACAGTGTCAGTAAAGTGAGGTTTGGGAATGATGTTTCCTCTCCACTGCAGGTGATCCAATCTTCCATCAATCTCTCGCACGACGTCCTCAAACTGAGTCTGAACCAAACTCAGACCTTGCCTCATCACATAACCGCGACACTGAGCCTGGACAACACGACACACAATTTTAGCTTTACTTTCCTTATACTTTTATATACTATACTGTATATTAAGACTAACTAAAAATCTGCTCATGTTTATTTATAAAGCACAAACTACATACGTTTTGAGAACTTTATTTGCAATCTAATACAGTTTTTAAAATGACGAGTCAGCACTGAGAAAAAAATGACATCTGCTCCAAAAATGTAGATAAACAAATGAAAATAATTAACTTAACTTTAAACAAAAATGAACTTGCCTAGTTACTCCCCGACAGACGGTTAAACAAATTACTTATAATATACATTTACATCACCTTTAGAAACTGAATCAAAATAATAATACCTGAAATTGAGTTAATATCTGAATCAATTTCTGTTCGTTCATAGCGCCGCTGTGTTTGAACGGCTGATTGTGTATTTCTTCCCCTACAGACACACCGAGGATCAGACTCGATTGCAGCTCACGACCGCCATCCGCTGTTTGGAAGATGTTTTTGTAATGGGGTCATTCCTGTTGTGCAGTAATTTTATTTACCCATGCTCCAATATATATAGGTTTTAATATATTGGATAAAATGTTGAATTTAAATGTATTTTCATAATTTAGTGAAAATAGAGGTGAATTTAAAAAACACTACTTTGGTTTGTGCACGTTGCCATTTTGCCACGTTTCATGCTTCTAAAATGAAAAACTAGCAAATTATAAAGAAATATTTCAGGTGTTTCTTTATTTTATTCTTTTCTCTATAATTTAAATGCTTCACACAAAACTGCATTACTTGTGGCTTTTGCAGTCCTTTTAATTAACAAAAGATTATGCTTTTACTGTAACATTGTAACAATAAATACATTTCATAAGTCATAATATAATCCCCCCCCCCCCCCCCCCCCCCCCAACTTCTGTTTTTAATCAATCAAATTGCTCACTACCTATTAGCTACTTGATGACCCATAATTGCAAGTCCAAAGTCAAAGTGAGTAAATTGTTGCATTAAGTTTTATTCCTTAAAGCACACAAATAGAAAATAGGTTATAAGCATTGATAAACAAAAGACATGGACAAAAAGCAAAGCACATAGATATTTTCTCTTTGAAATAATTGTAATTCACAGAAAGAATAAAAATGTCATTTTTAAATTATGCTTTCAAATGCTTTAGACTCGGAGAGTGAGGGAAGAGAAAACAGCCTGTACATGCTGATGTGCAGGATCAGATCCTGTCATGAATCAATCTGATATGAATTTAAACAGACTTCCCCTCAAGGCAACAGTACTGATTCTCTATCGAAATAGTTGGAGGTAGGCATAGCGGAGGTCAGCTGTGAAGTGAAGTTACTGCATTATGAAATATATATATGTATAAACATCAAACTGGTGCAGATCTTTTGTTTTTCCCTAAACCTGTCCATTTGTTGTGCTGATGTTTTATAAGTGAAACTGGCGTAAAATGGGAAGGGGGTTGTTGTTAGTGAGGTTATATTATGGACTATGTAACATTTTTTGCAGCAGTTTTGATCCACTGCAGATCTTTATTAGATGATGCTGCACTGCAGGGATGCCCTCTTTTGTGCTTTGGGGTAAAGACTGCAAATCTTGAAATACAGTCCATATGCTCACTGAAGAAATGGAGGAATTCTCAAGTCAACTCATCTCTAATTCTAGAATTACCCAAATAGCACTGGATCTCAACTTTTTTTAGAACCTGAAATTTGAAATGGCTGATTCCATTGTGTTTTCAGTTTAGATTATACAAAGATAACACACACACACACACACATACTGTACATTTCCATCAGTGCCATAACTATATAACAAAAAAGCATAATTGTAGCATAATTGTTCCTATATCAACACAGCTATTAAAACTCTAGTTTACAAACATGGTATATAACATATTATTTTAAATAATTTTAATGTTCAAGCATCTACAAAAAGATCCAGTTCCATCATTTGAAAAGTCCCATGAAGACCGTACGGTAAAACAATCAATGTAATCTAGACACTGAGAAGAGGCACTAAGATCAATGATCTCAAGCAGTCCTGAGTGAGTTTATAGCTACTCCACAGCCATGTACAACATTATTCCAGAGAACACTGACCAACTACTAAATGAAAATCAATCGTGTGTTGTGCTGATTGACTGATTATGTAAATGTTAACCTTCTCTTTCACTTCTGTCATTGTTGATCTGATAATTAGATCTCAGGTTTTTGAAGTCTGCTCTTGTTGAACTAAGTCATCCTTTACCAGTGATGATGAATGAACCTGTGGAATCAACTCATTCAAACCCTACAGTAAGTACAATTACTATTTATCCCAATTTAAACACTTAAAACACTAACAAAAATGGCTTTCAGGCTCAAAATAATCAAAACTGTTAAAGACAAGAAATGCCTTTTTTGCTGTTGAATTTCATTCACATGGAGAATGTGCTTTGATGCTGCTGCAGTCACTTAGCATTGTGTTAGCCACGGATCATGGTGATGGTGCTCATTAACCTGCAGCTGAGTTGTAGCCATGGCAACTTGGGCTTTGATCTGCACAGTGATTTGATGGTCGGCTGGGTTTGGTTTCCTGCTTCAGGTGTTTGAGGTCTTGGGTAAGTCTTGATTTTCTGCCAGGTGGAGTTTCTGTCTGGTTAAACTGCATTAAGGAGATATGCAGTCCTAATGTACATCTAATGAACAAACTCTGGAGGTCCTATTACATATAAAAATACTGACTCCAGTATTCTTTCTGCACATTAAAATGCATGTATCCATTTGGCTTCCATTAGGACACAACTGATCTGAGATGTTTTGAGAAACACAATCCCTGCTTTTGTTGGAACTAAAACTAAGTGCTTAGCTGAGAACACTGAGAGCTTTCAGTCTAACACAAACCCTCTCTGGACAAACACAAATACTGGAAAAACACCATGTAACATTTTCACAAAATATGTTATTTGATCAGAGTTGATTAAGATTAAAAGTCAATTAACATTGCATTTTATTACTCTTGCAATGTACAACACATACAAACCATAGTGTGGAAGGATACATTGAGCTGCTCAATTCTTCCAGCTATAAGAGGAGAAAAAAACAGAGATGCATTCAAAAAATCAATATAATTGCTGCTGCTTTAAAAAGACCAATCTATAATGGTTGAGCTGACAGAATCAGTAGAGCAGCAGACTTCAAACAATAACAAAATCCTGATGGGTTCTTTTGTTTAGCCTGTATGTTGACAAAAACTGAGCTGATTTGTGAAATACATGCTGTCCTTTTTCAAAAATTACAAACTGCACTGCAGAAAAGTTTTTCTTCTTTACACCGTGCCCTAAAAGTATACTAATTTAATAAATCCTAAATATTTTATTTTTGCTCGTTATAAACATCTACAAGTTGATTAGAAATGGGTGAATCTCACAAACATTTCCAAGTCATATTTTATCTTAAAATAGAAAATCATATATGCCATAAAAATAAATATTTTTTAGAACCATTACATTTTTTGCTCTCTGACATTATTTTCAATATTATTAAGATTTTTTGCCTGCCAATATTCATTAACACAATAATAGATAAATTAATAAATAACTATTGTATTAATTTAACATTGTAATTAATATATATGTATTATTTAGTAAAATATATCATGGTAGTATTTGTTGTGCTGCCTTTAAATATTGCTGATTTAAAAAATAATACATTAAAAAAGAATGTAGTACAGTAATGAGAATCAATAACTAGAATTATAGACGAATTTATAAGTAAAACATTGCATTATGGAGAATTTGCTCAATGAAAATATTAAGTCTTAAAGGGTTAGTTCACCCAAAACATTTTTTGTCATCATTTACTCACCTTCATGTCGTTCCAAACCCGTAAGACTTTCTTATATCATTGAAACGCTAATCAGGATCTTTTTAATGAAATCTGAGAGATTTCCGTCCCTCCATTGACAGCTACGCAACTGACACTTTGACACTTCAAAAAGTTCATAAAGAGATCGTAAAACGAATCCATAAGATTCGAGTGTTTAGTCCAAATTTTCCGAAGAGACACGATTGCTTTATATAGGTTAGTTTTACAATCTCTTTATGAACTTTTTGAAGCGACAAAATGTCAGTTGTGTAGACTGTCAATGGAGGGACAGAAATCGCTCAATTTCATTCAAATATCTTCATTTGTGTTTCGAAGATGAACGTAAGTCTTATGGGTTTGGAATGACATGAGGGTGAGTAAATAATGACAATTTTTGAGTGAACTAACCCTTTAATAGTCTGAAAACAAGCTTAATGAAAAAGAAGTGAGGTAAAAAGTAACCTAAACTATAATATTCAGTCATATACACTCTGTTATACTGAGTAAACCACCCATAATGAAACAGTTCACACATACTCTTTTACACACTCTGGGCTCTCTACCACATACCACTGAGCTGACAGCTAGAAGGGAAATACTATCAATAGTAACTGTCCAGCCCTTCACAGGCTGATGAAAGAATTCCGTCAGACAGCGACACTTGGATTTGTATAATAATACAAGATTCAGCCACGGGCTTGTATTGAGATACAGGGTATTATTGTGTCCAATCCTTGAGTATTTGTGTGTAGACGCTCAGAGTGCTTGAATAGTGGAGAGAGAACAAGTAGACTTGTGTTCCATATCCATTAGATCCAGATTCCACTAATGTGTGTGTCTACTGTAAGGTACAAATATAAATGTGTGTGTGAAAGGAGAACGAATGTCTGTGATTTAAGGTTGGTTCAGTGTGAATGCATAAGATTAAAATTGTGATTAGAATTTTAAAAAAGTTCCAGGTTTGCTGTGCTTGTCTTTATGGCTGCAAAATATGTTGTGTTTTTATATCAATATAATAGACTTTTTATATCAATATAATAATAATAATAATCATTATTATTATTATATTATATTATGATTACTACTAATCTTTTAAAGCTTCTCTTTTGTTAACAACAGCCGTTTTTTGGGGGGGAAGATGGTTGGTGCATATGGCGTTCCTAAATGCAGGTTATACGTGACTTACAGCGGATGCAGAGATGAGCTCGCATGGAGCAGAATTTACTGAAAAGACACTGAAAACAATGAATCTTGAGCTGTTCACATATAAAAGAACTTCACTCTGAAACACGCAGCATATATTTTCATTTCATTCAATTGATAATTGCTTTAGGCCATATCACAATTTTGGTTTTATTTCAAATGAATTGTGCAGCCCTACAAGAGTTACATGATAAAATGAGGTGAAAGAATGTCTCACATTAGAAAGCAGGTGTTCTAGATTGCGGTCTGAAGCGTTTTTTCTCTGGTCTTCAGACAGCTCCTCCACATGACTGTCCAGACTGAAATGTAGCCGAGCCAGACGTTCCTGCATCTCCCTCACATGCTCTAGTTGCTCAAAGGAGCACACCTTACCTGCAAACACAGCGTGTTATACACATAGAAACTGAGTACCTTGTCTGAATCAACACACTGATGAATTAGGTGGTGTAAATGTGCCACCCTTACACACCTTTGCATTCCTCAAAAATGTCCCAACAATTAAGACATTTAATTACAGCCCAAACTATTAAAGCTTCTAAATAAAACCCTAGCGCACATGTGTCATACCAAAAGCCTGTAGTTTTCCAGAGTGAAAGTCATTGAGCAGGTTAAGCAGTCCTCCCTCCATCTCTCTCACATCAGAGACGTCAGTGAGGAATGAGTGCTGGAGCGGTGAGGAGGACTGGGATACACGACTGGGTCCAGCAGGCTGAGGAGCTCTGGGCTTCTCTCTGTGTGGCCTGTATCGGTACAAATAGAACCAGAATCACTACTAGACTCTATTTTTAAATGTCAATTAAAAACACAAAGATCAAACTATCAGAGATATGTTGCTTAGGAGAACACACACACAAACCTTGTGTTTTTAGGGGGAACCACAGGAACGGCAAGAGCTTCTTTAGATGGACCCATTGCCCCCACCGATCTCTTGTACTTTCCCCTGGGTTTGGGGGAGGGGGGCTGGGGCAGACCCAAGGAGAATGTGGCGCTCTTACTTGCCGGGAGAACGGCAAGCTTTCGAGGGTTGATTGGTGGAGGAGGGGGCTGGGGCAGGGACACTTTAGGACTCCTTTTCTTCCTCTTGTCCTCCATGAGGGCAGTGGCACTTTCTAAGAGACATAGACAAGAACTTTCAGCCACTGAAACAACATGATCTGATCCTGCACTCTTTAGGAAATAATGGTTCCAAAAGGGTCTTTTTTGCAGTGATGCAATAGACCCAGCTAACATAAAATATGTTCTAAGAACGTTTTTCAAATGTCCCCATTATGTTATGAAAACATTACGTTTAAAACATTCAGATTTTGTTATGAGAACATTAAGGGTACATTCCATATTATGGGAACATTAATTTTGAATGTTCGTTTGAAACAATTAGTAACATTTAAAAATGTAAGACGAACGCCCAACTAAAACATTTCAGGAAAAAATGTTTCATGAATGATGTTTCACTTTCGCTTTGAGAACATTATTAATGACTAGATAACTTTGAAGAAACGTTCTATTAATATTACTGGAAAAACATTTGTTTATAACTTTGAGAGAACCTTACCAGAACATTCCCTGTTAGCTGGGAAAGAACCATTTTTGGTTCATCATATGACCTTTCAGTGAACAGTTCTTAAAAGAACCATTTTTTCCTTAATGTGAAAACATTTTAATAATCTGAAGAACCCATAAAGAACCTTTGCAGTGGAAATGTTCCATGGATGTTAAAGGTTCTTCATAGAACCACAGATGCCAATAAAGAACCTTTATTTAACACGATGTTAAAAAGGTAAAGGTAGAGTGGGTAATTTCTTTCAGAGTCACTGAATGGAAATGCAAAAATATTGTTATATGAAAGTGTTACCTGAACACTGCCATCATAGTAAAGCATTAGCAATCTACTTTCATGGGAAAAGTTACTTGTTCAGACTTCAGACTCTTTCTGCTTTGTTTTGGGTGGGAAGGCAAACAGGAGCGTTACATAATAAAAAGGGCCCCTACAGAGATAGATTAAATAATGTGGGGGGCCCAAATTTGAAGGTTTGTCACATGCCCTGAGAGTCCTGTTGGTATCACTGAACTAAAATCAATTTCAGCTTTGAAGTGAACCGATTTCAATCATTACAACAGGTTGGTAAGAGCCTGTGCTAAACATTCATAGGTTAGGCAGCAATTATTAATGTCTGACCTTGGGCTGCTAACAGATGGAATGGAAAATTCAATGTTTTGTGTGACTGCATGAAGCCAATTAACAATATCAGAGGTAACATGCTTGATAAATGTCACTGGTAAATGTATCTGTCAAGACATACTTCTAATCATCCTAACTTTGTGGGGTTGTTTTAACCCCCACCAAAACTTTATAGATTGATTCTTATGGATGAAGTAAGCCTTTCTTGTTTATTTATTCACCCTGTGTAAATAAATACCTTGTTATCAAGCAGTGCTGCAGTGTTGAAATATTTTTAGACACTTCAGATCTCTCTGGGACTCTCCAGTACCTGCTGTCCATCCGCCAGGGATACAATGATTTCTACCATCAGGGTTTTTTATTGCTGTAATATATGATATATTAATGTGTGTGTATATATATATATATATATATATATATATTCATACCTATGTAAAAAAAAATTCTCAGAAACTGCAACTACTTGGGTCAGGTATCTTGCACTCTGGCATCAATTCAACCATCTTTATCTAAAAGTAACATGGCAGCTGTAAGATCACTGTCCTTTTAGAAAAATTAAAAATATACGCAATATTTTGCATTAAACTCTAGGCCTATTATTTAAATCCTAAACCTAATAGGTTGGGGAAAAGCAATTAATTTCTGTGCAATTTGTATGTTCCTGCCAACCCTTAATTCCATAATGGTAGATTTTATAAAACTTAATTTAAATTAATAAATTAGATTCTTTAAAAATGTTTTATATATAATAAAAAGGCGTGTAACGATACCCTCATGTCACGATTCAATACATATCACGATATTATTTCAGTACTCCAAGACATGGTAAAAGGTTAACAAAAAATGTTGATTAAAATGCTAAATTTGGTATTACATTGGAAATAGGCTTGGACTTGGTGCTGATAACACAATGCACAGAACAATTGTGCCACCAGAATAAAAATATTTATGATTCTGAAGCTGAAAATACAGAATTATTTTAGACAAATATGCTTGCATTCTGTAACTGACTAGGTATATTTAAAATAATGTAGGTCGCTTTTTACTGGGAACATAAGACATTTGGCATTATCAGCACCTACAAATATTCCCCCATTGCATTATTATACATTATAATTCAACATTATTTATAGTAGTTTTATGTAGTACTGAGACTAAAACTCTGTAAACTTGAATTTTTTTCTCACACAGTAATTTTCATTTTGGGTGAACTACATAATACATATTGTCACTATCCACGATACATATGTTGCATTTTTGTATTGCGATATAGTGTTACACCCATATAAATGAATGATGAATACGCGAATTGTACATACTTGTATATTACAGATTCTATATTATAATAGCCATTCAGGTGAAGGATTATTCATTGCCAGTGAGCATTAAACAATCTGGGTCAAAATCTCAATTTTAATGAATGCACTTTATTTTACATTGCATCTTCTTCACGCAAGACTATTTTTTCTTTGCAATTTTAGAATTTTAGCTTATGACTTGATGTTTATCAATGCAAAATCTAATGCATTTCTCATTTGGGGAAGAGGTTTTACATAGAATGGAAAGGATTTGCACAGGATGCCCTATAAGGCACGATGCGCACATCGTCATATGGCTAAACAAAACGATTTACTCACCGGCTGGCGGATAAGGAAGGGGCTCTTTGAGTTTTCCAACGCAAATTTAAGGCGCCGGTGTTGGTTTTTCCATTCCAGTAACGTATGATTTATACGCGGTCCGTTTTAAAACCCGATATCAAGTGCGTGCTGTTTCCAGCGGGAGCTCTCCTACTTCCCGACCGCGATTCTGCGAGTCGTACTATGGTGAAGCTTGGTTATTAATATTCATGAGATGCGCTTTCGCTATTGGAAGGTATTAAAGAAGCGTCCAGACTAACTAATTAATATTCAAGAGCCGAGCCTCAACAATGGGTATGCGTGTAAGCGACGTCAAAATAAAAAAATTACTATTCATGAGCTAAACCTTCGCCATACTAGGAAAGTGGTCACAATAAGATGCGAGCTAAGCTCCCGTTTAAAGACACAGAGCCTCACACTAACCATTAAAACCTCAACCACACAGCTGGCTATTTATACAACGTGTTTTAATAAGCCATTATACCACAAAAAGCTCTCTAATTAATGTCCGTATAATCAACCCTTGACCGAAATCTGTAGCCACTGAGACATGTTTATCGCCATCTAAAGGCGATTGTGGTACAGTAACGATAAAAAAAAAAATGATATACCTGAGAAATATTACGATGATAAAACGAGTGCTTACTTGATTTCAAAGGATATTCGTTTCAAAATAAAGAAAATACTTGAATTCTAGTAACAGATTTGTGTCTGATTATGTCAGATGATTATGACAGTCATGTAAAAAGTGGTGCATTAATAAAAAACTTCGGAGAAACAAACTTAGTACAAAAATATGTTTCCTTTTTATTTCATGGCAAGTCAGAACATAAACAGACAAAAAAAAAATGCACTTGTAGAAAAAATAAACAGCTCTCATGCATGTTTTCTGCTCATCTGTGATGACTGACAATAATTTATGCTTGTCTAACTGACTTTCTGATTAGAGGCACTGGCTGAATACGAATACGCTTTTCCCAGAACTATTCTGTCTCTGAGCAGTTTAAAAAAGGCATAATAATTACTGAATAATATTAGAGCTAATGATATTGTCTGATGCCATTTCTCTGAACACATCAGTGAATATAGCTGGTAGAATATCATTGCACCTTCCAGGATTATGAGAATGTTCAATATTCGAAGTGGTTTGTTGAAGAAAAACTGTTAGGAGAGAGGAAAAAAGAAGGAGGAAGAGTGGTTACTGAAATATTATTCCCACGAAGAATACATAATGCATTCTTTGTAATAATATTTCTAATAACATCTACATTCATTCTGATGAGTAAGCAAACTTGTTCTGCAAAAAACAAAGCACTTTCTGTTTCAGAGTTCGGCTACAGTTTATACTTACATAGAAACGATAATGTGAGACATCTGAAGGAACTGCTACGTTATAATGGCCCATGGCCTTATAAACATTTTTACTGTGTTTGACCAAAACTCCCTGTGGCCACATGTACTCTTCTGTCCATCTGCAGAAAAAAACAAACACAAAAAAAAGCAAAAGAAAGAGATTAGAGTCTACAAACAAAAGCAAAAACAATGACACAAAGCTTTTTAGCACATTTTAAAAATATTATATGGAGAAAAAAAACATTTCAATGAGAAAATGTTAACTTAGAAAAACAGAAAAGGGTCAAACAATTCTACAGTTATGGTTAAATCAATAAGTAACAAAAATAGCAAGGTTTTCAAATTCATTTAATGTGCTATAAATAAATCTGTTGTTGATGGCAACACCCAAGATCAAACGAACATGTTGAAACATGCAACACAATGCATCCATTCTTATAAGGGTAAGTGCACATGAGACTGCGTACATAAACTGAGCATTTCACTAAAATTAGGCTCTTTCTTTAAAAGCATTTGAAATGATTCAGCACCTGCTGTACTGACATTTCAGCACTAAAAATTATATTGATACACATAAAAAACTCTAGCACAACCTAAACTTTTGACATTTCTATGACCCCAGCAGTGTCCCCAAATCGGACGTACATGTGTTGGAGGACGTTTGAGCAGAGAGAGGGGTCCACCTTCTGCCAGCAGCCCAGATGTGCGGCAGCTTTGTGAAGCAGGTCGCAGTAACGGGGAGGCAGTAGGTGCCGCATGAGAATGACAGAAGTACTGACGGACACCAGGATGAACAGCTCACAGGACCAGCGTTTATCTACATACTGTGTGCTCTATACAAACAGAGAAAAATGGGGAGAAAAAAAATTGTCCATTGTGTAGGAATGTAAAACAATTAACTTAAACTCTTCAGGCTAAAAGAGTTAGTTCACCCAAAAATGAAATTTCTTTCATTAAGCACTCACACTTAATGTCGTCCCAAACTCGTAAGACCTTTGCTTATCTTCGGAACACAAATTAAGATATTTTTGATGTTATATGTTAGATGATGTTAGATATTTTTTTTCCATATTCTTTAAAATATCTTCTTTTGTGTTCAGCAAAAGAAAGACATTCATAAAGGTTTGGAGTTTTTGGGTGAACTATCCCTTTAAGACAAAATGTGCTGTGCTGGGTATTACAGAGTAACACAAACCTGTAATATTCCTTTATGTATTTAAATATCAAATGCTTCATTTTGATGCACATTACCAAAAAACATTCATTCAAAAGCGTTAGTAAGATCTTTTTTAAATAAATAAATACTTTTATTGATCAATAACATATTAAACAAAGTGATAGTAAAACAATAATGTTACAAAAGATATCCATTTCAAACGAATGCTGTTCTTTTGAACTTTCTATTCATCAAAGACACAATGGAAAAAAACATTAGCTCCATAAAAACATTAGTCAGTACAACAGTTTTCAACATTGATGATAATAAGAAATATTTCTTGAGCAGCAAATCAACATATTAGAATGATTTCTGAAGGACCATGTGACACTGAAGACTGGAGTAATGATACTGAAAATTCAGCTTTGCCATCACAAGAATAAATTGTATTTTAAAATATATTAAATCCAAAAACAGTTATTTTAAATTGTATTAATATTTCACAATATTACTGTTTTAACTGTATTTTTTATCAAATAAATGCAGCCTTGTTGAGCAATAGAGACTTATTTCAAAAACAGTAAAACATCTTACTTCCCCAAACTTTTAGATTGTATAGCATTACTAGCAATAAGCAAGCAAATATAATTGCCATATATTTTATTACTCATTATTTTGAAGCAGCTTGCATTGAAAAATGTTTCTTCAAAGAACATGCTGTCAACAGAACCCATGATGCTAAAACCAAAGTTTTGCATTGAGGGCAGATAAAAAAAGCCATAAAACTAATACCTGGAAATATTATTTACATGTGTTGGTTTGAATGGAACCCCCCCCCCCCCCTTTAGGCCAATCTGATCTAAACATAATTATATGTGAAACACCTGTATTCCTCATCAACAAAACCTGTTCTCTCAGTCCACACATTGTATGTGTTTATGCATATGTGTGCGCGAGTGTACAGAAGATCAGCTGACGATGCACTCACCTTAACGAACCAAACAGGTACAAACGCTACGTAGTAGGCACTTAGCATGGAGCTAACCAACACCTCCTTCATCCTCCAGTTGAAGTCCATCTTCAGGTACTCCACTTCTTTGCGGATGAGGTCAGGAGAGAGACAGCAGGCGTGAGTGGGCATGGGCTGAACACTGTACAGCTGACTGGTGTGCTGTTTCCATGTTTCCTTCAGGACGGAAAGATAGTCCCGTCCCCCACGTCCCAAAGCAGCTCCGCCCACCTCTTTAGGACTCATGCCGCTTAACGGGGACATGGATCCAGCCCTGCGGAAATCACAGCTGAGTCGGAAGAAAGGGATGTACATGCCAAACCTGAGGGGGAAAGATAGAGAGTGCTGAAATATTAAAATATCATAAATAGATATCTATGACTGCAAATTCTGACTGCGTTACGTTACTACATTGCCTAGTGAACAACCTATCACTGCCTAGTAACCAGCCAAAATACCCTAATTACCAGCTCAAACAAGCTATTTGTCTATTCAGCCATCTATAGAACTGTCTGTCAGTCTATCCATCCATCCATTTGTCAGAATGCTGGCTCAGTATTGGTCGACGCTGCACACGTGAGCAGCACAACGCAGGCCTGTGATGCTGATGCAGGATCCGGCCAAAAATGAGCCAGCATTCTGACGTAGAACCTGGAAGCGCTGCACTGTCTCTACAATGTAAACAGCATATGAGAATGACACAGAAGAGAAGAAATTGTTGAATACATTCTTGTCGCTTCATAAAAGTCTTTAGTACCTTTCTGGGCCTTGAAAGTGGTAATTAAATTGCTGTCTATGGACGAGTCAGATACCTCTCGGATTTCATCAAAAATATCTTAATTTGTGTTCCGAAGATAAATGAAGGTCTTACCGGGGTGGAATGACATGAGGGTGAGTAATTAATGACAGAAATGTCATTTTTGGGTGAACTAACCCTTAATAACATATTAGAATCAATAGCAGTGGATGTACAGATTATTACTCACGGATAGCAGAGGAAGAGCAGGCTAAGTACAGAATAAGTCTTGAAGAGATAAATGAGTGAACGACACAAACTCCATCCTGCAAGAGTTAGGACGGCAAAACGAGCCGTCACCAGGAAGACAGAGTGCGGGAAGGACAACTTCCCACTTTGTGATGCCTTTGGAGCAAAGGAAGAAGGGAAAAAGTATGATACACTACTCGTTCATTTTTTAAAGCTATTAAAATGACATACAGAGCTAAAAGATAATGCGCATTACCTCTTTTACAATTGCAGCAATTAGCCTGCGTGCCAGAACTATGACGGTGAACACCAACATATTATAGTCAATAAGGTGGAAGTTCTGAAAGAAAAAAGAAAAAAGAAATTCATTTTGTGAAGAGAAAAAAAGGATTGAATGATTAAATGCTTCTGTAGAGTTTCATTTTAAGCCTTGAGACGTGACTTACCAGAGAGGTGTGTGACGGTGGGTGTGAAGGGGGGTACCACCACACGGTTTTGTAGATGTTGACGTAATGCACAAACAGAGCTGTAAGATGGCACACAAACAGGTGGAGCTCAAACAGGACGTTTCGATCCATGGAGAGTTCAGGAATCTTACAGTGCTTCAGTGGCACCACCGTCTGAGTGGCCAACGGAGGGCTGGACATTCCCGTTCCGGACCCATTCCTGATGACCACACAGATTTGAAATCGGCAGGTTACATAGGAGGCGAATGTTACCATAGCAACAGAACATTAGTTTATCATGTGTAGCATTACCCTCACCTGGTCCGTGACCTCACACCCGTCACAGGTGAGCTGGTGGAATGGTTGCCATTGCCAACGGAGCCTGTCTCACTGCTCAGCGGAGAACGACAATATGTCGTTCTATTCGCTCCTCTTCTTCCTCCTGCCATTCCAGATCCGCCCTTCCCCTATCTCAATTGGTTACACTTTAGAAACCTGCAGGAAAACAAATCACAACAATAAGCTCAAAACACACTAAGACTGTGTTGTGACAAAAAAAAACAAGGTCAGATATACACTAAATCATATCATATAATCAATCACTCTATGCTAAGATTTAATGTTTTGAAATAAGTCTCTAAAGCCCATAGGCTGCATTTATTTGATCAAAAATACTAATGCAAAATACTAATTACAACTTAAAATATCTTTTTTTTTTTTTGTAATTTTATTAATTCCTGTGATGCAAAGCTGAATTTATCATCATCATTACTCCAGTCTTCAGTGTCTCATAATCCTCATGAAATCATTCTAATTTGCTGATTTGCTGCTCAAGAAACATTATTGTCAATGTTGAAAACAGTTGTGCTGCTTTACTGATTTTTGTGAAAAATGTGATACCTTTTTTCAGGATTCTTTGATGAACAGAAAATTATTTATTTGAAAACAATAATCTTTGTAACATTATAAATGTCTTAACTGTCACTTTTGATCAATATTGCTGAATACAAGTATTATTTTCTTTAAAAAAAACAAAACAATTTTTAAAAATCGTACTAAGCCCAGACTATTCCTCTTTACAAGTAATTTAATACTTATTACAGATAAATTATTCTATATCTTTGTTTATTGTTAATCATCACAGGTAGTTCAGAAGCTCAGATGTTTGCAATAGTACAATATTAATCTTACTATTTCTGCAGTATTCAGTAGGAATTAAATCCGTTGTAAGAACATTATGTAAATGTTCTTTTTGTGGAAGGAATATGTGGACGACCAACTACATTTGACAAATTAAAAATGCAAAAGATTTTTTGCTTGTACCTGACATATTCAACATATCTAATGAGATCATATGACAATAAGTTCGTTAGTAATCCTGTTCAAACAGATGTAGAGAGGATAGTGGAACACTTTCACTGGCTACTGAATGAATTCATATACCATGGCATATTTACATGTATTCTCCAAGAGTCAAGATGCTTAAAAAATACCATGGTATTACAAGTAAAGTCACATTTGGTTCGTTGCCATTCAAGCTATAGAGTGGCACAAAATGTAGTTTTACCAGGTCTGCAGGACAAAATACAGCCTGAGGGGGAAAAAAGTATTTTGGTGTGGACCAACATGCTGGATCACATTTGTGATGAAACTATGTCTGGACTAGCTTTTAAGGAAATTTGTTTGTTAGTAGATGCTGGCTAGTCCTAAAAAATGTTACTGTAAATTACCAACACCACTGGTCTTGTACTTACTGAGTGAATTGTCTAATTGCCTTTTCACAAACTCTTCCTCATATGTCTTATACTGTAACTGTAGGTTACTTTCACTTGTACAGTTTTCTTTCTAGATGCATTGTAAAACCTTTTATGGCAGCAATTGTCAAACCAGTGAGAAGACGCTTGCTGTCACAAGATGTCTTCACATATGATACATGTGCCTAGACTTCATGATCTGAAGGCTTGATATTTAATCTGAAGATGCCTAAAATACTGAATCAAAACTGTTGGCATTGAGTCTGACTGTACATTATGTTCTGTAATTAAAGGGCTCATTGCATCAGCGGACAACGAATCAAACAAACAAACAAATCAAACAGACAACCAAAGAGATCTCCAGCACTACTGGTCTCATGCACAGTACATTGACAAAGACCCACATGCATGCAGCACTATTGGCTTACCAATGCACGTGCCTCGATGGGGTCTCCCTATAGCAAGCCAAAATAATGCATCTGTGTTATGGTTACTTTTTCACATATGTTTTTCGGCTTGAAACGATTACCAGTCTTTCCTGATCGCTCTTGTGTTTTGTAGCCCTGCCTTTATTGATAGCCAACTTTTGCGGAAGCGTTGCTGTTAAACATGTAGGTTGAAAGACGTAGTTTTTTATTTCTGAAACCAAACTGCCTTAAAATGCACAAACATTTCTCAGGTCTGTTTGAGTCTTAACGCTCAGAGAAATAAATGCATGCTCGAATATAAGACTGCGGCCTAGCACTGTTGCATTTGCACAATCTAATTTCAAGAAATCGGAAAAATGTCTCTTACCACTTTAAAACCGTGGAGATTAGTCCGGATAAGGCGACTATAGGATGTAGGTGGAAACGCACTCAATACTTAGGTACAGAAGGAATTACTTTGGATCGTAAATGGTTTGTTTTATTTCTGACAGTAAACGAGGAGGGCTCATTCTGTTGATGTTGTACCGTACTCACGCACGCGCAGAGAGCAGGGGGGAGGAGGCAAGCGTGCGTGAGTGCGTGTTCAGTGGACAAGTGTGTGAGATCAAAGCACCAAAGCTGCACCTCAGGCACATACAATACATTACACAGAACCGGTTTTGATAGGTTAATGCATGCAGTGTTTTCATTTATTGAACATACTTTATACTAAATAAAACAGAATAGCACTGAGCCTAGCCATATCAACAGACTAACTTTTTTTTGTGTGTGTGATGTGTACTTCTCTTCTTAGTTATTGCAATAAAACTATGCATAATGTCAGATTTTTTAACAGTTATCATTATTTAGATATTTGTTGTACATCATTCATTAAATCACTGATACAGTCATTCACCCATATAGTAAGTGATCTATTTTATGCAAAACAGTCAACTACGTAATCACTTCAAATAGGCCCCTGTGTTCTTTCTCTTGTATTTAAAATATATATTTTATTATTATTATAATTGTTGCTACATTCCATAAACATACACTAGGCTACTGTTCAAATGTTTGGGGTCAGTGAGTTTTTAAAAAAACAAAAACAAAAAAAACTTCTTGGTTTTAAGGGCAGCTGGCAATCAGCATAATAGGTGCATTACCGTCAACTTATGCTCCGGAGTGTGGAACAGACAGATTTATATTCTATTTGGCAAAATATGTTTATTCAGCAAGGATGCATTAAATTGATCAAAAATGTCAGTAAACATCTTACAATATTTACAAAACAACAACAACAACAACAAAAACTACTTCAAATAAAAGCTGTTCTTGTGAAATTTCTATTCATAAAATAATCCTAACAATGTACCATGGTTTCCACAAAATATTAAGCAGCACATTCATTTTCAGCATTGATAACAATAAGAAATGTTTATTGAGCACCAAATAAGCATATTAGAGTAATTTCTGAAGGAACATGTGATACTAAAGACTGGAGTAATGATGATAAAAAATTCAGCTTTGACATCACTGGAATGAATTATATATTTTAAATAAATTAAAATAAAAAATGGTAGGCCTACTGTAATTGTAATAACATTCCAATATATATATACTTTTTTTTTTTTTAATCCCTGTGGTATTTTTTCTCCGTTTTTCTCCCTTTCTCTTGGTTGTTATTCATAATGGTGTTGTTCATTGTTCATTAATATAGCTTAGCTATATAAAAAAATATTCCTCCACCTGTACTGTTATTGTTCAAGAGGGCGGGTGTTTCTCGTCTGACGGACCGCTCGGCTGCCCAATCAGAGCGCAGACACCGATGCGCACGGGTGCGCGCCGGAAGAACGCTGCAGCAGCAGTAGCAGCACACGGGACTGAAATGGCGTAGCGTGCAGTCCACTGCCGCAGCAGCGCAGCGGGGCCAGGCTCACAGAACATTTCAGAGCCTGGCCCGTCGTACTTCAACCAACGAGCATGATGGAGATTACTTTTCGCTTCAGTTCACTCGCTTCCAAACCAGCACGAGATCACGGGAGACAGTGAGTGCACGATGAGTACTGACATGTACTACAAGAGCTTGGCTTTGTCTAATCTTTGTGTTGCAGTTTCGCATTCCAGCACTTGCGTCACTCGGTAGATGGTAATGCATTGTGCTAGAGTCGAGATTCACATTATTTGGTTGTGCATTAATATTAATTTTCATTGTTCTTTCAAGCTACTTTGTCTATTCCTTCCATAAGTGCACTAGAACTAATGGCTACATTGTTAAATGAAAATGCAGATATTAATGAACCTGCTTTGTCTTATCAAAACAGTGCCCCTCATATGTCATGACAAGAAGAGAAAGGAACAGCCTGGAAGGAAGACATGAGCAGGTAGGTCAGTTTGTGCAGCAGAAATAACACAAAATATTTCTTGTAAGGCTGGGTATTTACACAGATTTCATTCGATTCAGCTTTACAAATTCTTGATTTAATTCAATTCTGGAATTTCTAGATATACAGTACAGTACAGTACATGTCAATTCTCAGGTCTCTCTCAACTAATTCTGTAAAATACACAAGCAACCCTGCCAGTTGGTACATTACTATAATATTAAAATAAAACATTGCTAACAGGTTAAGTAAAAACATAATGGATGAATATGTGATATAGTACATATATTTAGCAATTTATTAATTTTTTCCTAGATAACTAATGAGTTATGGACATTAAATGCCTTTCCTGATGTAAATTCAACCTCGGAAACAATGATTGAGCGATTTTGAGACATTTCAGGTACTGTATGTTTCTTCAAAGTACCTTCTGTCAAGCCACATTAAAAAGCATCAAAACTGTATTTATTGTTAGAATTTCATTAATTTGAAAGCTTAGACTGTTTTGTATCAAAAGTACCAAAGCACAAAGCTTATTGCATGGGTGGCTGGCAACAAATAATGTTTAGTAAAGTTTTGTTCATGCTAAAAGATCGATCTTGGGATTTAATAGTCAATGTCAATATATATGTGTGTATATATATATGTATGTGTGTGTGTGTGTGTGTGTATATATATATATATATATAAACGTATATATTTAAACTGAGTAATCGAAATTGTCATTATGCTTACTTTTCTGATCTGTTTCAGATGTCCATCCTGTGCAGATGAGACCGTCTTGTCTTCGTTCTTCGAACTGCCCTCCATCCCGATAAGTTGACCTTCCTCCAGCGTTATTTCAGGGAAGTGTTTGTTCAGCATACCAACTCTCCCTGGTCTATGAACATATCATCTCTGCACTTTGAAGATGACAACTGAAGTTGTTTTTATTCACGAAAGAACCATAAACTCTTCATGCGTCCAAAAAAACTTAAATAACAACATGATTGTGCCACAGTACAGAACCATTGTCTGGTCATATTTGTTATAAATGAATCCAGTGGACTATTTATATAGTTGCCGGTTGAGTTAAAAGAAATTAAAAATGGAAATATCAAAAGCGCACTTGCTTTGCAGGTAAAACAAATGCACATTTAAAAGCTAAAGCATGCAAGCAAAATGAAGTAGCTTCATCCAACAATTTTATTATCTGCAGACTAAGTGCCTAGACGCATCTCTTTTTAACAGCTCCTGTCTCTCAATTGACTATTTCCATAACTTAATTTAGCTTTAAACCTACAAGGTTTAAAGCACTGCTTGGTCATTTATTAAGTCTTTGAAAATGCCTGAAAATGAGACGACAAACTGTAGACTGAAAGCTCTCGTCATTTTCTTGTTCTCTCAATTCAGAACTCATATTGGTGCTTTAGCAAAACCATGAACCATTCTTTCATGTTTTCTGTCTTCTTGTACTGACATACCAAGATAAACAGTGGCACACTGACCCAAGCATAAGCGTTATAAATTCCACAGTTAAACCTTCTAGTGGGGGTGGGGTGCTGATGAGATGCAGGACATAATGAAATATAATTATTTTACTACCTCAGAAGTTACCACAGCTCAGACCCACACAGCAAGCGCTCTAATCAAACAATATTCACATTTTTTTTCTGGCTGTTATATAAATATAGTCATTGTCTGTTAAATGGTTTGGTAATCCGATAGAAGAGGAGTGATGATGATTCTTTTTATGTACATTACCTTATTAATAGGTGTAGGAATATCACACAGACCGTATAGAGAAAATATAGTTCACTGGTTGTATATTTGTCCTATAATTTCTCCAGGAGAACGTGCAGGGCGAGATAAACACGTCACTTTCATCCAGTAACATTCTCATGGTTATCCTTCTCATTTGGCCTGAAGAAAGGCAGTAGAATGGTTACATGTTAGGCCCTGGCCACAACGTTTGAAAATAGTTGCTAGTATGTTTTTTTTTAATGTAACATCTCAAATAGATTAAGGCAAATTGGTCTTTGGGTATCTGACACAGCCTGTGCTCCATCCTCAGCTACAGTGCACTGTGAAAATAGGAATTTAACTTCATCTGTAATGAGAAAATGTACCCAATTTTTGTTTTGTTTCTACAGTAGTTTCTATCATAATGATTGGTAGAAATAAAGGTGTTAAGTACGCAGTAAGAATTTTCATGGAGGAAGAGTAGTGAGGCCTCAGTGTGGGAAATGTGCAATATTTGTTTCTTTCCTTTGTCTTGTTTTGAGATGAATATGTATATTGTACAAACAAGTGACAAGTTGTTCGCAAAAACAACAAAATCACCAATGTCTTCCATTAAATGATGTATAGTTTCATCCGCTTGCTTTAAGGTGGCGGGATTTGTAGTGCCAGCATAAACGTGGCCATGCATGTACGGTAGCGATGCTTGCTGAGTTTAATAGTCGTAGTGACATTCAGTATATGCTATAATAAGTCGTTTAGAAAATAAATTAGGCTGACAAAGATTTAGTTAGTAACCATCATGGATGCAGCATCCACAACTTGATTGATTTGATTAAGGGGCGGCTAGGTGAGTCATTTTCACTTGTGCAGAGTTTGTTTTAGTTTTTAATTGACAAACACGGTTGTTTATTCATGGGTAATCACTATGAGTTAATAATAATGTGTTGTAGCATGCTGAGGATTAGAACAATGGCGGTTGGTATTGACGTGCGGCTAGCCATGTTGAAATACATGTATATGTTTCATAAGCACTGTGTGAGTTTGTCCTAGTTTGTACTGTGAAAATTGTTCTGGGTCCAAAATAGTCGACTTGGATCAAAACGACAGTCTCTAACGGGCAAAAAATAATAGTCGATATTACAGGTGTTGAAGAGTTTCATTCGATACCTGTTTCAAGATAATTCCTTATTATGGAAACAAAGACTTTTGCTAAAACGGTACATCCTGGAAGTTTTATTTGGTCTGTAATAATAGGAGAATACAGTACTCTCTTCTGATTCGAAAGGGTAACCTAGAACTGTTTGTATCCATACCTCTAATATTGCATTCTCCATCAGGTATTATTGTCTCAGACTAGAGCTGTGGGTAGATTATTCCTAGTAGCAGAAACTCTCGATTTTAAAGTAACATATTAGAATATTAAGTGGCATAAAGCAATTATCAAAGCATTGTAATGTAGATAAATACCTCAATGACTGGAATGCAAACTATATTTTTAAATATTCTCCAAGATATGCAAGCCATGATGTGTATTACGTTCATGATTTAGAAGCAATAATCAGTTTATGCATGAATTATAGTGTCAAAATAGTTCAGTGGTGTTTGTGAAATAGAAATCTGTAGCATATTTGTGAGTGTAGTTAGTGTTTTTTCCAGAACAGTCCATTGCTCATACAGAACTATTTACATTTCGTAGTACAAAACAGCCCCATTGTTCACTTACACCAAATAAATATATAAAGGTAGCACTGAGGGTGTGACAAATATTATTATAAAGGATTTTTTTTTTAGGACAGGTAGAAGAAAGTAGATAGGATATATATATATATATATATATATATATATATATATATATATATATATATATAATATGCATATATATACATATATATATATATATATATATATATAATATATATATATATATATATATATATATATAATATGCATATATGCGCAGGACCTATGCCCTTCTATTGACTTTGCATGTTTACATACAAACCATTGTGGAACGCACATAAGCTGTATGCTTATTTACAGCTTATTTTCATTGACAGCAATATGAGCAGTGTTCTGGGTAGCAGTTTGTGACACTCTGATGATACATTATATCAATAAATCCTGGGTAAATAGAATATACCACAAAACGGAGAGGATCCATTTGGGAATTAACATGTATTTTTAATAAGAGTGCAAAAAATAAAATTTGCTGATGCATGGTAGAAGTGGATAAGAAATGTTTTGTGCTGCATGCAATAATTGAGCTTTGCTTGAACATATTTATGCAGAAATGTGATAAAACAAAATCTATGAGTGGACCAATGTTGTGACTTTCTTTTTCAAATGCATGAAATCCCAAAGGTTTATCTCTACTGTACATTATTCACAGATGTAATCATTAAGAAATGTTACTTTTTGGATTTGAATATTGTATGATGAAAATCAAATTATGAGTCTGTGATTCGAGGCAAAGTTGGATACAGTAAGTTTTAGCAAAGCCTTAACAATTGTGAGTTTAAATGGAAAAACAAAATTTGACTTATTCTTGTTCAATGCAAATAAGGCAGTTTAAATAATATAAGTTTCTATGCTTTGCTGACCTGATTTATGTTGCTGATTTTGCCTCTGAATGTGAAACTCTATGCTTAGTCTGATCTATGCACTACAGATGCGCCCCGCATGATTTTGTACAAAAATATGAAATTTTAGCAATAAAAAAGCAGCATGGTGCCAATCATAAAATGTGTGGTTTCCTTTCTTCAGTGTTATATTTTTCACTAGTGTAAGAGATCACAGTAGACTTTTTTTTATCCTGCAGTATTACAACAATATATTCTTTTTTATTTATCATAATACCGTTCTCTTAACATAATGTAAATAAATGCAAAACATAGTAACCAAGCTAGTTAATGTTTCATACAGTTTTGAAGAACCAAACTCCTATTCAATACATACAAAAATATATACTTTATTTCACTGTTACAACAAGAAAGCTGTACATATTCCATGCTTGCCATTTCTTTAGTCTACATTGTGTGCACACAATTTTTCCATCATTCTCTCCAGAATTTTCACCTGCTTCAACTGAGCTTCTAAATCCTGCTTCAGCTAGAAAAAGGAGAAAGAAAATCCACGTTCAATCAACTCAGTTGAACTTGAGCAGCTGTAAAATATAATTTAATAGAATATACTGTTGCTCTCCTTCTGTACAATAAGCAGTGAGTGCATGAAAACATAAATACAAACCTCTTTAATAGTTTTGTCCATGAGTCTGTGTTTGAAGTTGATTTTGGAGGCTTTAACACATGTACCGCTTCTTAGCATGTAACTAAAAAAATAAAAATATGGCTGTCATAAAGTAATGCAACCATTTAAAAAAATCTGACATGCAAATCATTCACATTATTTGTTACATCAATTCTGTTAGTGTGCACATTAATACAAACTATTCCCACCAGTTTATCAGCTCTTTTCGTAAAAGGAAGAGGTTTCGTAAAGCAGACAGGTGCTCTGGGGTGGAGTGAAGAACCAGGCCAATAGTACCATGGCAACCAGCACAGTGAAGAACTTGGTAGGTGCTACAGATAGAGAAATCACATGATGATGGGCGTGAGCTGAAGCGGTTGAGATCAATAGAAAGTAATACTTACGAGGAAGCCAGATCACTGTTTAAACTCATTTCCAGCTTTTTATTCACCCTCACATCCTCAGTAACATCTGCAAAGTTAAAGTCTTTTCAGTGGTTATAACAAGACACACACACACACACACACGTGTTTGGTGTATTTTACATTTTCATGACTGAATCCATATCTACAAAGTTTTTAAGTCTGCATGCTTTTAAAATGAGCTAAACTACAACTTACTCAAACAAATGATACTCTGGAGGCACTGGACTTCCCCGCAGATGCCGAGAGAGTCTCCAAGCACTGTGTTGCATGTCATGCACTGGAGAACACTGCAATTCCTATAGTCTACCATACAGATTTCTCTTTCCTTCACCGCTCTTAGCTGATCTGCAATTGAACTAGTCTGTGTCGAGTCACATGGACCGATATCATAAGAGCTTTCGAGCAAACTTCGAGTACTGTTCGACATTATTACTTTAGCAACTTTTGTTCTTATTTGCTTTGCTCAGCTAACACAAGCTCAAAAGACGCAACCACGTTAATAATTCATTTATTGGCTTGAACTTTAGGTGGCGCCCTAAACCGCTCACTCAAACCCCGCCTTTGCCGAAGCCTTAAGGCTAATCAAAACCAGCGAGACATAAACGCCGCTTCTTATTGGATATAGTGTAGTGTCGTCATGGACTTCTCAACTAATCATCTAACCGAGAGGGCTGTTTTTGAAACGCGGTATTTTTCAAACGGCTATCACACCTAAATAAACCGATCTGTATATCAGAGAGTTGATATTACGTTATATTTCTGCAGTTTACATTAAGTTTATCCACAATATGGATTTGGACTCGCTTAAATATGCGGAATTGCAGCACCTCGCTAAAAAAGTTGGAATGAAAGCGAATATGAAGGTAAATCGCGTTTACTGAGTTAAAGTGATGCAGTGCTGTTTACATGCAGCCAACCCATGTGTACTAAATGATATGTATCTATATTTCTAGCGTCTTTAGCACTAAACCATAACGCTTAGTTAGTGGCTGTAGGTTTTATATTTTCTAAATGCTCGGTTTTAATTGCTTTTAGGCTGAAAAGCTGCTGAACGCTTTAAAAGAGCATTTTTCAAAACAGCAACAGCAGACATCGGAGAATGTGAGTAGTATCTTTATGTACGGTCACCTATAATCTGTTTGAAATGTGAATATTTGCAATAACAAGTAACACTGCATTGTTTGCAGGGAAATGATGCTGTCCCGCCCGTGGACGAGCAAAGCGCGCACACGGCAACGTTTGTGACCGAGCGCCGAGGAAAAGGCCGTACTGCCAAGAGAAAGCTCAGTGACTCCACACCTGTCACTGCTCAGGTATACATGAGCATTTGAACAGATTTTGATTTTCAATCCAGAGTGTTTTTTCTTTTCTTTATTCTAATATGTAAATGTTATACAATTTTGTAATTGGGTTTTGTAAATTTATTTTTTATATGTAATATTTAGACTGAAGAAAAGCAGGCACAAGAGGAGAGCCGAAAGGGCTCCAAGAGAAGGAAGGTGTCCTCAGCCAAGGTGTCCTCCGCTCTGATTCCCCCTGAAATTTCTACTAAAGAGGATGCTGTGGAGAAGGCACTAGAATCTGAAGATGCTCCTACAGAGCCAAGTGTGAAAGGTGAGGCTTTAAGAATTATACTCTATTTCAAGTTGCTCATGGAGAGTAGATATTATTAATTAACCTTTTAATTACAATCTAATAGATGAGGGAGGTTTCGGAGGTTATTTATTAGTTTGTGCTTGTATGCGGTGATTACTTTTAATATGTATATCTTGCAGGTGTGGGGAGAAGAACAGTGGGTAAAATCCCCCGTCATGAAGGTCTGATGAAGAGGAAACCTGCGCTGCGGCCGACAACTCCTAGTAATAAGATCCTTCCAACTTTATACGCTAAAACAAAATATATTTTCCAGTTCCTGTAATATTCAAAAGACAGTTTCTTGTTTAGATGACTTTTCCATCTGAGCTTATTTAAGATTTGTGATCTCTGCCCTTAAGTAATGAATTTGCAAATCTCCATTTCCCAGATTTCAAGAAACTCCATGAGGCTCATTTCAGAAAGTTGGAGTCCATCGATTCTTATGTGGAAAGGAAGAACAAACAAATGGAGGTGCTCAGGAATTCAGTCAAGGAGCTGAAGGTAACATTTACCTAGGGTTATTATCATTAACAAACTATAAAAACATTTTATTTTAGTTGAAATAAAATAAAATAGAAATATTAGATGAAAAAATTAAATAAAAAATTTTGCTTTGGCAGCTAACTGAGATAAGTTTAAGTTGAAGCACTAAAACCACTAACTGGAACGTTTTATTAATTTTTCAGTTTTAGTCCAAACACAAAGCTAAATATAAACAACATTAAAATATGCTAATTCAAAATATTAAAAACTATAATAGTATATAAAAAAACACCACTTTGAGTGAGTTTATATGTCTGAAGTATTAATTAGGAGTTTATGCTTTATTTTGAGTTCCAAGTGTTATTTATTAGTGGTTTATATATTTATTTATTTATTTATTTATTTTTGTAATTTCAGACACTATCAGAAAAGACGCTGATGAAATCGGTCGAGACAAAGGCTCAAACTGTAAGTCACCAAACCGCTAATATCAGCTTTCAGGATCACTTTTTGAATTCACATGCATCCTGATCATACATTTGTGTCAAATATTATTCTATTCAATTAAATTAAACTGGCACATCTTTCTAAAACTGTAAAAAGAAATCTCACATCTTGTTGGATGAGAGTTGTATTGTGTCTGAGTCAAACAAGTTTGTTATTTCTGGAAGAGGTTGACCTGAATCATAATCAAACTTTGGTATTGTCTCCCATTAGAAGGTGCCTGCTAGCCGAGCGTCTCTCTTCAGTCCTGAAGTGCAGGGGAAAAAAACAGTGCCAGAAAGACGCAGGCTCACTCAGCTGTCTACTAGCAAGTCTGCATTGAAGGACAGCTCCACCTTTAAGCCAACCGTCCTCACCACCAATAAAATCAATGTCAGGTAAATACATCAGTATGCTTTAATCCACTTACATTTATAATGCTTTTAGTATTGAGATTAAGTTAAATATGGGTGCTAAAGCCAAGCATTGACAAGTAAAGTGACTTTCACTTAACTGCTGCATTTCTGTGTCTAGGTTCACGCAGGCCACTCAAGATAACGAATACAAGCGTTCGCTGGTAAAGACTCCAGCTCGTATGTCTCCTCTTGTCCCTCTCACCTCCACTCCAGGGAGAAAATCTGATGTTCATACCAAACCTGAACTTAATAAAAGTGTCAACGCCATCAATAAAACACCTGGTATGAGTAATACCATTGTGTTGCACTGATAATTTATTGATTTTATGAAGCATTGGTTTCATTTGTAGTTTTTCTTTTTTCTCTTTTTTGCAGGAGTTACTCCATTTGTTTTCAATGGGAACAACAGCGTGTCAGTCACACCTGGTACCACCAAGAAGAACGCATTTGATCTGAAGGCCAGTCTCTCTCGTCCACTCACCTACAAACCACACAAAGGTTTGTCCACACTAAGACAAATCTATAATTTAATGCATAGGACTAATGTGTCAGGCAGTGCTTTCTTGAATTGAATCGTATCTACTTGCTATTCATTGTCATCTTTTATTTCTGAAGGAAAACTGAAGCCTTTCGGATCTGCACAGGAGAATACAGCACTTAATAAATCCCAGACTGTTCCTTCACACCAGAAAAACTATAAACAGCACCAAGTTCAAACTAGGTTAGATGCTTATTTTGTTTATGCATTAAGATAAACTACTGTTCAAGAGTTTGGGGTCAGTAAGATTTTATTTAAGAAATTAATACTTTTATTCAGCAAGGATGCAATAAATTGATCAAAAGTAAAGACAGTTATGATGTTTCTTTCTGTTTCTAATTATAAAATTGTGACGAGCAGGGCGGGCGAGAGCCATGAGGGAACGGCGCAAGGACTTTTGTTTTATATACAGTATATAATAAAACACAAAATAAAATCCAGGTCTGGTCCTCTTTCGTCCTTCATTGTCGTCGCTCCCCTTTTATGCATCCGGAGCTCCTCCGTGAAAGATTTGAGACCGGTGCAACACGCAGCCGTTCCCTCACGGCTCTCGCCCGCCCTGCTCGTCACAAAAATATTTTTATTTTAAGTAACTTTTTTTATACATTCAAAAATCCTGAAAAACAAAACCTATCAGTTTCCACAAAAATATTAAGCAGCACAACTTTTTTCAACATTTATAATAATGGTTCTTGAGCACCAAATCAGCACATTAGAATGATTTCTTAAGGATCATGTGCATATTCAGCATTACCATTACATTTTAAATAAAATAGTAAACCGTTCTTTTAAGTGGTAATAATATTTTACAGTATTAGTTTTTTTTTACTGTATTTGATTAAATACAGTATAACATAATAGACAAAATAACATAAGAGACTTAAAGAACATTAAGAAAATCTTACCGACCCTACTGTAAGTACTAGTGTGCATTTGAATTTGTGTCATAAACTGAAATAAAACAATCTCATTGAATATGCTTTGCTTTTTTAACCTTCAGGGAGGAGCGACGTGTCAAACACACAGAAGACCGAAAACAGAAGAAAGAGAAGATGTTGGGTGCCAGACGAGGGCTGGTCATGGCCTAACTCCATTGTTTTTACTGTTTTGCCACCTCAAAACAAACTCACTGTACATGTTTAGCTTTCGTCTGATTTGTTCCAAACTTCTGTACATTTTTACCTCTGTAAACACTTGTTTATTAACATAGGTTAATTTACAATGAGGTAATCAAACAATCTTTCTTTTTCTCCATTTTATAGATTGTATACTTTTTAAACAGTGTTTTTGATGTATGTGTGAAGAGATGCCCTGATAAATTGTATTTAGTATGAATGGTTACATCTGTACTTGGGGAAAAAACAGTAGTCATTCAAAACGTTGGTCACACAAAATGTCTATTTGAACTTGAGCGATATTCATAAATTATCATTTTGTACTTCTTTGTCTTTCATGTGGTCATTTTTTTGTGTGTATGTATGTGTAAAAGATGCCGGCCTTTAAAAAATACATCCAATTACTTTTTTTCCCCTCAAAGTTTTTATTAATAAAACACCATGTTTGTTATCTGTGATTGCTGAATCCTCTTTAATCCAATTAGACCTCAGGGTTTCTCTTGTAAAGCTCATATGCAAACTCCTCTGTGTGGGCAAGGTCGTTACACAGACCAATGAAGTCAATCTCCAGCTGAAATGGGCCGTCTGCTTTGTCCCCCAATGTAAAACCAATACTATTTACCTAAGAGCACACAAACAAGTTTTAAATCTGAGCTATAATGAATTTACACCACAATGCTCTCATAATAATATCAAGTAATTCATTTCAATTACTAGATAAACTATGAGGAAACACAAAAGTCATGCTGACCTTATCTAACCAAAGGACATGCTGGTTATCCTGTATTCTTCCCCGACTGGAAAGGAAAAACTTGGAGAAAGGGATCTGTAAAATAAGTGATGGTTTTATAATTATTAAGCAAGAGATTTAGACTGCAAAAGTTTGGGGCTGGTAAGATTTTTTTAAAATAAGTTTATGCTCACCAAGGCATTTATTTGATCATATATATAGTAAAAACAGTAATATTGTGAAATATTACAATTTGTAATAACTATTTCCTATTTTAATATATTATCAAATTTTATTTATTCCTGTAATGGCAAAGCTGAATTTTCAGCATCTTTACTCCAGTCTTCAGTGTCACATGATCCTTCAGAAATCATTCTAATATGCTGATTTGGCGACCAAGAAACATTATTATCAATGTTAAAAACAGTGAATATTTTTGTAGATGCCATGATACTGTTTTTTTCAGAAATCTTTGATGAAAGTTCAAAAGAATATTATTTATTTGAAAAGGAATTTTTTTAACAATTAATCATGTTTCCTTGATGAATAAAAGTTTCTTACCGACCCCAAACTTTTAAGAGATTCATATTAATAGATTAAATTGGATGCACTTCCAAATGAACTGCAGATGAAGTGTCTTCTAGATCTTCATTAATGTAAATTTCTTAAGACCTGCCTTAACATCCTGCCAGTAGGGTCCCCCTCTAGTGTAGAGGAAGTAACTGTAGATGTCATCTCTCTGATGAGAAAAGAAGGTCTCAGCGGACACGTTTACCATCCACGGTCTTCCATCTCCCCGGATACGCATATGTAATGTGTTGAAACTTGACCAGTCATAGTGCTTTTTTCTGTCAAATGAGGCCTGCAGCAGAAAGGAATATTTTAAAGGTCAAAAAACATACTATTGTCCCTTTACTGCTAAATTTAAATGTATGTAAATTTATACAAATAACAACCTAAAGCTGTGTTTCTAATTTCTAATGTCTTCAAATAACTTGCAACTCATGAATTATAGTGTTTCAATGTACTTTCTTCATAAATTGAACTAAATTGAAAACACACTTATACACTGCCAAATGTTTGGGGTCAATCAGACTTTTTTTTTTAAAAAAGAAATTAATACTTCTGTTCAGCAAGAATGCATTAAATTGATCAAAAGTGATGGAGACATTTACATGTTACAAAAAATTTATATTCCAAATAAATGCTGTTCTTTTAAATGTTCAATTCATCAAAGAATCCTGAAAATGTTATATTAGTTTCCACAAAAAAATTAAAATATATTAAAATAGAATAAAATGTATTTTAAAATTGCAATATTTCACAATATTACTGTATTTTTGATCAAATAAATGCAGCCTTGGTGAGCATATTAGACTTCTTTTACCGACCCCAAACTTTTGAGTGGTTATGTAAATCTGATTCTGTCTAAACCATGTTTTTAATGCCATTTGTGTCAGTTTAATGCACAACAGAAAATATAATTTTGAAAGGAATTATAGTCATTATATTACAATTTCATTGAAACTTTCTCATTAACCTATTCTCATTAATAATCTTAATACCCACTGTACAAAGTCCTGTAGAAAGCTCAGTCTTTATTTATCATTAAACCAAGCAGACAGCAAGAAAAGAGAAATTGAATAAGACATCTGAAATATGATGAATAAGGAATCAGATTATGGATCAGACAGAGAGATGTACTGTACTGACCAATGGTTGTTTGGAGCGCAGAGTGCAATATCCACTGTATCGAGTCTCTCCATCACGGGGAGGCGTGGAGCACAAAGTTCCGTACAGAAAACATGTGGTGTTGTTTTTTCCCAGCTTGATGTATGCCACACTGTGGCCCCCAATCTCCTGATCAGATGACACGACCCACTGATCGAGACTCTCCGGCCCACGGAACTCCCACTGGACACGGGTCTGTTCCAGCATGTGCTCTAGTAAAGGCCTTCCTTCCGGTCCAGTCCAGCGCTGGACAAACTCATCCTTCAACAACCCAATGTGCTTCTTGATACCCTCCACACCTTTGGAGAAATCAAAGTGTATCTTTTGCCAAGGCCAACGGGTGTCTGGGGGCTGACCCGGTCTGCGGTAATCTCGCTCATAGATGCTTCTGGTGCTCAGTATAGCTGAACATTTGAAAGCTGATGGAAATAACAGTGGCTGCCTGTGAATGACACCATAAAATGCTCTCCTCGATACAGCCATTTGGTCAGAGGCTTCTCTTGTGACCAGAGCAGTAGAATGCTGAAAAAGTTAAAACATCATATGTAAGGAAATGCCTTTTTATATTAACCGTCATATGTCATACAGGTTGATCTTTTGGATTCAAATGTTTTCACTAATCCAAATAAAATTTGTCAGTCAGCTAAAGTTTTTATTTTTATTTTTAAATTGGGCTCTAGGAATCCCCAAGAAGTCACAAGGAAGTGCTAAAAGGTCAGTGGAAAAGTTTAGAGAGAAACCAAATTTAAAAAGTTAAAAAATAAAAATATTCAAATAAATAAATAAATACATGAAAATAAATAATAACTAAATACAAATAGATTAAAATATAATTACATATTAGATTAAAATAAACAATTAAATGTGATTAAATTAAATGAGTAAATAATAAAAATGAGATTTAAACAAACAACAGTACAGTACTATAGTGAGTAGTATATTTTCCAAATCATATTTTAAATTGGTATAGTATGGTATGTCCATATGAATTAGCATACATTTGGTCTTTTATAGATGAAAACATACAGCTGCCATTTAAATTTTAGGATGGTGGTCCCTTGCACGATTATACTGTATGTGGGGGTCCGTGGAATCTAACATATTGGAAAACCCTAGTCTAAAGAGCATCACATCGGTACATTAACACGTGTAAAAAGCCCCAGAATATCTTACAGCAATCTTTTTTTGCAAACACTTACATGTTCACTTGACTGTAATGAGCAATGGGAATGAATCTTAGTTGACTTTATACGACATTCACAAGTCATTACATGTAAGAGCCACTGCGTGATTGAATGTTAATAACAGTTACATGTTACAGCTATGCTACAAACACTGAGGGTGCCACATTTATCATAAAAATAATGAAAAATAAAATAGAATATATAATAAATAAATAAACGTAAAATGTGTCTCGAAAGCAATTAATTTTTACTACTCATTTGTGACACTCAAATGTGCCATTGCCGTCCGTCCTATAATCTGTCCTTACCTGAAACAAGCAAACGTGCTTATGGTCCTACCGAAAACAAATATCTCTCGCAGTTGATTCCCGCCCACATTACATTTAGTAGTTAACAAACATTATTCTAATTTTCGCTAAGTGTATGCATACATACTATGTACAATTAATAGATACAGCACGTTTGTGATCCTGTGTATGTCGTCGCTGTTTATTGGAGTGACGTGTGCGCATGCGTAGTGCAGCTCTAGCGCCTTTGTGTGGAGGAGTGCGGCGCTGCTGTTTAAACACACACACAGGGGAGCCAGGCAGCTAACCATGGTGAATGTAAAGAAACGGAAAGGTCGGGTCGTGATTGACTCTGACTCGGAGGATAGTGCAAGCGATGATAATTTGGATCAGGTAGGAATATCATTCACGTGAATGTGATCCAAAAACCTCGCTGTTTACCGATCTCGAAGGCATTAAGGTGTCAGAACTGTATGTGTGTGTTGAAGTCCCATGCTAAGTGATGTGGGAAAGCTAGCTGGTTAGCAGGGGCCTGTGTGGTGGCGTCGTGTTGGTTTTAAGACAATTACACCTGGATTTTTGACATTTTACGTGCTTTTTACTATCGCCTGCAGCACGCGGGTATTTCGGCAGTACAAAAGTGGCCGCGTGCGTTTAGAACCTTTTCTGTTTTATGACGTCACAGCGGCGCGGCTAAACTTCTATTTCGGTTGTAGCTGTAGAAATACGACGAGAGACTAGAGAGGACAGACTCTTCTCAAACACATCCTGAAAGCAGCTTTTGATTGGACAGTTGAAAGTCACATGATACATGAAAATAAGAATATGGAGACATATTCAAGTAATAAAGTTCACCGTTGTGTCAAAAGAGCTTATGTGGTTTATGATGTGCTTAAAACTGCTAATGGCCATTTGCAAAGTTAATTTTAAAAGTTATTTACAGTTTAAAATTGCAAACATTCAATTAGACAAAATGCTTATAAATATTAAATTTAATGGTGATATTTCTACAAATTCAGTTTTAGATTAATAATACTTCAATTGCTTTATGGCAGAGGTTTTCAATCTTTTAGGTGTCACAGACTGCTAAATATGATCATCCTCATGTGAGGGACCCCTATCCTAAAATTTAAAAGGCACCTGTATAGTTTCTTGTAAAAAAGGCACAATATATACTGTGAAAATAAATATTATAAATATATCTAAAATGTTATTAGGAAAATATTTAGTTCCTACTTGCATTATCATTTTTTCCCCCTACTAACTAGTACTGTACTGTTAGATATTTATTTTAACTTTTTTTTTTTTTTTTGTAAGTAATAGCCATTAGGCCCCCCAGACCCCAGTTTGAAAACCATTGCTGTATGGCGAACAAATTAATTTGAACCATGATACGCCCCCTATAGGCAGTACTCCATACTACACTGCTTTATCAGCCTGTGCACTTGTTTTCATTTAGATGGTGTTGACAAATTATAGAGCTAGCCAGCTAGCAGCACAACACAAACACATAATAGCAGTGTGATTACAGACACCTATACAGAAAAGTGATTTTTGAGTTGCATGCATATGATATGCTTAAGTTTTAATTAATGCTAACAGATTAAATATGTACCATAACATAATTATGCTCAAATACAGGTCATGTTTAGACTGAAAACCTCATGCTCAGTAGAGTTTGACATCTGTCTTTGCATTGTGATGATTAGACCCTGTTAAGCCATATAGTGTTTGTTAGAGTATTGAGTGTTGAGTTATAACTATCCCAAATCCCTGTCTTATGTATTCTAGTATTCCAGGGTAAAATTAGCAAATAAGCAAACACCCTGACAGGCACGCTTATAGATAGCTATTTGGGTTCATTAAAAAGATAGAAAAACTACTTTTGTTCTTCATAATAGCTGTATTTCTGCTGCCACACCTTCCCTGCAAGCTTCAAACATTTTGTGGACATAATGACAGCCTGAACATTTTCTTTTTGTTTTTCAATGAACAACAAAGAAAGGGGATCCACCTTCTTTGTTTACCAAGGACTTTCACTTGGTGCTTGGGGAAAATCGTAGCTGTCAATCTTCTTCTGCTTTTTGCAGGAGCTGCTGTCTCTTGCCAAGAGAAAGCGTGTGGATTCTGATGAACAGGAAGAGCCTGTTAGTAAACCTGCCGCCTCCACGGACTCAGAGACATCAGACAGCGATGATGAGGTATGGAGCTTTTCAGTTACTCAATGTGGTCTGACTTTTTTTGGATGTTCAGTCAGGGTTTTTCCTCTGTCAAAAATGGTCTTTTGTTGTGGCGGATGAACACGGTCATCCACACACAGTTCAGAGTACCATACCCATGTGAACTGAAAGCTCAGTACTGACAATGAATCCAAAATAAATGCAAAGAAACAGTTCATAATATTAACTCATCCTATTTATTCATGAAATAAAAAAAAAATCACTGTCAGGACCGATGATAAAACAAAGTGCTTAGAACTATTTTATATTTAATAATCTGTAAATGTATATGATAAGTCACTGAAAAGTTAGTAATAAAATTAACAACAAAGTAGCAAATTACACATTACCTAGAAAAAGTGGCAGGTCTATTATTTTTCACTTACTCTCCAAGAACTCGCACTGAACGGCGTTGAGTGGTTTCTGACTAACTTTAACACGTCTGATGCCTATTGCATTCATACGCTCAACAGATATGTCTGTGATTCGCTACAAAGCTCAACGCTGCAAGAACACGTAAATAGAAACCCTTGATGCTTATCACAGAGCGCTTAAACAAACACTTACAGGAGCATTTTAAAGCAGCTGGATATTAGCGGGTATCGGTACTGCAGAACGGCAGGTATCGTAACATTAAGTAATCAAATTAATCTTTGGCAGGACAAACATTCATTTTGACAGCCGGGAAAATATTTTCAATGCAGGAAAAAACCCTGCAAACATTTGCTTGAACCGTCTAGAATAGGGTTGTGCCGATAGACGATAATATTGTGTGTCGACGATAGTCAGAGATCGCCAATAGCTGATGCCTTTCATGGTATCAAGACAATAATTGGCTCGTTTTCCCATTCATGCATTGCATTATTATTATTATTATAGCTGTTATTTGTTATAAATCATAAACTACATTTACACATCAAAATTGAATTGCAAGGTGATTTATTCACAAATTGTCAAGAGTGCTTGTTATAAAAAAGACGCATCATTTATACAGTTTAAGTCAAGACGAGAACGGCATTGTTGTTCTTTAGCGTTCTTCCATAGCACATTAAAATATTTGAATTACACTAAAATCAATAATAACAATACAATTACAATTTATTATTATTAATAATAATACTAATAATAATACTAATATTATGTAATAATAAGTCTTTAGGTCCGAACACAGCACAATAATCAGTCAGCGATGAGAATCAAAAGCAGCTTCAAACACCGACTTAATAAAAAACAAAAATTGTTTAACTAGAAATAATGATTCTTCTAATGTTTTTTTCCTCTATCATTAATGTATGATCCACAACAGGGCTCTATAGTGCGAGCATTTTGCTCGCATTTGCGCCTGAAAATAACTGCGTGCGAGTGTGAAAAAATATTTAGCCGCACTGGTGTGAGTGACCCGAACGATTCTCATGAATAGAACTATAATACAATTGGAACAAAAAGTACACCTTCTAAAATGCATCTACACTGAACAACAGTTATGTTTCGCACTGCAGTCGGCTGCTTTTCGTGCCTTCATTCAAAGACTTTGCTTCAGTCAGCAGAGCAAGTGCAAAAGACGTGCGCGACAGACTACACTTCAAAGATTGTTTAAAAGGTGAAACAAGACAGTCTCATGCTGCAGATGTTTTAGCCAAATTAATTGGAAATACTACATTTGGATTATCATAAGCAAGGTCGGAAATTAACGGAGGCTTGAGGGCAAAAATGCCACCAAAAAGTAGCGGCAATTCGGAGGCGGCAATTGCTTGAATGGTGGGTGGGTTCATTATTATTCTTAGTGAAAAAACACAACAACAAAACAGTACAATGACAAACTTGCTTAAATATGCTTTTACATTTTGCTTTGCAACCAAATCTTCAACCATTGTTATTCAGAGAAGTGAGGCGAACCAGGCGAAGTGAGGTGAAATCTGACTCCTGCTGCGATTCGCGTTCAGCTCTCACTGAATTGAGCAGACGTGTTTAGTTTTTAACTGTATCTGTTCTCTAACTAAACTAAATTATTTTTATTACTATAAAAAAATCAAAACGACGGTAGGGGCGGTGCCGCGGTCACGGTGGGCAAGTGATATAACTGGTGTTGCGGCTGAACACAGGTAACACCGTCTGTCGCAGCAAGCCTAATATGTAGCCCAAGTTAAGTAATATCACACAAGTATACTCCTGTTTCTCCATGTATTGTCATGTTTACAAACGTGATACTTACTTTCGTACAACATTATTTACCAATGAGCTGCATCAAGCTCTATAAGTGTATAAATAAAATCTATAAATAAATGTGTCTAAAAACCACTTCAGATGGAGCTTCTGTACCAGATTTTTGATTATTTATTTTGATAGGTAACAGTCTGACTGGGTCTTATTGTTCTAACTAAATTTATTGTTTAACTTTCCCATTACAGGGCAATATTTGCCCCTTTTAAATTAATTTTCACAGGCATTTTTACAGCAATTTTTTTTCTAATCTTATTAAATGTATGCATCATATTTCGTCAGTTTCTTAAATTAAAATAGAAAATTTGTTTTTAAATCTTAGTGTCTGTTATTGATCAGAAAGTGCTCCTAAATTTTTGACTGTGCTCCTAAATTTTTTTTTATTAAAAATGTTAGCGTAGAGCCCTGCACAAGAGAAATATTAAGCCAATAAATTAAAGGTGCCATATGTAAAATTTTCTGTCTGCTAGAGGTCGCTAGAGGCCTATTCAAAACAAAGGCGTAGCTTGATGACGCCAAGTTTGAGCGTGGAATTTTGGGACATGTGGTCTTCACCTCACAGCCGGTGGAAAATAATCAGGATAGGACTCGGGCATAAATCATGTTCATGGATGCGATTATTAATGTTACTGTAGTATGAAGCATAGCAGGACCGAGTGTTGTGGGAGCTGAAAGAGGCCGCTGTAGCGATTGTGCAACACACGCCGCGAGCAGCGGAACTTTTATTTTGCCACAGTCGCCGGCGCTGCTTCCGCTTTTCCGGTCATGAGTATGAGGTAACACAGCTCTGTTTATCATATTAGATACATTTGAGTGTTCACTCAGAAGTGGCTGCTGTGAGACACGTGTTGCACACTGCAGTAAGCTAGATCGATTTTAGAATATCATATTAAATGCTGGGTGGCTTGTGTTGATAAATGGCATGGATTTAAAAACGTATTGTATGATGGAGAAAATGCTGTATTACTGTTACTAAAAATAAAGCTGCATCTGATGCTATATTAGCTACTTGACAAAATAGTGTTTTTCTCTGAGGCATGGTAAAACATGGTACTCACAAAAAAAATCAAGAAAATTAGATTTAAACAATAAGTTTTCTGTCTATAAATATATAAAAACAGTTGCATCTTTGGTGTTTCCATGGTTTCTACAAAATAAAACCGGAAACCGAGGATAATGCGGGTATGACGCAATTGACAGGCGACTCCTCACACGTCCCGGAGCCTTGGTTAAAATTGCAATTTTCTCAAAATTTACAAATAGTTGGAAACATTTGGGATATTATTAGTACTTAATTGAGCAAAATATATAACACTGGCCTAGTGGTTTTTGGATATTTTACTGCAAAATTCTTACATATTGCACCTTTAAGAGATGATATACCCTTATCAGCATTGAGTTAGATTCAGCTCTTGTCGTGTCTGAGAGAATTAATCTGCTGTGCAGCAACAGATACCAAAAGCTCGGTCAGTTTTTGCTTTCAATTTCTTTTTCAGTGAATATTTGACTGTGGTTTGAGACTTCTTCACTGGCATAACTCTTGTGCAAAGTTTGCAAATTGCCTGCGTAATATCCACAGGCTCGCTTTTTGGGTGGTGAAATGTTTCTGTCTGACATGACATTTGTCTTTATCACCTTCAAAATTGTTGTATTTTTTACTGCAAGTAAAAGTTTATCAGGATGTCTGCCAAATCAGTAAATCAGGATCATACAGTGAGAATACACTTTTAATTTGCACATGCATTTTTTAAAAAAATTATGAGGTCAAAAATCTTTTATCAAAATATCATAACTAGATCATCCAGTGAAATGCCAGATAGTTCTCTGGTGACATATGCTGGACTTCTCCAGTCATTTATTCTTAAACCTGCCCTGTTTTGCAAGCACGCATTCGGATCTGCTGCCATCCAAACAACAACAGATTAATTGAACGGTCACCACCTTTTTTTTTTTCTTTTTTTTTTTTTTTTGATAAGCCATTTCACTTGTACAGATGTACATGACCATACAGAAGTAAAAATCTGTTGCTACTTTTCCATTCCGTTTAATATACGGTTCTGGTCTTATTCTGAGTGGTTTATTAGTGCATGTTATTCCACAGAAAATAATGTTAGCCAATAGTCAAATATTAGTTTTGGTTTTAAGCTACTGTTGTAGCAAATCTTGCTGGTAGTTAATGTATTAATGTTATAAGGGTTACAGTAGTAAATACTGATAGATTTGAAAAAGTTCTTCCACCATTGAGATTTGTTGATGATATTGATCTCAATCTCACTGTTTTATTTTTCTCATTTCTCATTGATTACCAATTTTAATGTAGACTTTCAATGCGAATCAAAAGCTGATGTAATGAAAGAGCCCTTTTTTTTCAAGCTTATGCAATGAGGTTGCAGAAATCTGCAGGTTTTTGTGGTTATTTAAATAGTCCATTTACTAAAAGAGCAAAAAAGGTACAGTTGTCATTTTAGGTCTTGATCATTTCAATGGCAAAATAAACAGTGACATTTAGAACATGCTACAATACTAAATACATTGAATCATGTATTTATCATTGAATCATGACATGTCTTATGTCTGACTAGGCGATTTAAGTGTGTGCTGTTACATATTTGAAATACTTTAAATGAAATCCTTAGTGTCCATGTCAAAAGCTGCTTGTAAATTAAATGCCTTATTGATTGTTCTATTGATCTGTTAGTGGACTGTTGGAGGCACTAAAACCAAAAAGAAGGGAAAACCTAGCAAAGGGCCCGAAAAGAAGAACACAGTCAAGAAAAGAAAGGGCAAGGCGGCTTCATCTGGCAGCTCAAATGGAGACAGTTCAGCAGAGAGTTCGGCTCCAGAGGAGGGTAAGGCAGTGGTTTGGATTCTGTAATGCTGTTTTCTGGAAAAAAACATTTCAAAAGTTGTTTATACCTGCTTTATGTTTTCTAAGGTGAGGTGTCAGACTCCGACAGTAACAGCTCATCATCCAGCTCAGATTCTGACTCGTCATCAGAGGATGAGGTTTTTCGGGATGGTTATGGAGACGATCTAATGGGTGATGAGGAGGACAGGGCGCGTTTGGAGCAGATGACTGAAAAAGAGAGAGAACAGGAGCTGTTTAACCGTATAGAGAAGAGAGAAGTCCTCAAGAGGAGGTGAGAGGAGTTTCAAAGCTCAGATCTAAGCAGCCAAGGTCTGAATTAGTCTTATCGTTTTCATACTTGGAAGAAAAGATGGAACTGTGATAACCGCCTTAATTACATGGTCTTTAGAAATCACAACGGGCTAATAAAAAGAGCATTTAAATGCTGCAATATTCTCAGTGTTGTATTCTGTTATTTTAGTATTATTTATATGCCATTATAGTATTTGTTAATATTTTGAGTTATCTTTTGTTTTTAAATTTTCAGTTATTTTAATTTTAGTTTAGGCTCATTTAGGCTAGATTTTTTTTTGTAAGTTCCCCTATTACGTTTTTCATGCAGTGTGTAATATAGCTGTTTGTGAGTGTAAAAGGACTGCAATGTAAATATTATTGTTTTACTATTGTTTTATAACACTTCAAATATCTTGAATTTATTTTTTGCTTTAGTCATTTTAGTACTGAAACGTATTTCAGTTTGTTTCCATTTCTCATTTCTCAGTATTTTGTTATTTGCAGCTTTATTTGAATTACTCGGCCGGGGGGGGGGGGGGGGGGGGGTGCCAATTACCAAAAATTATTTTTAATAATAGTTTTAGTTTATTTATAATAGCAACACTGACACAATCAACTGTTCTTATCAATAAATGTGTATTTCTTAAGGTTCGAAATAAAGCAAAAACTGAAGACGGCGAAGAAGAAGGAAAAGGAAGAAAAGAAGAAGAAACAGGAGGAGGAGCAAGAGAAGAGAAAACTGTCTCAGGTCCCCGACACTCAGGTGGTAAGTAAACTGTATAGCCAACAAGCCCTTTCTAAAAATAGGAACGCAAATAGGGTTTTACACTTGCGTTTCCTCTCTCTATTCATGTAGGTAATGTCCCATAACAAAGAGAGACGGATCAAGAGAGATGAGAAGCTGGACAAGAAGTCACAGGCCATGGAAGAACTTAAAGCAGAAAGAGAGAAGAGGAAAAACAGAACTGGTACTTTTATCACTTTAATACATCATTAATTCATCGTTAATCAGACAATATTGAATAACATACTAAATTTAAAATAAGAATTCATCTTTAAAAATGCAAAATAACCCTGTTTACTTAGAAGTTGAAATCTGGATGCCACTCACATGCAGGGCGATCTAACTACAATGTAGCATACTAATGTTTAAAACATTTCTTTTATTAAGCATTTTTAATAAAAACATTAGGCAGTATATAGTGTATTGTGCAGACAATTAGCATTCAGTAGCCAGTGATGCCAGTATCTGATATATAACCTTTAACCTTTCAGCTGAGCTCCTTGCCAAAAGGCAGCCGCTGAAGACAAGTGAGGTCTACTCAGATGATGAAGAGGAGGAGGAAGATGATGATGACAAGTCTTCAGTAAAGAGTGACCGCAGCTCAAGGTCTTCATCTTTTGATGAAGAGGAGGAGTAAGTATTAGATAATTTACATTTTTACGTTAACTTTCTTTGTATGAAACAACAATTTGGACAGCTAAAATGACTTTACATTAGCAATTAAAAATGAAATAAAATTACACATTTAAAATAAAAATATACTTGCATATATACACCACCATTCAAATGTTTTGTATGTATATTATGCATAAAAAATGTATATTTTTATAATTTTTTATACGTACAGTATCTCACAAAAGTGAGTACACCCCTCAAATTTTTGTAAATATTTTATATCTTTTAATGTGACTGAAAAAATGACACTTTGTTACAATGTAAATGAGTGAGTGTACAGCTTGTATAACAGTGTAAATTTGCTGTCCCCTCAAAATAACTCCACACACAGCCATTAATGTCTAAACTGCTGGCCACAAAAGTGAGTACACTCCTAAGTGAAAATGTCCAAATTGGGCCCAGAGTGTCAGTATTTTGTGTGGCCATCATTATTTTCCAGCACTGCCATAACCCTCTTGGGCATGGAGTTCACCGGCATGACGACATCACGGAGCTGGTGGATGTTAGAGACCTTGCGCTCCTCCACCTTCCATTTGAGGATGCCCCACAGATGCTCAATAGGGTTTAGATCTGGAGACATGCTTGGCCAGTCCATCACCTTTACCCTTAGCTTCTTTAGCAAGGCAGTGGTCATCTTGGAGGTGTGTTTGGGGTTGTTCTCATGTTGGAATACTGCCCTGTGGCCCAGTCTCCGAAGGAAGGATTCATGCTCTGCTCATTCATGGTTCCCTCAATGAACTGTAGCTCCCCAGTGCCAGCAGCACTCATGCAGCCCCAGACCATGACACTCCCACCAACATGCTTGACTGTAGGCAAGACACACTTGTCTTTGTACTCCTCATCTGGTTGCCGCCACACGCGCTTGACACCATCTGAACCAAATAAGTTTATCTTTGTCTCATCAGACCACAGGACATGGTTCCAGTAATCCATGTCCTTAGTCTGCTTGTCTTCAGCAAACTGTTTGCGGCTTTCTTGTGCATCATCTTTAGAAGAGGCTTCCTTCTGGGATGACAGCCATGCAGACCAATTTGAAGCAGTGTGCGGCGTATGGTCTGAGCACTGACAGGCTGACCCCCCCACCCCTCAACCTCTGCAGCAATGCTGGCGGCACTCATACATCTATTTCCCAAACACAACCTCTGGATATGACGCTGAGCATGTGCACTCAACTTCTTTGGTCGACCATGGCGAGGCCTGTTCTGAGTGGAACCTGTCCTGTTAAACCGCTGTATGGTCTTGGCCACCGTGCTGCAGCTCAGTTTCAGGGTCTTGGCAATCTTCTTATTATGCCATCTTTATGTAGAGCAACAATTCTTTTTTTTCAGATCCTCAGAGAGTTCTTTGCCATGAGGTGCCATGTTGAACTTCCAGTGACCAGTATGAGGGAGTTAGAGGGATAATACCAAATTTAACACACCTTCTCCCCATTCACACCTGAGACCTTGTAACACTAACGAGTCACATGACACCGGGGAGACATGACAATGGCTAATTGGGCCCAATTTGGACATTTTCACTTAGGGGTGTACTCGCTTTTGTGGCCAACAATTTAGACTCTGTGTTTTGAGGGGACGGCAAATTTACATTGTTATACAAGCTGTACACTCACTAATTTACATTGTAGCAAAGTGTCATTTCTTCAGTGTTGTCACATGACAAGATATAATAAAATATTTACAAAAATGTGAGGGGTGTACTCATTTCTGTGAGATACTGTATATATTTTAAGTTTGATCATAAAACAGTATTGTGGATTTTTTTTTTTTTTTCCCCTTCTAGTGGTATGGTTCTGTCCCTCTGTAATGAGCATGTTTATCACCTGTATTTCAGGAAAGAGGAGGCTCCGCCCAAGTCCCAGCCAGTGTCATTACCAGACGAGCTAAATCGGATCCGGCTGTCCCGACACAAACTGGAGCGCTGGTGTCACATGCCGTTCTTTGCTAAAACTGTTACTGGTTGTTTTGTTCGAATTGGCATTGGAAACAGCAGCAGCAAGCCTGTTTATCGGGTCAGTAAAAAATTGTTTCTCATCCATTCACGTTATAAACATTCATTATAAACATGTAATCTTTTGTGACACCATGACCAACTGCAACCTGAAAACACATTTTAAAATATCACGTGGAATATACAGAGTTGTAGATTTCTGGAATATACAGGGATGTACAATTTCTGAAATGAAATCCTGCAGGTGGCTGAAATCATTGATGTTGTGGAGACGGCTAAAGTTTATCAGCTGGGGTCCACACGAACAAATAAAGGCCTTCAGCTCCGGTACGTTTGCACAGGAAAACCGATTATTTGTGCGTTCATCTCTTTGTCGTCCATGACTTGTGTAATGTGTATTGCATGTCTGCAGACATGGAAATGACATGCGCGTCTTCAGACTCGAGTTTGTGTCCAATCAGGAGTTCACTGAAAGCGAATTCATGAAATGGAGAGAGGCAGTGAGTTTTTATTTATTTTATAAAAACTGTATTCTTAAAAGAACTGTATTCTTTTGTACTTATGTTTTTGCTTAGAGTAAATAAATTATTATGGAAGCTAAATTTGAATTGGGGGTGAATTTTAGTTGCATTTTAGGTTAATTGTAGAACTGCGGTATTATGAACTGTACACACTGTAGTATTATGAAATATTACCTTGTTGCTGCCCTACAGATGATGTCAGCAGGAATGCAGCTTCCTACTCTAGATGAGATCTCCAAAAAAGAGCAGTCCATCAAGGAGGCGGTCAACTACAAATTTAATGACAAAGACATTGAGGATGTATGGCCCACTAATGTTATTTCTTGTTGTCCTTAATACAGGATATTCTGATGGTTGTCAACTTTATCATTGTATTAATGTAAATAATTTTTATGACAGATTGTCAAAGAGAAGGACAGATTCCGAAAGGCACCACCAAACTATGCCATGAAGAAAACGCAACTTCTCAAAGAGAAGGTTGTAATGATTAGATATACTTGAAATAGATATAAGTGCATACTTGTTCTCATGCTAATCATGTATAACTTGTGTGTACAGGCCATGGCTGAGGAGAGTGGGGATGGAGAGAAGGCGAAAGTACTGCAAGATCAGTTGAATGAGCTGGAGGAGAGAGCAGAAGCACTTGACCGACAGAGAACCAAAAATATCTCTGCCATCAGGTCAGAAACGCACATACACTACTACTACTCACTACTCAAGTCATCTACTCAATAGTTTGGGGTCTATAAGATGTTTTTGAAACAAGTCTCTTATGCTCACCAAGGCTGCAGTTATTTGATTAAAAAAAAAAGTAAAAACAGTAATGTTGTGAAGTATTAATACAGTTTAAAATAACTGTTGTCTATTTTAATAATTTAAAATGTAATTTATTCCTCTGATGGCAAAGCTGAATTTTCAGTATCATTACTCCAGTCTTCCGTGTCACATGATCCTTGTTGCTTAATATTTTTGTGGAAACTGTGATAATTTTCCCCCAGGATTCTTTGAATAGAAAGATAAAAGGAACAGCATTTATTTCAATCGGAAATACTTATACTGTAACATTATAAATGTCTTTACTGTCACTTTTGATCAATTTAATGCGTCCTTGCTGAATAATAGTATTAAAAAAAATCCTACTCATCCCAAACCTTTAAACAGTAGTGTACGCACACAAACCCTCTAATCCCTCCTCTTCATAATAATTTTTTCTTTTTTCTTTTCCAGCTATATCAACCAGAGGAATCGGAGTTGGAATATTGTGGAGTCTGAGAAGGCATTGGTGGTAGGTGTCAGGAATTATTATTATTATTTTTTATTTTTTTTTGTAAATCTCCTAAAAACATTCTGGAATCTAAAATGTCTTGGTTGTGTTTTAGGCAGAGGGTCAGAACTCGAAGAACCAGCAGATGGATCCATTCACCAGACGGCAGTGTAAACCGACTATGGTGTCCAATGTGAGGCATCTTTCTACTTCACTTTTATTCTCATCCTTTTTTGATAATTTTAAGAAACGTAATTTTCTTTATTATTTTTTTCAAAGGCGAGAGATCCCTCAGTTCATGCCGCTATTTTGGCTCATCTTAACCAGAAATATGGTTCAGGCTCAGGGCAAGACAACAGCCAGCAGGCTAATAAACAGGTAACACACTCTCAAGCAAGTCCTCAGCAACATGAGCCTGTTCTGACCCAGAATTCACTTGTGTTTAACTTGTTTATTATGCAGGGCCAGGCTGGCCAGAAAGACAAAGACATTACCAAGCCAAACAGTGACCTCTCAGAGGACCTTTTCAAAGTTCATGACTTTGATGTCAAAATTGACCTACAGGTTCCTAATGCTGGTAAGTATGTCTCAGGTCTAATAATTATATTATTATTTTAGTTTAGTTTTAAAGGACATCCTGATGTCCAGCAGAAAAACTGTGTAATTTGCATTACCATTCAAAAGGGGGTTGGTTTTTTATTTTATATATATATATATGTGTGTGTGTGTGTGTGTGTGTGTGTGTGTGTGTGTGATTAAAATGTAATTAATTACATGATGTGGTGAATCTAATTAATTGCACATAAAATTTGCCTGAGAAATTACCCCCATCAAATAGACATTACAAAAAGATTATATTTGATTCAACATAGATTTTATTACACATAAACTTTAGGCTTTCCCTACTATGAGGGTGAGTAAATTATGACAGAATTTAAATTTTTGGATGAACTATACTTTTAATGATTTTTTTTTTTTTTTTTTTTTTTCTTTTAATAATATAGATTTTTTTTTTAATAAAATGATACTCTTAATAAGAAACTAAAGCTGCCAGTAGGTGGCGGTAAATTATCAACAACCGTGCCACGTTCAAAGTCACTTAAAAATCACCTTTCTTTCCCATTCTGTTGCTCAGTTTGAACTTCAGCAGATCATCTTGACCACGTCTAGCTGCCTGAAGCCTCGTACAGACTGTCAGTCCAAATCCGATTTGTGTGCATATCCGATTGTAATCCAATCATATTTAGCATGTGTGAACTGCAAAAAATCACATGAAATGCGAATATATCCCTTTTTTTTTTTTTTTTTTTTTTTTTAAACGAATCCGTTTTGAGCTCCATTCACATGTTTTGAAATCTTATTTAGATAGCATTTCTGGAAAACTGTTTCAGTCTGACTACTGTTATCGGTTTTTGGATGGTTTATTTGACTTTCTCGCGCCACGTGAAATATAAACATGTCTGACATTGTTATAGGAAACAAATTGCTTCAGAAACAAGGTTGTGTTGCAAAGTGCCAGTCAAGCAGAAAATTACAATATAATGGAGACATGTTGAATTTTAAGACTGGAGAAGATGATCGGCACAGAATAAAACTGCACATACCAGCAATCCTACGTTTCTCAGTGGCTACACATTGTCATGTTGTGGATAAGACCACATCTGTATTGCAAACCCCTCTGTGTTGCAGTTGTTGTTTTTCTTGTTTTTGGCGAATGCCTACTAACACAACATCATTGCCATAGAAACCAATGCAGATATTCCGGAAAATGAAAAAGTGCCACAGGACACACACATCAGATCCAAACAGTTGAAAAGGTGTACTGAATAAAATAGTGTTTGGGGGAGAAATAATTGTGTGTGTGTGTGTATATAAGACCTTTATAATGATAAAAATGATTTGTTTTAAATAAATGCGGTTATTTTGAACTTTCTATTAACTAATAATCCTAAAAAAAAATTGTCGCGGTTTCCAGAGAAATATTGATTATATTAATGTTCAAGCAACACAACTGTTTTCAACATTGTTAATAATTAGAAATATCAGCATCAAGTCAGCATATTAGGATGATTTCTGAAGGATCATGTGACACTGAAGACTGGAGTAAAGATGCTGAAAATTCAGCGTTGCCATCACAGGAATAAATTACATTTTTAAAATGTATTAAAAAATTTTGTAAATTTTAATAATATTTCACAATATCAGTAATGTTTACAATATTCAATATAATAATATTCACAATATTCAGCCTTAGAGAACATTAGTATTCTTTCAAAAGCATTAAAAAGTCTTACCCAATCCCAAACTTTGGAATGGTAGTGTATATCAGTCTGATCCTTTGATGTAGTATCTTCAGTTTTGTTAATTATTGTTATTATTATTATTTATTATTATTATATTAATGTATTATTTATTTCAATCATCAACAGAAGCAAAGTCTTTGTCGGTGAGTTCGAATGCATTGCCTGTTAAAGATGGGGCGCCACGCCGATCTCTCAACCTGGAGGACTACAAGAAGAGACGAGGACTCATCTGACCTACGTTTTTATCCTCCCCTGCATGATTGGACACCTGTTCCAGGGGTGTAAAAGCTGCGGCCACCCCTGTGTGTGTGAGTGTGTTTGGGAAAGTGTGTGTTTGTTTGTGTGTGTGTGTGTGTGTGTGTGTGTGAGAAAGACAGAGCGTGTATGATAAAGAGAAAGAATAAGTGTGTACCTTTAAGGCTGAACGTGTCGGAGACTGTATGAGTGTGTATGTAAATGTTTCACCTGTTTGTAAGAGGAAATATTCATGAATAATGATAACTTTCAGGTCTTTTCCTGCAAAGGGTCACTTTTTGAGAGACGAAAATTCCTCTGCATTATTTACGCCGTGTGCCGACGTGAGAACAGAAATGGATTACCTCTGATTCTCCTTTTCGTACCAATGTATGCAGCATATTTTCTCCCTCTCAGACCCTCGCAGAAACGACCCTTTTATATCCAAGCTTGTGAATGACTATCTCAAAGGACACTATTAAAAAAAGACAACACAAATCTTGGGGGTTTTTTGAAAGTTATTTTTAGTTGTCAATAATGTGATTGGGTCTGCCTCGCTCCCTTGTTCCTCCTGAAAACGCTCTGAATTTTTGAAAGCTTTTCTTCTCCCCCCCACCCCCACCCATGTGTAATGGGTTGTTGGGACAGCCCTTCTTAACTCTGCTTTCTGAGGGGTCGACCAATCAGGGGGAGTCTGACAATGACATCACACTCCCTAAAGATAAATGTTTGTTTCATGTAAGACAATGATCAAATAAACATGTCTTTCATGAGCAAGAAAACATTGAGAATTGATGTATCTTTTTGTTTTTACTACTCTTTTTCTTCCACATACCTCTGTCTCCCTCAGAGCTGATGTAAGTGTTATTGATCATTAATTATTGAAGTCTTTTAGTCAGTTCTCGTATCGTTGTGGCATGCCTTGTAAATAAGCGATCTTGAGTGAGCGCTGTTGAATAAAGGAGGAACTGTTTCATAATCCCTGTTTGTGTATTTACTATTCTTGCTCATGTTTGTACTGTGGTTTTTCCCACCAAAAATTGTGTGATTTAATGGTGTCATGTACCTTGTGTTAGATAAAGGGATATTACAAAAGGCTAATCAGATGGAAAGTGATATTGAGGATGCAGTAAAAATGTAAATAACTACCAATTAAATATTATCCCTATAAAACATGTCTTGTTTGAAACATTTTGATTAGAGAAAGGAAATACAAATGGAATATTGAGAAAATTGCCAGTTTGGAGAGAAAATTGAAATTTCAAACCAAATCAGTAAAATTAAAATACACTTAATATCACAATTTGGTGAAAATATGGGTGGATTTTAAATTAATTTTAAAAATCGAATGAATTAATATATCCATGTTCACAAAATGTGAGTTTTAATGATTTATTAATGAAAAATTACTAAGAAAGTACAGAGGCATTATGTATTATACATATAATATGTATATACAGTGGGTACAGAAAGTATTCAGACCCCCTTAAATTTTTCACTCTTTGTTAAATTGCAGCCATTTACTAAAATCATTTAAGTTCGTTTTTTTTTCCTCATTAATGTACACACAGCACCCCATATTGACAGAAAAACACAGAATTGTTGACATTTTTGCAGATTTATTAAAAAAGAAAAACTGAAATATCACATGGTCCTAAGTATTCAGACCCTTTGCTGTGACACTCATATATTTAACTCAAGTGCTGTCCAATTCTTCTGATCATCCTTGAGATGGTTCTATACCTTCATTTGAGTCCAGCTGTGTTTGATTATACTGGTTGGACTTGATTAGGAAAGCCACACACCTGTCTATATAAGACCTTACAGCTCACAGTGCATGTCAGAGCAACTGAGAATCATGAGGTCAAAGGAACTGCCTGAAGAGCTCAGAGACAGAATTGTGGCAAAGTACAGATCTGGCCAAGGTTACAAAAAAAATTCTGCTGCACTTAAGGTTCCGAAGAGTACAGTGGCCTCCATAATCCTTAAATGGAAGAGGTTTGGGACGACCAGAACCCTTCCTAGAGCTGGCCGTCCGGCCAAACTGAGCTATCGGGGGAGAAGAGCCTTGGTGAGAGAGGTAAAGAAGAACCCAAAGATCACTGTGGCTGAGCTCCAGAGATGCAGTCGGGAGATGGGAGAAAGTTGTAGAAAGTCAACCATCACTGCAGCCCTCCACCAGTCGGGGCTTTATGGCAGAGTGGCCCGACGGAAGCCTCTCCTCAGTGCAAGACACATGAAAGCCTGCATGGAGTTTGCTAAAAAACACCTGAAGGAATCCAAGATGGTGCGAAATAAGATTCTCTGGTCTGATGAGACCAAGATAGAACTTTTTGGTCTTAATTCTAAGCGGTATGTGTGGAGAAAACCAGGCACTGCTCATCACCTGTCCAATACAGTCCCAACAGTGAAGCATGGTGGTGGCAGCATCATGCTGTGGGGGTGTTTTTTAGCTGCAGGGACGGGATGACTGGTTGCAATCAAGGGAAAGATGAATACAGCCAAGTACAGGGATATCCTGGACAAAAACCTTCTCCAGAGAGCTCAGGACCTCAGACTGGGCTGAAGGTTTACCTTCCAACAAGACAATGACCCTAAGCACACAGCTAAAATAATGAAGGAGTGGCTTCACAACAACTCCATAACTGTTCTTGAATGGCCCAGCCAGAGCCCTGACTTAAACCCAATTGAGCATCTCTGAAGAGACCTAAAAATGGCTGTCCACCAACGTTTACCATCCAACCTGACAGAACTGGAGAGGATCTGCAAGGAGGAATGGCAGAGGATCCCCAAATCCAGGTGTGAAAAACTTGTTGCATCTTTCCCAAAAAGACTCATGGCTGTATTAGATCAAAAGGGTGCTTCTACTAAATACTCAGCAAAGGGTCTGAATACTTAGGACCATGTGATATTTCAGTTTTTCTTTTTTAATAAATCTGCAAAAATGTCAACAATTCTGTGTTTTTCTGTCAATATGGGGTGCTGTGTGTACATTAATGAGGAAAAAAAATGAACTTAAATGATTTTAGCAAATGGCTGCAATATAACAAAGAGTGAAGAATTTAAGGGGGTCTGAATACTTTCCGTACCCACTGTGTGTGTGTGTATATATATATATATATATATTTCATTTTATTACATTACAACATTACAGAAAGGGACTTTGGAATGACCCAATTGCAATCAGGCAGAGCAACAGCATTCAACGTGTTTCTAGTCAGGCAGTGTGCAGGGCGCACTGTTATGGGTCCTTCGTGTAGTTCCTGGTCCACGTCGGTCTCGATCAGAATGAGAAACTGGATAAAAACAGTCACCGTTAAGCTCTCAAGACATCCGTAGACACAATTTCTCCTGAAATTCTCCAGAAAATGCACTTGCAAGATTTATTTACTTGTTGAGAGATCGGAGCCCCTTCAGGTACAAGTACCAATGCTTGCAGCAAATCTAACCTTAAATGCTGTTATAAGGCAGAAGACGTGACACTGACAATGCGATGCTCAACACTACTGTCGGTTTGTTTAGAGGATTTGCTCTACAAATGAACACGTTATTTATTCGATATCTAGGCGAAATGTAGTGGATATTGATTTTAAAGTGACAGCTGATAGTTTTGTATAAATACACCGTGTTAAATGATTTGGACGCAAAAATGTAAACAAATTGTTTAGAAAGAAATGTCAAAAACTATAGATAAACAATTATTCCTTTGCTATGGTTAGTATAATCAATTAATGGATTCTGAAAAAATGTATACATTTGAATAAGAAATTAATATATATATATATATATATATATATTTATATTTATATATATATATATGCACATGTACAGTATATTATATTTCATGTTAGAGAATATTATCATTGATTTAAATTAGAAGCTCTGGACGTGGATCCAGAGTATACTTTTAAGGAATGGGTTTTGTTTTCAACTCGTGTTTGCATTGAAGAAGTCTGACTGATCATGTGATTCACGTTGGTATCTCCGATTCAAAAATGACGTTTTTCTTTAAAAAATTTTTTTTATTATTATTTTATTTATTTTTTTTATTATCACTTAAAAGCACTGAAATAGGGGTGAGTCATTGAATGCAAGAAACAGGGGTGACATAAATTATATAGCATGACAGGCTAGCAGGACTGTCTTCACTTTAACATCTCTGCATGCATGTTTTCTAGTCCAGTGGATCTCAGGATGTCTTGGCTTGTTGATCTTGCCGGGAAGGCAGAGGACTTCCTGAATAAAGTGGACCAGGGTGCAGCCAGCGCTTTAACAAAAAACACTCAGCAGGCCTCTCTGTCCTACAACAGCCCTGACACCAAAGACTCCATCCAGTACAACTCTGCAGCTTACAGTTCCACCCATGACCAACAACACAGGGACTCCAGCTCTGCCTCATCTCTTGGAAATTCAGCTTTCATCTCTACAGTTGCTGGAAACATAAAGAAACCCAAAGCCACGCTTTTGGCTGGTACAGCCAATGTCTCCAGCGCTATGCCTTTGGGTTCTAGCAGCAAAGTATCGTCCAACTTTGTGCGACCCAAAAAGCCAGAAGTGAACGACGATTTGCTCTTTGACTTCTTGAACAGTTCGGACCCACCGCAGAGCGACAGAAAGGAGGTCAGGAGAGAAACGGCGTCTAAAGCTTTGGGATCTACGGGGGGGTCAACTCAGACCCAGATGCCCCCTCTCTCTGTGGCCAGCGATCTCCAGATGGGCCCTTCTGTCACTGCAACACCTTCCTCCACGCAGGGCCTGTCCAGAAATTCCAGCCTCAGCTCTCTCTCAAACAGCTCACACAGCGTTAAAAGTTTTAAAACAGAGGATGGCTCCACTCGAGATCAAAGCCAAGGTACAAAAGATACATTATTGAACATCATGTGTTCTGATATATAGTTCATTTCATTGGTCTGAGGGCAAGAATTTTGGCCTTTTTAAATTTTTTGATCATTACAGGTTAATGACAGGGGAGAGATGAGCTTCTTAGTTGAACTGCCTTACAATGCTGCATTAGTGTGGAAAATTATTTTATATTTGATATATTAATATTATATAATAATGCATAATATTAATGGTAACAATAATAAAAATAAGATTATTAATAATTAATATAACATTCATGTAGCTCAGTTCCAAAACGCAAGATAGTAGATAGTGGATATAACTAAAATGGACCATAATTAGTCTGCTTTTTAGTAAATGTAAAGACTTTTTTGTCATTTCTTTGTCCACTTTAAAGTACTATTAATTTGTCATGCCCAACAACTGATAAATGAAAACAAAAACAACACTAAAAACAAAAAATAATTTAAATGCTACAAGAGAATTTAGGCACACACTTAAAGTTTTGATCTCATGTAGTTCTTCCTCTTTGTACCTTCTTACTTTTTATCTTCTGTCCAGCTGTTGTTTTAGAGAGTTTGAACCCAGGGCTGGATGTTCCCGCAGAGGCCCAGCCAACACCGGAGATCCCTCATCAGGACCGCCATCAAGAGCTTCAGCAGCAGCAGGGCCAGGAGCAGGTGATCTCCAGTCTTCGTCTCGAGAACCAACTTTTGCGCAATGAAGTCTCCTCTCTCAACCAGGAGATGGCCTCTCTAATCCAGAGAGCTAAAGACATGCAGGAGGGTGAGCCAGAGAGATTTCTGACGTGTTTGTTGAATGTATGCTATCAATCAGTATTAGTTAGTTATATACTATTATAGCATTTATTAATATTTTGAATACTTTTATTTTTGTATTTTCAGTTTTCATTTTAATTTTAGTTTGTTTTAGTAATTTTATGTGCTTTTGTCTTTTTTTTTCTTTTTTTTTTAATAATTCTTTTTAGATTTCCCTTTATTTTTATTTCAGTTTTAGTTGTAGCCATTTTAGTACTTAAAGTCAACATCAGTCAAATCAAAATGGGCAGTTCTTGTTTTATTTCAGTGGTATATTGCATTGTTTGTAAATTATTTGTCCATACACATCTTTTTTTAATTCATGTGCCCTCATAATCTTTCAAAATAATTTCCCCTGATGTTTACTGGCGCGCGGGCGGTACAGCCTGTCACTCACATGAAATCAACCAATAGCAAACGATAATGATCCAATCAAGTCCCCCCTAGATTTTCTTTCTCGTTCAAGGAGCAGTTTCACTTGGATATTCATCACAATAGGGAAGAGAAGTTTCGCCTCATGTGTGATTTTTACATTATTTTCTGTATCACTTCTCGCATGTGTTGTGTTCTTCCTACTGAAATGTTGTGTAATATGTGAGACTCTGTCGCCGATCTGTCGTGTAATGTGCACACAGCAGCAACTAAATGGCACCCCAAACAGTCATGTAGTGTGAGAAGAACAGCGATCTGACGACTTTGAAAATCATGCAGTTTGTACCCGGCATTAGGAATCCATTAAATGATTATTTCCTCCGCTTTTGTAGAGGTGAACCTTGCCAGAGCTCGTGCTGACAAGTGGAACTCGGACCAGTCTCGCGTTGATCGCACGGTTCGAGAGCTGAGCGCGCAGGTTGATGACCTCACAGAAGCCCTGTCGGCAAAAGATGGTCAGCTGGCGGTCCTGAAAGTGCGACTGGATGAGGCAGATCAGCTACTGAAGGCCCGGAGTTCGGCCCTTGAGGAAGCTCAGAGCGAGAGAGTCAGGTTGGTCTCTTCAACAACTCAAGAAAGCAGATCACTTCTGGTTTAGCCCATATCTTCTCTTCTGTAAATAAACAAACCTCTTATGCTATTTGATGTTTTTTGTGTTTTAGGATCCTTCAGGATCAGAGTGAGGGCAGCAGTCTTCAGTCACAGGCTTTACAGACACTACAGGAAAGAGTAAGAGATGCAGACGCAGCAGTGAAGAGAGAGCAGGAGAGCTACAGACAGATGCAGGTGAGTTGACAGGTGTAAATAGGGCTATAAAAAACAGGTTTTATGTTGCAGTCTCTGTTAGTCCAAAGACATTCTGTAGGATCTAGAGATAAAACAGATGGACCTGGTAGATCAAAGTTACGTGCCATTTTCTCACAGAGTGAGTTTGCAGCACGACTGGCAAAGGTGGAGGCAGAGCGTCAGACATTGGCGGAGTCGTTAACAAACGCAGAGCGTCGGGTGACTGAAGAGAAACAGAGAGCTGAGGAACTACAGCAACAGGTCAAAAGCGCCAGATCTGCAGCAGACTACACCAAACAGGAACTACAGGACTACAAAAACAAAGCATCACGCATATTACAGGTCTCATTCTCTCTTTATTTTCATGTCACCTTTTATCTCGGTTTGATAAGCTTATGAAGTATCATGGGTGTGTGTTGTTTCTCCAGTCTAAGGAGAAGCTGATTAGCAGTTTGAAAGAGGGCTCAGGTCTGGAGGTGCTGGAGGGGGCTGGGGCCGGAGTTGAACTCGAAGAGCTACGTCATGAGAGAGAGCTGCAAAGAGAAGAGATTCAAAAACTACAGGCCCAAGTACAGAGCTTGCGGACAGAGATACAGGTACACACAAACACACACCAAACAAAATTCCAAAATATACACACTCTAATGAAGAGTTTATGGATATAAACCACACACACATGCAGAGCAGGGCTGAGTGATATGGTTTAAGAATTTTTTTTTTTTTTTTTTAGACTTTTGGAAGTTATTTAGTGTGTCTCTTTATTTTTGTGAGTTTGCTTTTAAATTACTTGAAAGGCTGAAGGACCAAAATTTATACCAAACACTAAATTTACACTAAATTAACACAACTAATTGATTTAATTATTTTTGTTTATATGCATCACTATAATAATACATGGTAATAAATAGCAATATTTATTTATCATTTATATTTACTAAAATATTCTAAGATGAAGAAAAATATTTATTTATTTATCACATTAATAAAAGCATAGTTTAAAATCACAAATATTTACAATGTTGCTTAATTTTAATTGCCAGCAAAATCAATGAAAATATATGATCATCTTACATTACAAATGTAGCTAGAAAATTGTAGAAAATGTGTCTTGATTATTCCACGCTAGATGAACACAACTAAAAATCATATTCAATTATATTAATTTATATTCATCACTATAATAATACATAGTAATAAATAGCAATATTATATTTTACTAAAATATTTTCTGAAAAATGCCAAACATTCATTCTTTCACTTAAAAAAAATTAATAAAATCAAAATATCTACAATGCTGCAGCAAAATCATTTGAAATATATAATGAATGTTTGATATGTATATCGGCCAGCCCTAATGCAGATGCAAACACTCTAGATATTTGATTTTCCTCGATTATTTTTTTCTCTAGGATCTGGAAACCCAGGCGCTCACTGAGGCAGAGAACTGGAGAGAACAGCTGGCTGAAGTACAGGAGCAACATGCCCAGCAGATCAGAGCCAAACAGGACATAGAGGCAGAACTGGAGAGATCCAAACAGGTACTTAAGTTGGCACCATTCATGTTTTTAGAGAGGGTGTATTGTGGTTGAGGAATATGCTGAATAATGAGTGAATGTTGATTTAATTTTAATGCAGGAACTGCAGTACATTGAGGAAGAGCATCATCGCACTAAAATCACCCTTCAGGGTCGCGTCAAAGACCGTGAAGATGAGATCCAGAAGCTTAGAAACCAGGTACCCCACATACACATGCATGGTGGACACAAATTTATGAGGATGGAATAGCAATTGAGGTTTTACAGTAAGCATGTTTAAAAGAAACCTCTGTGCAGTTTTCTGAATTTTGATGGGGAATTTCCCAATTCTCCTGCTAGCTGACCAATAAGGCTCTGAGCAACAGCAGTCAGGCGGAGCTAGAGGGCCGTTTGCACCAGCTGACAGAGACACTGATTCAAAAGCAGACCATGTTAGAGGCCCTGGGCACAGAGAAAAACTCGCTAGTCTTTCAGCTGGAGAGACTGGAACAGCAAGTGAAGAGCCTGCAGGGTGGTCAGAATAGCAGCTCACACATCAACATGGCTGCCATGGAGGGACCAGGTCAGTGCACTGCATGATAGGACTGGATTTATGGAACTTTTTCTAATCAAACCACTCAACTCAAGCTTTTTGAATGGAATTATTTAATTTTTGAAAGCCCAACATGATTGTGTGTGTACAGGTGCTAGGCAGAGAAACACACCAATCCTGTTTAGTGATGCAGACGGACCAGGTACGGGAGTGTACGGGAAGGTCCGTAAAGCGGCCAGCACCATCGACCGCTTCAGGTAACGGCGTCCCTGGAAATCTGATAAATGTATTTTACAGTGTTCCAATAGCATTAAAAATGTTTTTTTCTTTTCTTCTAGTATACGGTTAGGAATCTTTCTCAGACGTTACCCCATGGCCAGGGTCTTTGTTATTATTTATATGGTGAGTTCACAGCGTGTTAAAGAATGTTTGGAAGTAAAGAATAAGAAGTCAAACTTATGGGGAAAAATGTAATGTGTTTAGTGTGTTTACCGTGTTTATTTATTTGTTTGTTGAATGTATGTTTTTCATTGCAGGCACTACTACACCTTTGGGTAATGATTGTCCTTTTGACATACACACCAGAGATGCACCCCAGTCATCCTGATGGGAGATAAAGGACTTTCTATCTATAATAAAACAAAATAATCTATTTGTGATTAGTAAAAGTTAATGAAGGTTAAACTTAGGGAGATTTCGGGCTGCTGTACAGTGGCTCAGTATGCATTCATATACAATTTGCACAGACATGCTGTTGGCCGTTTCTCTCTCTCTCTCTCTCTCTCTCTCTCTCTTTCTTTATCTGTTACACTTGCATTTTCCCTCATTCCACCTCATTTATTTTCGGTCTTGGCCCATTTTCAGTAAGTATGGTGTGAGTGTTAAGAGCAGTATAAAGTGAAATATTTAAGGTGTAATATAAAGGTGTGGTTTTATTCGATTTAAGAATCTCTTTTCTTTTAATCATCTATTTCACGCAAATGTAATCATGATTATTTTTGTTACAGGAAATAACAGATTGTATTCCTCATACTGTAAAGCAGATTTATCTTAATAAATATTAACACAGACATAATCTTTATTCTCCCAGCTGTTTTTGTGACTCTTTATATAGTAGTACAGATGGGCACCGGAGGGGAGATAATGAGAAAAATGTAGAAGCTGCTAACATGTATAATTAATTATACACTACTGTTAAAAAGTTTGGGGTCAGTGAGATTTTTGAAGGTTTTTGAAAAAAAGTCTCTCAAGCTCACGGAACCTGCATTTTTCTTTTTAAATATGTTTTAAAATGTAATTTATTCCAGTAATTCAAAGATGAATTTCACCATCATTACTCCCGTCTTCAGTGTCACATGGTCCTTCAGAAACCAAATCAACACTGAACTAACTTCAGCTGAACAATGACACTATTTTCTTTTAGAGCTGCTGTACAGCCAAAATGAAATCTGTTTGCATCATTTTCCTGTTATCACTGTAAAGCTGCTTTTAAACAATATGTATTGTATAAAGCGCTATAGAAATAAAGGTGACTTGACTTGACAAATCATTCTAATATGCTGATTTGGTGCTCAAGAAACATTTATTATTATCAATATTAAAAACAGTTGTGCTGCTTTAATATTTTTGTGGAAGCCTTGACACTTTTTTAGGATTCTTTTTTAACAGCATTTATTTGAAATAAAAAATCTTTTGTAACTGTGTAAGCTGTCACTTTTGATCATTTTAATGCATCCTTTCTTAATTAAAAACATTAATTTCTTAAAATAAAAAAACTTACTGAGCCCCAAACTTTTGAACTGTAGTGTATATATTATATAACCTAATTATAATAAATATATCTTATGTCATCATATATTAATATTATATAGTAATATGATCTTATTTGCCACACTACGACGTTTGCTGTCCCTTCAGTTCTCATTCTGTCCAGTGGCGTCGCTGTGGATGCTTGAGAAGTGTAAGTTGGCTTATGTTGGTCCTCCACCGTCCCATAATCCATCTGTGCTGTCCACGTCCCATCTGACTGCTAATCAGTCCGGCTGTGATGGCCGCGGTTGAGCTGGCACTTTATCCGCGTGAAAAACACAGCGACCCGAAACAAACCCGTACCAGAAACCTGCCTGACCATATGTGGATATAACCCGGCGACCAGGTCTTCGTAATTGCCGTGGATTTAAACCGTGTTATCCGGCGTTTTGTCTTTGTTTATGTCATGAAGTTTCGAACCAGCTGGAATCCGGATATGCTGCTGATTAATGATTATTACTTCTATTAAAAACAAACCAACATAAAACGCAAATCATTATTAGTTAGCCTGAGTACATGAAACCCTCGTTCGCACGGATCTGTGCTGTGAAAGGCCAGGGTCGGTGAATAAGGGTTAGATCCGGTTCGGCTCGTCATGTCGTCCTGGCTAGGAGGGTTAGGCTCTGGCCTGGGTCAGAGTCTGGGTCAGGTCGGGGGAAGCTTGTCTTCGTTTACTGGACAGATCTCTAATTTTACCAAAGATATTCTTCTGGAAAGCGCCGAGGAAGTGGGAGGTGAGTTGACAAGATCATATCACTTTCTATACAGACCTTTAACGTCTTTGTACAGTAAGGACAGCAGTTTTATTAAATGGTTGTCATTTAAAAAAACTGAAAGTTTTTGATAAAAGTGTTTATTATGCATTTATATTTAGTGAGCGCACGTGACATTTTTATGTTGATTAGTTTATGAATGCAGTCAGTCCAGTGATGCTAGTTAATTTCTCTGTGAAATGTACTGGATTATTGTTCGGTTTTTGAAGATGTGATATTTTTTTACATTGGCATCTCCTGAAAGAAATTAAAGAGAAAGTCCACTGAGAAATTATCGTTGTTTACATTTTGCTCATGCTATTTCAAACCTGAATGACTGACTTTCTTCTGAGGAATACAAAATGAAATGTTAGGGACCTGCATCCTCCTTTCTATGCAATGAAAAAAAATATTAATGACTGAGGCTGTCATTCTGTTTAACATCTACTTTTGTGAGGTCAGGGTGAGTAAATGGTTGGCAGTTTCTTTTTTGGTGTGTTGTACCTTTAAGATTTTCTTTTTCATTCTCTACAATTGTCATATGGTGCTACAGAGCGCTTATATAATGGGATGAAGTAATTATAGTAAGACAGAGTGAGAGTTTTGTTTGCATACAGCCATTGAATCCCTATCATAGATGTAGCTGTGGTTGGGTTTTAGGCTCTTGATCTTAATCCAGAAAGTGCTGGACTGTTCTTAGTTCTGTGGTTTCCTCTGTTTTCCTTTGTGAATGGGGACTTAAAATTAAGTACTTTGGTGGGTATCTCTGCCTTGTTCTTTGTTGTATCAGCTCGATTAATTATGCAAACACAGAAATGCCAAAACCTTTGCTGGTGTCATAAGTAAATATGCCCTTTTTGACCACTGGAGGACTGGAGAAACACACACAGCACACACTGAGAACTTTGATCAGCAGCTTCCAGCAAAGCAGACAGACCTTGAGTCAATCTGTCATGTCTCACGATGCATCAACCTGCCTGTTAACGCTTTCAGAACAGATTATACTAAATAAAGGTGGTGTGGCAAAAAGGTTCTGTTCACTAACATTAGGTATGATGAAACTATTGAACATCATTAATATAGGTTAATATTATTTTTTTTTTTTTGTTAATTCCCAATACATGAATACTCATGTTAATTTGAAAACTTAAAATGTTAAAATACATTAATAGCTGTATGCAGAAATTAACAATAACCAAGAAGATTAATAAATACTTTAAAAGTATTGTTTATTGTTATTTCATTTCATATACACTGCCTGGGCAGTGTATTTCAATAATTACTTATCCCAGGTTTCACAGATGAGGCTTAAGCCTAGTCCCAGACTAAAATGCATGTTTGATCTGTTTTAACTAAAAAGCAACTTGTGCTGAGATATCTTAAAGGTCCAGTGTGTAATATATAGGAGGATCTATTGACCGAAATGCAATATAAAATACATAACTATGTTTTCAGTGGTGTATAAAGATCTTATGAACATAATGAACCGTTATGTTTTTATTACCTTAGTAACTTATTACCTTATTACATTTCTATCTGCATACACCGCGGGTCCCCTTACATGTTAAGTTGCCATTTTGCACCGGCATGTTTCTACAGTAGCCCTAGATGGGCAAACTGCTCTACAGAGCGCGTTTCTCTGTGAAGCCCTCTCTGTGAAACCAGGCCTTAACATATAGAAACTTGTTGTAAAGTGTTACAGATGGTATAGTAGCAGTTTTTTTTTTTTTTTTTTTTGGCTGGCTGACTGCCTGGAAGTGGCAGGCGTGACACCTGGTAGAGGTTTGTCCTCTTCCACAACAACAGAGGCCACCAACATGCAATGTGCCCTTGAGCAAGGCAGTACTTTAGAGGAATTATCGCTATATCAGTGTGGTGCTGTTGTTAGTTGCTTTAGATAAAGGCTATATTGAAGTGACTCCATCACTGTTTATGTTACACAATATCAAGTAGTCATTTAGTAGTTGCTGTTAACTTTTGTGGTCTGAAATGGTTTCTGGTTCAAGCCACATAAGATTCAAGTAATGAGGCATGGCCATTGTGTCCTTGAGCCAGGCTTAGCTTCATACTTCAAGAGAATTATCTAACTAATAATTTACATTAAATATAATTATTGCTTTTATACACTGTGCTGCACCACCCTAATTGTGTTTTTAGGGCTTTTCGGTCATTTCCGGAGTTCCTTTTTGCTCAAATTTAGTAATGTAAGACTCTGGCAGTATGTTTAAACTGAGACTTTTTCTTAAATCATTATTTTATGCATTAAATAATAAAAATAAGTTATTTAATCTTAGTCTTATGTGTATGCATTAGATTTGCCAGTGTGGTTGAGACCAGTGTGTAAATGTTTCTTGTTTGTCATATGAACCTGAACCATGTTGAAATAGAACATTACTGTTTAGAGCTTGCAAAGGTGCTAACATGTTGTTACTTATTACTGTATTTTTTTCACTCTTAAGAGTTTTATATATTGTGCTCTTATTTAAAAATTTTCCTTCTTATTTACTTAAGAATCCTACATCTGTAGGCCTATTTATTTCCAAGTGTATAATAATAATTCCAAGTGTCGGTTATATACAGTATCTCACAAAAGTGAGTACACCCCTCACATTTCAGCAACCATTTTATTATATATTCTCAAGAGACAATACTATAGAAATTAAAATTGGACATACTTTAGAGTAGTCAATGTGCAGCTTGTATAGCAGTACAGATTTACTGTCCTCTGAAAAGAACTCTTATTATTTATAATATTATAACCGTTATTGTCTAAATAACTGGCAACAAAAGCGAGTACACCCTAAGTGAACATGTCAAAACTGTGTCCAAAGTGTCAATATTTTGTGTGAGCACCACTGTTCTCTAGCACTGCCTTAATCCTCCTGGGCATGGAATTCACCAGAGCTGCACAGGTTATTGCTGGGATCCTCTTCCACACATCACGGAGCTGCTGGATGTTAGACACATGGCGCTTCTCCACCTTCCGCTTGAGGATGCCCCACAGGTGCTCAATAGGGTTCAGGTCTGGAGACATACTTGGCCACTCCATCACCTTCAGCTTCCTCAGCAAGGCAGTTGTCATCTTAGCGGTGTGTTTGGGATTATCACGTTGGAAAACTGCCGTTCGGCCTAGTTTCTGAAGGGATGGCACCATGTTCTGCTTCAGAATGTCACAGTACATGTTGGAATCCATGTTTCCCTCAATGAAGCGCAGCTCCCCAGTACCAGCAGCACTCATGCAGCCCCAGACCACGATGCTACCACCACCATGCTTGACTGTAGGCAAGACACAGTTTTCTTGATACTTCTCACCACGGCGTTGCCATGCTGGACAAACTTAGCCAAACAAGTTTATCCTAGTCATATCAGACCACAGGACATGGTTCCAGTTATTGATGCTCTTGAACAGGTTGTCTTCAGCAAACTGTTTGCGGGCTTTCTTGAGCCAGCTTCAGAAGAGGCTTCATTCTGGGACGACAGCAATGCAAACTGACTTACTGCTGTGTGCGGCATATGGTCTGAGCACTGACAAGCTGACCTTCCGCTTCTGCAACCGGGCAGCACTCGTGCATCTGTTTTTTGAAGCCAGCTTCTGCACCTGATGTGCAGCACGAGGACTCAACTTCTTTGATCAACCCTTGCGAGGCCCGTCTTGAAAAACCTCTGTCTATGACCCTGCCACTGTACTGTAACTCAGTTTCAGGGTGTTACTGATCTTCTTATAGCCTAGGCCATCTTTGTGGAGAGCAACAATTCTAATTCTCAAATCCTCAGAGAGTTCTTTGCCATGAGGTGCCATGTTGAACAATATCATTTGTTAGTGGTCATCTGGTTAGTATGAGAGAACTGTACTCAAAGCACCAAATTTTAACTGCTCTAATACAAGATACAAAAATTTGTATGGCCTGTCAAGCAGACAACAATATGAACAAGATGAATAGGACATGTGGCATAGCATGGTTAAATGCAGTACAGCTTTTATCACTTAGGGTGTACTCACTTTTGTTGCCAGTTATTTAGACAATAATGGCTGTGTGTTGAGTTATTTTCAGAGGACAGTAAATCTGTACTGCTATACAAGCTGCACATTGATTACTCTAAAATATATCCAAGTTTCATTTCTATAGTATTGTCCCTTGAGAAGATATACTAAAATGGTTGCTGAAATGTGGGGGGTGTACTCACTTTTGTGAGATACTGTTACGTGTAAGATTCTGCTCTGGCTGTGCAGCTGCTGGGATAAAATAACTGAACTTGATCCTCCATGTCCTCTGGAATGTTGGTATTTAAAGGGACAGTCACCCAACAATTGACAAAATCTGTCCATTAAAACCACTTTTTTCCTTTTTTTTTTTTTAAGTCTCTGGGTGGATTTAATATGATATCTCTACTCTCTACACACGGCAAAGATTGTTCACCTTTAACCAGTGAGGTCTTGTAGTTAGTCACAGTCAGTGTATCGTCTTCATCTCTTCCCATGACTTGGAAATGTTGGACAGTTTACAGAAACTGCATCAGCATTTTTATCATATTTTTTATTTATGTAAATGGGAAGCATTTGTCACTCTCACTTGCTGTATAATAGAGCTGTATGTACAGATGTCGGCTCGGCTATTTCAGAAACCATGACTTTATTGAATGTCAACATGTCTTTCTTTCTTACAGATGCTGCGTCTGAGCTGCACGTGTCCAACTCTAGATTGCAAGAATTGGAGACTTCATATGCAACACAAAAATCTGAGGTGATTAATTAAGCACAAAAACTTGCGGATGTTTCTCGATTTTATCATGAGACAATGTTTTGTGTGCTTTAAAATGAAGACATTTCTACTTTATTTGTTTGTACCCCATTATGCAACATAATTAATAACATAATTACAGGATGAGTCATTTCAAAACATTTTGTATGAATGTTAAGATTAGACATTTTTGTGTGTTTTAGTATGAACGCTTGCGGAGAATAAACTCTGAGCTGGAGGAGAAGCTAGAGGCAGCAGAGATTCAGATCAAACAGCAGTCAGTGGAATACAGAACCCTCCTGCAACAAAAAGAGGTTTGGGTTCAAAACTAACTCCACTTATGCTCTATATCCGATTTGAACATTTATATAATATTAGTGAGAGAATTTCTATAAAAAGGGAGAAAAAAATAGAATCATAGTGATGTGTGTGTGTGTTTGTTGTGAAGGTGGAAATCAGTCACCTCAAGGCCCGTCAGAGTAGTCTGCAGGAGGAGGTTCAGAAACTCCAACACTCTTCTCAAGCTGCGACCAGCTCATCCTTCACCGATGCTGCTGTGCTTCCCGTCACTACTGCTGCCACTACCACTACTTCATCTTCCTTTCTGCACCGGTCCTCAGCTGTCCATCAAGGCTTCCATGGTGAGGAGGTGGACCTCAGTGATGTCCTGTGGTCGCAGCAGGAAATTAACCGTCTTTCCAATGAGGTGCATCGATTAGAGGCTGATGCGGCCCATTGGAGGAGAGTTGCTCAGGTCACTTAATTTATACCTCAGATACAGTTTAACAAATGTCATGGTATAGCTATCGAACTAGAATTAGAATTTTTTTTCTTTTAATTTACCAGGCATCCAAGCTACCAGGAGTTGATGGGAACGGAGACCAGGGGGAAGTTCTGAAAATGCAAAGAACGATCAAGGTGAAAAACCTTTTGAACTGTAACAAAGTAGGAGTTTTGCTGTTGGTCAGCTCTTGGAATCAGGTTCTGTTTTTAACCTAATTGACGTTCTGACCCAATCAGGAGCTGAGAGAGGAAATGGCACGGGAGGTGGATGAGCACCAGCACGAACTGGCAGCATTGCAGGATGCCCAGAGGCAGAAAATGGCTGAAATCTCAAAACGGCACAGGGAGGAGCTGGCAGAGTATGAGGAGAGAATCGAGGAGCTTGAAGAGCAGCTTCAGAGTGGTGAAGTTGAAATCAGTTTTGTTTTTGATTTGTATTTAGTAGTTAACTTTAAAATGAACAGTAGAACATTGAGTACAATGCTGTGTTTATCTCCTTTATCTCCAGAAGGTGGAAATGTTGTCCAAAAATCAACCACAGTGCAGGACTCCAAACTTCAAGAGCTGCAATCGACCATTCAGTCTTTACAGGAGGAGGCGGAGCTTCAGCGCAAAGAGTACAGAGACCTATTGGCCAGATTGGAGGAGGCGGAGCATCATAAAGCCAAGATAGAGCGGGAGAAGGAGGAGGCTAATGCAGAAAATGCAGAATTGTTGCAGAATTACAGTCGCCTTCAGAAGTCTGTAAATGAACTCCAGGATCGAGTCCAGGAACAGGAGGGGAAGTCTATGCTGAAAGCCCAGCATGACAATGAGATACAAGCCCTGAAAAAAGCTCTGGCAGGTATAGAGAACCCCAGAAATTCTGTATGATCATAATGACTCCATGTTCATCATATCACATTATATGTTGTTCTTGAATGGGAAAATCATAAACTGCTCTCTCTTATTTTCTGTTACATTTTTGTATTTTATTTTTTAGGTGCAGAGAAAGAGATGGCTAGATTGAAGAGTCTCAGTATGGTAAATATTCTGAAAACCTTCTTTGGCACAAGCTAGAAATTTGTGGCCCAAGAATATTCATGCTTAGGATTTAAATATAAATCAATTGATGTAAATGTTCAAAATTTAGACACAGTATTTGGACACTTTCTGTTTGCCATATGAAATACACCTGGGCTTATTCTTCAAATGGCACGAGTGTCATAATACTTTTTACATAATGTTTTTTTTTTCTTTTTTTTCTTGACTTTCATTTAATGCAGAGTGGTCCTACAGAAGAAGTGGAACATGCTGACATTCTGGAGCTCAACACCATTATTGATACCCTCAGGAAAGAGAAGGAAGAGATGGAGAGAGAAAAGGTTTGTCCATGTTTATGTTAACAAAGTTATGGTACACAATAAATATACCTATTTCTTCTTGATTTTGAACAGAAGTTGCAGTATCTGTTAAAGTCTTTGCAAGATAAGATGATCAATACTTCAGTAGCCTTTTGAAAGGACACTTATGTTATCATGCAAAGGGTAATATGTGCTTAACTGACAAACTAGTTTTTCCCCTTAGCTTGCATTAGTAGAGAGACTGACCCTGGCTGAGGAGAGACACAGGGCTGAAGAGTCAACGGGTGTTGTGGAACAGTCACAGGAAATTTCGGACCTAAAGAGCCAGCTAGACAGACGGGAGCAAGCACTAAAGCAAGCCCGTCTTGATATAGAGACACTCAGTACTGAACTGGAAGAACTGGACAAGCAGAACCAGGAGGCCACACAGGTACTCTTGCCAATGTATACAAGCCAGTGTATGTTCCCTGTTTATAAAACATAATAATAATTTAAAAAAAATCAATAATTGGATTAGTTAAATGTTTAAAATTTAAATTAATATACTGCATACTTGCTCTGTTTTCCTTCTCTAGCATTTTATTGCAGTGAAGGACCAGCTGTCTCTGCAGAAAACTCAGGCTGAGGCAGAAGAAGCCCGTCTTCAGTCAGATCTCAGCTCCTCTCTTGACCAGAGACGGACACTTCAACTGGAGCTGGAAGCTCAGGGGGAGAAGCTACGTCAAAGTGCCTTCTCCTTGAATGAACTGCACATGGCAAAGCAGCAACTGGAAACCACAGTAAAGGAGTTGAGGGAAAAGTTGTGCAAGTCGCAGGATCTGGGCAGAGAGCTGCGGCAGGAGTCCTCCGACCTCAAGAGGGCACTTCAGGAGAGAGAGACAGAACTTATTGCACTTCGTGAGGAGTTAAGTCATTCTGGGGAGCAAGGGAATGAGTTGGAAGGACACAGGAAGATACTTGAGGCAAAGGATAAAGAGATTCAGGACTTAAGAACAGAGTTAGCAGAAATGAAGACTTCCTTCGAAAGGGCTGTTTCAGAGGACTTTGAATTGAAAATTGAAAATAGGAAGTTGAAAGAAGAGAGCACTCAGGCTTTGGAAAAGATAGACAGTTTGGAAAGGCAGATCCAAGATAATCAAGCCTCTCTGAGCAGAATATCCCTGGAGAAAGATACCCGCATTGAAGCCTTGAAGCTAGAGAAAAGCCAATTAGAATCTGAGCTGAGTCAAACTGAGAAGCAACTGTCAGATCAGACCAAACAGTATCAACAAACCATCGATGAACTGACCAGAGCACGCTCTATGGATGCTTCTGCACTGCAGACCGAACATGAGCGAATGGTGAAACTGAATCAGGAGAAAGATCTCACGATTGCAGAGCTCAGGCGTGAGATAGAGCAGATGGTCTCTGACCACAAAGACACCAGCGAGATGTTGGACATCACTGTGGCAGGTCAAAATCAACTCACCGAGCTTCTGCAGGAGAAAGACACCTTTGCCAAAACCCTGAAAGCTCAAGCTGTGGAAATGCAACAGGAATTAGAGTGCAGTGTCTTAAGAGTAACTCAAGAGTGTGACTCTTTGAGAAGGTCAGTGGAGGAGAAGGACAAACAGCTTGGAGCTATGAAGGAAGAAAACAGCCATCTGAAAGAAGAGATTGACCGTCTGAGGGACCAGCAAAGCAGACCGCAGTTATTGTCAGAGCCACGGACACTGGACATCATCACAGAGCTTGAGACCGAGGTAAACCAGCTCAAAGCTGCCAGAGATCAACTCGAAGAAGAGGTCCAAGCTCTGAGGACGGTATCAGAGGAGCAGCAGGCCACAGCGCTGCAGTCCCAGCATTCTCTACAGATGCTACAGAGTGAACTAGAGCAAGCACGAACAAGACATGAACAAAGCTCACTCAATTACGAAAGACTCATCAGTGCTAAGGATGAGGAGATTGCCCTGCTTCAGTCAGAAGTGGAAGGCCTAAGCACACAAGGACAGAGTCAAATACAGTCCGTTGACATCCTACAGGAGGACAAGACCCAGTCATTGAATGGTGAAAATGGTAACGAGAAACATGACCTTTCAAAAGTAGAGATTGAAAAACTAGTAAAAGGGATCAGGGAGAAAGAGACTGAGATTAACCAGCTAAATGAGAAAAACCTCTCTCTAACCAAGCAGCTTGACCAACTTGTGATCTCTCAAAATGAGCTGGGAAAACTGTCACAAATGGTTCTTCAAAAAGATCTAGAAATCCAGGCACTCCATGCTCGAGTGTCTGGTGGCCATGGTCAAGACGTGATGTTCCTGCAGCAGCAGCTGCAGGCATATGCAGTGGAACGTGAACAGGTGCTGGCCGTGCTCAACGAGAAAACCAGAGAGAACAGCCAATTGCGCTCAGACTACCATCGAATTATGGACATCGTTGCAGCCAAGGAAGCAGCCTTGTTGAAGCTCCAGCAAGAAAACCAGCGGATCTCCACCATGAGCGACCCTTCAGGCAGTCAAGAGATGTTTCGTGAGACCATTCAGAACCTGTCCCGCATCATCCGTGAGAAGGATATCGAAATTGATGCCTTGACTCAGAAATGTCAGACCCTGGTCTCTGTCCTTCAGGCTTCTGGCGCTAGTGATTCCGTAAGCGGTGGCTCAGGAGGCGTTAGCAGCAACCAGTTTGAGGAGCTCCTACAAGAACGTGACACCCTCAAACAACAAGTCAAGAAGATGGAAGAGTGGAAACAGCAGGTGATCACGACGGTGAGAAACATGCAGCATGAATCTGCTCAGTTGCAAGAGGAGCTCCTCAGGCTGCAGGGGCAGGTTTCTGCCGACAGCGACTGCAGCTCAAAGCTCTCGGTGGATTACGCCAGACTTATTCAGAGCTATGAGCAGAAAGAGAAAAAGCTGGGATTGTTGAATCAAGAGCTGGCACAGGTGCAGCAGAGCATCAGCAAACTAAGCAGCACCAAAGACGTGCTGCTTGGGAAGCTAGGCAGTGTCAAGCAATCCCCAGAAATTTCTGCTACAATTGCTACCCAGGCTTTTGATCCACAAAATCTGAAGGGGGCAGCACTACCTGGCCAAGATGAGAGTCTACATCAGGAGTTGCAGTCAATGCAGAGAACATTAGCAGAGAAGGAGAACATGATAAGAACTCTGCAGGAAATTAATCATCGCTTGTCAAATTCTGCATCTCTGTCTGAAAGTGAGCAGAGAAGCCATGCAGAGGAGCTCAAGCAGGCCAGAGAGAAGCAAGAATCGCTACAGCGCTCCCTCAGAGAGAAAGATCTACTCATTAAGACCAAGGGAGACCAGCTCAGTCAGGTGACTTACAATTCTGATTTGTTGAATGGTTGGTGGGGAAAGCTGTAAGATGTGCAGTACCTTAGTGTTTTTTTTCCTGTACACTCTAGGTGAGTGAAAATTTACGTAACCGAGAGAATGACAACGAGGTCTTGAAGCAGGCTGTGACGAACCTCAAGGAGCGTGCGCTGATCCTGGAACTCGATGTGAAGAAATTAAAGGAGGAGAATGAAGCGATAGCAGCAAAAGCTCGCGAGAAAGAGACAGAGTTCCGTGCCTTGCAGGAGACCAACATGCAGGTGTCGCTGTTGCTTCGGGAACGAGAGTTTCAGTTCAGTGCTGTGAATGAAAAGGCCACTGCCATGGAGAAGATGCTAAAAGATAAAGAGCAGGTTTGTCTGTTTATTTTTTTTTTTGTTTATATCTAAAAACGTATAAAAAATTTGTTATAATACCTTTCCTGCCCCTTTGTTATAATCCTATCCTAAGGCCGTGTGTCTACCAAAGTGTTTTTTTCCAGCAGCTAGCGTACTTTTCCAATTGTTTTCAATGGGAGCGCTGCGTTTTTTTAAATGCCAGGAGTGTAACACGGTGCTGAGCGTCTTTTTCACGCTTAAGTGCTGAGAGCTCTGCGTTTTTTACTGCTCGCCTCGAGTTGAAGAATGTTCAACTTTAAGAAAAAAACACTGCGCTCATCACTGTTACTTTTTAGCCAGCCGTCCAATTATTTTGTTTATTTATTTTATGTTTTTATCAATAAGCAGAGAACGGAACAAAATGGATGTATGGTCTCCAAACATACATAGCAAGTATTCCACATTGTGTCAACATTTTTAGTCTAAAACAAATTACCTGCAAAAACAGTTATAAGTAACAGTGCCGCAGATATTCCGTATCATAGCAACAAAGCGTCTCAATTGAAAAAAAGCGCTCACAGATAGGCGTTTTAAGCCGAGTGCCTAGCGTTTTCAGCTGGCTAAAAATGCTTTGGTGGACACACAGCCTAAGGCCCTGTTTACACCTGGTATTAAGATGCGTTTTGGTCAATTGGATCACAAGTAGACTATGCTAAATACAGGTGTGAATGGGGTGTAAAATGTTTTGAGCTTGCCCACTTTTGACCACTTCCAGAGGTAGTCGAAAACGCATTTGATCAGATTGCTTTTGTAGTGTAGACGCTCATGTCGTCAAATGTGTTCGAACAGCCACAAAAGACCACATACTGTCCGCCTAATGTGTAAATATTATAGAATGTGCGCTAGCCAGACAGGATTTAAACTTTATCTGATGAAGGCCCAATTTTGGTTTGAAGACGAAAAACGTACCAAGCACAATTATCTCTCTCCGTTCTTGATTTCTAACAAACAACGTTCGCCATGGTCTTGCGGCTATCAGAGCAGAATTGAAAGCTGATGCTCTGTGTTTTTTCATCTTCTCTGGTCGTGTTCACTCACCCATAGACGAAATCAGGACTGAAGTGATCGAAGGTGGTTGACCTGATTATTTTAGGAATTACTTTTTGGTGCAGAAACTACATCGTTTGATTTATTAAAATTTTATGTTTACTTTAAAAAAAAGATTGTCCGATTTTTGAAGCTTATTTTAAAAAAAGATAATAAATTTAACTTGAGCAAATCTACACATTAGAATGATTTCTGAAAGATCATGTGACACTGAAGATTAGAGTAATGACTGCTTTAAATTCACAGGAATAAATTACATTTTAAAATATGTTAAAATAGAAATCAGTTATTTAAAATTTTAATAATATTTCACAATTTACTTTTGATTTTGAGAATAAATATCCCGGGTGAGCATAAGAGGCTTCTTTCAAAAACACTGTTCTGGACCTTTCTGGTTTTATGTTGAGAAATTAATCTATTCTGTCTTTGTCTGTCCTGTAGGGTAAATCTGGTGAGCTGAACCAACTGTTGAATGAAGTTAGGTCCATGCAGGACAAGGCAGTGTTGTTTCAGCAGGAAAGAGATCAGGTGATGATGGCCCTCAAACAGAAACAAATGGAGACGTCTGCTTTGCAGAGTGAGGTAACAAAGGCCAAGATTACACATCATTACTGTGCTTTATTGCCTTACTGAAGTACTGAAAATATTAACTGTTACCATCTCCCATTCTCTTTAATACCTATTTCATCATATTTTCATCCAAAAATATATTCTAATATAGGGGAATTACTGTACTCTTATGCTCTTTCTGTGTGTAGCTGCAGCACACGCGTGATAAGGAGCAACGCCTGAAGCAGGAGGTGGAGCGTTTGCGCAATCACCTGATAGAGATTGAGGATTCGTACACTCGTGAGGCTTTGGCAGCTGAGGACAGAGAGGGAGAGCTGAGGCGCAGAGTGACACTTCTAGAAGAGCGGCTGGCGTCTTCCTCTAACGCCGTGGAGAGCGCAAGGTGGGAGTCAGAAAGTTTTTGTCTGTTGGTAAGACTGTTTGGTCCTAACCAGAGTTTGCTTCCAACACCCTCCCACACTTTTGCTTTCACACCAATTAGAGCTGCACCATTCTGGATAAATTGAGAAACGTGATTTTTTTTTTTTTTTTTTTTTTTTTTTTGGTTTCAAACAGATTATGATTCTTCTATTCCGAACAGACAACTAAATAAAATAACGTAATCTACTAGAAGTTCTTACAAAATGTTAATTGCCTCAGTTTATTTAAAAATGTTTAATTACTGTATGCTTGCAGCCTGTTTTTTTTTTTTTTTTTTTTTTTTTTTAAGTATACCCATTGTGTTGTTTTAGCCTCACTAATGTCTCTAACTATGTGTGTGCATGTATGTAGTCAGCAGGCAAGCCTGCAGGTGGAGTCTCTTCAGGAACAGCTAAATGGTGCTGTCAGACAAAGAGATGAAGCACTTATTCAGCTCCGTGCCTCTCAGGATCAGGTCAACCAGTATGCAGTGTCACTCTCTAACCTGCAGATGGTGCTAGAACAGTTTCAACAAGGCAAGAATGTGCATTATTCTTGCGATTCTATTTTTGGTATAATTTAAGAAGAAAGCAGTTTTTCTTGTATGGAATGATGACCATTAAAGCAATTACAAATGTTGATTAGAGTGTACATTTTCTGATTTTTCCTTTTTAAAATGTTTGGATTAAGAAAGGAATCTGCAATAAGTCTTTAATCCTGAACAAAGTTGACAGCTGTGTCTCTCCTTACAGAAGAAAAAGCCATGTACTCAGCAGAACTGGAAAAACACAAGAGAGAAAAAGAAGAGTGGAGAAATAAAGCAGAAAATTTTGAGGATCAGGCAGCTGCTCTGCAAGTCAGTTCAAACTTCTGTCTTTTCTGCACTCTGCTTGACACAAGTATTTATATCATTGCTCAATATCTGTGTGTAATCTTAGATAAACTTGGATGAAGCGAACGCAGCTCTAGAATCTGCCTCCCGCCTCACTGACCAATTGGACCTCAAAGAGGAACAGATAGAAGATCTGAAGAGACAAGGTGAGACCAACTGAGTATATCACCTATGACTATGTTGAAATCAGTGCATGAGAACTTATCTCTGCATTTCACCTCATTGTGTAACTAGGACAGTGCTTCTCAACATTTTTGACTTGAATACACAATATTTGAAGGCCCCCCATATTGGCTAAGATAATTCCTCTGGTATTTCGCATGTAAATTTGACAATGACTGGTTGTTTTCAAACTTTATTAACAGAAACTGGGAGTGATTACATACTAATTAAACATATTTAATTTGTGATTTTAAGATTAAGATGCTGATTTCAATACAAATAATATTTAAGGGAAAATATATAAATATAAATCTTATTTTTTGGGTTCTGATTAAATGTTTTTAGCATTTTAATTAAACAGAGCCTAAATTATCTGTCTCTCAATCTATGTTAAACAGTGGTAAAGATCTGCGATTCCTAATTCTATGGTGCAATTTCTTAAAGGGTTAGTTCACCCAAAAATGAAAATTGTCATTAATTACTCACTCATGTTGATCCAAACCCCTAAGACTTTCATTCATCTTCAGAATGCAATTGAAGATCTTTTTTTGATGAAATCTAAGAGCTTTCTGTCCCTCCATATACTGCCTTTGCAACTGAAACTTTGATGCTTCAAAAAGTTCATAAAGAGATAGTAAAACTAATCTATATGAATTGACCGGTTGAAGAGACACGATCGCTTTATATGATGAACAGATTGAATTTAGGCTTTTATTCACATAAACATTGATCAGCGAACATAAACAGAAGCTCAGTCAACATTATTGACGCGCAAGAAAAAAAAACTCTTCCGGAAGCTCAAACATGCTGCGTAACACGAGAATGAACCTCATTGGTTCTTGCATGCGTCAAGCAAACATGCTTGAGCTTCCGTTTACCACAACTAGTGTGTGAGATGATGAATGTTTATTTATGAATATAAGCTTAAATTCAGTCTGTTCATCATATAAAGCGATCGTGTCTCTTCAGAAAATTGGGTCTAAACCGCTCAATTCATATGGGTTAGTTTTACGATCTCTTTATGAACCTGAAGTGTCAAAGTGTCAGTTGCGTAGCTGTCTATGGAGTGAAAGAAATCTCTCAGATTTCATCAAAAATATCTTAATTTGTGTTCTGAAGATGAACAAAGGTCTTACTGGTGTGGAACAACATGAGGGTGAGTAAATAATGTCAGAATTTTCATTTTTGGGTGAACTAACCCTTTAAATTTTAAAAATATGATAAAATACATTTAAGTCATCCTGTGGTCCCTTTGGATGCTTGCTGAGGTCCCGGTCCCCTGGTTGAGATTCACTAAGCTGGGATCAAGGAAGAAACCAAATACAGATAAAAATAGCCATTAAGGACAACCAGTTTAACCAAGTTAAATGTTATTGTATTGTCAGTTATTACATAATTGCCAGATTGTGCATAATGTGCATTGTGACTGTGTTCATGTCTTCGTTATTGGTTAGTAAAATAATAATGATTATTATTATTAATATTAATCAAGTGGCATTTTATTTAGCAGTGCCCCCTAATAGTCGAATGAACGTTAGTTGACAAGAAGAGGCTTAGTTGACCAAATTTTAATTAGTTGGTTAGTCGCAGAAAAAAAACTCTACAGGAATTAGCAAAGTCATGCAGTGCGATGGACAAATTGTTAACATGGCTGGCCCATGTGGTAATTATGTGGCGCAGGAAATTCAAACGTTCACCTTTCATTCATCAACATCAAACATGACTTATCATTTGAAACATGTAAGTAGTAGCTAAATGTTAGCCACTTTACATGGCCATTCGCTCTAACATTAACCTAAAAATTTGTGCTATTATTAGGCACATATCCAAGTGTTTGTGCAGAGTGTGGAAGCTAAGTTAGTACAGCGCTTACTGCATGACATGTTTAACTTTTTTTTTTTTTTGCATTTCTCTTAATAAACGCATCCACTATACTGCAGAGATGAAAGTCAGCACCATCATTTTCATATCTGTCGGCAACATTGACTCAGAAGACACTAGTTTATTTATAAATAATTAAAATGTTCAGACAGTCTACTTTGTTTTGTTTTTTTTTTTCCCCCCCGACATATTCATAATCATTACTTTTGCCGGTGTGCTGCAGCAAGCTTTATGTGTGTTTTAATGCTTAATTTATATTTTAAAGGCTCATTATTATGGTTTAGTATTTGTATGTAATGTAGAATGTTAACAATGTTACATATAATATTCTTTCTCAGCCCTGAAACTCAAAACGTTTTCCGATGCTACCAACCCCACCCCCCAATATACAGGTGCTGGTCATATAATTAGAATATCATCAAAAAGTTATCAAATTTATTTTACTAATTCCATTCAAAAAGTAAAACTTGTATATTATATTCATTCATTACACACAGACTGATATATTTCAAATGTTTTTCTTTTAATTCTGATGATTATAACTGACAACTAAGGAAAATCCCAAATTCAGTATCTCAGAAAATTAGAATATTGTGAAAAGGTTCAATATTGAAGACACCTGGTGCCACACTCTAATCAGCTAATTAACTCAAAACACCTGCAAAGGCCTTTAAATGGTCTCCCAGTCTAGTTCTGTAGGCTACACAATCATGGGGAAGACTGCTGACTTGACAGTTGTCCAAAAGATGACCATTGACACCATGCACAAGGAGGGCAAGAGACAAAAGGTCATTGCAAAAGAGGCTGGCTGTTCACAGAGCTCTGTGTCCAAGCACATTAATAGAGAGGCGAAGGGAAGGAAAAGATGTGGTAGAAAAAAGTGTACAAGCAATAGGGATAACCGCACCCTGGAGAGGATTGTGAAACAAAACCCATTCAAAAATGTGGGGGAGATTCACAAAGAGTGGACTGCAGCTGGAGTCAGTGCTTCAAGAACCACTACGCACAGACGTATGCAAGACATGGGTTTCAGCTGTCGCATTCCTTGTGTCAAGCCACTCTGACAGCGTCAGAAGCTTCTCGCCTGGGCTAAAGACAAAAAGGACTGGACTGCTGCTGAGTGGTCCAAAGTTATGTTCTCTGAGGAAAGTAAATTTTGCATTTCCTTCGGAAATCAGGGTCCCAAAGTCTGGAGGAAGAGAGGAGAGGCACACAATCTACGTTGCTTGAGGTCCAGTGTAAAGTTTCCACAGTCAGTGATGGTTTGGGGTGCCATGTCATCTGCTGGTGTTGGTCCACTGTGTTTTCTGAGGTCTAAGGTCAACGCAGCCTTATACCAGGAAGTTTTAGAGCACTTCATGCTTCCTGCTGCTGACCAACTTTATGGAGATGCAGATTTCATTTTCCAACAGGACTTGGCACCTGCACACAGTGTCAAAGCTACCAGTACCTGGTTTAAGGACCATGGTATCCATGTTCTTAATTGGCCAGCAAACTCGCCTGACCTTAACCCCATAGAAAATCTATGGGGTATTGTGAAGAAGAAGATGCGATATGCCAGACCCAGCAATGCAGAAGAGCTGAAGGCCACTATCAGAGCAACTGGGCTCTTATAACACCTAAGCGGTGCCACAGACTGATCGACTCCATGCCACGCCGTATTGCTGCAGTAATTCAGGCAAAAGGAGCCACAACTAAGTATTGAGTGCTGTACATGCTCATACTTTTCATGTTCATACTTTTCAGTTTGCCAAGATTTCTAAAAATTTGAAAATTCTCTTTCTTTGTATTGGTCTTAAGTAATATTCTAATTTTCTGAGATACTGAATTTGGGATTTTCCTTAGTTGTCAGTTATAATCATCAAAGTTAAAAGAAATAAACATTTGAAATACATCAGTCTGTGTGTAATGAATGAATAATATACAAGTTTCTCCTTTTGAATGGAATTAGTGAAATAAATCAACTTTTTGATGATATTCTAATTATATGACCAGCACCTGTATATGAGATTAGATTTGTAGCACTGTAAACCATTTTTCTGAAGAGACTTGTAAATGTCAACAGGACGGGGAACATCAGGAACCATTAAATTATGTTTGACTCTTTGAGACTCTTTGTGCTTTATGTAGTGGTTTAAGTTTGATTAATATCTGTGCAGACACTAAGAAACACACGTGTGCATTTGTGAGAAAGATGCACAGAGAGCAGCTAGGTCTGTAGATGGTATAGATGTTTAGCATTCCTTTGCATCTCCTTTCTGTCAGAGAGCCGATATTTATGGCATGTCAGTAGCCAAACCGTGTAGACAAAGATTCTCTTTTTCCATCCACCCTGTCTTTCTATCTCCGCCATCCCTTTCTTCTCTGTCCGTATCAAGCCCCAAATCAACAATACGATGCTGTCGGTCTGAGAGGGAGAGGAAGGTGAGGGATAAGCCCTGGGATTTTTACTGCATCTGTCAAAGAACGACTGAGGAGAACGTAGACAGAATGATCGAGAACGGTTCATTTTTGCTTAGCAAAGCACAAGTGCAGCCGACAGACATTCCAGGGTTTTTAGCGCAGACAGGAACTCTCTCACCCTCTCTTATCGCTGTGTTCATGTTGTCTCTGGAGGTAAAGTCTCAGAGGAAAAGAGATCCCAAGAGCCGAACCGCCAAACCTTCTGGACCAGTAAGGGGTGTTGGTGATAAAGGCATTTAGAGCACGTCATACTCACACACTTCTTTGTTATTACTCCATGAGACATTCCCAGATGCACTTTACCCCATACCCCTGTTATTGCTGTTTATGTTAAGGTGCACATACACATACTTATTAGTTCTATGCAAACACTTGTTCTCTACTGTTTGCATTAATACATAACAAAGTCATATCACCTTCTGCTGAAAGCTCTGTCTGCATCTCACAAATACAGTGTCTAAAATTAACTCACCAAGTGCAAGTAAAATTGGCTTTGGCTAGAAATAAAAGACTTACTTGCCAGAGGCTTGTAACCTTATAAGGAATTTAATAGTGATGTCAATTTAATTTAGACTTTTATGTTTTGGAAAGAAGTCTCTTATACTTACCAAGGCTGCAATTATTTGATAAAAAATACAATAAAAACAGCAATATTGTGAAATGTTATTACAATTTAAAATAACTATTTTCTATTTTAATATATTAAATGTAATTTACTGTAATGCTGTGATGGCAAAGCTGGATTTTCAGCAGTCATTACTCTAGTCTTCAGTGTCACATGTCCTTCAAGGGTTAGTTCACTCAAAAATGAAAATTCTGTCATTAATTTCTCACCCTCATGTCGTTTCACACCCGTAAAACCTTCGTTCATCTTTGGAACACAAATTAAGATATTCTTGATAAAATCCAATGGTTCATTGATTTTAAATTTTAATGGTTCACCACTGGGGGGCGTGACTTTGGCAGTTTAATACACGCTATGAACCACTGATTTGAAACATAAGATTTGTAAAGCTTCGAAGCTTCAATTATTTTTTTTTAGTTATCTTGCTAGAAATGCAGGCCTCACTGAACCATCGGATTTTATCAAAAATATTTTAATTTGTGTTCTGAAGATGAACGAAGGTCTTACGGGTGTGGAACGACATGAGGGTGAGTAATTAATTACAGAATTTTCATTTTTGGGTGAACTAACCCTTTCAGAAATCATTCTAATATGCTGATGTGGTGCTTGAGAAACATTTCTTATTATTACCAATATTGAAAACGGTTGTGCTGTTTCATATTTTTGTGATAATGGTGATAAAGGTTTTTTAGGGTTGTAATTTGAATTGAAAGTTCAATAGAACAGCATTTATTTGAAATAGAAATCTTTTTATACAATGTCTTTTATGGCCACTTTTGGTCAATTTAATGTATCCTTGCTGAATCTGTGTGTGTAAAATTAAATTATTTTAACTAAAAAAAAAATCACTTGTGTAAAGAGAAAATGCACCCGACACGAAACCATATCTGATAGAAGCCAGATATTAGCAAAGTAAATTATTTCTTTATTAATGTGTTGGTTTTATGAATTAGCCCATAACTCATGGCCCTAACTATGACGGCAATGAAGGATAAAATAGCACATAATACTCAAACCGGTGCTTGTGTGTGTTTTGCAGTGGATGTGAGACAGGAGATGTTGGAAGAGGCTCAGAGGAAACTGATGAACCTCCTGAACACCACTGAAGGCAAAGTGGATAAGTGAGTCCAAAACACAGTCTGCATTGGAAACATATTTCCTATATATTTAGATCCAAATATTTTCAAAAGGGTGTTTCTGTGAAATATCATCTAACATCATTAATTTCTGACACAGGGTTCTGATGAAGAATCTTTACCTGGGCTATTTTCATACCCCCCAAAACAAGCGCTCTGAGGTGCTGAGGCTTATGGGTAATGTGCTTGGGTTGGACCGAGATGAGGTGGGCGAGGTAGGTCAGCGCGCTCTGCTTCTCATCCTGTAAATTTCTTTTTATCCTCCCTTTTGCATTCACTTTTTTAAATGCAAGTATTCCTCTTCACAAACGCAAATGTGCACGTGCCTTCATATTCACTTTCAGTAAATATTATGTCCAAATTTTTCAAAGAGGAGCAGCCTCCTTCACTTTTTGTCATTTCCTCCTCCTTTCTGTCTTACCCTTGTTGTAAAATTCCTCTGACGTTTCATCACTCTCAAATATGGCTCTGCTCCAGACCTCGTCTTACCTCTGAAACCTGATAGTTAAACAAGTGTGGATTTAATGTTCGACCTACTGACTCCTGATGTTCGGTTCTCTGCCCGGCCTATAATTACTTTTTTTTTTTTTTTTTTTTTCAATTATCTCATGTTTGATGTCAGTGTGAGGGTTTTTATCAGATGTTAAAAAGATTTTTCCACTCATCTTACCTCATGTGTTTAATTTGGCACAAGCCTCAAGCTGCCCACGCTGGTCTTGTTGAAAAAGGTCCTTGTTTTGAGTTCTTTGAAGGATGGCTGCAAGTTGCGTTCAGTCCTCGTTGGTAATCTGGGTATAAAGACTTCTGCTTTGGTTGCCTGTGACAGCTTGTGCTAAATGACAAATCATCATCCCCGGAAACCCTGTACGCATATGACCACGTTCATTTGGCAGACTGCTAATAGCGCTGATTTGTTTTTTTGTTGAATAGCTGTTTTTCCGTTTTGATCCTGGTGGGGCTGAATTTCTCAATAACTAGGACAGATCAGTTCTGATGATAAAGCAGGATGTGGCTTAATTTTTTTCTTCTTGGAAAAGCCATAGTCTTTTAGCCACTATCCTCAAAGGGTCAAAATCAGTATGGAATTTTTTCTTTTGCAATGAATTACGCTGCAATTGTTCACAAACTGTTTTACTTCCATAATGTGTTGTATTTCCGAGTGAAACTGGAAATTTAGCAAGGGGGAAAATGGGAATTAATTGGATTGTTCCATACCAGAAAGGAGTCAGACTGAATATGAGTTTGTTGAAACTGTACCTAATTAGCCATTTTGCTTAGTGTTATTTTAGTATGATTGATATACACCGATCAGGCATAACATTATGACCACTTGCAGGTGAATAACACTGATTATCTCTTCATCACTGCTCCTGTTAGTGAGTGGGATATATTAGGCAGCAAGTGAACATTTTGTCCTCAAAGTTGATGTGTTAAAAGCAGGAAAAATGGGCAAGTGTAAGAAGCGTGAGAAGGTTTGACAAATGCCAAATTGTGATGGCTAGACGACCGGGTCAGAGCATCTCCAAAACTGCAGGTCTTGTGGGGTGTTCCCGGTCTGCAGTGGTCAGTATCTATCAAAAGTGGTCCAAGGAAGAAACAGTGGTGAACCGGCGACAGGGTCATGGGCGGCCAATGATGCACATGGGGAGCGAAGGCTGGCCTGTGCTGGGAAACCTTGGGTCCTGCCATCCATGTTGATGTTACTTTGACACGTACCACCTACCTAAGCATTGTTGCAAGCCATGTACACCCTTTCATGGAAACGGTATTCCCTGGTGGCAGTGGCCTCTTTCAGCAGTATAATTCACCCTGCCACAAAGCAAAAATGGTTCAGGAGTGGTTTGAGGAGCACAAAAACGAGTTTGAGGTGTTGACTTGGCCTCCAAATTCCCCAGATCTTAATCCAATCGAGCATCTGAGGGATGTGCTGAACAAACAAGTCCGATCCATGGAGGCTCCAACTAGGTTTCTAGTTTCTTCTAGAAACCTAGTTTCTAGATGATACTTACTTCAGTGGCTAAGTTTGATTATTTCTACCATTAATACAGCTGGGGATTTTCACCTCTTTCATTTTATTTTTTCATGTTGTGTACTGTTGTAGGATGGTTGTATTTAGGCATCAAGAGATTGATGTTTTAGCACATTAAAAAAAACGAAGAGAATCAAACTCTAGGACATTATTTCATAGGTGACCTGGCCCAGCTTACGAAGCAGGTTGAAAGGTACGGAGACGGGCATTACGGTCATACCAGGTTTTCTGGCGGGACTGCGACCGGATTTGATTGTCATGAGCCAAAGTACTGAGCTGGTCCAGTTTCTCCCTCATCTTTAACACATAGCTTACAATGTTTGTTTGCTGTTGTGGGGCGTCCCCCTCCCAGCTCTCTCACAGAACATCCAGTGGGCCTCTTACTTCTCGTCCATAAAGCAGCTCAAAGGGAGAGTAGCCAGTGGAGGCCTGCGGGACTTCTCTGTAAGCGAATAGCAGATACAGGAGCCACTGGTCCCAGCACCAGAATCACTAACAAACTTCCTCAGCATGGATTTAAGAGTCTGATTGAATCTTTCAACCATGCCATCTGTCTGCAGGTGATAGGGAGTGGTCTTAATGCCCTGAATACCTAACAACATGTAAACCTGTTTCAGGAATTTGGAATTGAAATTAGTCCCTTGATCGGTCAAAATCTCTTTCGGGATCCCTACCCTTGAAAATAGCTGTAGAAGGCAGTTAGCTACCTGTCTAGCCTTAATATGCCTAAGGCGGAAGGCCTCCGGATAACGAGTAGCATAATCACATACTATCAGAATGTAGCGGTGTCCTCTTCTGCTCTTTTCTAAGGGACCTACTACATCCATAGCTATGCGGGTGAAAGGTACATCGATAACTGGTAGATTGATTAAGGGTGTTTTCATTCCGCTCTTAGAGCGAACTACAAGTTGGCATTCAGGTCATGACTTACAGTATTCTATGCAATCCTGGCCAGTAAAATCTGCTACTTATTCGTTCTTCAGTTTTTTTCTTGACCAAGATGGCCCGCCCAGGAAATGCTGTGTCCTAAGTGTAAAACTCGGGCCCTAAGAGTCTCAGGGACTACCAACTGTTCTGCATCTAAACTCACCCTAACCAGCTTGCCTCATTGTAAACCACACATTCCCATCTTTTTTCTCTCTAAGTGCTTCCTCATAGGTCTTTATAAGGGAATCATTCTGGGAATCTTATTATAAGGGAATCTTCCTCATAGGTCTTTATTGACATCTTTATAACAAGAACCGAGAGTAAAGTCATCTCTTTGCAATATCCACTACCTCCATGTCACAATCATTCAAGGGTGGATACATCAGCTGCTCTTGAAATAACGTTCCTCTGACTTTGTCCCTATGCTTCTGGGATAGTCTTCTTTACTCTCTCCCTTGTCTGTTCACAAGCATATAGCAATGCTTCCCATGACTGGTCCGAATTCTTTCTAGCTTGAGCTCGAGTTGTCACATAGTTTTGAGCTGTAACCTCACAACCTTGCAGCAGCTCTGCTAACACCGGTACATCCTGACCTAATATGATTGGATAGGGGCAAGTATCCATAACACCAACAGTCAACAGGTACTTTTGTCCCTGAATTTCAATTGCTTACCGTAGGGTACTCTGTCTCATCTCCATGAATACACCTGACTCTTGTTTTGCCTACATCAATGACTTCATCTGGAAACAAACATGCTCTGCAGAAGAATGTCTGACTACTTCCAGAGTCAATACGAGCCTGCCAAGTTTTCCCTTTCACCTTCACAGGAACAGTTCCATCAGTAGACATAACTGATCTAGCATCCCTAGAACCCGGACAAAAGAACAGTCTAGAGTCTGTAACCTTGTTAACTGGACATTTAGGCTTAATATGGCCGGGTTGGCCACAATTGTGACAAATAACCTTAGGTCTACCAGAAGCACTATATTTGAGAGGGGGGCTGTTGGAGCGATTAAACACCCTAGCATCACCCGCAGACTTACCGGATGATAGCTTCTTTGTGTCACATGGGGGACCCTGGTGTTTCCCTCCAGAGCCTTGGGTACCCAGCTGGTAACCTTTACTGGTCCATCGAGCTGTAATAAATGTCTCCGCTAAGTCTGCAGCTTCTTTAGAGGTCTGAGGATTGTGTTCTTTTAGCCAGACTCTCAATTCTGGATTTAACATATGCAAAAACTGTTCCAGAATAATTTGTTAATTAATTTAATTTTTGGTCTTTTGTTTGGGATTGATCCACTTTCCATACAAATCCTTAAGCCTGCTTTGCAATTCTCTTGCTGTCTCACCATCCAAAATGGACAAGTGGTAGGACAAGTGAAACCTCACGTGGTATGTTTCAGCATTAATCTCCATCTCTCTCAGAATGGCCTGTTTAACTTTTACATAGTCTCTACTATCAATAATGTCCATCGCCACATATGCTGCGCAGGCTTTACCTCTAAGCAAAGGCGCCAGATACAGAGCCCACATGTCCATTGGCTAGCCAACGCAATTTTTTCAAATGTTGTCAAATAATGTTCAATATCATCTTCCTCATCAAAAGAGGGCATCTTAGGTACAGTCCATCCCATGTGTACAGGTGGGAAAGGTGTAACTTGATTAGGAATATCAGGAACGGGACTGTTAGAATCATGCCTGGATATAAATGGTGCTTCAGTGCTACTGTGGGCTGGTGAAACGGGATCCTGGAACTGGGCGGATGCTTGTCGTTTGGTGCTTACCAAAGTCTGTAACTATTGGAACTGTTGAGAGAGTCTTCCACCTTTGTTCTTGTCGCTGTGTTTCTGCTTCCCATCGGTCCTGCTTTTTTTGCTGTAAGTGCATAAAGGATCTCAATGCCACCTCCAGGCTGTCTGTGCGCTCTTCCAGATCTGTTGACTGGGGCCTACTAGCATCTAGCTGCATTGCAGTTGTAGTATTTTCAACATCAAGTAGATAGCACCTTAGTGGTCTCAGGCACTTTTGTATGGTTGCCTTTTTGTTTGCCTCGGCCTCGTGTTGCTATAACGTTTGGATCCCACCACTGCCACCATATGTTGTAGGATGGTCTTATTTAGGCATCAAGAGGTTGATGTTTTAGCACATTCAAAAACGAAGAGAATCAAACTCAAGGATGATGGGATTTTTATTTTCCCAATTAAGGCCAAAGGCAAAGCAAAAATTCATTTAAAGACAACAAATACATCAAAATTACAGTATACAAAATTGGCTTCTTGCTAGCTCTTACCAAGTCACTCAGGTGACCAAGATAAAACATTTGTACTCTCTGCAGCGCGATCTATTTAATCGGTGCACACAATCAAATAAAATACTAAATACATATGTTCCAAACAACAACCATTTATATAATGTAGAAAAGAATGTCTCAATAATGAAGTGTTTTTACTCATAATATTAATCATCCATTGGCAGAAATGTCTGCCGTGACGGAGCATAATCCGTCCCGTCACATGTACATATTAACTTTTTGTCATATAAACTTTTTTCAAGTTAAATCCTGATGGATTTTACTGCAGATGAAAGTTAGCAATAGAAATTGATAAAGTAAGCAAGCAATAGGAGATGAACAGACAGCAGGCAGAAATCAGGAGTTACAGACTCGGAGGAAGAAAGAGACTGGGAGACTGACAAATACTGAATTAGATGATGGGCCCATGCCAAATCTGCACCCAAAGCATTTCCTTACCCACAATCCCTTAGAAGTAGGCTGGGGTCTGGCAGGAGAGACTTCAACCATTCAGCAAGTGGTGAGCAAAACCAACAACCCCAAGAGAAGAGAGAGAAGGAAAGTGTGTGTGTGTGTGTGTGTGTGTGTGTGTGTGTGTGTGTGTGTGTGTGTGTGTGTGTGTGTGTGTGTGTGTGTGTGTGTGTCACACAATCGACTTACTTTCCATTTTAACCCATATTTTCTTTCTCCACTCCTCCCCACACCTCTCACATTTATGCTAAACATTAAGTTTAAGTTTCCACTCAAGACATCTTTGTTTACAGCCCCAAAGACTAAAAATAATCCTGTTCTGTCCTTTTTTTTCCTTTTATTATTATTTTTTTAAAGTCTGATTTAGTGGTTTTATTTAAAAGAAATCATTAATTTGCCCTAGTCTGAGTGCTCTGAGGACAGTGTTTTTTTTGAGGGAAATTTCTGTATCAGTATTTCGCTGAAGTTTGCACAGTTATCTTGTTTAAGTGAAAGGGGAAAAATACAACTCTTACACACAACCAAAGATGGCGCACACACATGAACACTCCCTCTGACCAACTGACTTACTGACCGTTTTCTCTTTTTGCAGTTGTTACAAGAAGAGGGCAAGACTGGGGTGACAGGATGGGTCTCGAGTTGGCTGGGAGGCAGAGCTGTTCAGAGTGTACCCAACACCCCACAAAGGCCTACACATGCACAGAACCTCAATTCGGTGGGCGCACATGCTAATGCATGCACACACACTTTATTACACAAGTGCATTTTCCACTTACACTACTGTCTGTGTTTTAAAGTCCTTCTCTGAGATGTTCGTGAAGTTCCTGGAGGTAGAGTCTACTCCTGCACGTTCTGCCCCTAAACTGCCTGTTTATGACATCAAGCCTCTGAGTGCACCCCCACCTGGCCGGAGTACTGCTAGCACACCTGCATCAGGTATAATGTCACATAAAAAAATAGGGATGCACAATATATTGTTTTTTTTATTTTTTTTATTGGTACTAGCCCATATTAGCGTTTATTTTTTAATGCATCGGTATCAGCCAATATTGGATATTTAAATGTGCATGATCGTTTCCCTTATTTTACATTTATTTTAGGGTAACTTTTAAAATTTTTTAATATCAACCAATTTTAATATCAGTTTGTCCATAATCAAACTCAATTTAACTCAATAACTAAAATAAATTTAAGGCCCATTCACATGAAGGACGATGACTATAATAACTATAAAGTGTTATGTCATTCTAATTCCATGAGAATAGCAGTACACACCACAGCTATAACAATACCGACACAGAGGAATAGTACTGAAAAACGCTTTCAGAATGATTTTTTCCTTCTGATGAATGATAAAAACATTGACAACCACCCAACTTTAACGAGATTGAGAATTTAAAGCAACAGACAGCATAACTGCAGCATGTACTTATTGGTGTGGCTGTTAATATAGTTAACGTTATAGTTATCATTCTTCTTGGTGTGAACAGGCCTGTATAGAACAGGCCTGTAGCCCGCCACTTTTCAGCGCTGAGCTCATTGTCTTTTGACTTCCGGTTTGTATTTCCACAGCGATTTTACGTATTTATGAATGAACTGTTCATTTTTAAATCTTCCCGGTCTACTGACATTTGTTAAAGACGTCTGCTTTAAACGTTACAATGCTCATGATAACTTTTGTTAACTCTACAATAAGTAAATCCACTTTACCAGCTAATTATTCTTTGACAGCGATGCCATAGAAATAAATATACAGGGCTACCACAAAAACATAAGTTCAAAGACAAAATTCTAAAGATGGCTGCGCACACGTTCCTCTGGTGCAAAATGTCTATATCTGTGATAATTTCTAATGCTGTTTATATTCTTTCAGGTGTTTCAGGCCCAGGTAAGCGCACTGGGGATTCAAACCCTTTCCTGGCGCCCCGCTCTGCTGCCGTACCCCTTCTCAATACCGCAAGTGCAGGCAGCACTGCAGGTGCTGGGGCCCACCTGCTTATGAAGCCCATCTCAGACGCTCTGCCAACATTCACACCCGTACCTGTGTTGGCTGAGGCCAGCGGTGGGGCCGTACTGAAAGATTTACTTAAGCAGTGATTGGCCACCTGTACTGCCACTTAGAGCACTTTAGCTTATCAGGACACTACGTTCCAGCAGATGGAACAAAAACTGGGCCATGTCACTGATTCAAATATTTACTAAAATGGCTGATTGCCATTGGAATAAAAAAGATAAAGCATCGAAGCGCTGCGTGTGCTCGTTAGGTTTCACTAAACTGAGGCCTAAGTTTGACAGAATCAAATTCAGTTTGCAAACTGAGGAAGGTTACATTATCGAATATTCTTGTGACATTCTCCCATCGTTTATTTAATGTTGTGTAAACATTCAGCTTCTCATTTTTAGACAAAGAGAGGTGTTTAATGTTTTTTTTAGTGTGTTGAGAGACTGTCTGATGCTGTCTGGCATCCACTACACAAATGGATTTATTAAACCTTTTCCACTTCTGCAAAAACGCTACCTACTCTTTCAAAATCCTCCCATTTTGAGTGCTATGAATGGTTGGCCGTATGGTGTGGCAGGTACAATAACAGTTAATCAAGAAGTGACATTTGATATTGGATTTAGACTGCTGCACATGCTCCCATGCAGTACAAGTGTGCGGTTATGTTATTTATTTGTACATCAATCATATTTTTCACTGCTTATGCAGTGGGAATAAACTAAAATGTATCTGCAATATTCAGATCTTTCTAGGTAGAAAGAAAGATTATGTATATACAATTTGGAAAAAAAATTGCACACATAATTGATGTATAAGAAGGAATGAAAGGATTAAAGTATAAAAATGACCTGTATATTTTAAAATTGGTGTAATCATTGTAACGGAGAATCCTTAATTCAATGGGTTCCAACCAAATATTTAAAAATGCCATCTCCTTGAGGCCTAATATGAAGAAGTGGATTTTTTTTAAAGAGAAAATGGCCTTAGTAATTCTCTTTTTGGTTACTATATCTTTCATAACAGTTGGGTGCACTTGATTATATAGATTTAGGATACATTTATACATTTTGAGCTGGTGTTTATTTAAAGTTGATCAGTCTTTTTTGAAGTTTGAAAGATAGCTCATGAAAGTGATATTCAACAACAGTGTTTCTTTTTTCTGCAGAATAAACTCTTCTGTATGTATGTTTGCATTTTTCTGTTTTTACTTGTTATTTTTTTCTTTTGTGCATGAGTGGCCTAATGGTTAGAGAGTCAGACTTGTTAACCTGAAGGTCACAGGTTCGAGTCTCAGTACCGGCAGGAAATGTCGGTGGGGGGGGGGAGTGAATGAACAGCACTCTCTTCCACTCTCATTACCCAAAACTGAGGGGCCCTTGAGCAAGGCATGTAACCCCCAATCGCTCCCCTGGTGCTGCAGCAAAAATGGCTGCCCACTGTTTTGGGTGTGTGTGTGCACTTAGATGGGTGAAATGCAGAGCACAGATTCCGATTATGGGACTTGGCTACATGTCACGTCACTTACTTTTTCGATAAGTTATGATTCCATTCTAATATTTGGTGTTTTTCTTTAGAAATGCATCTCATGATAACTATGCAAAAGGAAATCCAGCTGTTTGGTACTTAATTAGTAAATCATCTAATCCTGAAATTGATTCTGTGAGACTTTGTTGATCTTTTGCTTTTCTGTTTTTCTGTTTTTCTTTTTTTCTCCGGCAGACTATGTAATCGCAAGGCTGTAATTTAAAAGTGCTTATGGAGGCAGTGGTCTAGAGCATTATCAGACCAGATTAACCTCAAAAGGGAATGTCCGTCTCTCCCAATATGTCTCTAGGGAAAACCCCGTCTGGAATTCCAATTGTATTGTAACCGCGTCTAATACAGCTGTCTGTTCTCTGTAATCTGGTGTGTAGATTCTTGGAACATTTAACCAGTTTAAATCTATATTGATATTGACATCCAGCTGTGGATATACAGTAGTGGCCAAAAGTGATGTCCAGAGGGGATATTTAATGACCCTACAAGTTTGATTAAACTATCAAAATATGAGCAAAATATTTTTTTTTTTTTTTTTTTAAATACTTTAAATATGAGGGAAGAACAAAACCCTAAACTCAGTTAACACATCTGACAATTATTTGGCAAAAAAAAAAAGGCAAACTGCAGGTTTTATTTTACTATGCAAAAAAATCCATAAAAAAAAAAAAACAAAGTTCACATGAAAAAGTGTACATAGACTACAACATAGTCAGTTATTAATATTTTGTTGTTTCTCTCTTGTTTTTGCATGTGCTCATAATTTCTTTGTATGAGAGCCTGGCCATGCGTCACTAATAAAACAATTGACTCCAAGCACAACTATGTAATCTGCAAACAATTTTTTAAAATCATATTTGAATAAAGGGTGAAGATGTCAATTTTCCTAGGCCGGACCTCACTTTTGGCCAGTACTGTACATAAACTATCATTGGATTTTTTTTTATTATTTTTTTTTTAAGTAATTCAGCAAGGATGCATTAAATTGATCAAAAGTGACATTAAAGACTTTCTATTTTAAAATAAGTTCTGTTTCAAATAAATGTTCCAAATGAATCCAGAAAGAAGTATGATGGTTTCCACAAAAACATTAATCAGCACAACTGTTTGTAACTTTTATATTATTAAGAAATGTTACTTGAGCACCAAATCAGCACATAGAATGTAGTAGATGCTGCTGATAATTCAGTTTTGCCATCACAGGAATAAACTGTGTTTTAAAATATATTGCAATAGATTAAATAAATGCAGTCTTGGTGAGTATAAGTGACTCAATATTCAAAAACATTGTATATATTACAGGTACATCTTACCCAAACTTTTGAACAGTAGTGTAAGTAAAGATTTGACACTGTTATGGTGTATTATTGCTATTTCATGTACACTATGTAAACAATTACTATGCTGTAATGGCACATTTGAATTGTAAAAATTAATTGGTGCTCTGAAGCAAATCCGTTGCACTAGATGGTGGAAACACTTTCAAGGTGTTGGATATAGTAAATGTAAGCAGGTGTCAGATTTTAATGGGAATGCTGATCACACAGCACTCACAAAGCCAGACAAAATATCCCTGCCCTCACCAGGGAACACCTGCTTCAGCCTCCCACATTCCTTGCAGCCATTTTTCCCGCTGTTAGATTGTGTACACTTGAACTGTCATAACTCTGCTGTCTGTTTTATCAGCGTCAGATCAAGTCTAAACCTTTTTTATATCTCAAGATCTCCACCCAAATGGGCTTTTGCCTAGAGGGTGTGTTAATCTGGCAGGCTTTGATCACCCCGATCCTGAAAATATTTGTATTTCAGAGTCTAATGAATGTCTGAGTCATTAAAGAAATGTTCAGTAACATCACTGATGCATTCAGTGGCTCACTTAACTATTAGCTGATGTAACTCTTGAAAAACTTTTCCTCTTTAGCCACATTGTGGTAAGCCTACTGCCCAAGTTTACTGTTTGACACTGAACAGTTGAGTTTTAGTTATTTCGAGTAAGTGTGGTAGTGTGCTGCCTGGTGATGTGACCATTGACTCCATCTTCTTTCCTTTATCCATGCCAAAAAGCTCTGATAAAGTGTCCCAGTCTCCCAGCAGTCTTCCCCACTGAATTCAGTCCACATCTGGCTTGCTAGATGCTGCCAAACCTACTCTAAACCCAATTAATCAATAGACAAAAGCAAAAGCAAAGCTAGTTGATATAAAAGGATACAATAAAAACAGAATTTGACTGTGTATGTGCAGCCTTCCAGTCAAGTGTGTGGGCCAAGTGTGTTAACAGCTCAAAGGTTAGTAGTACAAGGTTACTTAAGCATATTTACACTGGGCAATAGCTAATAAGATGCAGGTCAAGGTGACACTTACCGTGTTGGTTATGGTCTGCTGTCCAATCACTGGGCTGCAGTCAACTTTTTAAATTCATTTCTATATTAATTTCACTAACACAGCTAAAGGTCAGTTATGTTTATGTTAATTAGAAACTTTTTTGTGCTATTTTTTGGTAATAAATGCTATTTGTGATGTGTACATTTTTATATTTACAAGTGAAAAATAATTATACTTACCGACGTGCAGCTACAACTTGTCGCACCGACAAGCGCGAGAGCAGCCTACTGTTGCTATGGTTACTTACTACGTCCATTCGCTAGCATTTATTTGATATAAGTGTGTGTGTGCGTGTGTGTCGAACTTTTTACTTCTATTTGTTAAAGACCCCCACCCTTTGTTTTGACTTCCTTTGGTCCAAAAGATGTTTCTCTGACATCGTTTTACACACCTAGTCGAATTGTAAGACTATAAGAGTTTTATTTCGTTAAATAAACTACTGTTTTACTTTACTGGTAGCCTGAACGGCTCTATTTAATAGTGAATATGGTTGATGGGGTCCGCCTGACGTCATGACTCGACACCAGTACGTAGGCTACAGTAGCTCCTTCTAAATTTAAGAAGGCTGGTAAGCCTTACAAGTTAATTATGCGTCATTTTATAGATTCTTTGCTCGGTTTTCCTCATTGCCGTCTTCCTTCTCCTCGTTTTGAGTCTGTGGCGGCTCCCTGTGCGCGCTTTCGTTCCAAAGGGGGCTGTCTATCTTTGATGGGATCCAGCTGTTGGCCAAGTGCTCTGGGGGCCCGTTTATTTGCATTGCTAAACAATCCGTGGAGTGGTTCGAGTATAGAGAAATACAGCAAGTTTTCTATTTTTTTATATATAGCAAGACCCTCCTCTTACTATTGGTCAATGTTCTCACACGTTCTTGCCTTTGGTCGACAGGGCGGCCGCAGCGGGTGACTAAAGCCAAGTGTCTCGACATTCAAGTGAACGCGCGTACGCGGAGGGGGCGTTTTGGGTACTCCGTTTTGCGCATTGGGTCCTGCGAGCCCGTAAAGGTAGTAAAACCACAAAGATCAACTCTTTTCCTATTGCGAGGAGTTTACGGGTTGGTGGTGTGACGTTCTTTCCAAGGGAACCACAAGGATCCAAATAAACATGTTATTTGAACTACGTGGCTTGAGTTGGTCGACCAACAAAAGGTGAGTTTAATTAGTCAGCTGGTGCTTTATGGCAAGCCGCCTTAGCATGCATTACTTACAGCTTACTTAATGCCAGTTATTTATGATTTGCTAAGTAATCCTATATTGACTAGTATCTTTTCACTGACTGTTCATTAGATACTAGTGTGACTTATCTATTCAGTTGGTCAATAGTACTTATTCATTTGCTAAGTCACCATTCCAGTAGTGACAAGTAAATATTCCATTGTTACTGGTGACAAGTTGCTAATTGCCATTGGGGATTTGTGGTTCATTTCTTAGTACTAGAAACTATTCTAGATATTAAAATGATCTATTCCAGTTTATTTATTATAGACTAGTATTAGTTGTACTTTATTTTACAATATATGCACTTACGTGTAAGAAAGTACTGGGTAATATAAGGTAACTACATGGGTTAAGGTTAGGTTTAGGGGTAGGTTCAGGGTTAGTACCTAGTTATTACCCATTTATTGTAAGTACTATAGTAAGTACATAGTATGTACATGGGGAACAGTACTGTGAAATAAAGTGCTACCCTAGTATCTATACCAATTGTTACTAGTAACATCCAACTAGTTACACTTGCGTTTTGTGTCATACTGTATGTACTGACTAGTCAGAATGGCCACTTTATAATGCAATTCAAAATGTTACTAGTATAATTTAAAATATTACTATTAACATTATTACTATTGGGATGGTAACTAGTAGCAAGTAAATAAGTGCTAGTATACAATTAATATGTAGCTTACTAGTGACTAACTGAATAGATACTAGTCACTGTTGGAATAAGTACTAGTATCTAATAAACAAGGTGGTTCTACTAGTGACAAACTGAACAGATATTAGTCACTGTTGTATTTTTTGCTAGAAAATAAGAACTAGTAACAAAACAGATACTAGATATTTGTAACAATTAAATGTTATTGTGCTTTGTCATAGTGCTTCAGTAGAATATGTGAACCGTGGTAATAAGTTTGTAAAAAATAATCCAACTTTAGTGAGTGTTTGTAAATATTCTTGGTTTTGGGTGACCATTTAGTGCTTATTTCAGTGAATGAACCCTTTAAGAATTTTAATGTTTTTTGTTTTCAAAATGATTTACTGAGATATTTTGTTTTTTATTTGTAGAATGTTGTCAATTTTAATATGTATCATATGCTGCATTCACTCTGGGAAAAGTCAGGTAAGTGAATTTCAGGTTTTTTTTTTTGTTTTTTTTTTGAGTCATTCAAACTTGGCATTGTTTGATGTGTGTCATAAGAGTGTCTCACTTGTTCTTTTTTGAATAGTTTCACTTTTTCTTTGCTTTTCTGGTGCTGTTGTACATCTTTAGTATACATAAACATATGATAGCAATGCTAAACTTATTCAAAAATCCTTCATGCTGCACAGAATGAACTCTAAAAAATGTTGTTTTAACTATTGGATTGATTATGAAATCCCTATTTCTCTCCAGTCATGCACAGATGGATTTTCTTATGACCGCCGTGCCAGACAGTGTATCGGTTAGTGGCTTTCATGATATTATGTTCATCAAGAACTTGTATTTAAAATACAGCTGTTAACATTTTCTCACATATACTTTCAGACATTGATGAATGCCGGACACTGCCAGACCCATGTCGGGGTGACATGCAGTGTGTAAATCAAAACGGTGGATACCTTTGCATCCCCCGTGGACTCTACTCCCAATCTTACGCCCGCAACAGCCCACGCTCCTACCCTGAGTCTTCCTATCCTGAAGAGTCCTACCCTGACAGATCACTGGGATATTCTGAACCGTTCATCCCTAACGGTCCTCCTGTGGGAGCAGGCCCTGGTCCAGGCCCCGGCCCCAGCTACCCAATAGTGAGCCGGTCCACTCCCTGCCTCCTCGGATATACGCTTGGCGTTGATGGCACTTGTGTTGGTAAGTTTGCCTCATGGTCCTATACATTTCAGCATCCTGTACAACCTTGTTGATCATGGAGGTGTTGATTAAAGATGGTACCAGAAAAGGTTATAGGTTCAAACTCACAAGATTTGAATACATGCCTGGATTGTCTTTAAAAAATTGTAATTTAAAAAATATTTTAAATTTTAGTTTTGTACAGAAATATATATGCATGGACAATTACTATCTTCAAAAATGTAATTTAATACTTTAGATCAAAATACTTTTGAGGTCATGAGAAACATAAATTCAATCAGTCAGGTGTGTGCAGATTTTTGTCTGGTAGTATAAATTACCATATATGACAAATATTTTGCCCATATATTACTCCAGAGATGCAGCCAATGTAATAATAAATGTCAACTAATGATATATTTATTTGTTAAATATGAATTGGGATGGTGACTAGTACAAAAAGAAAAATTGTATCTAATAGTATCTAATGAACATGTACTAGTCACTAACTGAATAGAAACTATTATCTAATTACAGTACTAGTATCTAATGAACAAGAAGGCTCTACTAGTGACAACTGGAATATATATTAGTCACTATTGGATTATTTACTAGAAAATAAGAACTAGTAACAAAACAGATACTAGTTACTTTAAAGAGGACCTATAATGCCCCCTTTTTTTTTACAAGATGTAATATAAGTCACAGGTGTCCCCAGAATGTGTCTGTGAAGTTTCAGCTCAAAATACCCCACAGATCATTGATTATACCATGCTGTAAATGCCAATTTTTTAGTGGAAGGAAAAACATGCTTTTTTCGTGCATGTATCTTTAAGTGCAAATGAGCTGCTGCTCCCCACCCCACTTTCCAGGAGAGGGCAGAGCCTGTACAGCTTGTGCCTCAGATACTTTGCCAAAAACTAACAAAACATCTGTTTAGTTTTGATTATTATCTCTATCACGGTCACTCTCACGACATCACAGTTCTTCATCATCATTAAAGTTTATTATCTGCATGCGTTTTAAAGCCATGTCAGTGTAAACTTCTGATATATGGTTTTCTAGGTGCACACACCCGAAGTACGCACACAGAAAGCTGGCTGTCAGACGGCGCTTCCCATCAGTATTAAACTAAGTTCTCTTTCACATGCTTTTGCACTTAAACTGTCAAATACACACAAGGATATGTCAAAAACACACAAAGTTCACATAAACACAGTTGGTTATGTCTGTGAACTTAAACAGCAAGTAAAGAAATCGCACGTATATATTAGATCTGTGTATTAAAGTGAAAGTAGTGTAATTTACAGTACCTACTGCTGTAAACTCCAAAAAAACTGGAGTCAGACGGACTCTGCCTAGGCATTTTGTGACATCACAAAATGCCATCATGTGCAAATAATTGGTTTACATATTCTTTTAAAGTACCAAATTCAAGTTTAACACCCAAGAATAACTTCATACATTCTGGCATTTGTAAAGCCAGTTTTTTATAATGGAAGACTCTTTGAGACTTACTCTGGGTCACATCAGGTTGTGGTCTTATGTTTACTTCATTTTCTGCAATGGGCCATGGGTCTTCTCGCTTTGAAATGAAGCAAAGACTCAGTTCTGTGCTGGACTGTAATTTAGTAATGGCTGCGGTGGGCTGAGTGGCATCTTAAAGACTTCAGCAGAATGAATCTCGTAATTTGGACTGGATCAGTCATTAGTGTGGAACCACAAAATACCGTGGAACCTCAGAACAAACTACATCTTGTGAAGAGGCAGGAAGACACACAGGACCTGGCATTCAGCCCTGCTCACTGATCCAACTTTACAAATACAACGAGACGGTTTTTGAGTTTCTCATTCACTGTCGTAAATCATCAGTTTGTAACTGACTCTATGTGGTCTGCTTCTGTTGAAGTTGTTGAGCTGAATGTGGTGTCGGTGATATCTCCTGTGTTTTATTGCTTCCATCTAGATGGGTGTTATATATTGTGTTGTTGGAGTCTTTATGTGTGTCACCATGTTGACCTATTTCACGTGCCTTTTGATAAATGGTAGCACAAATAACTGTGCGCTCTATTTTTTCGATATGGTCTGCGGATTTGTCTCGAGTTGGTGCCAGTCTTTGCAGTTAATGCATTCTCCAGTCTTCTCTTACTCCTCTGCAGAAACACACAGTGATAGATTTGTTACCTTTTGAGCCCAAGACAGTCGTGTTATAAAGAAGACTGACGCACAGATGCGCGCATGAATGCGCTCATGAATGCGCTTTTGCACACACGCACATGTCCTGACCTGGGAAAAACTTGGATTTAGTAATGAAGATGAATGTTATGTTCTGTGCCAGATTTTGGACACAGAGAAAGGTCTTGTAGAGCCACTGAGACAGCATTTTAAGCTTGGATAAATTGTGAAAAATCATAAATACAAACCATTGCGGTTTCTCAGCATCTGAGGTCATTGGTTGTTGAATGAAATCTGTCATTGACCAGCTGTGCAATTTGTAAGCTTCCTTTGTACAGTGTGTTCAGTATTTATGTCATGGAAGAGAAACTGTACAGGAAGTGTGTTAAACCATTCCATCATTCATCCTACAGGTATTGCTGTGGTGTTGGCATGTGTGTTTGTAAAAACAAGAGAATGCCCTCTCCCTGCCAGTGATGCGAAGATGTGATGGACCAAATCAGTCAACCCTGTCAGTACCTGAAATGTGTCTATCATAACTCCCATCAATCCTGTGTTTAACCTCTGTACTTCTAAACCCATGCAAACTTCTGAAAGACAGTTCAGTTCAGGTGAAACTTGAGAAAATAAGATCTAAAGCTCACTTATGATTCTGGAATGTGAATGCTTTGCATCAAAATTCAAGAGTTTAAATGATCTTATTCTAGGTGGGAACTTGAAAGGGTTCCAAAATGTTGATTTGTCAAGTTGAAACTTGCCTATTCAGGCTGTGGGACTGTAACTGGTGTCTGTCAGCAAATGGAGAGTAGCTCTAGTACCGCAGACTAATTAATGTGTTTTAGCTTAGTGGGACGTCTGGAAATTGTGGCATGATGTCATTATTAGTACTGAGTCACTGAACGTAACTGTACTGTAACTTAACTGTAATGCTATTTAAAAAAAAAAAAAAAAAAAAAAAAAAAAAAAAAATATATATATATATATATATATATATATATATATATATATATATATATATATATATATATATATATATATATATATATATATATATATATATATATATATATATATACACCATTCAAAAGTTTGGGGTTGGTAAGATTTTGCTTGTTTTTGAAAGAAGTCTCTTATTCTCAACTAGGCTGCATTTATTTGATCAAAAATACAGTAAAAACAATAACACTGTGAAATATTTTTGGCAAAGCTGAATTACTCCAGTCTTCAGTGTCACATGATCCTTCAAAAATCATTCTAATATGCTGATTTCGTGCTCAAGAAATATTTCTTATTTTAATCAGCAAACTTTTTTTCCATGATTCTACGATGAATGCATTGATTTGAAATAGATTCTTTTGTATCTCTTTTGTAAATCTTTTGTAATTATAAATATCTTTACTGTCACTTTTAATCTATTTAATGCATCCTTACTAAAAAAAAAAAAAAGTATTACATTTTTACTGACCCCAAACTGTAAAGATTTCATTAATTTACTCATATCAACCATGCATTTTGTATTTTCTGTGTGAAGTCAGTGTAGAATGGTGTAAGCTCTTAAAGTCCCCCTGTAGTCAATTATTTTATCCCTTAAAACTCATCTTTGATCACCAAAATTAAATATTTAAACATTTTTTCCTGTGAGGGAAAAAAAAAAAAAAGCTCAGACAGATCCACTCGGTCAACTTACTGAGGTAAACGCTGTACAATGGAATCGCTTCTACAACGTCAGACCCATAACGGTAATTAATGGTTAGCGTTTTTTTTTCTTGACTATGTTATCAAACAGATAATAATGTGTTGCTAATGTTACACAAACCATGTTCACATTCACGAGTCAGACAGCTACCTTCTGACAATCAGTATTTTTAGAAATGCTTTGAACAACTCATAACGTCTGTGGAGAAAGGCATATAGTTCATCATAACATCGTAATATACATCATACACCTGCTATATTGCTAAATCGACCTGATTTTTCATATCAACAGAAAAATATACCGGGATAACCTTCTTTTGAGACTCCCTTGCGCGGTCAGTTAAGGATATGCTAAAGCCCGTCGGCACGTTGACATGATTGGTTACAAAGTAGTTTGTGACGTCAGAAACACCAGCAATTTCAAACCGCGGGTTTGAGACTGTCTTTGGTTTACTGCAGTTTTAAATAGCAATACTTAGCAATGGTGTTGACTTATGAATTTGCACATGGTTTGTCTTAAAACATGTTAAAAACACCAGATAGACATATAAACAACATTAAAAACTTGATTTTTTTTACCACAGGGGGACTTTAAGACAGTTGCTGGAGATATTTCTGATTCTTCAGGTAAAGATCTGCCTAGTTGGTTATTTTCAAATGCTCACACGCTAATGGTACTTTCTGCTATTGGTTTACTGTATTTTCCTTTCAAAAAAGACTCTTCTTGTGGCTGACCACTTGCACTAGACATTCCACACAAAACGTAATTATTACCTTGGTGTACACCGCACATTAGTACAACGATTCTAGATAATTCACATATGCTGTGTGAAGTGTTGCTTGACCGGGCTGCTAAACTACTCCAGTGGTGGATTGTAAATGCCTTTGATATAATTTAAACAACCAGTGTGTGGCAACAGATCACGGGCATTAAATCTCTGGAATGAAGATGTGCATATAGAAGCAAGAGCTTTGAGTTGATGCCAGATTCTTGGGTCCTGGATTGACCTCAACCTGTTTGTTCATGTTAATCATCTACAAGTATTCCATGCCGGAAAAGTTTAGACTTGCATGTTTCTTTTTTGTTTAATTGTTTTGCTTTAATGTTACAAGCATGTCCTAACTTATGAGTATGAATTCTAATACCTGTCATTCAAATGATTCTAAAATTTCCCCACCCTCTTCTGTGTTTATTATATATTTTTGCTAATTTGATTTAGCTTTCACCTCAATTTAGAATGTTATGGATTCATTTTAACACATTTTAGCAAGTATAAATCCATTTCATAGAATTACACAGATTTTCCAAATACAAAAGTCTTCAGATTCCACCTGGGTTTACTTTTAAGGGATTGGATATCTCTGATGTGAAGATTAGATTTAATGACCTCAACAACATCTGTTATTTGGACCCCTTGTTAAGTTTAAAGAATTTTACCGTAGTAAACTTGTTAAAGGTGCAGTTAAAGTCTTGACTCACATGAATGATATCATCCGCCGACAAATAATATCATTGATCTCTTTTCCTCTTTTACATGCAGGCATGTTTATCTCTCTTTCATTTACACAACATGTCTTTCCTTTGACCCTCATTTAAATCATGTGCAAAATTTACTGAAGTCTCCTTTGCTGTTTTGGGATCAGATCTGCTGCTTTCATTCCCAGAATGCCCCAGATCCTTTTACCTCAGATCAGACGTGTGTGATTGTACACATGTAATCCAGATGCTCTCCTTCGCTCTCTGGGGTCCAGCTGTGGGTCTGAGCGTGTTTTTCTGTCTCATGTGGCCTGCATCTCTGCTATCAGACCTGGCTTTAATGAATCCACCTCATAATAATGCTTTGTGATGCCTATTACCAACAAGCTATGTAATTGTTAAGGATCTGAGCTGCTAACACAAGTTTCAGTTCCAGGTAGATGTAATGCAAAACATGTGACTTTGTGATTACTGTACAGTAAGGCACTTTTGTTGAAATGTTAAATGCAAGTGAATGGGTCATTTAAAACTCATTTAAAATTAGGCACTGAAGAAGGTCATGTGTTCTTTTTATCTTGCATTTGCTTTTTTGTTGTCTCTCTTTAACCTTCATAGTGTACAGGCCTTTTTGCAGCTTTTGCCTATTTGGATTATTGTGGCTTATGCACCTTTTTCAAGCATTGTGAAGTAACTTATTATGGAATTTCAGCTCGATTTGCCAGGATCCATTGCATCATTCTACCCATATAGTAACAGTGGGACTGTTGGCAGCTTTGACCAAAGAAACTATAATTATCTGGCTTTCACACGGTCCCCCAACCCCCCGACTCCATCATGCCCTCATCACTTTCATAGTAACATTTGCTTTCTTTTAAAATATGTGACTTCATGGTCTGAGAACCAAGGGTGCTTGTTCGGGTATTTAAGGCATATAATGCCCTCATAAGGACTTGTGCTGATAATGAGCTAGCGAGAGTGGAACGGGGAGATATGAATTCCAGTTTTGGAAATGTGTTGTGTAAGACTAGTTATTTTTGTTAGATGTGATAGTCAAGATTTATGAAGTCAGGGATGGAGTTTGAGTTGTAACAGACTTGCTAAGCGTGAAGTAAAGAACATCTGTCCACATAGGGCAAGCTATCGGTAGGATAGATTAATGCAACTTCATAAATCAGAAGAGCTCATTGTAAGTTACATTCACCAAGGGAAATAGATGGACTGTTTCAGGTGAGTTTCTAAAGTGGACAGCTGGGGAAAAGCACAAGTGAACTGAACTGACAGTGGCTTTTTTTTCTTCTTTTTTTTTTCTTTTTTTTTTTATAGATGTCGATGAATGCGAGACAGAGTCACACCAGTGTAACCCAACTCAGGTGTGTATAAATACAGCCGGTGGATATACCTGCTCATGTACTGAGGGCTATTGGCTGGTGGGTGGACAGTGCCAAGGTAAGATTACGAATGCCTAGGCCCTAGTTTGATGTTACATGCTTTAATTAATTAGTGAAGTCTATATGCCAAGCGACACATTACATTACACAGTTATTCCTGTAATGATCCAGTTTTCATTTTTTCATTGTTAAAGTACACTACCATTAGTATCACTACACTACCAGAAGTTTAGGATCAGTAAATAAACAAATACTTTTTTATTTAGCAATGACACATTAAATTGACACTTGTAATGTTACCATCTATTTTAAATAAATGCTTTCTAGTAAAGAATCCTGGAAAAATTGCTTCAGTTTTCACAGAAATATTAGACAGCAAAACTATTTTCAACATTGATAATAATAAGAAATGTTTCTTGAGCAGCAAATCAGCATATTAGCATGATTTCTGAAGGATCATGTGACACTGAAGACTGGAGTAATGATACTGAAAATTCAGCTTTGCCATCAGAGGAATAAATTACATTTAACATATTTTAAAATAAATATATTTTTAATTGTAATAATATTTCACAATATAACTTTTATTTTTGATCAGCCTTGGTGATCATAAGAGACTTCTTTCAAAAACATTAAAAAAATGTACTGACCTCAAAATTTTGAACAGTAGTGTAAATTATAAATCAAGTTACTTGTTTAACAGTTTGATTATATGACAATTCAGTTATTTCATTAGTTACATAATGCAATAATTCAGTTGTTCTTATTTGACACTAAACAGTCTCTTAATTCAGTTGTCACTGTTGTTTTGCGTATTTAGTGCTCTCTAACTCACCTTTCTTTAGACATTGATGAGTGTCGCTATGGTTACTGCCAGCAGCTGTGCGCTAATGTCCCTGGCTCATATTCCTGCTCCTGTAGTCCGGGATTCCTTCTTAATACAGATAGCAGGACATGCCAAGGTGCACACATACACTTATATTGTTTTGATCATTACAGTTTAGCTTAAAGTAAAGTTGTTATTCACTGAAAATCTTGGCATATGCCATCATCTTCCTTCATTCTTCCTTTTTCTCTATCGCCAGATGTGGACGAGTGTGAGACAAACCCTTGCTCTCACGGCTGTTTGAACACATACGGCTCATTCATGTGCACCTGTGATGAGGGGTTCGAGCTTGCCTCTGATGGGACCACCTGCAACGGTAAACGGGAAGAGAAGAGATTATTGGAAAGGAGCAATATAGGGGACAGAAAGTTTAGAGGTTTTAGAAATAGGTTTAGGATGCGTGTTGCCTGTATTTGTATGTGTGAGTTGTGTGTAATGTGTTTACCTTCATCAATACTTGTTTTTAGATCTGGACGAATGCAGTTTCTCAGACTTCCTTTGTCAGCACACGTGCGTGAACACACCAGGATCATTCTCCTGTGTGTGTCCGCCTGGATATTATGTGTATGAGGATGGAAGGAGCTGTGAAGGTATCAGTACATATTTATATAATGTGCTTCTTCTCTATGCATATTTTATAAACGTTTTTTTCACCTTCTAGGTGCACTCGTGGGAAATATTTATCATATTAAATCAACTAAATGAAAATGTTCACGTTTTTTTGACACGCACAGTTTTACACAGTTTTACACACACACACACACATATATATACACACACACACACACATATATATATACACACACACACACACCAATATACACACACACACCAATCAGGCATAACATTATGACCACCTATCTAAAATTGTGTTGGTCCCCCTTTTGCTGCCAAAACAGCCCTGACCCCTCGAGGCACTAGACCCCTGAAGGTGTGCTGTGGTATCTGGCACTAAGATGTTAGCAGCAGATCTTTTAAGTCCTGTAAGTTGTGAGGTGGGGCCTCCATGGATCGGACTTGTTTGCTTAGTACATCCCACAGATGCTCGATTGGATTAAGATCTGGGGAATTTGGAGGCCAAGTCAACACCTCAAACTCGTTATTGTGCTCCTCAAACCATTCCTGAACCATTTTTGCTTTGTGGCAGGGTGCATTTTCCAGCTGAAACAGGCCACTGCCACCAGGGAATACTGTTTCCATGAAAAGGTGTACATGGTCTGCAACAATGCTTAGGTAGGTGGTACGTGTCAAAGTAACATCCACATGGATGGCAGGACCCAAGGTTTCCCAGCAGAACATTGCCCAAAGCATCACACTGCCTCTGCCGGCTTGCCTTCTTCCCATAGTGCATCCTGGTGCCATGTCTTCCCTAGGTAAGTGACGCACGCACTCCCGGCCATCCACGTGATGTAAAAGAAAACGTGATTCATCAGGCCACCTTCTTCCACCTTCTTCAGTCCAGTTCTGATGCTCACGTGCCCACTGTTGGCGCTTTCTGCGGTGGACAGGGGTCAGCATGAGCACCCTGACTGGTCTGCGGCTATGCCGCCCTATACGCGATGCACTGTGTGTTCTGACACCTTTCTATCAGAACCAGCATTAACTTCATAAGCAATCTGAGCTACAGTAGCTCGTCTGTTGGACCACACAGGCCAGCCTTCGCTCCCCATGTGCATCATTGAGCCTTGGCCACCCATGACCCTGTCGCCGGTTTACCACTGTTCCTTCCTTGGACCACTTTTGATAGATACTGACCACTGCAGACCGGGAACACCCCACAAGACCTGCAGTTTTAGAGATGCTCTGATCCAGTTGTCTAGCCATCACATTTTGGCCCTTGTCAAACTCGCTCAAATCCTCATGCTTGTCCATTTTTCCTGCCACTAACAGGTGATAATTAGTGTTATTCACTTCACCTGTCAGTGGTCATAATGTTATGCCTGATCGGTGTATATATAAAATGAAAAATACAGTTTCACGCCCAGTAAGATATATTTACGGTTACATTTTCCCAGTTCATCCACCACTGGTGTTAGCAAGTTACTTTTGGACCCTGAACACAAGAATATGTAATATCTACTGTCACTATTTAGCTTCCTTTACATTGATGCTTCTGTTGTTATTGTTGCTGCTGTTAATGAACATGATGATAACCTGACTCTGTTGTGTGTTTGATTTTGAAGATCTCAATGAATGTGAGTCTGGTAACAACACCTGTACAACAGAACAAGTGTGTTTCAATTTCCAGGGAGGTTACACATGTCTGGATCCTCTCAGATGTGATCCACCTTACATAGAGCTCAGTGACAAGTGAGTTCATGAATGCTGGCAATAGACAACTTGTTTGCTGTAGTTAAAGCATGAAGTCAGTCATTTGACTTATTGGTTTATTGTTGAACAGATGCAACATGTTGTTACATTTCTCTTTCTTTCTCAGTCAGTGTATGTGTTCTGCGGAGAATCCCGCATGTCGGGAAAGACCCTTTACTATCCTGTACAGGCATATGGATTTGTCTTCTGGCCGCAGTGTTCCTGCCGATATTTTTCAGATGCAGGCCACCACACGTTACCCTGGAGCATTTTACATCTTTCAGATCAAGTCTGGCAACCAGGGGCGAGAGTTTTACATGCGGGTGAGTGAGTGGGCTTCTGTCTATATATCCAACGCTATCTCACGACCAATTCGTACGTATTTTACAAGGTGGCTAATTCGTATGACCTCACTCGTACAAATTCATACGATTTGTCTAAACCCCAGTGACGGGGAGATTTAGGGGCGGGGTTAGGGGTAGGTCATTCATACGAATTGGGCAACTTGTAAAATACGTAAGATAAGCAAAATACGTAAAGCAAAAAACTTACTAATTTATACGAGTGAGGGGTCAATTATTTATTTTTTTCCTGCTTATATTCAGCAAGGATGCATTAAATACATTTATGGTGTTACAAAAGATTCATATTCTTAACTTTATATTCATTAAAGATTCCTGAAAACAAAATGTATCCAGGTTTCAAAAAAATAAAAAAATATTAAGCAGCACATCTGTTTTCACCACTGGTAATAAAAAAATGTTTCTTGAGCAGCAAATCAGCATATTAGAATGATTTCTGAAGGATCATGTGACACTGAAGACTGGAGTAATGAAGGAAAATTAAATTGTAATAATATTTCACAATGTTACCGTTTTTACTGTGTTTCCGATCAAATGAACGCAGTGTTGGTGAGCATAAGAGTTTTAGCATAAGTTTTATTTAAAAAACATTGTATTTTTGACAAAAATATTACCAACCTCAAACTTTTGAAGAGTAGCGTATATATAAAGGTGACCACTAGAGGGAGCTGTAGGATTTCTGTGAAACTTTCTGTCAGAATTACTCTGGAGCCAAACCACAAAGTCTTTATTGGTCCTATATGTCCCTCAATGAATAAGCTGATGAAATTATTGAAAGAATTCATCTGTGAAGAGAAAGATTGTCAAAACCAGCATTCATTTATAAAACATGAATTATTTACTGTTAGTTCAATGCCTGTCCTGTGAAATAACATACAAAAACTTTTGTTATTTTTAATTTGACTTTTTTTCTTTCTCTCCACCACAGCAAACCAGTAATATCAGTGCAACTCTGGTTCTGGCCCGGCCCATTAAAGGACCAAAGACCGTCGTTCTAGACCTAGAGATGGTTACTGTTAATAACGTCATCAACTTCCGAGGCAGTTCAATCATCCGCCTCACAATATTTGTCTCCGAACATCCATTCTGAGGCTTTACAAATGAACCTCTGACCTCTCACCTCTTCATGGCCCCATACCTCCATCATGGACTTCCTGTTACTGCACTACCCGTCAGGCAGCTGCATTTCTTCATTTTTTTTGTTCTGTGGTCCTGGACTCTCGTGTGGTCATCACCCTCTCTGTCTGCTCTCTTGTGGGTGGAGCTTGTGTTGATCTTTGATATTTCATAATGCAGGTTTTTAATTAGGCTGCCTGGCTGTCGCAGTCACACATATGTACCCGTAAACAGAAGAATATTTATGTAGTGTTTCTTTGGTCTCATTTGTTTGTGTTTCCCAATGTGCATTTTCTTCCTCCAATTGATTTTTTTTTTTTTTTTTTTTTTTTAAGCTGGATTTGTTTGTTGATACTTTTTAAGTGGCACTTGTGTCACATTGTCTCAGTGTGAATGTGAGTTTTTGAGCGCCGCTTTCATTTGTTCTTGACCTTTGAATACCCCAAGCAATGAGAGAGCTGCTAGGCTTGCACATGCTACAAAATCACGTTTTTAAAAATGTTCTAAATAACTCGGACAGGAGTCTGCAGTGGATCTTCACCCCCCTTTACCCAGGAAAGTCTAGGAAAAAAGTCATTGGTTTGGCTCAGAATTTCTTATCATTGCATCTGTGCAGAATTTCCTCTGTGTATCTGTTTTTTATTTGACAGGTAAAGAGAGCCTGGTCAATCAATAAACAAAAATTTGATGACCTGAAATTGTGTTTGTGTTCACTTTTAGCAAATTTAGACTGATGCATAGAAAGTTTATGATGGGCATTAAGTGATTATAATTAACAGTAAGGTGTTTAATGAAATGAGACAATTATAACAAAAACGTATAGAGAGGGGGGTTGGGTTTGGAGCGATTTACACAAGTTTTATATATGGCTAATTCAGGATAATTGTGAGTGTTCCAATGCTGTATATAGAATGGAGCCGGCGGGCACTAGGACCCAACAGTAGTCAGAAGTTTTCTCGCTCACTGGAGGCTTCAGTTCAGACGCACCTGCTGCTGCACTCGCGAGCTCAGAGATTTCAGCTCCTTGCGAACAGCAGCACAGGTATGTACAACATGATTCACTAAACGCAATCATAATGTTTATTGATATAAAGGAAAAATGGCTTTAATCTTAATTGTTGAAATAATTATAATTTTATTATATAGCTTTTATGTTGCCTATTGCTTTAACTTCGGTCTGTTACGGGCACTTTTATACCTCAGTTTTTTTTCTTTGTTTTTTAAATAAAGGTCACATTAAAACTGTGGGAAACTTTTTGCCCTTCTTTACTAAGTTTTATTAAGGTAATTTTAATGTCTTATGAATAGATTGTAATGTTTTGCCTTTGTCTTAGACACAAATGTTCGATCTTACTATGAAAATTCATTATAAAAATTGGAATTAAGACGTCGATAATCTAAATATAGAGTGAAATATTTATTGTGTGAAAATGATTTTCATTTTCAGTAATTATGAATGTGCCTATTGTGGCGTAATTTCCACCACAACAACCAATTTTGCCATAAGGTTTTCTCAAACATTATTGTACTTATTTACCAAGGAAATAACTGTGCCAGTGAAAAAATGTTTGAGGTGAAGACATCAAGGTTTAAAAAACAAACAAACAAAAAAAACTGAAATATGAAAAACCAAGGTAAATATCACAAGTGATTGAATGAAATTGAACAAAATATATTTGCATTGTGCATCATTTCCATTCTTTCCATTCCAAAAATTCTATCACAATCATTTCCACCACAAAATTGTATTAATCACAGAACACGTGATGGAAATGTTTTGAACTCAGTCGTCAGCTGTTGAACGTTGCTATATAATTCTTTGGTTACTTTGGCTATATGTCAACTTACTCTCAATATTAGTAGACTTTTAGGTTAGGGTTAGTAGGATAAGTTGACATGTACTTGCAAAGTTACTTATAGTCATTGGAGGGACCATCTGTCTGTCGTGAGACCATCAAAATAAAGTGTTAGCAAAAATTAAGCAGACAGTCTATTAACACTCTGATGACTGGTAGTTCACATGTAGTTGCAAAGTTACTTAGTCTAAAATGAATAAAGTGTAACCAATTCTTTTTATGTGATTAGTTTGTGCAGATCCTCAACATGACAGAATGTATCAAAAACTGCTGCAGGACATTTATGTCCAAGGAGAACGAACCAGAGATTCAGAGTGAGTCTCTCTCCTCTCTCTCTCTTTCTCTCTCTCTCTCCCTCCATCGCTTCCTCATGATTGGTATTATGCATACACACAATATATATAAATATGAATACATATATGAATTATGAACGATTTATTTGTATATATGTTTTTTTAGTGATTAAGGTTCGACCTCCAGGTAAATTAACTGTTGAGTCTAATGTAAAGAGGAACATTGGCGTATCAGAGGATTATCTCCTATCTAAACTGCCTCCGGACGGCCGGGATGTTCCATTCATCATCCCAACCTTCAAACCCTCCTACATCCAGCCAAGAGGGGCACAGTACTCTGGCTACAACATCGGGCAACAGAGTAGGCAATATTACTCAGATGAGATTTATATGTTAAGTTAATGACATAATTTGATTTATTTTATTAAATAAAAATTGTGTACAAATTTGATACGAATGATTTCAGGTACCACAAGGACCACTTATGCAGAAAGGAAGGCAGAGCTCGCAGGAGCCAGTCAAATTATGTATGATCCAGATTTGAACTTAAACAGCAGTCATATGATCAGCTACGTATCACCAGGCTCACTGAGACGCCCTACTCTGAAAAACAGACCCAACAACAGCCCTGGCACAGGTGAGATACCTTTAGATCTGCCTAAAACACCAAACCAGATGTTACATGAGGCAATTTTATTTCTATTTATTATCTGTGCGTGATGTTTAAAGAGTGGATTTACTGTCCAATTTCACTTCCTCATAGCATCATTTAGCACGTAACTACTCAGCATGCAACCTCAAATATTTACGTTCCTACACACCTTTGCTTAATCCTTCTGTTTTATTCCTACTCCTAAATCCCCTATTGTTCATGGCAGATTTGCACTGACAATGTCCCATATCATATTGTTGAGAGGCCACATTCAGATGATTCCAATGCTTTGTTTTCAGTGGCTGAGCATGACACAATTGTAAATATCACACTGCTGAAGACATTTTAAATGGAATCACTTTTGTTACATGACAAAATAATGTGATGTACTGAATCAACAAGACTCTTCCTAAAAGTCAAATCAGTAAAATTATTTGTGTCTTTCACAGGTTTGGAACACAGTGGCAAAGAGAGACTTAGTCTCTCCATGTTCGATTTGTCAAACCCTCAGGGCCATGTACAGGTGAGTACACACACACACACACACACACACACCCCAAAAATAACCCAACAAAATCACAAATTTCTGGTATTACTATCCTTATGGGGACATTTTGTCCCCACATTAGGGAATACCTGAGAGACACACACACACCTGATTTAACAACCCATTCCATAAAACTGTATTGTAATTGAAACTGCAGCTCTCACGTGCAGCTGAGATCCTGTACACCTGTTCACATATTATTATTTAGATAAGAAATTTTATTTATTGCTGTGACGGCAAAACTGAATTTTCAGCAGCCATTACTTCAGTCTTCAGATTCACATGATCCTTCAGAAATCACTCTAGTATTACAGTGGCCGAGAGAGCTCAACGTGCTGCAAATGAAGAAAACACATGCGAATAGAAAAAACACCAGCAAATAAAGAAAACATCTTCATCAGTTTATTGTTCAATGTTTACTCTTCAGTGGTGAGCACCTGAAAGGTGAGTTTTGTTTATCTAAACATCCTGATCATATGTGCATTGTGAGCAGGCCTATTTGCAGCGCGTTTCTGTATTTGGATGTGTTGTGAACTTTTGCAGCGCGTTTCTGTATTTGGATGTGTTGTGAACTTTTGCAGCACGTTTTTGTATTTGCTTGAACTTTTGCAGCGCATTTCTGTATTTGGATGTGTTGTGAACTTTTGCAGCACGTTTTTGTATTTGCTCGTGTTGTGAACTTTTGCAGCGCATTTCTGTATTTGGATGTGTTGTAAAACTTTTGCAGCGCGTTTCTGTATTTGCTTGAACTTTTGCAGCGCATTTCTGTATTTGGATGTGTTGTGAACTTTTGCAGCACGTTTTTGTATTTGCTTGAACTTTTGCAGCGCGTTTCTGTATTTGCTTGAACTTTTGCAGCGCGTTTCTGTATTTGCTTGAACTTTTGCAGCGCGTTTCTGTATTTGCTTGAACTTTTGCAGCGCATTTCTGTATTTGCTTGAACTTTTGCAGCGCATTTCTGTATTTGGATGTGTTGTGAACTTTTGCAGCACGTTTTTGTATTTGGATGTGTTGTGAACTTTTGCAGCACGTTTTTGTATTTGCTCGTGTTGTGAACTTTTGCAGCGCGTTTCTGTATTTGGATGTGTTGTAAAACTTTTGCAGCGCGTTTCTGTATTTGCTTGAACTTTTGCAGTGCATTTCTGTATTTGGATGTGTTGTGAACTTTTGCAGCGCGTTTCTGTATTTGCTTGAACTTTTGCAGCGCATTTCTGTATTTGCTTGAACTTTTGCAGCGCATTTCTGTATTTGGATGTGTTGTGAACTTTTGCAGCACGTTTTTGTATTTGCTCGTGTTGTGAACTTTTGCAGCGCATTTCTGTATTTGCTTGTGTTGTGAACTTTTGCAGCACGTTTTTGTATTTGCTCGTGTTGTGAACTTTTGCAGCACGTTTTTGTATTTGCTCGTGTTGTGAACTTTTGCAGCGCGTTTCTGTATTTGGATGTGTTGTAAAACGTTTGCAGCGCATTTCTGTATTTGGATGTGTTGTGAACTTTTGCAGCGCATTTCTGTATTTGCTTGAACTTTTGCAGCGCATTTCTGTATTTGCTTGAACTTTTGCAGCGCATTTCTGTATTTGGATGTGTTGTGAACTTTTGCAGCACGTTTTTGTATTTGCTCGTGTTGTGAACTTTTGCAACGCGTTTCTGTATTTGCTTGAACTTTTGCAGCGCATTTCTGTATTTGGATGTGTTGTGAACTTTTGCAGCACGTTTTTGTATTTGCTCGTGTTGTGAACTTTTGCAGCGCGTTTCTGTATTTGGATGTGTTGTAAAACTTTTGCAGCGCGTTTCTGTATTTGCTTGAACTTTTGCAGTGCATTTCTGTATTTGGATGTGTTGTGAACTTTTGCAACGCGTTTCTGTATTTGCTTGAACTTTTGCAGCGCATTTCTGTATTTGCTCGTGTTGTGAACTTTTGCAGCATGTTTTTGTATTTGCTTGAACTTTTGCAGCGCATTTCTGTATTTGGATGTGTTGTGAACTTTTGCAGCACGTTTTTGTATTTGCTCGTGTTGTGAACTTTTGCAGCGCGTTTCTGTATTTGGATGTGTTGTGAACTTTTGCATTGCGTTTCTGTATTTGCTTGAACTTTTGCAGCGCATTTCTGTATTTGCTCGTGTTGTGAACTTTTGCAGCACGTTTTTGTATTTGCTCGTGTTGTGAACTTTTGCAGCACGTTTTTGTATTTGCTCGTGTTGTGAACTTTTGCAGCGCGTTTCTGTATTTGGATGTGTTGTGAACTTTTGCATTGCGTTTCTGTATTTGCTTGAACTTTTGCAGCGCATTTCTGTATTTGCTCGTGTTGTGAACTTTTGCAGCACGTTTTTGTATTTGCTCGTGTTGTGAACTTTTGCAGCACGTTTTTGTATTTGCTCGTGTTGTGAACTTTTGCAGCGCGTTTCTGTATTTGCTTGAACTTTTGCAGCGCATTTCTGTATTTGGATGTGTTGTGAACTTTTGCAACGCGTTTCTGTATTTGCTTGAACTTTTGCAGCGCATTTCTGTATTTGCTCGTGTTGTGAACTTTTGCAGCACGTTTCTGTATTTGGATGTGTTGTAAAACTTTTGCAGCGCGTTTCTGTATTTGCTTGAACTTTTGCAGCGCATTTCTGTATTTGCTTGAACTTTTGCAGCGCATTTCTGTATTTGGATGTGTTGTGAACTTTTGCAGCACGTTTTTGTATTTGCTCGTGTTGTGAACTTTTGCAGCGCGTTTCTGTATTTGGATGTGTTGTGAACTTTTGCATTGCGTTTCTGTATTTGCTTGAACTTTTGCAGCGCATTTCTGTATTTGCTCGTGTTGTGAACTTTTGCAGCACGTTTTTGTATTTGCTCGTGTTGTGAACTTTTGCAGCACGTTTTTGTATTTGCTCGTGTTGTAAAACTTTTGCAGCGCATTTCTGTATTTGGATGTGTTGTGAACTTTTGCAGCGCGTTTCTGTATTTGCTTGAACTTTTGCAGCGCATTTCTGTATTTGGATGTGTTGTGAACTTTTGCAGCACATTTCTGTATTTGGATGTGTTGTGAACTTTTGCAGCGCGTTTCTGTATTTGCTCGTGTTGTGAACTTTCTGTATTTGCTTGAACTTTTGCAGCGCATGTGTTGTCAAACTGATGAAGATGTTTTCTTTATTTGCTGGTGTTTTTTCTATTTGCATGTGTTTTCTTCAGTTGCAGCGCGTTGAGCTCTCTTGGCCACCGTATTAATATGATGATTTGCTGCTTAAGAAACATGTTTTATTATCGTCAGTATTGAAGATGGCTGTGTTGCTTAATATTTTGTGGAAATCACAATCATTTTTTTCAGGATTCTTTGATGAATAGAAAGAACTCTATGAATTACAAATCAGTCATGGCACTATTAAGCAGGAGTTGTATTTGTAGTTGAGCCGGGTGAAGTTTCTGTTATTGTTCAAATTAAATAAAGAGTGAGTTTATGATATCTTACATTTGCATCAATCAGAGCTGATTCTTGAATTACGTGTGGCATATACACTAATACTTTGCTGTTTAATGATTAGCAGTGCTGTTGTTCAGTAACATTTTTTTCTCTTTTGTTCCTCCAAGCGTTATGATTCTGTATCCAGTGTCCAGAGCAGCACATCCTCCATTCAGGATTCCTTTGGGAGCAGCCGTAGTCTAGGTAACTATTCATGATGGAACACTGAAGTCGTAACCGCAGACGAGCACATTCCAAAAGAACCCTCAAAGTCCCCTTCCAATAGAACTCTCTGGAAAGGGTTCCGCTCCACTGTTACCTGGAATTTCCACTATAGTTTTATTTGTTTGGTTTTCCTTTTGTTTTTGTCAGTGTCTTTTTGGGCTCTTTATTTCTCAACAATCTTACTCCCTCTCTCCCCACCCTGTGTACACATACACACAGATTCTCAAACACACACACACAACACACACACACAACACTCACACACAACACTCACACACACACACACACACACACACACACACACACACACACAGGACAGACTCAGATCATTTAGATTGTGAAATCGTAAAGGGCAGACAGTAATCACTTCCAAATGTTTTCCCTGAGGTCCAGTACACAAGTCCTCATTTAACTCTCAGAATGTAGAGTGGATCTTTACACACAAACACAAAACTAAAAATATATTTCAATATAACAAACATTTACCGTCCACCTTATTTTTATACGATAGTGTTTAAACATCTGAGACCACTAGCGAAATGCTTCTATTATGCATTTTTCGAATATATTTGCAAGTGGTTTTAACTAACAATTAAGTTAATTATAAATAATTTGAACCAAAAAGTGGGATTAAAAATTTGGTTTGTCCCTATTTTTCTTCACTGACAGCAGTAATCAATAGACATGGACAATATTTTGGAGTGATAACATTTATATGTTTGTGTGCATAGAGTCCATCACTCTGTCTGGTGATGAGCGGGACCGTGAGCCAGGAAAAGTGTGTGTGCACATGAAGTATGAGGAGGCGGTGGAGCAGGTGTGGATCACCTTAGTGAAGGTATGATTTCAACCAGGATAGGCTTTGCTAGTCTACAACAGACCATTGTGTCCCGTTTAGAGACCAGCTGAATGGAGCCTCTGTGTAAGAGACCTTTAACAAACTATCACATTTCCAACAAGCTATTTTTAATCTTTCATTTTCAAATAATTGAAAAATAACTCTCTATGTGTGTATCTGTCTGTCTTTGCCTCTTTATTTTACACATAATTTGATATCAAGGGTGTGTGGTGGAATACTGAAATCAAGCATCATATATAGTTAACACACTGTTTGATCTCATATTTCATAATAATTATTTTATTTCTGTATATTATTTTCTAATAGCCTTTTTTTTTAAAAAAAAAAGCCCTGGCTCCCTTTTCTCCTCTGAGAAAAATCCCCTTATTGATATAATGGTTTTAGTGGTTATAAAAGCTCATAAACAGTAGGCATACATGTTGTTTTCAGCTTCACTTACTGTTTCTCAAATTTCCTCCTTTTTTTTTTTTTAGTGTACAGACTTGAGTGTGTATACTGAAGGGGCGGAGCTGCAGAAGATTGGGGTCAAAGGGGTCATCACTATGACAAAGCCAGTGGAATTTAAGAGCACAGTCAAGGAAGCATCAGCAGTGAGTAAAATCCAGCAGTCATAAAACTACAACACCCAAGATTCAATTAAGGCTTGAGCATTGGCCCTGTCCCAAATGGCACCCTAAACCCTCACGGTCTTCCTCTGAGTCCGCACTTTCACAACATAATGCTGCTTTGACTGCTGGGTAAAGTCCTCTGCGTAGCTCACAGTCTTGCGGGCTCAGTAGAAGTGCGCATCGAGGACGCATAGCAGCCGCAAAGGGGGCGCTCACGAGCACCCTTCTTTAAGCTTAAATGACGAATGGGACATCCTACAGTCTTGTGGACTAAACGGACACGCACACTGTAAGTCCACAAGACCGAAAGTACACATGAAGTGCGCCATTTGGGACAGGGCCATTGTTGATATGAAGAAGCTTAAATGATTAGCATAGATCAGTTAGCGCCTGCTGGTAGATGCTGGAACTACATCATCTGCTTCTATAAAGTGCATTTCTTCATTGACAGCCATTCAAAATAAGCCATGTATTCTGACTAAATAAAATATTTTGCAAGCAATATACACTACCATTTAAAAGTGAGGGGTCAGTAAGATTTTTATTTTAAAGTATTTACAAAATGTATTCAGCAAGAAAGCATTAAAATGATCAAAAGTGAGAGTAAATTTGTTTTTAAAATATATGCTGTTCTTTTGAACTTTTTATCAATCAGAGAATCCTAAAAAAAAAATCACTTTCCCAAACAAAAAAACAAAAACAAAAAAATTAAGCAGCACAAGTGTTTTCAACATTGATAATAAAAATGTTTCTTGAGCAGCAAATCAGCATATTAGAATGATTTCTGAATTATCATGAGACACTGAAGACTGGAGTAATGATGCTGAAAATTCAGCTTTGCCATTACTGGAATAAATTACATTTTAAAATGTACTACAATAGAAAACAGTAATTTTAAATTGCAATAATATTTCCTAATATTACTCTAAAAACAAACAAACATGTTTTTCCTCATTGAAATGAATGGGAATAACTTTTTCCAGGAATCATAGACCTCCTTGTTCGATATAACACAAAAAGTTTGAGATTGGCTATCATCATTCAAATTAATTGTGATTAATTATTCAGCTCTCCTTTGAGTCCCTCCTGGATTTCTTGATTAATGCTCATTCCAGTGAGACTGAAAAGTCCCACAGAACCAAAGATGCATAAAAAAACATACTTCATCAGATAAGTAAAAACATGTAGAGCATGCAGTATTGTTTTATTTTACTTTGCTTCACAGATTAAGTTTGTAACTAGTTATCCCTCAGTATATTGTCTCTCTATCTCTCTTTTAGGACACTGACTTCATGGAGACATTTGTGTTCACTCTGAACTTAGAGCAAATCCGCAGATCAGCACTAGTGCTGCGCCTGCAGGCTCACACACCCCGTAAACGGACACTTGGAGAGTGTGTGTTATCTCTGCGAACCCTCGGACCGCAAGAAACAAAGCACTGGCTGGAGTTCAAGCCTCACTCTAAAACACATGTGAGTCCTCACCTGCTACATGTCATTGTGACCACATGTCTAGTCCCAAATTTTTCTCCTTTACAGGTGCTTCCTGGTTTTGACTGTAAGGTCCTTTGAAAAAAATCCTAAACTTCTATCTGCAGTTACCCTCAATCCTGCACTCACCCATTGGTCCAAATTAAACTGCTGCTCTAGTTCTGCTCAAGCCTCTTCTGTGATATTTAGGTCACCGGGGCTGAGACAGACAGGCAGAGCTCTCAGAGAGGAAGAAATCAATATATTTAAACCAGTCATTTCAATACTGCTGTAAGCACCTTTTGAAAGAATTAACTAGACTCTTAAAATGTTGATCTCCCCAAAGCTTACTGTTAATACCCACAGAAACAAAATGTTTACTAAATTTTTTCAAGTATTGTGGGCAATTCAGAATTTAATTGAGAATGCCTTTTAAAATTCCTGAATTTGATTTAGAATGTGTACACACACACACACACACATGCAGACATATATTCAAAAATGTGTGGTCAGTAAGATTTTTTTTTTTTTTTTTTGAATCAGGTGTATCATGCTGCTGAACATTCAGCTTTGCCATCACAGGAATAAATTAAAAATATAAAATATATTAAATTTAAAATATAAAACAGTTATTTTAAATTGTAATAATATTTAACAATATTGCCATTTTTACTGTATTTTTTATCAAATAAATGCAGCGTTGGTGAGAATAAAACATTAAAAATTCGTTAGTATACATACATACACATATACTTACACTTTATATATAATTTATTTATATTTCATATATTTATATAGGTAAAAATTAATTTTTAGTATCATCTAAACACCTCTGTAATATAATATATATAACAGAATGTGTCACATTATCATCTTTATACATCATCTCACTGTAAGTAGGTTAGGTTAAAACTTTGTTCGGCCTACTGAAAGCTGCCATACACACAAATAGATATCAGATTTGGCACAGTTTATAACTATTTGCTGTGTCTAACAGCTATAACTTTGTACTATTTGTGAACGTTTTGAAAATGTGATTTGTGTGTTTTGCTTGTGTGTTCAGCATGTGACTGAAATCAAAACTTAACAGTGAAAATTGCTTTTTTTGAGTACAAAGACGTTTTGTCACTAGTGGAGTGTTTGAAATGGACTGAACTATGCTCCAGAATGAAAATCAGAGGAACCTGGTCTAGAGAAAGTTATTTCAAATCAGTAATGGCTGTTTGTGTGTTACTGGGTCAGATATTGATTTGTGTCTCAACTATAAATCAGTGAATGAGTCGCAGCAGGTAGTCTGCCCTAAAACACATACACACACCTATGCAATCTTACACAGTCAGCACCTAAACAGGGATTATTGTGTGTGTTTGTGTGTTTCTGCAGGTGTTTCATGCTGAGCTTCAGCTGGCCTTGTGCTTCCAGCCAGTGAGCAGCCGAATGCAACTCCAGATCCTTAGTGCTCAAAACCTTCCGTCATCTTCCTCACCGCTCACGCAGAGTGAGTCCTATTATGCTTTTTTTTTTTTTTTTTTTACATTTTCAAAAAGGACTGCAAAGTTACAAAGCACAAAGTCCACTCAACTTTTTTCAGTTTTCTTCTGGGAACATACACGTCTCAATATTTCTCATTTAAATAATTCCTGCCCAAGGCATACGCAAAATTAAAGGGGTCAAAGCCTGGTTGAATTGTGTTGAAACTCGCAGTTATGGTAAGGGGTGCGACATTTCCGAAACGTGCTCGAAGCGGCTGCCCAATAACTACACACTGGTCCAGCTGACCAATAACTACACACTGGTCCAGCTGACCAATAACTACACACTGGTCCAGCTGACCAATCAGAGCACAGGAACTAAACAGAGAGTTACTGACAGGCTGGGAAGAGAGGTGCTGCAACAATGTAAGATATGTGAAAAATAATGTTTTTGAACATTCAAGCATGAAAACCTATTCTAGTAGACCCCAAAACACAATCAAGACTCTGTAAAAGGCCTTAATATGGCCTTTTTAACATAACTTTACATCCTAGTCTTTTTAAAATATATTTGCATGTTTAGTTAAGTTCACCTCCTGAAACCCTTTTCCTTTTTTTTTATTTATTTTTTTATTTCTATTCCTACATACTGCAGTTAATTGTTGTGGGAGAGGGAATATGAAAAATATGACAATGTTGGTGAAATTAACTGTGCAAATGGATGTTCTCTTTAGGTTTCTTTGTGAAGGTTGACTTGCTGAGTGATGGTAAGTTCTTACTGAAGAGGAAGACGAAGGCGATGAAGTCATCTGGGGGACATGTTCAGTGGGAGGAGGTGCTTCACTTGCCCATCACCAATCAGGACCAGAATGTGCAGCTGGCAGTCAAACTCTACAGCCGTGGCTCTGTTCGGAGAAAACACCTGCTTGGACAGGTCAGTTTGGAGCAAAGTACTACAACACACTACATTTAGTATACATATCAGCACATTTAAATTCAAAGTTAATTTATATGTTAGAAAATACATTAAAGACACTGATGTTGTGAAATATTATTACAAATAAAAAAAAGATTCTATTGTAATATACTGTAAAAATGTAATTTATTCCTTTAATGGCAAAGCTGAATTTTCAGCATCATTACTCCAGTCTTCAGTATCAATTGATCCTTCAGAAATCATTCTAATATGCTGATTTGCTGCTCAAGAAACATTCTTATTATCACGACACAATATTATTTTTGTAGAAACTGTAATACATATTTTTCTCAGGATTCTTTTATTAAAGCCACAATATGTAATATTTTGGATTTTTGGAACCAGGTTTGGGAGGGATACTTTGTATTCCGTTACAGTTACAAATTATTTCATAAAAAAAAGTATTCAGTAACGTAATCCAAGTACCACAATATGAAAGTAATGTAATCTGATTACTTTTGGATTACTTTAAGGTCACATATATAAAGAAAGAAAGAAAGAAAGGAGTCAACTTTACTATAAATAAATTACATTTTTAAATTTTATTTTTAAATTTAATTTAAATTTTTTTTTTTTTTTTTTTTAATTTTTGCAAGTTTTTAAATGTTACACATTCCATACTTTTGAATGGGTCTCAACAATAGAAATCTTTTTAAAAATCTGATAAATTATCTATTGCAATATTATCATTGTTGTTATTTAGAGTTTAAAAATAGGCCTATAAAAGTGACATCTTATCATAACCAAACTGAACAAGCTCGGATCAAACATTTCTGTTCATGTTTGTTCTGCTTTAATTTCAACTAGCATCAGTGATTCAATCTGCTTCTGAGGAGATTGTAGACAGGTGTTATTTGCGCATGCACCAGTGGGTGGCTCGTGTGAGTCACCACTGGCAACAGAACTAGGAACTACTGTATAATCAAGCAGCGCTTTATATAGTGTTATTATGGCAAAATAATGATTTATTTAGTTTTAAATGAAACCATTGTAATCTTGATAGTATTCCCCCTTTTTTCAAAATTAAACTGTAATCTGATTACTACATTTTTTGACGTAACTGTAACAAATTACAGTTACTGGATTTTTGTATCCTGATTACACAACGCTGTTACATGTATTCCGTTACTCCCCAACCCTGCCAAAAGCTACTAGAACAGTGTTATATATTTTGTTGATTTGTGTACTTACATTATCCCAGATATTTCCAAGAATGTTTAAATCCAGAGAAACTAGCAATTTTAACCAGGACAAGGACCGTGTCTGTGTGTCACCTATCAATCACATCATACCTGCGTTACTCTCGATTTCAGGTTTTATTTTGTAGAAATTATGGAAACACCAAAGACGCTTTAATATATTATGTGTTTTATTAGACAGGTGAGCAACTGTGTGGATGGATACATTCATTGACAAAAAACTAAGCATGTTATATAGCTCTAGAGATTTGTTTAAAAATCTTGTTTCCTTGATTTACCACGAGTACCATGTTTTACCATGCCTAATATCGATCTAGCTTACTGCAGTGTGCAACAAGTGTCTCACAGCAGCCACCAAGCGAACGCACACAGTAGCATTATAACAACTTTCAACACATAAATGTATTCAATATGATAAAACAGCGCTGCATTTCCCCAAATACGTTTGACCGGAAAAAGCGGAAGCAGCATTATAAAAGCTCCACTGCTCTTGAGCTGTGTGTTGCGCTCGTCTCTCAGTAGCAATCGCTCTAGCAGCCTCATTCAGCTCCAACGCTTCATACTACAGTAATATTAACAAATCTTAAACATTAGCTCATCCATGAACATGATTTCTGCCTAAGTCCGGTCGGATTCTTTTCCACCGGCTGTAGACGTAAAGACAACGCCTCCCATGATTCCACGAAATCAAGGCATCATCAAGCTACGCCTTTGTTTTGGATAAGCGACCTCTAGCAGCAAAAAAATTACATATTGTGCCTAGAATAGAAAGTTCAAAATAACAGCATTTATTTAACATTATAAATAGCTTTACTGTAACTTTTTACCAGTCAAATGTGCCCTTGCTGAACATAAGTATTAATTTCTTTTCTCAATTTTACTAACCCCAATGTTTGAACAGAAGTGTATATTCCATGAGTTCCAGTCTTTGTATGTATTCCTTCATTTTTAGGTCCTCTTGGGATTTGACAGCAGTTCTCCTGAGGCAGTGGAACAATGGAGGGATTCCATGACTAATCCTGAAAAAGTGGTGACGTCATGGCACAGAGTTAGTCGACTCTAAAAAATGTTTATCTTTGATTAATTAAGTATGGTTTTTGTAGGTGAAAAAAGTGTCTAAAATGCTGGAGAAGAAATCACCAATTTAAATGTCTAAAGTGTGAGTCCAAATGAGTCTCACCCTCTGCTGATCCTAGTGTAGTTAATGTGTTAAAGCTGTTTGTAGATTTAACATTCTCTGTTCTTCATTGGTGTATGTAACTTTGAGTCCATGTACAACATAAATAGCACAGATATAGGACCAGAAAACATACAAAATACCATTATGTGCAATAAAATGTATTATACAGATCTCTACAACTGTCAGTATAGCAACTTTTTAATGACTTTATTTACAGAATTCATTAATCAAGTATTACATTCAGTATTCTTCTCCATCATCTTCATACAACTGCAGTACTGCTGAGTTAATGTCAATCTGTTAATGTCTCTGTGTATAGAAACAGATATTTGCATTTTCTAAACAGTTTGGTTATGATTATTGCATTTTCGCTAGCTCTCTGAAGAAGAAAAACATGTTTTTAAGTGCAGTAAAAATTCTGTGTTGATGTTATTGGGAAAAAAGCTTTTATTTTTAGAAGTTTAGAAGGGTTTTAATTACATTCCCATTCAAATGGAATTCAATCCTTCAATTTGTCCACCATTTCCTTTCACAAGCACAAGAAAAAGGGAAAGGCCGCAAGAGAATGCAACAAAGAGACTATTGTTAACATTTTACTTCCCTGCATCCTTTGTGCTGCCCTTAATTCAAGATGACCTAACTTTCTAGGGCTTGTCATTTCTATGAATTTATTTTTGCACAGGTGACACTAGCTTGTCTAAGAGTGTTCATTGTATTCATGTTTAATTACATTGTGTTAAGTAATGCTGTAGTTCAGTGGACATGTGATATTATGTAAGACAGATATTTAACAAGCAAATATTTCGTTTGTATCGACTATATTTTATGCGTATACACAAACATTGTTTAATCACAGTCTGGCATCCTGATGTTACAGAAATAATAATAATAATAATAAAAAAACAATAAAATTGCTGGAAAATTGTGGGACTTTGTGTAAAGACACATTAATTTATATCTTATATGATTTGACAGCTGTACTATGACTTGATAACAGTATGGTAATTTATTGGCATCGTTCTCCAAACCCAGAGGAAATACTATAAACAGACAAATGTTTGTGTGTGTCTGAGTGTTTGCGCTTCTTAACCTCAGTGATTGTGCAGCTCTTTTAAAGGCCTTTAACAGGTTCCTGTACATCCGGGTGTGATTTTCATTTACGTCATAACTTTCGGGATCGCTGTTTGAACAGTGTTAATGATTATTTCTGAAGACACACCTCCAGCACCCTGCAGCTGATTATTGTGTGTGAAGCTATTTGTGTAGTTTCGTGTCGATAGCAACCATACAATCAGTTAATAATAATAGTCCATGTAATAGAGAACCTCAAACACCCTTAGCTGCAAAAGTCAAGTGACAAAATAAATAATAATAATATTAATAGAAAAAAAGTCAATATGGCATTAATTAAAGTCAATATGGCAGAAATGTTTTTCAGTGTAAGGTTGTGTCAGTAACTCTTCTCTCTAGCACTCACCCACAAACAGCTGTGACCATGAGGGCTTTGTGCTTTTGTGTGTGCAGTGTGTTTCAATTAAAATTGGATCAGCAGGTCCGGGATTTTAGCTTAGTATCCAGGATCTGAAATCCTCAGAAAAACTTCTTCAAACTACCAATTTACACATCTGCATCATAACACCACTATCTCCACTACAAACTCATTTACAATCACAAAATATGAACTGCTTTTTAAAAAATGAATAAATTGATATGTTGATTAACAGTATTTAACATTTTCTTAAGTTTTCATTAGTATTAGTACATTAGTACACTAATACAAATCATTAGTATTAGTACATTGATTTTCTGATCATATTTTTTTTTCCCAGGCACTTTTTACCAATTCCAAACCACATCAAACTTAATAACTATTATTCATTTTGTATTTAATCATTTATAAGTCATATATAATTGTTCATGATGGCTGGAAATGAAAATTATCTTTCAGAATCTGGCAGTAAGTTTTAGGCGTTCATTTTAAATTCATCTCCTATCCTGAAAAGTACGTTTTGCAGAGATGGACTAAATTTGATCTTCCAAAACTTACTGCCAGATTCTGGAAGATAAATTCTTCAAACAGTGGGATGTGGTGCTGGTCCATCAAGAGTCACTCTCAATCTAAATATAAAAAACAGTCTTCATGAATTTTACAACACTTAAGCTTGTGATTCTTATTAGTTGGGGTCATTTTTTAGGATTCTTTACCTAACCTAAGTCTCTGAGATCCTGACTCCTTGCACTTCTGGAGACTCCAGGTAGGTTTCAGTTCTGAAAAATGGTGGCACTGGAGACTAAAGGGTTCCTGGTGGTTTCACACTTAATTCTTCACCTTAATTCTTGATTATTTTGCAGTTAACATGTATCTTTTCTTCTCCACCTATTTTTTTCTGACCCTGCTGACCCAATGAGCATTTTGCTGTCCATTGGTCATGCCTTAAAGGTGCAGTAAGTGATTTCTGAGAAACACTTTCGAAAGTGGATCGGGTCAAGCGCCACAACACACTGGTAGCCAATCAGCAGTGGGGGCATATACAGCCATGATAAGGGAGGAGGGAGAGTGAGCAAGAGGGAAATTTGAAGAAAGACTTGGTGACTCATGAAAGAGTGATGGCTGAGAGACATTACAATAGAGAAAAGGTCAAAGGAATACCATTGGAAAAAGAAGAGCTATGATCAGGCAAGAGCTTTAGGACATGAGTTAATATTAGAAAAGCTTTCCAGCGCTGGAGAGACCTAAGCGGGAAGGCCATCCACTCTTGCATTGTGTGTTCGTGCATTTTAGTGGGCTGAGCAATGAAGGAGGGTGTGTGTGTGTATGTGTGTGTGATTGTTTGGGTTGATTTTAAATAATAGTGTTTCTCAGAAATCACTTACTGCACCTTTAATGTTGTAATTTCTAGTACTGCATTAGTATTGCATCATTCTCATGAGCATTTAATCATTTTTGACTTTTTAGTCTGAGTTAAATCTCTTTTTTGGCTCATTTTATCTGTAAAAGAAAATCTGCCTAATAATTATGCACACCTGAATATAAGGTGTTTTTCATTTCCAGCCTTCATGAACAATTATATATGACTTATAAATGATTAAATACAAAATTATTAATAGTAGTTACTAAGACTGGTTTGGAATTGGTAAAATGTGCCTGGGAAAAAAAAAAGAAAAGATCAGAAAATCAACTTGCATAATAATTATACATGCAGTGTGTGTGTGTGTGTGTGTGTATATATATATATAGTATAAAAATCATTATATATATGGACACATAAAACGTGTGTGTGTGTGTTAACCAAGGCTTTGCAGTGTTATCTGGTATAACTATATTCTGGTGTATGTGTTCTGAGATATTTATTTTACCTTATGAGATGTTTTCATTTTCAAATTATTCTCCCACAAATAACAGAAAACAATTACAACTCAACTGGTCCTACTCAATTGCTGCACAAGATCACCATCTAGTGCTCTGCAGTAGAAGTGTGTGAACAATAAAGAAGGTGACTGAGGTTTGGCCGTGTTCCCACCATAGTTTACCATCTTTACACAGTTCATGTAGGAACATGGTCGATGATTTCTAAGCATATGATCAACACACAAATTGTGTAAGAATGTCTCAGCTAAAACTGGAATTTGCCAGCAGGCTGACATATTTGAGCAATGTCGAAATATGTCTGTTTATTTTTGTAAATAAAAAATTTGTTTAGTTTGCTTTGTATGTAGCCAACACTCTTAAAAATAATAGTTCCAAAAGGGGTTTTCACAGTGATGCCTTAGAAAGAGCTGTTCAATTAACAGTTTTTAAAATAACCTAATTTAAAATAATACTTTTAAAATCTAAATAACCTTTTTTACACTATAAAGAACTTTGTTTTGTTTTGTTTTTTAATTTTTAGACGGTTCCATGGACGTTAAAGCTATGGAGCCATATGCCAATAAAGAACCTTTGTTTTTAAGAGTGTAGGCCAATTTGTATTTTAAGTCAGTGATAGGCTACTTTTCTTTACAGTCCGTGTACAGAATGTAATATGCTGAAGAAACGTCCATAGAATAATATGTAGCCTACAGAATAGCCTAAAAACAATTTGAAGTAGGATTCAATACTAACAGAATTAGGCTATTATAAAGTGTGAAAAGAATTATTCTGTGTACATAATACAATCCTGACCTTGAATTAGTTTTGACTAATGGAACAAAATAGTACATAAGATTGTCAAAATTTGTATTTCCTAAGTTATTTTCATCGCAGTTGCACTGCCATAGCAACAAACATCCTGTCACTGAATCGATGAATCTCACCTGAATTAGATCCGTGACTCAGTCTGACTTGCGTCTGTCTTGGTGACTCATGAAACCCCTACAGGAATTTCCAGATTGTCTGTGAATTGTAAGATTTAATAGAAACATAATCATTTTATTCTATTGGATTTTCATCAAACTTCACAAAGTGCGTATTATTTAATTATTTATTTAATTGTTAATTAATTTAATTCTCATCAAATCCACGCCCGGGCAAAGTTTTCTTGCTCTGTGTTGATTGTGTTCCTTAAAACCTGGGGGCGCCGATAGGATGTGACGCACATTCCGAGGAATTTCTGCGGCAGCTATAAAGCACCTGAAGCGCCTAGTAGATCTACACTGGTGAAGTTAACATGGGCACTGAGTCAGAAAATAACGGCGTCCTTAAAGAGGGATTTTTAGTGAAAAGGGTGAGAGAAAATTTTAGAAGATTTTTCATACCCATAAAGCAAATTAATTCCTAATTGTTATTGGATTATTAACAAATTGTTCTTTTTTTAAGGGACACGTGGTTCAAAACTGGAAAGTTCGTTGGTTTGTTCTTAAATCGGACAAACTTCTGTATTATAAATATGAAGGCGGCAAACGGGATTCCTGTCATCGAGGGACGATACCGTTGAGTAACTGCAAAATCACCTGTCCTTACCTGGAGTACGAAAACAGACCGGTAAGTGAGGACAGTCAAAGTATTATGTAGCTAAAACATTCTGACCAACAACAAAATATGAAATAAAGACGCGAGGATATTCATATTAATATATAGACGTTTTCAACGTAGGCTATACGTTTCCCAACATGTCCTTAACCAAACAAATTACACGTTATGTAGCCATAGCAACAGCACGATGATCGAAGGCGTTTCGTTTAGATCAGTAAAGTACAATTTTAAAACTGATAATGTAATTTTTATGTTAAAACATTGACGTTATTTTTATTTCTTCGTTGTGTAGCCTACTGTATAAATGATCATAAAGTTATATAGTGCAATTTTATAGTCATCTGTTAAGGAGTTTTGTGCTTTTAAGATACATTTTACTCTGAAGTGCTCTGCAGACGTTATTAATTAACATTATTATTTCATTTCAACATTCATTTGGTTATATCCACAGTCTACAAACAGATATAATTTGGAAATTTCTTATGTTGTCGTTCAGATTACATCTTAAACACTAAACCAGACACTGGGAGTGCCTCTGTGCTTTAAATGTTCACAGCCTCAGGTTATGCTTCATATGAATCAACCTTTCATTATTTTGTTTTGCATTGCTCACATGCACTAGCATGTCAGGAACAACTTTTATTTCCCCCAGTAAATCTTTGCAATGTCTTTGATTTATTCCACATTGTGTAACAGCTGCAGTCAATGCCAGATTCAAAGTGATCGAGTTTGGCATGTTTGTGGCAATTCCTTTATATGTTCTTCTTATACAAAAAGTGCTGCATTTATCACCAACAACTTAAAATGTTTGATTAGGGCTGTGACTGAAGGTTGGTGTCATATTATAACCTCATTTTACACCCTGTAGTTGGTGCTGAAGCTGCAGACCAACACTTCAGAGGAGCATTTTCTGGAGGCTTGCATGAGGGAGGAACGTGATGAATGGGCTGCAGTGATTGGTGCAGCAGTACAGAAGCTTAACCCACATGATGCACAGACCCCCTCCCCATCACAAATTAAAGGTTCTACGTCACTCCAACTTCACAATGTCAACCTCAGGTAGTTATTTGTGCAGTTTGTCAATATATGCGAATTTGTGTTTGTGACTCCATATCTAAACGTGTATCTGTATATCAGTCAGGTGGTGGACTCCATGTATGATGTGCACACTGGTATCCGGCTATGCAGTCATGTTGAGCAGGGCAGCTCTTATACCAACTGTTTCTCAGGTCAGACACTCAAAAACACACAATAAAGCATCAATGTGCATTATTAAAGAAATTTCGTTCTCTCTTGATAATGTTAGTTTTTTTACATTGCTGTTCAAAACTTTAGGGTTGGTAAGATTTTTTTTAAATGTTTTTGAAAGAAGACTTTTATGCTCACCTGCACACTGTAAAACCCAATAAGTTTAGAACTTTTGTGGACACCGATTACCTCAAAAAATTTAAGTATACCAACTCAATTTTTTAAGTTAAAAAACAAAAAAGACAGTCTGCCTGGAACGTGCAAACACAGACAAGCACAGTGAATCAAACAATGAACCGTCTCAGCACTGTGTATGTGTGTGTGCAGGCTCAGCAGTGGTGGATTGGCTTGTGTTTAATAAGTTGACTTTGACCCGTGCGGAGGCCGTAACATTAGCCTCTGCACTGCTGGATGAGGCATCCCTGCGGCCCATCGGGGTCAAGAGCACAGACGCTCTCCGTAACGCTGCTCTAGGAGAACAGTTCCTCGATGACTCCACTGCACTCTACTGCTTTGTAAGTACCAAATCTCTTTCTTTTAATTTTTTTTTTCTTTTGTGATCATATTATATACTAGATATAAAAATAAGATGTTCTAATTAAACTGAACAAATATGATTTCTCAAACAGTCCCAAAGCTTCCAGAAGCGAGGCAGTGTGAAAGCAGAAAAGTCTCGGTCTGCGGTGGAGCTAAGTGGAAAGGTGGTGAAGAGAGGTTACCTGCTCAAACAGGTGAGCACTATGCTATAATTGGAGTTTTTGAACTGAAATATATGTATTTGTGATGCTAGCACATATTCTCTGTGTTAACTCACCTGTTTATCTGTGTATCAGGGGCACAAGGTGAAGAACTGGAAGGTGAGATTGTTTGTTCTGAGGGCAGAGCCTTGTTTCCTGCACTACTATGACCCCAGCAAGGTGAGAAGAACGCTGATGTGCAATTTTACAGACTTACAAGTATATTTATGCTAAAGTCTAAAGAAATCATGTGATGTTTATTTTTGTAATGACTTCCCAATGGCCACCTTTCTCAGGATGACATCACTCCGGTTGGCGGTATATCTCTGCGTGGCTGTCTGGTGTCTGCCCTCGATGATAACGGCGTACCGTCAGGTGAGTCAGACTTTGACGATTGCCTGTTCCTTCTTTCATGATTGCCCAGGTGTGATGTGATGTCTGTTCCCACAAATTAATATTTACAAAATAATCACCCATATTAATCAGAATTCTGAACAATGATTTAGGTCTTGTTGTCTTGGTAGCAGTAATATTTACTGGTATATACTGTAAACACAGAAACTAATGTCCACTTTCTTGTAATCTTCAGGTGTTAAAGGTAAAGTGCAGGGGAACCTCTTTAAAATCATCACACAGACGGAGACACACTATTACATGCAGGCTCCAACACATGAGGAGAGGATGGACTGGATCCAAGCTATTAGAAAAGTGACTTAATTATGCTACACACTTTGGGTTAGTTCACCCAAAAATGAAATTTCTGTCATTAATTACTCACCCTCATGTCGTTCCACACCCGTAAGACCTTTGTTTGTCTTCAGAACACAAATTAAGATACTTTTGAAGAAATACAAGGGTATCTGATCCACACATAGGCAGCAATTACATTGCACCTTTTGAGGTCCAGAAAGGTACTAAGGACATCGTTAAAACTAGTGGTTCAACCTTAATATTATGAAGTGATGAGAATACTTTTTCTGCAATAAAACAAAACAAAAATAACAACTTTATTAAACAAATTCATCTGTCCCCTGTCATACTGCTATGCTATTTCCGTTGCAGAGCTTCAGTGTTTATGTCTGAACACGGGATCAGTATTTTCCGGCTCCTACGTCAGCATCACACGCATGTATCGTGCTGCTCATGTGACCAGATCCGGCCAATACTGAGCTGCTGTTCGGACGTAAACACTGCTCTGCAACGAAAATAGCATAGCAGTATGAACAGGGACAGACAAATTTGTTGAATAAAGTTGTTATTTTTGTTTTGTTTTTGCACACAAAAAGTATTCCCGTAACTTCATAATATTAAGGTTGAACCACTGTTTCATTTTTAGGTAAACTAGCCCTTCAAAGGTCATTGTTGGTATTGTTATTGTTAGCTTTATTGTTAACATTGTTTGTATTATATATTTTTTATGTTGGTTATGTGCAAACAATATAAATATATAGTATTGTACAGCTGATAAAAAAAAAAAAAATTATTATAAAATATATATTAAATAATAATAATAATAATAATACACATGGGGCCAGCATGAGGCCTCATTCTAGTTAGCACATAGAATATTTTAACATAATTCTGATATTCCAAAAGTTCAGTCTGTATTTTGTGCATGAGTTTGTTTGATATATTGTAAGGTGGTAAAGCTTATACATTCAGTGAATGTACTATGAAAGCATGATGATCAGTGTGAAAGTTTTTTATGTCAAATTTTGCAAAATAAATGTTTATTTTACTTTGATGTGCATGCCTGCAGTTTTGTTATGAACTGTTAACATGTTTTTACCTGCCTTCCGTTTGTCTACCAAGTTGTTAATTAACAGAATTGACTTCATGTCTTGCACAAGTCTGTTGGTTTGTTGCCATGGTTTAAAAACACACACTATGCCTATGTGTATGTTTCTCTCTCTCAAATGCCCAAAAACACATATTGGGTTTTCGTGTTTTATGGGGACATTCCATAGACATAATGATTTTTATACAGTACAAACTGCATATTCTATCCCCTAAACTGAATCCTACCCATCACAGAAAACTTTCTGCATTTTTACATTTTAAAAAAACATCACTTGATTTACAGTATAAGCTGTTTTCCTCATGGGGATCAAAAATATTCCCACAATGTTTTTTTTATACTGTACAAACTATATTCTATCCCCTAAAGGCCAATTCACACTGCACAGACAAACTCCAACAAACACCAACAAACAAGTTGGCAGTTGGATTTAGATTTTTATGAAAAATAACTGCCATGTTCACACTTTCCCAGCAGACACCAACAAACACTGATTGACTATGGTCAGTCAGGTGAAAACAAACTCAAACCAATTCCAACAGATGCCAACAGACGTGTTTGTTGGTGTTTGTCTGTGTGGTGTGAATTGGCCTTTACTATACTAACCCTACCCCTAAACCTACTCATCACAGAAAGCTTTTGGCATTTTTTGAATAAAAAAAAACAAACAAAAAAACGTTTAGTATGTTTTTCAAACCATGTCTACATTGTAATACCCATGTCATTATGCACATTTGTGTTCTCATAAACCATATATACAAGAACACACACACACACACACACAAAATAACTCCAATAATCAGATCTTCTGAAAAGTTCTTTAAGAAATGTTTACCGTTTACAGTACATATTGCAATTATTATATGTTAACAGATATTCAAGTAAACCTGAACCTAATCATTAAAGTTATTTAATACATGCTTCATTTGCAGCATTAAGTGAGTAGATTGACAGCACCAAGTACATACTTCAGATGGACTTTGAGTCCTCTTTCCTCAAATCAATTCAATTGCAGCAAACTGCATTTTAAAGTGAACATTCGGGTGTCAGTTATGAATGCTTAGATTCCCAATGCCATCTAAACTGTTATGCGGTACATTTACATGAACAAAAGATTAACAAAAAATTATTCTCTTACGTTTCTGAGTTATTCTGTTGAAATGGTTTAACCAATTTTTCAGACAGGCAAACAAAAACATGTTGTTGTTGATACATTCCTGTACCCCAAACAGTCGGGCATGCCGTTAGCAATGCTAACATCCTGTGTTCAGTTCCCAGGGAAGGCATGAACTGAGCAAATGTATAATTTGAATGCAATGCAAGTCGCTTTGGATAAAAGCATCTGCCAAATGTGTAAATGTGAATACAAATTAATTTGAACATCAACAATTACTGCTACAGCACACCTAAAGACCTCTACTGTATAAGTGCATCTAATGGAACAAATGAAGGCACTTTTGCTTCTGTATCAAAGAGCCAAATAAACTAATCATATCTAAACACAAAGAAAACAAAAAAGTTAGGTAGTACATTATGTATTTTAAAAACTATCTTCTGTCTGAGCTAGTTAATGGAGAATCATTCTTAATTTGAATTTAGACCTTGATTGGAACTCCACTAACACAGAGTAATACAGCTCCTTCAGAGATTTTCTTCTACAAATGTGTCCAAACACGCACAAAATCATTTTAAAGTGAACAGGCTCGTTTCCCACTGCAAATAAAAATCACTGGAGAAACTGTAAAAAAACAACAACAGGCAATTAGTGTACAGTACGCTCAGGATTCTAAAACCTTAGTTTAGTTGCTTCAATGAATAGTCAATTCCTCTCTTTCTCAAGCCACTTTGGTGAGCTGTAGGTCTCCATGAACTCTAAGAGCAGTGAGAGATGCTAGCTGAGTCAATCTGTGAGCAAAACCACACAACGGCTGCCCATCCACCAGAATACGGAACTGCTGGTGCTCGCACACAATCTCCATCTGAGAAAGATAAAGAAGGAAACAACATTATTGTGACAGAAAGGTGTGACATTACCAAAGATTTTAGCTTTATCAGATATGATCACACCCTCCAAACACACACTCTCTACCTTAAAAGGCTCTCCTGGAGCAAAGGGGAAGAAAGACAGGGCAGTCTCTGAAGCGCCCCACTGTCCTGACAGACGAGCGTTTCGAAGCACAGCCTTTTCTGGAAAGTTCACCTTCAACTCCAGACCCACGTCACCTTCGATTTCCTCATCCCCGTCTCCTTTAGACTGGCATGACACTAACACTACCATACTAAAGAGATGGATGGAAATTTTTTTTAGGCATTTGCAGGTTTAAGAACAAACAAATAAACAAACATTTTAACAGACTGAGTCAACTGCATGCAATTTGCGTCCTGCCCTTTTGACTGGTGACACTCTATATCAAATCACATTATGAACCATTAGACCCTGGATAACCCTTGCCAAATATGGCCAGAATTTTTTCTAGATCTGGCTGGCTAAGCCTTCATGGGAACTGATCTTTTCCCATGCTGGCAAAACATAAGTGAACAACAGCTGGAAAACCACAGGTATTTGCACTGTACTGTAAAAGTTAGTCATTAAATTAGAGTAAAAACCTGTTAATTTTAAGGTTCCTTACCATATACATATTTTAAAAGACAATACATATAAACGCATATAACGCATTACAAGTATCTTGAGTTACATAATCAGATTACTTTTTCAAGTAACTAGTAAAGTAACGCATTACTTTTAAAATTTACAACAAAATATCTGAGTTACTTTTTCAAATAAGTAACGCAAGTTACTTTGTTCCTCCATTTATTGACACAGCTCTCTTGTCCCAATGTTGAGAAAAATCTTAAGTGCAGAGTCATTGTGTGTAAACATGATGGTTACTGTAGTTCTTGACTAAATGTGAACATGCATTTACTCATATCACTTGCACAAAAAAAGATTCAGTATTCCTCAAAATAAATAAAATCAGTCAAATGCAAAATCAGAATACTATGCAAACCACCAATAATTAAACATATTTTTATGCATTTAATCTCACTTTATTGACACATGTACTTGCTGCTGACCTTCGATGATTCAGTTAAACCATAAGCAAAAATGACTTTAGATTTTTTTGTTTTTATTAGTGAAGTAAGTATTAAAGTTTTTTTCTACTGCGTCCTATTCTTCCGTTATCCAGAATGGCAGCACCGCTGAAAGGTTTATTTGAGCTGCGCCCTCTACTGTACAAGTGAATTTGCATTTTCTTCAGCCTGAGGCATATTATTTCAATTTTGTTGTGAAAGGGTCTTTACGTTTGCCCCAAATCAATTTTTTTGTTATTAAAAAACAAAACAGAAAACAAACAAACCCAGCCCAAGTGAGGAAAAAGTAACGCACAAGTAATGTAACGCATTACTTTTATTATAAAGTAACTAGTTACTTTTTAAGGGAGTAACACAATATTGTAATGCATTAAGTAACTTTACATATAAGTATGCTTTTAGAAGTAAATAGTATAAATTACCTTAATCTGTGGAGAAAATGTTAATTTCTGCCAGATTTCCCTGCTCAAACCATGACATTTGTTTAGATTTTATTTAAAATGTTAGATATGTCTTATATTTACTATACTATATGACATAAAATGCAACATAACTCACTACAATGCACTACAAAACACTGTGTATTCTCGGTTGGCACCCATGTTTTCTTCTGATTCTGTGAACTGGAGACGTAAAAACGGTTGAATCCCCGATACAACTGGCTCATTGTTTCGCCGCACCGAAGGCGCGTCTCGTTCTCAATGAACTGAGTCATTTAGGATGCGCGATGTGACAGTGGACAAATGAACGCGAAACACAGACAGGTGTGTCTGATACGAACCTTTTGGGCTGCTTGTGAACAATACCCATCACTATCAGCCTCATGGTCGGCCGTAGACCCCCTTTGATCTCCCCAACATAGTCCTCCTCCTGCAGGAATAGTGTTTTACTGTCATTCAAACATCTCATGCTATACAGGCCAGGCAAAATTCAAATAAGTATTTATTAATGTATAGCCTACTGTTTTAAAATCATCACGATTTCTTAAACCCAGTGCTGCGAGACAAGAAGGAAAAAAAGGGTCCTCAGACCATTCTTCAACCTTTTTTCATTTTTCAGTTTATTTATGCAGATTGCCGAGTCACGTCATTTATCAATTTAACAGTCATTTATATGACATATTAATCAGTGTAGAGTCAAATATATAAGCCCAGTGCGTACGTCACTATTCCAACAAAATCTATAATCTCAGTGGCTGATAAATTATAAAATAACCGTCATCATACTTACGTTTCGGATGTTCTCCTTATCTGTCATGCTTTCTTCCGTCGCAATGGCTTTAGTTTAGTCGTGCAGGTGTTACGTTTCAAGCGCGAGGACAATAGCTGTCATGAACGGAATTGATCATGGCAGAGCGCGAGACCGGAGTTGAATCTGAGAACCCCGCCTCGCGCCTCCGCGTTTCCATAGAAACCATCAGAGGCAGGGAGTGATGATGACAAAAATACAGTAGTGACTTCAGGAAATTTCAAAATAAATGAATGAATAAAGTCTACTTTTCTGAGAACAAGTCGCCATGGGTCAAAATAAATCTGATTCCAAGTCTCGTAATTCCAAAAATAGCATACAGATGAACAGACAGACTAGGTAGCTTAAGTTTTATTTGAATTCTGCATTTGAATAATTACAATGCTTAAGATCACACATTAAAGGAGTAAATTATATCAGATAAACATATTAGATAAACACTAATTCACTTGGGAATAAGCTTATATAATGTGAATCACAAACATGGACAACACACTCAAGAGACATAATTAGCTCCCAAGTCCCATCAGGTGTATTGTTTCACATTCCCATCTAACCAGTCCAGCACTTTGTTTCTGCATATGTTTTTACCACCCAGAGAGAGTTTCCAGGGCTTATAAGCTCCAAATTACTGATCAAATTTCCCTGTGTCAGTCTCAAGGTTGTCTTATATACACAAGCAAAGCATGTATAATTCTGTTTGTTAATACAATTTCTCATTGCTTTCTTAATACAAATTATTTAATCATTTTATTGCCAAATACGGACAATTTCACAACCACTATCCACCAGAAAATAAACAAAAATACAAAGTGAGAGATGACTTTTCATTTGGACCACTGGGAGAGAAATATTACAACAAAGGTATCCTAAATTGTCTTCCGGCAGGGGGCGCTATAGCGGTTCAGAAAAGTGAATCCTTCTTTGAGTAGCATTTAAATCTTAGTCAAATCATTTGTACAGAAAAAAGTGTAAAAATTTAAATCTCTCTGTACCTGAAATTTAAGTGGAAATTATCTACAGGAATATCTATAAAATGGCTTTTAAAATTCCTTATCACAAACGACTGTGATTGGCCCATCCTTCCAGCGCTTAGAAAAGTACCAGGTGACCACATCAGCAATAAACAGGAAAGGAAGAGTTACATATGAATAATGACACTAATAAACTAGCAGTTGAATTGTAATGTCACCAAAACGGAGAATTATTATTTTAATTAGAAGTCCAGTCCACACAATTTCATAGCAATTGCTATTCTACCTCCTATTTCATTTCTATTGTTTTGACCCTTGAACTGACAGCTCCTGGATCAGCTGATTGAGTCACATGACTCTGCTCGCTCATGGCCACATACAGCTGATGGTAAGCGCGTTTGAACGCGCTGATCTGTAGTGTGAGATAAAAAGGACAAACCCAAATCGTAAGTGCTAATTTAATTAATAACTTCTTTTTGTACACTAGCGTAAAGCGATGTACAGTTTTTTTGGTAGTGTAGTCGATTCCCTCCCCCTTTCCTAAACTATATTAGGTGGGCAGTGTCTGTTGTTTTGTTATTTCACTTTTGAGAGCTGATGCATAAATGAAAGTTTGATCGCAATGTAAACACGTTATGGAAGTCGTTAAGAGCCTAAATGCTGACATGTCTTCTGTAACTTTAGAATAGTTTTTAATCTTCCAAACCTGTTCTGCTCTTCTCACATGAATCACTTAAGTAAATACAATTTGGTTGATTTTGGAATTATTTTTATTTATTATATGTTGTCGAATACATGTATACATATTTAAATAACTGTGGAGCAACAAACGGAATAAATGTCTTATCAAAAAAGTGCGCATTTATTTTGCTTTTGATTTTATCTCACTTATTAGATGGTTACAAAACCGGTCATGGTTTTTCCTTTCATTTTTCATCCATCTTAGATGTGGAACAATTCATAACACACACGAGGCCAGCAATCTTTCCGTGGACCTCAACAGACTGTATAATTAAAGCGGACTGTCTATCATGCATCCGTTTGGTCGTGAAGAAGAGACCTCCAGGCGGGAGCTCTTCGGCTTCTTCACGCGGTGTTTGCAGCGCGGAGAGTGGGAGCTCGCGGCAGCCTGCGTGTGTCAGCTCGGCGACGAGCGCGGAGATGATCCCCAAAGCGCGCAGGACATCGTTAAAGCCATTGTTACTCACCCATATCCGCTCAGGTGAGTGAAACCCTGACAGAAATGAACAGGAATGCTTGTTTAAGTCATAATAAACCATGTAAACAAATAAACGTCCCTCTTTCTGTGGACGTTGCTAACAGTATTTTGGCGGAAACTGAGGTTGCATCGGTAAATGTATAGATGTGGTACTCAACATTTCATTATCGAGAGAGATTAAGAAGCTATAAGAGATTTTAAGAGACACGTCTGTTATTCTTCTGTTTATACATAGGTGGGAAACAGTGGGCAGCCCTCACAGATTGGCTTGGTATTGGCTTCAAGTCCTGGAGAAACGTACTAAAATAAAGGTGTGTGTTTTCTGCTGCATATAATTTCCCTTTGATGCTTCAAGCAGGTTGCACTTATCGCTATTATCAGTACTTCCTTTTTCTAATGCAGAGTATGGTTATCTTCTGTGTAGGTGAGTGGGTCCGTGAAGAGGGAACTGGAGTTCTTGTTGCTCTTAGAGGAACTTGAAGACGTCCCACAGTCTGTACTTAAGGTAAGACTAACTCCAACTACTGTATGTTGCCTTCACATGGATTTAGATAGCCCTCACAGCTTTATGGCTTTATGTTGACAAAGCACAGATTATTTCCTTTGCTTTGAACTTTGATAAGGTTCTACTCTATCAGTTGCTGTTGTGCATGTGTGCACGGTTGAGCAAGACATGTTATAATTCTTTCTTTTTGCTCTCCTCCTTCCAATTTAACAAATGTTGAATGCCCTTTTCATGTTTCCAGAGTGATAATCCTAAAATTCTAAAGGTCATATTTTTTTGCAAAATTTCTTGAAATAGTGTATATTAGTGATATAAATAGTGATATATTAAGCACAGCTCACAGAGAAGTCACTTTCAAACCAAGTCCTTCTATTGGTCAGCGCTGCAAATCTGCATGTCCAACTTGAACCTGTTACAAAATCTTTCCCACTCAAGCAAAATTCCAGGTTGTGCGAAATCCTATTAAGTTAAACAATGACAAATGTTCAATGGTCATGGTGAATATGATTTGGCCTATAGTGGAAACTTATAGTTTTTCTAAAAAAAAAAACCCAGTTGGGACATTCTAAAATGCTTAACATGAAAAACGCTTAAGGTGGCTTAATGTAGGCCTACTAAGACAGTGATATTAACAGACCAAACTGAGTTAACATCATACAAATAAACCATATGTACAGAAAAGCAGTTGAGCCCAGAATTTGAACGCAGCGCATTCAATTTTAAGAGTTTTCCTCTCATAGAAAGCGCTTAACATGGCTTAATGTACTAAGACAGGGATATTAAAAGACCAAACTCCGTAAACATCATACTAATAAACCACATTATGTAGAGCAAAGCAGATGAGCCCAGAATATGAACACAATTAATTTAATTTCACGTTAAGTGTTTTCCTCCCATAGAAAACCGTTATAAAAAAAAGCTTAACATCCCTTAATGTAGCCTACTAAGTGTAGCATGCTTTATTAGTATAGTGTTTAGGCTAGGCTACCATAGCCTACATGTTTTTCTAGATCTTTTGGTAATATACAAATAAATGTGAATTGAATATTGAATTGATAAACTAATCTAGGCTATATAAATAAACTCTATTATAGATCAGATATATTTCGTGCACGTCACGTACAAAATATGTAATTTTAACGAGAAAAATTTCGTTTTAGTGACATCTCGTTTTTACGAGAAAAGATGTTGTTTTAACGAGAAAAGATGTCATTTTAACGACATCTCGTTTTTACGACATAATTGAGTGGAAAAAATATGTATGTTGCAGCAGTGTGCCACCATACATGCTAGCTGTGACATCATTAATGAAAAGGGAACAAAAACGTTTGTGTTGTTTACATTATATGCACTTGCGCGCCAATTGCCAACAAAACACAGACATCGGATGCAGCTTTACTCACCACCCGCGATCTGCAAATCCAGCGCCTAACCCTAACCCTAACTTGTTTACAAAGTATTCATCTCCGAAATCCCAGAAAACTCTGTTGCTGCCCCGGAAAAACAAACTTCATCCACTGTTTCCTGGGTTCTTTAGGAAGCTGAAAAGTTAATCTTTCCCTCACAACCAAAAACACACTCCTGAGACAGGAGCTGCATATCATTTCCTCCAGAGGTCGCATTTGGGTTGTTGTAGTAGAGTGTTGTTGCCATGCTGTCATTTAACGCTGGACTGCTTGACAAACAAGGGTCAATTCAATGCTGGATTTAAACAAAAGATTAACACGATGGCACATGCTAGTCGATGAGTTGCTTTTGCTTTCCAAAAGCTCTGCCCTCTTTTGGAAAGCGGCTGGGAGCAGCAGTTCATTTAAAGGGATACACACAAAAACTGTGTGTTTTTGCTCACACCCATATAGGGGCAAATTTGACAATATATAATAATAATATAATAAATTATTTTTGGGGTATTTTGAGCTGAAACTTAAGGGGACACCAGAGACTTATATTACATCTTGTAAAAGGTGCATTGTAGGTCCCCTTTAAGCAAAAACATTAACATGCCTGTACCTTGCAACAACATCTCCTCTCTGATGATGTGTGCACCGGCACGAGGGCTGGCCAGTAAGGTTGTCCAGTCCACGCCCCATGAAGTGCGTTCACGCCATATCGTAATTCCTGTAACTGAGATTCTGGCTCGTAAAAAGTGTTCACGTCCTCGTAGAGCTTGTAATTACAGCTTGTAAGCTGGGAGTTTTCTGAAAGCTCCCACATGTATCCCACTGTACCACCTGACTGCTGTTGATTCATTTAGGCGTTGATAGTGGTGCCATAGACGTGAACAGCTCCGAATATAACATCACGTGTTGTCATCTCAAGATTCCGGTAAATACGAGGTGGCGTGAACATCCTTTACACTGTATAACATAACATCCTTTACACTGTAAACAATCAGTGAAAAGTTTGCTCTATAAACATAAACATGTTCAAAAATTGGGTACAATAAGTTGACATTATTCTACTCGCCCTTCAACCACAGAGCAAATTTAAAAGTGTAAAAGGATTAACAAATTACTACAAAAGACCATGAATAACACCAAAAGCTCAATTATTTCCACAGCAATATCACGGACAGTTAAATATCACTGTAGTAATATATGTCTGTATTATGTAACACACATTACAGTAATCAAAATTGAGTGATAATTCAAAGTGATTTCATTCATTTTGACAGACAATAAATATTGTATTTACCTGCATTACAAACATTCCAGTAAACACTGCTTATAAGGTTTAGAAGTGAAAATGGGAGACAATTACATTTTAAAGTATCCGTGTGAAAACAAACCTGGAAAGAGACATGAGGATTTGGAGAGAAAAACAAGAGATTCTTAGTGGATTCCAGTGAATTATTAATGGGATCTATTATACATTAAATCGGGAGAGCAGACCACAGATGTGCAGTATATGTGGTACTTTTTCATACTGTTACAGCTGAATACAAAGGGGGAAAACAATAGAAAATAATAGGAATAGGAAAAGAATGCAGCAGCTAAAAAGAGCTCTTACATAACAATAACAAGCATTACGTTATTCTCCTGACATCTGAAAATAGAAGAACATGAAGGAAATTTTACAGTTCATCCAGCCAAACTGACCAATAAGGATTATTTGTATCGCAACCTTATGATTTGAAATGATTATTTTCAGTCTTTTGAATGGAACTTCCCCAAACCGGAAGTACCTCCCATAATCTAAAACACAGTAGGCTCGTTAGGAAAAAGATGGATAGCTAGATGAGTTCTAATCCCTCCCCTCTAGCAACCTGTCACTCACATAAAATTAGCAATCAGCAAATGACAACGAAGAAAAAACAATCACAATTTTCATTTCATGCCATCTTTAACTTCCAAAACAGTACATTTTGTTTATCCACTTTGTTCTATATCTTCCATAGGAGCTGCATGAAGCTTTCCTGTACTCTGAGGAAGTAAAGGGAAAGATTCCAGGTGATTCTACTCCTCCACTGAGTGCTGCTGTTCTATCCTGCCTCCGTTCTCTTTTAACCTGCCAGCAGCCACGGCTCTGCCACTCTCTCATCAGTTTCCTTCAGCACGCGGACCACTCCAGAGACCATGCCTTACAGGACGTCTTCATCCAACACCTCACTGTGAGAGTGAACGTGTCTGTGGAGGAGAGGAACGAGGAATGGGTGGAGCAGGTGTGTGCAGCGCTGGCCTTGGCACCATGGGGACCGGAGAGGTCAGGTGCTGAACTAGAGACCCTGTGGAAGGGATTGTGGTCGGCTAGAGAAGGGCTCATGACGGAGGAGAGGATTCTGGGATGTCTACTAAGGCTGCAGGGCCAAACTCTGTTGACTGCATACAGCTCCACAGCACTCAGACTGCTCAAAGAGAAGCTGCTGGAAGAGGCTCCACACACACAGGGTGAGTTTGAAAAATGTACTGTATTGTATGAACAACCAGGTAAAGAAACACATTTTGTTTCCATAATACATAATACATAACAATACATAACAAAATATAAAACCAGGTCATTTCTTTTAAACAAATGTAGTGAAAGCACAATTTTTTAAACTAAACATTTCACAAAATGAAATTTGTGAGGTTTTAAATTGTAGAACAACGTATACATATTTACAGATACATATTCACAGAATAACAGTAAATCTACACCAGTGTTCAAAATTATTGGGTTGGTAAGATTTTTTAAAATGTTTTTGCAGTTTTCAAAAACAGTAATATGAATAAAAATTATTATTTAAAAAAAAATTATACAATTTAAAATAATGTTGTTGTTTTTTTGTTTTTTTTATTCCTGTAATGGCAAAGCTGAATTTTCAGCATCATTACTCCAGTCTTCAGTGTCACATGATCCTTCAGAAATAATTCTAAAATGCTGATTTAAGTATTAATTTCTTGAAAAACAAACTTACTGACCCCACACTTTTGAACAGCATTGTATCTGGAACCAAAAACTAGCTCAAATATAATTTGAAGTATTAAAAGGCAAATCAAAAATACTAGTATTGGTTTCAGTGTGTGTGTCATGTTTTAAGGAAGTGTGTACCACTGCCTTTACTTTTCACACTTCTGCTCATGTGGTTGTAGTTCCTTCTCAAAATGTTCTCAGTTGTCAGAACATTTGCATGTGATATTGTTTTTTGAGCAGACGTCATTGTTTGTGTTTCTGATGCATGTCTGAGACTCATCTCTATTCCCTTCCAGTTGACTTGCCTGATCTGGAAAGGGTCATGCTTGGCCTGTGCTGTCATGACAACAAGCGTTTGGTGTGGAAAGCCATTTACTTTGAGTGTTTGAGCAGTGGAAAGCACTTTCTTGAGCAGGTCTTGGTAGGTGTACACAATCAGGCAAACAGTGTCATTAAAATGTAATTTGTCATTCTTTTTCTGCGCTATCACCTCTGTTTTTATAGTTAGTTAGTGAGACCAAATCAAGTTTCATTCCTTTAAAAAACAACATGTATAAAAGTGTATAGATGAAAGCAACACAAAGTTTCCTTTAGTCTTCTAATTGGAGTGATCATTCATCTGTTGTTTGCAGCTTACTGGTTTAGATCTCATAAAGAGGGAGGAATTCTCCAAACTAGAAACACTATTGCAGACTGAGTTTCAGCCTTTGTCTCGACTCTTGTTGTTGCTGGGCTGGATGCATTGTCAAAGCCTGGATTCTGCCAAGTCCCTTCTTAGAGTCCTGCATCACCAACAGGTTAGTAGGAAGACATCTGACTGTTAGTACAAAGTCTGGTCCACTCTGCTGCTCATTCTGGCCAAGAACAACCCACTTATTTGGGATGTTTTATTGATATGCATGAGCTGATAGAACAATAATCGACTGTTGTGGCAAACAACTCATTCAAATAGTTGCACAGAAATGTTGGCCTGTGAGCAGCTACACAGTAAACACTAAAAAAACACTCATTGTAACAACCCAGTATCTAGGTAACACAACATTGTAAAGAAAAACAATGACCTGGACAGAGAGCCTGAAATCGCATTTTCAGCTAGATTTTGTCAGTTTTTTTTTATAAAATAACCTCATTTAATGACTTTCAATTTCTGAGAGGTTTTATATAATAACCCTAACCCTAACTTTACAAGAACATATACTTCAAAAATCCCCTCCAGCTGAGGTGTGACTCATGAGTGACTCATAAGTGTGTGAGCGTTAATTAGTTTGTCTCCATTTCAAAGCTGTGGCCTGCAGATGATATTTGTTTGATATTTGTTGAGAAAAATTTGTTTTTGCAAACTGTGTCTGTTTATTTATGTGTCGTATTTGAATAATTACACTTTAGTGTATGTAAATGAATGAATAAGCCTTTTTTTTTTTTTCTTTCTCTCTGTAGCCCCAGACCACTGATTCAGTATTGAGTGAGTTGGCCTGCAATCTGTCCTCTCAACTTGCTGTGCTGGAATGGTGCGATCAGAACAATCCGTAAGTTAAAACACTGTTTGTACATGTTTCACATTTCACATAGCTATTTGTTCACCTACACTACAATTTAAAAGTTTGGGGTCTGTAAGGTTTTTTAAATGTTTTTGCAAGAAGTCTCTTATGCTCATCAAGGCTGAATTTATTTGATTAAAAATACAGCAAAACAGTAATATTGTGAAATATTATTACAATTTAAAATAATAAAAAAAAAAAAGATTCCCGTGATGGCAAAGCTGGATTTTCAGCAGCCTTCAGTGTCACATTATCCTTCAGAAATCATGCTAATATGATTTATGTAGTAAATCATTCTAATATGCTGATTTGATTGCATTTGCATTATCAGTGTTGAAAACATTTTACAATTTTTCAGATTTTTTTTAATGAATAGAATGTTAAAAAGAGCATTTATTTAAAATAAAAATCTTTTGGAGTATTATAAATGCCTTAAGTGTCACTTGATCTATTTAATGCTTCTTTTCAGAATAAAAAAATCTTACTGACCCCAAACTTTTGATTAGTAGAGTACATGTTTTTGTTGTTAATTGGTATGCATACTTACACAGAGGGATATCACATGATGCCTTGCTGAGTCACCTACACATGCTGGACCATCACTCTGCCCTGTATGTGCTGCACTGCCTGACACCCCTTGCCAAGTATGAGGAGCACAGAGTGCTTGAACTGCTGCAGAGAACAGGTATAAGACTCACACTGTCACATGGGGTTCATTCAAATTCACACAGATCTGCTGAACATTTCAGTCTTTGTTTCTCATTTGTAGGAGATCCTTCATTAGTGGACTCACCTAGTTGCTCTGTCCAGCGAAACATCACTCTGTTTCAAGGCTTCTCTGCCATGAAGTATGCCCTGTACGCCATCTGTGTGAATGCACACATGCACACTGGCTGCCTGGACTGTGAGCCTCGGCATCAGCAGCAGACAGAGGCGGGTCAGGGGCAGGAGCCACCTGAAGGTGACCATGCTGCTTTTTTCCTATAGGAAAACAGAAATAATATCTATTCCTATTGTTATATCAACCCGAATAAGCTCTTGATAATATACACTATACCAGTTTAAAAACTTGCACACATTAGAGTGAATTTAATATGATCTTTCCATTTAATTCTCACATTTAGTGAGCAAAATCATTTAATCGCAACATTTTTGCTACCTACATACTTCCCATATTCTTATTTGGGTTATTTCATAGTTTTGATGACTTGATTTTGATGAAAGATTTAATAGGTGTGTCCAAACTTTGAATGGTAGTGTATGTTTTTTTGTAGCTTACTAGCTTTATTTCTTTTTACTTTATACATTTTATAAATAATAATTTTCTTATAGGAATTTTGGAATTATTCAGTACCATGATATACATCATTGTACCACTTTTTGCAAGAGAGCTTTTTTTCCCCCTCAAGTTTATTTTTATAAGAAAATGGACAAACAAAATGTGATGACTTGGTTTTCCTTTTATTCCTTACTCTTCCCAGGATGCTCTGATCTGTTTCAGCACTACCTTTCGGAATGTCAGCTGTACCTAGAAGCTGTTCCGGCATTATTCCGTTTGGAGCTCTTGGAGAACATTTTCTCCCTCCTCTTCCTGTCTGACACTGACTTCAGCCCACTAACAGATCAGACGAGCACTGTCACAGAAGCCCAACCAGACACTGAGAGAATTAAATCAATCAGTACCAAAGGTGTGAGTACGGCTGAGAGCATCTTAAAAGTAGAAAATAGTGGGAAGATGGAGGGAATGAAGGTCCAGGATGGAGAGTCTGATCAGATAAACCCAGAACTGGGCCACCTGACATCAGGGTGTCGAGGGTTTCTGGTGGATTTGAGTGTGATGGAGCGGATTCTACGGCTGGTGAGGGAGGGCTTGGAGGGCGTGTGTGGGGTTGGGCAGGAGGATGGCAGGGCGCTTGCGGTCGATGTGGAGTTGGCAGAGAGTCTGGGATGTTCTGTTACTGCTGAAACATTCAGTGCCCGGTTACAGAGATTGTCTAAATACACAGCAGAGGCCCAGTGGAGACTGCAGATTGTTACTAGTAACCATGACAGTGGCAATGGTGAGCAATATTATGTAGGATATTGATATTCATACTGAAAATGTTTATTTTGATCAAAAGTGACAGTAACAACATTTATAATGTTACCAAAAAATTCAGATAAATGGTGTTCTTTTGAACTTTCTATTTTTCAAAGAATCATGAAAAAATGTATCACGGTTAATGTATCACAATATTAAGCAGCACAACTGTTTTCAATTAATTATAATGTTTCTTGAGCTCCAAATCAGCATATTAGAATGATTTCTGTTTTTTTCTTTTTTAAACAGTAATCTTTGTGTTTACTCATGTGTGTGTTTGTGTTTGTAGATGACTTGTACCTCCCATCTCCACTTCCCAGTCCAGCACTTCCTCTGAAGCGCCAGGGTAGCGGCAGCAGCAATTCAGGCGTTCGGAAGAGGAGAAAAAACCACCGGCATCGCTCTGAACGCCACATCTCATCTGAACGACAGAACGGGGAGATCAGCACCAGCACCTCAGGTCAGTTCACACACACCTACAAAAGCTTCCTTCCCACATCATAACTAAATGCTAATGTTGATAATTGGTCATGTTGCCTAGCAGACGGTGGTGTGTGTGTTGGAGCCACGTGCCGTGGAAGTGAAGCGTGTCCGTGTGGTGGACCTCACAGCTGGCTGGTTCCTGCGATGCTGTCTCCTCCTGAGTCTCTCCTCATCGCATGCATTCGCAGAGGCAACTACATAGAAGCCCAGCAGGTGATAAATGATGTCATTTCCTAACATAACACACCAGAGAGATGATGTCATTCCAGTGATGATGTAGTCACTGTCTATTGACAAAGTGAATATCTGTTAAGAATACATTTTTAGCACTTCCTGCACTAACTTATTCTGTGTGGGCCTACTCATTAGTCAGTTTTGGTCAGTTTTTGGGCTTCTTTAATGGCGTGTGTTTGTGTTTATTAGGTGATTGCGATGTATGGTTTGGAGAACTCTGAGTGTGCAGGCGAACTGGTCTTTATGGACCGGTACCGGGAGGTACTGAACGAGCTGGCTCAGGTGGAGCAGAAGATAGAGAGCCAGTCACTTTCTTCATCATCCTCATCTTCAGAGGGTCTGGGCACAGTGGGTGTTGCTCCAGGGGGCAGGACCAGAATGGGCAGTAGCAGCAGATTAACACTCAAGAGTATTGGGAGTGCAGCAGCCGCAGGTATTACACACACACATTTATAAATCTAAGGAGAAAATACCATACTTCCATACCGTACTTCTGTTTTTCTATAATGCTATATCTTAAGGCTAACCCCTTAAAAGAATACAGTGGATGTTTTTGTGAATTAGGGATATTTATAGAACTTCTTGCCATCTTTCTTTCCTCAGGCGTGGCTTTTTATTCCATTTCTGATGTGGCTGATCGTTTACTTAGTACCCCGAGCAGGCCGATACCCTGTCTAGAGGACGGCTACTGGCCCTCCCAGTGCTCTATAGACTCACCAGACCTCGTGCGACCCCTGGTAGAAGAGTTGAGCCCTGCAGCTATGGCGGCCTTTGACCTCGCCTGCTGTCAGTGCCAACTCTGGAAAACGTCACGGCAGCTGCTTGAGACTGCAGAGAGAAGACTCAGCAGCTTTCTGGAGGCCAGAGGTGAGATTACATCAATCAGCTTTATTTAGGCCATCCTTATTGGTGAGCCCTGACTTATTTTTCCTACTGCAGGTGTAAGAGTTGATGCAAAGGTTCCTCACGCCAACGGTATTAGAGGCTTCCCTTCAGTACTACAACAAATCAGCAAGGTCCTTAACAGAACCTCCGTCAGCAAAGGCACAAGTAAAACACGTCTGAATAATCCACTCACATTGATATTTTTAACTTTACCTTACATAACATTTTTATTTTTATGTCTTACCTTTCTCTAGGCTGTAATGGAGAGGAGAATGCTGTTTACAGCCCTTTTGGCTGTAGTGCCCAGGAAATGCTGCTGTCTTGTCATTCAACATTAACAGAAGAAAGTATCGCCTCCCGTCTAAACCTCAATCAGCGCTTAGAGGTCACACTTCAAACCCTGACCTCTGCCACCAACACCTCAGGTACTAGCAATATGAGCTAGCCATTGTTTTTGTGCTTGTTTCAGCATGCCCTGAAATTTTATGGCACTTTCTCCTCAATTTTTTTTCTTTCATAGAGTTTCATTGACTCATTTGCAGCATATTTCAAGTAAATGGAGAGGGGCTTTTTTATTCTTCTTTTTCTATGGCGTGACCCCTTTGGAATTTAATTCGTTATTCATTTTGGCATCTTTTGTTCCCATGCAGTAGACGCTTTGACGGGGAGCTCTCTCCTGACAGCGCTGGCCGAACAGGCTGGTCTCAAGCAGTCTGAACTTGATTCCCACCCGGTACGAACTGCTATGAAACAACTCCTACACTATCTGGACCAGCTCTGCCCGTTTGAGCCTGACAGTGCCCCTGGCAGGCCAGATTACATACGCAACTTCCTTGATTACGTCAATGTGTTGGCTTCAGTACTGGTGCGCAGTTTGTGGTCAGAGGGTAAGCTCAAAGATTCCAATAAACAGTAGGGCTGGGACAATACTATCAATGCATCGTGATTCGTGGATCGTTTCTGATATTTTCCAAATGCATCGCAAATTGATTGTGAGCTTAGTTTTTAACAGCAGATGGCTCTCTTTTTTACCCACATGCTCAACTGCCCACGAAGAAGACCGCTTGTGCGTTCGGCTGAGTCTAACAATGTATTTGCACCTCAGAATGCTTTTATGACACAAGATTAATGTAAACAGCCCACTGCAAACACCCTTGTAATTCACTTCAAACTTTTCTAACATTATGATTATTTTATAGAAGGTAAAGCACGCAGTGCCATCTGCTGTTAAAACTAAGCTCAGAATTGATTCGAGAGAGAATCGCGATACATGCGGAAAATATCAGAATCGATCCAGAATCATCTCTCGATTTGCGATGCATCGATGTATCGTCCCAGCCCTAATAAACAGAATTATTAAAATGTCATGTCTATAAAGTATGAAGAGCTCTGACTCAGATATTTATGATCTGATCTCAGATCAGTCCATGGAGGTGAAATTGGGAAATCCTCTTTTACTGTTGCTTCAGTCGCCTACTCAGCTCCTCTCTCTCCTTCTGTTTGACAGACAGGTGTCACCTGACAGGTAATCAAGGATCTGTCTTTCTGAAAGTGCTGGACTTTATAAATTTACTAATATTTTTAACCAGTTATATCCTTCTGTTTTTGCAGGGCTCTTTCTCTCTTGCAGCAGGAGCAGTTGCGTTTGAGTGTGCAGCAGGTTGTAGTTCAGCGCTGTTGTGAAACTCTCCCTCTCTGGGATTCTAGGGCTATGACATTTTCTCAAGGGCAACTGAGGATCGCAGGGTTCAATGGTGGTGCGTTCTGCCCGGCCAGCATCGCCTCAATTTTCCAGCAGCACGCTCAGGAGTGTGCCCCTTCCCTTGACCTCTCTGATCTTGCCACAATCTCTGACCCCAGCTCTGAGTCTGAGGTCTCAGTGGAGGACACATCTGCTACATCCACCAACCTCTCCACCTCTCCACCCTCTCCATCTTCAAGTCCTCCTTCTTCTTTTCTCCTCACTCCTTCTGCGCTGTCGTTTCTGAAGTCCCGTTCCCCCCTTGTTGCCACCCTGGCATGCCTCAGCGCCAGTCGGGGTGGCGTGATCCGGACAACTTCCTCTGGCTGGTCAGGCTTACCTTCATACTTTCGCGGATCTGGGCGTAAAGAGGCAGTTTTAGATGGAGACCAGATTTCAAGAGAAGGGGAAGCCCTGCTTAAAAACTTCCCTATCCTGAGAATGTACCTGCGATCCATGGCTGAGCCAGTTCTGGGGGTCTCGTTGGAAGCAGAAGAAGGTCTTGGGCTGACTCTCTGTGGGAAGCCTGTGGTGGGAATGCTGTTTTCTGGCCTGCAGGGCAGTGTAGCGCAAGCAATGGCTGCTGAAGCATTCCAGCAATCCCTAAACGCTGGCGATCTGAACAGAGCCTTAGAGCTCCTAGAGCTTTATGCACAACCATGCAGCCAGGAGGGGGCACTCCGGGACAAACTACTGGCATGCACTGCTCTGCAAGGTAAGATTCCTCTCAGATTTACAGTACCTGCAACAGAATCAGAAAATAAATGTGACAAAAATACCTCAGATACTGTATGTAAAATTTCAAGGCAGAAAATGACTGCTCTATTCTATTCTGGGTTTTGTGACATTTTAATGACCTGTAATTGCAAGTTTTCTTTTTGTCTGTACTGCCTTTATTTACCGTCTTTTAGTGTTGTTAAAGTCACAATAAAGTAGGGACATCTTTTCACCCATATTGTGATGTAAATGGATTATCAAAAAATAAAATCTGTAGAGTGAGGACTTGGTTCTATGCACTGGTAGTTGATTGGATGTTGAGATGTGGGTGTGGCATTCAGATGGAGGCAGATGGAGGTGAGCTTGCAAGGGTGTGATTTAACTGGACTAAATGAAGTCCTGTACACATCACCAGTGAGAAGTCTTTTGTTTCCAGTTATGACATTTTGATTAAACACTACAAGGTAAAAAAAAAAAAAAAAAAGATATTATGCATATGTATTAAAATTAAACATTTGCATGGATGAATTTTTCACAATATGATCTATAATATACATTTAGAAAATAGATGGGGTGAATTTCCATTTCATGCCAAATTTAAATGTGCAGCTAATACAAAGTAGATTAATTAGTTAAACATTAGGTAATATATTAACTAACATGAACTAACCATCAGCAATACATTTGTTACAGTATTTACTAATTTTCGTTAACATTGGTTAATGAAAATACAGTTGTTCATTGTTTGTTCATGTTAGTTCACAGTGCATGAACTAATGTTAACAAGATTTCAATAATGTGTTAGTAAATGTTGAAATTAACATTAACAAAGATTAATAAATTCTGTAGAAGTGCAGTTCATTATTAGTTTGTTAACTAATGAACCTTATTGGACAGTTACCAAAAAATTTTTGATTAGGGAAAAAATACACCTTAGATTACACCTTGATTATGATATCATGTGTATTATTTACAACATCATTTGTTTTTATTTTAATTTTAAAATAATTAAATTGAGAATTAATTTAAATCAGTTGGTGCAGTTAATTCAGCTGAAATATTTGACAATTATGTAAATATTCCTTGAAGGTACAAAATGCCCCTGAAAATACATTTCTTGCAGGCATTATCCCATAAATAATTATAATAATAAAATTCAGACAGTCTTTGACAAGACCATAAATAAGGAAGTTTAACAGGTAACTATGTCTTTTTGTAAAGAAAGCAGCAGTGTGGAGCAGTTGTTTCGTGTAAGGGACTGGGAGCTGCGTGGACGTGTGGTTCTGCAGGGTTTGGACCGCTGGCCTTTACAACACTGTTTAGAGTTGCTGCAATTCTGTCTCAGTGACCAGAACACCCAGTATCCTCTCAGAGAGCAGCTTCAGCAGAGAAAACAGGAGCTGGACATGTACCAGCGGGTCAGTCTGACACACCAATTCTCTACTTGAAACCTTGTGAAACCTACTCTTGTGGCAAAAGGAATTCTCTGTTTTGCAGTTTGCTTGTAATTATAGGTATTACTAGATTGCATAATAAAAAAATAAACATTTTTTTAATGTGCATAAACATGTCAGCAGGAATTAACAATAAAAAAACTGTGGTACCATGTCATCATCTGTCTATATTTATAAGCTCAAGACAGAGACTGAAATTACTGTTTTGTTTTGTTTTTAGATTGCAATCAGTGCCAGTTTATGCACACATGCACACAACTGTAATGGCCATATTTTAGAAGTTGGCTGATGACATCTTTTGTTGTTTAGATGCTGAGTTTGCAGCCACCGTTGCCATGTGAGACATGGCAGGAGTTGAGGGAGGAGTCTACAAAGAATCCTGAACCTCTATTCAATCTAATGCTGGAGGCCAGGGTGAGACTATAGAATCATTAAATAAAACAGTCTCTGAATTATTAGTACAAGTGAGTTTTGAAAACGGGCATCCCTCAGAGCTATGACTGAGATGTCCGGTTGCATCTGAATTATGGTTAAATTGTAGTTATTGACTTGACTGTTGCAGAGACTGCAGGGTAAACTTATTTTCAATAACAACAATTGGCCAAACCTAACAATCACAAGTTTGGGAATCAAAGTCTTTGTTCAAATGAAATCATTTGAAAATGATGTGGTGCTGAAAATCCCACAACTGTGAATATATTCACTTTTTGAGTAAATTTGTGTTTTCAGGAGTTTGAGTTGTGTGGTCAGTGGGTGCAGCTATATTCAGTTTCTGATCAGTCTCGAATGCAGCTGCAGACCGAACACCTGCTTTACCTCCTAGAACAGAATTACACAGAAGATGCTTTCCAGGTGTGTATGTTTTATGATTTCTGTTGTCCTCGGTTGTTGTATAGAAACACATGATTGTACTGAATCTGTATTAAAGGGTTAGTTCACCCAAAAATGAAATTTGTCATTAAATACTGACCCTCATGTCATTCCAAACCCGTAAGACTTTAGTTCATCTTTGGAACACAAATGAAGATATTTTAATGAAATCTGAGAGCTTTATGTCCCTCCATTGACAGCCTTTGCAACTACCACTTTCAAGCCCCAGAAAGGTAGTATAGACCTCATAAAAGTAATCCATGTGACTCCAGTGGTTTAACCTCAGTTTTATGAAGTTGAATTTCTGTTTGCAAAGATGAACGAAGGTCTTACAGGTGTGGAACAACATGAAGGCGAGTAATTGATCACAGAATTTTCATTTTTGGGTGAACTAACCCTTTAAGTTGACAGACTTAGTTAAAACTTACTGACTCAATCCAAACAAAATAAACTGCAGAAAAAAAGAGACTTTACTCTACGTCTCTCTGTACCCAGCTTTTGGAAGCTCTTTCTGATTCAATGGGTTTGGAGGTTAGTGAGCAAGCCCTGGATAGAAGACCTGGATTGGCTGCCTGTCATTTTCTATCAGATTACCTCACCCTACACTTTCAGAGTCAGATGACACTTGCTCGGAGACGCCACATACATGCCCTGCACCTTGGCTCGAAGGTAACAATGTTTGACCTAATCAAATAACACATTGATTCACTTGCCAAAAGAAATACTCTAGACACAATAGTGTGTACCTGTCGCAGGTTCTACTGACTTTGCCGGAAGCATCTCGTCAGGATTATTTTTCCCTGCTATCTGAACCGCTTCTCATGCTGGAGCAGCTACTGATGAATCTGAAGGTAGACTGGGCCACCGTTGCCATCAGCACTCTACGGAGCCTTCTGCCGGCTCAAGACGCTGGTATCACCAACCAACACATTGACACCCTACTTGCAGATTACGCCCGGAAGGCTCTTGATTTTCCTTATGCACCCAGAGAGTGGTCACGTTCTGGTGAGTTGGAGCAATGGATCAATTCATTGGGTTACACTTTATTTTGCAGTGCCATAGTTGCATTATAATTACTCAAATTAGTACTGAGTACTATTAATTAACTACATGTACTTACTATAGAGTTACAGTTAGGGTTTGGTTTAGGGTTAGTTACTTGTAAGTATGCATAATTTACTGTTATTACTACAGTAAGTACATGTAGTAACGGGTAACAACAGCACTGTAAAATAAAGTGTTACCATTCGTTGTTATATTGCTAGCTGAAAACAAACATTTCTGTCAGTACTTTGTGTTATTAGAGGTTTGAGATCATTATATCTTTTCACTAATCTATTTATCTCCTTCTCTTCGTCTGTCTCAGACTCTGTCATTAGTCTGCAGGATGCATTTCTGCAGTGTCCAGCCCAGGAGAGCTGCCCATCTTCTCCAAGCCACACCCCTCCTCCATCAGCTGGTATAAGCCACACCTCTTTCCTTGACCACACCTTTTCTTTCTCAGCCACACCCCATTTAGCATGTAACAGCAATGGGGGGACATCTAGATTTTAATTACTGATAATAGTAAAATAGTTCAGTATGTGGCACTAGAGGCTGGAATACATACACACCATTTGAAATTGGGACAGATTTTAAAACACTAGGCATCATAGACTCAACATTTAGTTACAGAGAAAAACTGGAAATCATACGCTTAACAACTGAGCATCACACACTAACAGACTTTCCAGTCGTTCCTAAGTGCTGGAATACACTGCATGATTTTGCACAAATTCTTGCTGCCCAAAAGTTGATGCAAACTGTCCATCAAAGAAGGGAATCTTCTCGAATACTGTGTAATCGTACATACTACTCTGTTGTCATACTATTTTTTGCATACTATATAGTACGGAAGTATTTCGGATGCAGTGTATGTTCTAAAATTGCTCAAAATATCAAACGCATTTGATATCCTCCAATGGAATCATAGTCTGAAGTTGAAAATGTGGAGTTGGTGCCCATCACACATGACACAAAATATCTGTGAAATCTGTAAAATGAATTAGTTTACCTGAAAATGAAAATTGTCATTTATCACTCACCCTCATGTCGTAATACACCTGTAAGACCTTCGTTCATCTTCAGAACACAAATTAAGATATTTTTTATCAAAACCGATGGCTTAGTGAGGCCTCCATTGACACCAAGATAATTAACACTTTCAGATGCCCAGAAAGGTAAAACAGTTAAATTAACAGTTCATGTGACTATGGTGGTTATTAAAGTGACAAGAATACTTTTTGTGTGCCAAAAAAACAACTTTTCAACAATATCTAACGATGGCCGATTTCAAAACTTCACAAATCTTTTGCTTCGAATCAGTGGTTCGCAGCGCCAAAGTCACGTGATTTCGGTAAACGAGGCTTCGTTACGTCATCGTTACGTCATCGTTACGTCAAGTGTTTCGAAATTTCAATAGTTCACGTGACTTTGAAAGTTTGATACGCGATCCGAACCACCGATTCGAAATAAAAGATTTGTAAAGCTTCGAAGCTTCATGAAGCAGTGTTTTGAAATCCCATCACTAGATATTGTTGAAAAGTCATTTTGTTTTTTTGGTGCACAAAAAGTATTCTCGTCGCTTTATAATATTAAGGTTGAACCACTGTAGTCACATGAACTGTTTTAAATATGTTTTTAGTGCCTTTCTGGGCATCTGAAAGTGTTAATTATCTTGCTGGCAATAGAGGCCTCACTGAGCCTTCGGATTTCATCAAAAATATCTTAATTTGTGTTCTGAAGATGAACGAAGATCTTACGGTTGTGGAACGACATGAAGGTGAGTAATAAATGACAGAATTTTCATTTTTGGGTGAACTAACGCTTGAATGTTTGTTGTAATTCCATTTTTTGACACTGGGTCTAATTAGTATATAGGTAGCCAGCGAGTAATGCTGTGTCCCTATTCGCCTACTTACACTACGCCCTAAAAGTACATACAAATACATACTTTTGAGTGTGTAGCAGAAGAGTAGACAAGTTTTAGGACGTATTAATAGTAATATTTATATAATATAACTAATATTACTCCAAATATTTATTCCAAAGCAGTCTTGCTATTTACAGACTCCGTACACTGGAAATGCTTATTGTTGTCATTATTCTATGATGACCTCAGTTTAGTTCAGAAATCATGTTTGCACACACATTTGTTTTTCAGGCAGCACACCCATGCACACACCCTCCAGTGAGAGACGCCCCAGTGGAAAGAGGATCCGGCAGCTGGCCACACCTTTCACCCCTCCGGAGAAAACCCCTGACCGCAAGGACTGGATCCCAGACCACAAACAGCACATCTGTATGGTCTGCCAGAGGGAGAGATTCACCATGGTGAGAGAGACAGAGTGTGAGATGGGTTGTGAATAAGCTAAGCTTATGTGATGGGATAAGCTCCTGCTGCGATTTCTTGTTCTGTTAGATATGCATCTCTATAAGAATTTGAGTCTACCTTATCCTGTTTCAGTTTAACAGACGGCACCACTGCAGACGCTGTGGCAGGCTGGTGTGTCATTCCTGCTCCAGCAGGAAGATGGCTGTAGAGGGCTCTGAAGAGCCTGTCAGGGTCTGTGACCAATGCTACAACTTCTTCCACACAGAGTAAGACAGATGCACACATACCTGTTAAAAGCAGAAGTGCTCAAGGTTTACAGAACTTGTAGGTGTTAATAGGGCTGGGACCTGAGAACCAATTGTTCAAGAGTAGTACGGTTCCCAATTGCATCACTCTTTTGAGCCGTTTCTTTTTATTGAATCAAACACATACATCTTACAATTTACTTAAATCAGTGTAGTTACTGACTGACAATGTGTATTTAATATTGTGTATTCCAGTTATGGGATTGCATTTATGCCACCTTTAAAAAGACTTAAAAAATGATAAAGTTTGGGTAAACAATAATTGTTTTGTGTTTATTATCTAAATGATCCCATAATGTGACAAAGGAGTTACATTTCTATTTTTTTTTTTATAAATACACTACCATTTAAAAGTTTGGGGTCAGTAAAATGTTTGGTTACTTTTTATTTCGATGGTCTACTTTAGACACTCTACTAACTATAAGTAACTTTGCAACTTGTCAATTAACTCTCATTAGAGTATTAGTAGACTTTTAGGCTGTTAGTTTAGGGTAAAATGTTAGGGTTTGGATTAATAGAATAATTTGACATGTACTTGCAAAGATATAGTCAGTAGAATGTCTGTTGGGGGACCATCACAATAAACAGTTAGCAGATATTAAGCAGACATTCTACTAATACTCTAATGAGAGTTAGTTGACATGTAGTTACAAAGTTACTTAAAGAAGAACTTTTAAAGTGGACTATTAAAATAAAGCAATTCACGCTTTCCACATAGTTTTAAGTTCTAAAAGAGGCATCAGAACATTATCTGGTTTTTATATGATTCCATTTCTAGTTGTAGCATAGCTAAATATTTTTCTAATCAGTTTGTGTTTATTGCAGCTCAGATGAGGAGCTTGATCAGGGGGAAGGTAAACTTGTCTCTGTCATGTCACACACAAACAATTTTTCATTCTCATCTCATGAGGTTTACATATCTTTCTTCTTGTTGAAATGGCAAAACGTTAATGCCTTTACTCAGATGATGATTACAAGATGATAAACTAAACTTTTCTTAGTAGCTGGAAGCCCTGCATCCGTTGATGGAGTCCTGAATGGGGTTCTCAGTCTGCCTGAGGTTCCACGAAAGCAGTATCGCCTGAATCCAAACCCAGCAGAGAACCAGCAGCTGAAGAGCGAGTTCTACTATGAACAGGTGTGATTCTCTACTGAACTACTGCTTGTTTTTAAGGAATGACAGTAAAAGAAATCTCTTGTATTTCCACATATATTTCTTAAAAATGGTCACTCTGTGTGTTAAAGGCACCCAGCGCATCCCTGTGTGTTGCTATACTGACACTACACAGTGATCATGCAGCCTGCGGGCAGCAGTTGATTGGCCACTGCCGCTTACTCTCACGCAAACTGACCAATCCTGAGGTGGATGCTCGTCTGCTGACAGATGTGATGCGGCAGCTGCTGTTCAGTGCCAAACTCATGTTTGTAAACGCAGGATGTACCCAAGAGCCGGCACTCTGTGACAGGTTAGACACACACACCTTTACTGTTTTGCATTTTAATTTTAAAAGCATAAACTGTGAGAGAGAGAAAAAATTAAATTGGTAAAAAGTCTCTTTTGCTCATCCAGGCTGCATTTATTTGATCAAAAATGCAGAAAAAATTATGAAATATTAATTCATTATATATAGTTAATAATTAATTATTTTCTATTTGAATATACTTTAAAATGTAATTTATTCCTGTGATGCGAAGCTGGATTTTTAGCATCATTACTCCAGTCTTCAATCACATGATCCTTTAGAAATCATTCTAATATGCTGATTTGCTGGTCAAGAAACTTTTTAAAAGAAAATTATTATAATTATCAATGTTGAACACAGTTGTGCTTCTTAATATTTTTGTGGAAATGATAATACATTTTTTCAGGATTCTTTATTTTGAATAGAAAGTTGAAATGAACAGCATTTATTTGAAATAGAAATCATTTGTAACAGTGTAACTGTAATATCAGTGTCTTTACTGTTATTTTTGATCTGTTTAATGTGTCCTTTTTTGCATAAAAGTATTTTTATTTTTACTTTAAATTAAAATTACTTTTACCAACCCCATACTTTTGAATGGTAGTGTATTTACTTCACTTGCCTTTAATTCATTCTTCTCTCTTCATTCATAGCTACATCAGTAAGGTGGATGTGTTGAAGATTCTGGTCAGTGCAAACTACAAATACATTCCATCTCTGGACGATATTCAGGAAACGACTGCAGTGACACGCCTGCGCAACCAGCTGCTAGAGGCCGAGTACTACCAGCTGGCTGTGGAGGTGAGACTATTTACTCAAGATTCAAAGTAATACTTCAAGCAATGATAAACTCACACATTTTCTTGCTTCTGTGGAACACAAAAGCTGATGTTAGGCAGAATTTTCATGCCTGTCTTTTCCAACAAATAAGTGAATGAAGTTTAAATAGCACAAAATCAAGACTAGACTAATATATTAGTAATTGCTATTTATTTTGAGTTTAGCTGTTTTTTTGCAATCTGTTTATAATGCTCAGGTGTCAACTAAGAGTGGACTGGACCCGAATGGAGTTTGGCAGGCATGGGGTATGGCATCTTTGAAGGCTGGAAATCTGAGCGGGGCCAGGGAGAAGTTTGCCCGCTGTCTGAAAGCACCAGTAGATCGGAACCAGCTAAACCATGGAGTGAGACTTCTGCAGGAGATCATTCAGCACCTGGAGTCCACAGTTAAACCTACTCTAAGCACGGTAATGCTACATCCAGACCCTAAAGACTTGACAGGATTCTTGATTTTCCTTACAGGATGTTTCTAAACACATTGTGTGTGTGTGTGTGTTGTTTTTTTTTTAATAGACAGTGGATGAGGACATCTTGGCCTCTTTGCGTGAGCTGGAAGAAGCTCTCTCTGATTCTGCCCCTCTAGATGCCACAGAGAGCAGAGTTCAGCGGTCCGGCTATTATCAGGAGTGTCTGTTTTACCTGCTCACTTACGGCACACACTTGAGCCTCATCAGCTTTTACCTGCGCCACGACTGTCTGAAAGACGCACTCACCCACGTACAGACCAAGGTTCTGCAAAGTTACAGAGCACTTAGACACATTTGCACATTTATTATCAGGATTATCAAGATTTTTTTCAAATTTTATTTAGCAAGGATTCATTAATTTGAACAAAAGTGACAGTAAAGACATTCATAATGTTTGTCTCAAATAAATGCCAATCTTTTGAACTTCCCATTCATCAAAGAAAAGAAAGAATAAATGTATCACAGTTTTCACAGAAATATAAATATAAAAACTGTTTTCAACATTGATAATAAGAAAGGAAAACAGTTATTTTAAATTATAATAATATTTCAGAATATTACTGTTTTTACTGTATTTTTGAGCAATTAAATGCAGACTTGGTGAGTGTAAGAGACTTCTTTCAAAAACATTTACTCACCCTAATCTTTTGAACAGTAGTGTATATGTAATCTGATTTTATTTAGAGGTTTGTTTTACCTGTATATGATAGAGAAACGTATGTTTATGTTTATAAAGTTTCTCTCTCTTTTTGTCTCTGTCTGTATGTTTCTAGAAGTGTTCAGAGGATGTGTTTCTGGAGGGCATCTTTCAGCCCTGTCTTGAACGTGGGCGGTTGGGGACTTTGCAGGGTCTGTTAGAAACTCTGGACTCCACACTGGAGACCTGGGGCTGTTATCTTCTTTCAGCCTGTCAGTTACTGCAGCGTAGGGGACACTACCACTCTCTGTACCAACTCCAACAGTTCATGATGGTACTTAACACACACCTGCATACAAGCTGGGTTTCCATGTTTTATGGGGACATTCCATAGACGTAATGGTTTTTATACTGTACAAACTGTATATTCTCTCCCCCTACACTAACCTTACCCCTAAACCTACCTGTCACAGAAAACTTTCTGCAATTTTAGATTTTCAAAAAAGATTATGCATGTTTCATAAGCTCGTTTCCTCATGGGGACAAAAAAAAAAATGTCCTCAAAATTGACTGGTATTACTCTAATTTTGGGGACATTTGGTCCCCATAACGTAGGAAATACCAGGACCACATGCACACATTTTTTTTCTCTCTGTAAGGTCTGCATCAGCATTTTGTTAATAAATTTCTTCTTTTCTCTCTTTGTAGGATCATGTTCGCGCCGCTATGACGTGCATCCGCTTCTTTTCTCACGGCGCTCGGTCCTACCTGCAGCTGGGAGAACAGCAGCGCTGGCTGATCCGAGCCAAAGAGCACCTGAGAACTTACCTACAGGAACAGCAGAGCCGCAGGAAATCACACAGCTCCTCTTTCAGGAAGAAAATGAGCTCCACTGATGTCTCAAGGTATTAAAAGGGGGGAAATAAACATTATATGCTATACACTATACACATTTTCATTATGTAAAATAACATATGTTATTAAAATATTATATAGTCAGATACTGAAATACTGAAGTTACTCATTATTTTGGCTTCGGGCTGTTTTGATGTGGTAACAGAACATGTACTGAATGTTGCAGACACGTCCACACAATCGAGCTGCAGCTGGAAGTGACGCGCTTCTTACACCGCTGTGAAAGCTCACCATCCAAGACAGCTGTAGGCCCCGCCCCCACAGGGAACAGTGGCCCACCCACTCTGTTTGGAAACAGCCCCATGAAGGTGGACGTGGCCTGCAAGGTACATGCTCTTCTGTACACACAGTTTAGTCCATTTATTGCTAAAGGTGCGATTACATGAGTGAAATTTCAGCAAAATTTCAAAGGCAAGAAAGGTCCATTGTCTATTGTCAATATTGTAGCAATGTATGAAGCCTGCTCACACAAAAGTCTTTCTGCTTGTCAACACGCCGAATACGTCTGACCAACTGGAACCCATTGTGCAATCTGTGTGGGAAAATCTCACGCAGCTTCTCAGTCGTGTGGAGTCCTATTCCTATTTAAGACCGTTCTTTGGCATCTTCATTTATAAGATAGAATACCTATTCAAATTAAAATAAGTGATCCTTCAGATATTTCAATAAACTATCAAAATTTATGATTAATATAAATTAATACTTTTTTGTTCTTTTCTGGTCTGTCTTATGTGTATATTCTGTTTGTAAGTGTTTAACTGTAAGTATTTCCATTAATGGATTCCACACATTTCAGTCTGAGCTGATTGCTTGTTTTGAATCACGCAAGACTAAGAGTGTGTGCGTTATGCATTTCGTACGAAAAGAGATAATGTGTGCATGTGTGGTTAACAGTATTAACTTTACAAAATACTGAAATAGAATCAGTGTTATATGCATTAACTGGGAAAATTATCCTGTTTCCTAACATTTTAACTGCACATCATGCTTACAGTTCTGTATTCAAGGGTTGCATTTTACATTGCCTGATTTGATTATTTTCCAGTATGCTGAGATATAATGTATCAGATTTAAAACCACATTTGCAAGTAGCCCATATCAGATGCCAAAAATTCAGATGTTTTTGCTGTTTCCATGCATGCAACAAGATATGTGACCCTGGACCACAAAACCAGTCATAAGGATACATTTTTTGAAATTGAGATTTATACATCATCTGAAAGCTGAATAAATAAGCTTTTTTTTTTTAGGATAGGACAATATTTGCCTGAGATAAAACTATTTGAAAATCTGGAATCTAAGGGTGCAAAAAAAAAAGAAAATCAAAATATTGAGAAAATATTTTTTTTCTTTTTCTTTTTTTTTTCTTTCATGCTAAAAATCATTAGGATATTAGTTCACCCAAAAATGCAATTTCTGTCATTAATTACACCTCATGTTGTTCCATAAATTAAGATATTTTTGATGAAAAATATCCCATAGAAAGCAATGAAATGACCACATTCAAGGTCCAGAGAAATAGTAAAGACATCGTTAAAATAGTCAACATGACTACAGTGGTTCAACCTTAATGTTATAAAGTGACGAGAAATACTTTTTGTGCACAAAAAACAATTTCAACAATTTCTTCTCTTCTATGTCAGAACCACTGTGGAAACCATGATACATTTTTTTCAGGATTCTTTGCTGAATAGAAAGTTCAAAAGAATAGCATTTAAATAGAAATCTTTTTAACATTGTAAAAATCTTTACTGTCACTTTTGATCAATTAATGGATAATTGCTAAATAAAAGTATTAGTTTCCTTCAGGAAAAAAAAAAAATCTTAGTGACCCCACGCCTTTTGAAGTGGTGTACATTGACAGTGCAATGTGGCATAAATCTAGCAGAGACTATAGAAGAAATCTGATTGAAACAAACTACTGTATTAACAAATTTGGCTGCATTTTGAACAGGTCATGCTGGGAGGAAAGAACATTGAGGAAGGTTTTGGCATTGCATATCGAGTAATACAGGTAAGCATTTATGACACCGCTATTACAGTTTGAGCCCTTGTCTCATTCACATCTGAGTCTGATTCTCGTTTTCTTTCACGTGGTGCAGGACTTCCAGCTGGAGGCACTGGCAGTGTACATACGGGTTGGACAGCGCCTGGTCCGGCAGCACCAGTACTCGTCTGTGCGGCAGCTGCTGAAGTGTGTAGGGGAGTCTGGAACGGCCTCTAAACATGACTGTGATGCCATTGTGCTTAGCTGTGTCTCTGTGGCTGATAAGAGTCCTGCAGATGTGAGTCCCCAACCTAATGATCTCTTTCTGTTCAGTTTGTGTTGCTATGTATACATTTTTATAATATATCATTTATATTATATAATAATTAAGTATAAATATTTTTTTCTCAGGCTAAAGAACTAGAGACCCTGATTCTGGAGTGTAAGAGTGCAGAAAACAAGGTTAGGTTTCTTTTTTTCTTATTCTGTTATTTTTTTTTTTTTTCTTCTTTCACACTTTCTTACCATCATTCACATTCTTTTCTTTCTCTCTCTCTGTAGATAAAAGCATATCTCCAGTGCAGTAAGCTGCGGGCAGCGTATCTCCAGGCTGTGAAGCTTGAGCTTGTAAAGGCGGCTCCATTAGTACAGGACGTGATGCAGGCTGCTGAAAGCTCAGGTGACTCTGTCATGCACAACATCTGCCGCCAATGGCTCTCGGAGCATCAGGAACAATCGTCAAGGCAACGACACAGCAATAACTGATAACCACGACCAGTCCCCATTGTGAATTCTGATTCCAATTGGTCACTGAGTTATCCTGCTCTGCTTTGATTGGTTAGAGTGGAATAATAATATGCCAGGAAATGAATCACCATCGTGCCACTTTTGTAACAGGATGTCCATTCATATTCAAGCTCAGTTTGGGAGCAATCCAACTCCCATCCCAGAACAAAAACCTCATCTGTGGAGGGTGTGATGAAAGGGGAACAAGGCCTACCAATCTGCCAAAAACTGTGCCAGGTTATCTTTCACAGGGCCTGAGACAATATTTTAGATAGAACAACGTTCACATCTGCATACTTCAGTATTTGACTGGGCTTATTCTCCTACCTCAGGAAAAGGGATTTTTCTTCTCATCTATGTCAGAAAGACTAATCACTGTGTCTAAATCTCATCCTGATGGAACAAGGTCATATGGTAGTGAAATTACTCTGCATCTGCCATGAAATTAATTCTTATTTGAGTTCTTGGCAAGTTTACAATGGTGTCACTATAAATTTAGTGTCTATTCAGATTGTCTCTTCTAAAAAACAAAAAACCAAGGCTGTTTATTTTGGTCCTCACTGAGAGATTGCACTCAGATGTTGTTGAACTACAAAACGGTGTTCTTAAAAGGGAAGGTGTGATTTACAGGCATTTTGATAAGTGAGCTCTAAAAACTAACCTAAGCAGTATCTTAGATATTGCAAAACAATAAACTAAAAGTTACAACAGGAAAGTAAGGGATTCTGGGTATAACATGGCAATTTGAAATGTACTGTATCAGTGAAACATTGCTTATGTTTGTCTATAATGCAAATTACCCTACAGTTCACAACCTGAAATGATGTGCACTCTTAATGAATATGTGAGAGAATTTGTGTGTATATATATGTTAATCAGATTAAACTGTGTCTGACCCTCCTGTAATTTGTTTTATAATGTGGAATCTGTGTATAATGTGTATAAATGTTTTTGTGTAAAGTAAAAAGGGAGGAGGGTTCCCTCCTTTTAGTGATGTTACCCAAGTTTACCCAAAAATGAAAATCCTGTCATCATTTACTTCGTCATTTTAAACCTGTATGACTTTCTCTATTCTGCAAAACATTAAAGAAGATATTTTGAAGAACACTAGTAAACAAACAACACTGGAGCTAATTGACAAATAAAACCCAGAGACATTAAAAAATATCATCTTTTATGTTCCACAAAAGAAAGAAAATCATACAGGTTTGGAATGACAAAATTGAGTGAATCATGACATTTAATTTTTTTTTCTTTTTTTTTTCTTCCAAGGACAGAAAAAAAAACGTAACAAATTCTGTTTACATAATATGCGCGTATTAAAATGAATAAAACTGTTACAGAGACGTTGCCAAAGAGACGGATGTACTCATGTCTGAATCCAGTTAGGGTGACAAAGAAATTAGATATTAATTAAAATGAGTTATTAAATATATTTAGCTATACAAAAAAAGCTATTTTGCTAAAAAAAAATACTGACTTCAGTCTAACTGAATGAATCTGTTTTTTAGTGTAAGTTAATTTTTTAAATCCTTGTTTTAATAATGAACCTCCTGATCATAGTATAAATTCTCTTTAATATTATTTGCACCATTTCCTTGTGTATTTGTATCTTTTAGCAAATAAAGAAAGAAATTCAAAAATTATACTTTTTTTTTTTTTTCTCCACTGTATATATTTAAATATTTATCTCTGGTCATGAATGTATCACAGTAGTTAAAAGCACATCTGTATAAAAGACTTCAATATGCAGCTTCATGTGAGAATACTGAGATGGGAGTTAAAGCAACATTCAAAATACAAACAGAATAAAACAGTGAAATCAAAATTCTTCACAGATTTGTTCTAGAGTAAAAAAAAAAAAAAAAAAAAAAAAAAAAATCACTTGCTTGTCACAAGGGCATGATAGGAGAAAATTGTCAAAAAGGCAGAACAAGGTGGATTGTGCTATTAAAACCATAGATTTGAGTGATTAAGTGTTTTAAACTAAACCAAGAAATACATAGAAGTGATCACTGAAAATGTTTAAGAAAAAAGAGAAGGGATATTAAGTGTGTCAAATGAATGTTTCAGTCCCACTCGATGCCTAACAATTCACAGCTTGCATCCCACAGTTTCCGTGCCGTCTCCTCACTCCGTCCCTGAGGGGCCACAAAAGCAGGGGCACAATCACTGTGTGGGAGAGACAAAGAACGAGAGAGTTGTTTAATAATAGGCAAGTACCAAACAAACAATGCATGATGTAAGAGCTACAGTAGAGGGCAAATTTTTTTTATTAAATAATGATTTCAATTTTAGTCTGTTTTAACATAAAAAGCTATAATATGATTTCAGAAGAGTTGGAATATAGTGAACACATTGCATGGACTGCTTTAAAGCAAAGTCTGTTCACTCGGCAGCCATATTTGCAACGCCTCCGGGCAGCTATATGGTGCATCCAAGACTAAGTCCTATATATCTGAATGGGGGAATCCTTAAAATTCTCAAAAACTGCTTGCCGAACTCACAATTAAATAACATTTAAAATCAGCAGCAAAATCTGACATTAACTTTTGCATAAATGTTGTTTCTTATGCTCAAATAGTGTTAATTTTTATAGTGCTTATTTTTCAGGCTAGGACAGCCAATACGTATGTGCAGTCCTAAGCGCGAGTCTCCGGTTTCTATGGGAACCGGAGCTTCTGACGGCAGCTGCAGTGACACAATGACTTTACCAGTCAGCGAATGGCTCTTTTACTTAGGAGGCGGGACATATTCCGCCATATTGCACGTTGCAATTTCTCCCATTCACAAGTAACAGGAATAAACCATCTTTCTATATCTATAGTCTTTGTTTAAAGGCATAGTTCACCCAAAAATGAAAATTCTGTCTTCATTTACTCACCCTCATGTCATTCCAAGCCTGTATGACTTTCTATGGAACACAAAAGAATGTACTTTGAGAAATGTCTCAATCCATATAACAAAAGTCATTGGTAACCAAAACTGTTTGGTTTAAAAAAAAAAAAACTTGAAAATATATTCTTTTGTGTTCCATAGAAGAAAGACTTGCAGGTTTGGAATGACACGAGAGTGAGGAAATGATAACATATCATTTTTGGGGGGTGAACTATCCCTTTAATGATTCTTTTATGGTGTTTGACCGCACCTGCCCCCATCCACTGTTTTATATGAATAACAATGGTCAGAATATCTTAAAAAATTAACCTTCAGCATCAAGCAACCGTTCTGAAGTGTGCTGTACCTGAAATGTTTGCCTGAGATTGACTGGAGCTCTTCAGCTGTGGCGCAATAGACAGAAGTTTGAGCTCCTTCCTTCGGGGTCTTCAGGAACATGGAGAAGACCGCAAACAGCAGCGACATTGCAGTAGAATGACGCACCAGCTCTGACCTCACCGTCCCCGGGTGCAGAGAATTCACAGTCACATTTGACCCTGATGAAATACAAGTCAAACTGACTTTTGCTGCAAGACAGGATTCAGAATGTTCTATTTCTTTTTTCATTTTAGATCCACAACATCTAAAATGAACCACAACAGTTCTCACCGTGGAGCCTGCGCGCTAGCTCACGTGTGAAAAGCACGTTAGCCAACTTGCTCTGGCAGTAGGCAAGGCCACTGTTGTAGCTGCCCTGACTGTGCAGGTCGTGGAATCGAATCCAACCGAAATTATGTGCCAGGGAAGAAACAACCACGATTCGTGATGGTGCGCTACGCTTCAGCAGACCAATGAGGAGATATGTCAGCAGAAAGTGACCTGAATAAAAAGAGGTTCAGACGTGAGTTAAAACATCAGTGTTATTTTATTATTGTTTACTATAGTAGTAATTGGACGATTAGATTTTCATTTTAATTTTTTTTTAAGTTTCTATTTAGCTTTATTTTTATTTCAGTTTTAGTAATTTTAGTACTTCAGCTTAATTTATTTTAGCTAGAAGTTTTTCAGCTAATATTTATATTTTATTTCAGCCTTATTTCAGTTAACAATAAAAAAATGTTAATGATTTTAGATAACAATAACAACACTTTCTAAACCTTTTTATTTTTTCTTCTTATATCTTAATAAAACATGCCTATTAACCGACAGATATTGCTAAAATATGTCCTGAAATAATACCTGTCAGGGGGCTACATATGCTTTTTTTGACAGTAAGAAAAGCTCTTTTGTTTTTTCATATTCCGGTTTGGTGAAAAGTATAAATGATTTTTATTAAAATAAAAATTTTTTTATTTTAATATGGTCCCTGAGGTTCACTTATAATGTTAATAAAGTTTTTTTTTTTGCACAAAAAACAGACATATATGTGAAAAACTATTATTTTCAACATACACTCTGACCCTCTGACCCTTTAAGGAGCAGCATCTTTAAAGCTTGTCAATAAACGGCCACTGTTATGTTTGGCTAACGTCATTTCATAGAAAACAGTATCAACACCCACTTGCTATTGCACATGAGTGTCTTGAAAACATTATCCATATAAAACTATAATGTACAGATAAAGAATTATGAAATCATTTACTTGCGGTTTGTGATGCAGCTGTCCAATACAACTGACTGCTTCATCTTTTAACAAAAGTTTGCGAACTCTCTATTATACTCTGCCTCGTTTACAAAACAAAATGCTCCGAACAAACATTTATTCCCCTGACACAGGTTTCAGGGGAATAAATAAATCCACTTGTTTCTGACGTTGGGATCCTTCTTAAGTTTTTACAGAGATGCAAATGAGCTGTTTAAAATGGACGTGCCAAAGCAAATGGTCTTTCACTCTTCATTTGTCATCTTGTTGGCAGACTCGAGCCATTCTATTTGCTTCTGACGCAACGCTCACATCCAGTGTAGAAAAATATCAGCCATTAAGTGACTGAACACCAATGGGCGGAGCCTATGGTGTGATGATGTATAACTATTCGTCAATGTCTTGCTCTAGAGGCAGTCATATGCAAATGTATTTGCCCGTTTGACGTCACAGATCCCCCAATATCCAAACAAGCTATTTTTGGAGCTTAATTAAATACATGCTTTGTTTATAATGAGGATATTTTAAGCTATGAAACTTGCAGGATGTAATGTAATGGTAAAAAGACCTCTTATATGTCAAAAAATCAAGGCAAATTTAATTTCTCATGTCATGACCCCTTTAATATAAATACAAGTATTATTTACACTCACCCAGATGATTGACACCAATCTGCATCTCAAAGCCATCAGCCGTTTTCATATAAGGACACATCATGACACCGGCATTATTGACAAGGATGTGCAGGTGATCTACCTCTAAATGAAGAGACAAAAATCTGGTGGTTGCTCTGCACAGAAGGTGGTTGAATTGCATCAGACATCATAAGGCAGTACCTCGCAGGAATCTCTGAGCGAAGGCTCGGATGGAGCAGGTGTCGGCCAGGTCCAGTTCCCTCACCTCCACTTTAGCTCCTCCCACTCGTGTACGGATCTCTGTCGCCGCCTCTTCACCTTTCTCCACATCACGACATGCCAGAATCACACGTGCACCTGTTGGCAAACAGGTCTGAACTGTTACTTCAGTAAGCCTTTCATGGTTTATTTAAACTGAAATAATACAATTTTTTCATTAGACATTTCCAAAGATATAAGATAAAAGGTATTTAGTAAAAGTGTTGAGGAGTTGGACAGACCTCGAGAGGCCAAATCCAAAGCAGTTTCCTTCCCAATTCCTGAGTTTGCTCCTGTGATCAAGGCAACTTTTCCATCTAACCGTGCTGTGGATCGACACATTCCTCCTGCTGCATATTTCCTGCACAGACATTGCAATGTAATATAAATAGATTTATTTACGGTTAATCACGGCATTCAGATATTAAATATCTGAATAAGGACTGTTGTCCGTGGCAACAGTGTGTAACTGACCAGTAATCTGTTTCTCCATGGTCTCATGGGGTCTCATGGTCTCAATCAGCTCCTTAGTTTGTGGTAACCACACACTGGGACACTGATGGTTCCATGACAACATCAGGCTGCTGATGGTGCTTGGCCGCTGGACATGGTTCAGGCTGCTGGTGGTGCTTAAATGGTGTTGGGGATATTTTCTCGGCACACTTTTGGCCCCTTAGTACCAATTGAGCATCGTTTAAACACCACAGCCTACCTGAGTATTGTTGCTGACCATGTCCATCCATTTATGACCACACTGTACCCATCTTCTGATGGCTACTTTCAGCAGGATGTGATGCTCAAGATCAAATCATCTCAGACTGGTTTCTTAACAATGACAATGACTTCACTATAATCACAGTAATCCATACATTAAAAAAATCCTAAAATCTTGATTTTTAATTGGAAAAGGAGGTTTTAATATATTACAGCTTTTTTCAATGTGGAACAGCCATTCCATAGTCCTAAACTATGATTATACAGTATGCATTTTTTATACAGTATACATTTATCCAACACATAAAGCTGTCAAGGGATCCGTCAAACTGGAGCCAATGACACAGCGCGGTTACGCGAAGGGGCGGGGTGATCCGCCCATGCTGTCATTCTATTGGTTAGTTTCTAGAGCAGATCATGTAAAGAGGAGGCGTTTCCACCAAGCGCCAACCTTCATCAATATAGTGCCGATTACTGCATTTTACAATCGATAAATAATATCGTGTCGTATGTAGAATGTGATTTCCATTATTAAAAGGTCGATTTCGGTTATATTAACACTTGTGACTATTTAAGACACTGCACTGGGCTGCACACTTCAGTGGCTGCAATGCTTTCTTTACCTCCATAGACTTATGTTTCGGTCTTAGTCTCCCACATCATGATGCTCTCATCCCTTACGCACATTGTGCTCTTGTTTTACAGAAAGAATGAAGGTTTCCATGCAAAGACCTTTTAGAATAAATAAGACTGAATAGCATTTTCAAATCTTTCTCTCCAAAAAAGGCAGAATTGCTTACCTGATTTGAGGGGATAGCAGCCTTAAAATCATCGCGACCACCCCTAAACCAGCCGCGATAACTACGAGCATAAGCATCATGAAACCGTGTGCTTTACTCCCGTCTGTCTCTGTCGGTGTGAATTTGTTCAGCCTCCCACTCACATCTACAGCTGTGGTCCCAGGGAATGATGGGATTGTAGTTTCCATTGTCTGGACAATATATTCTGAATATTCATTAATGTTTTGGTGAAAAAATATGTTATTTTAAAATTATTTCATTTACATTTACTAGCACTTTATTTTTTATTATTATATAATTATTCTCTCTCTCTCTCTCTCTCGTGTGTGTGTGTGTGTGTGTGTGTGTGTGAAAGAGAGAAAAAGAGAGTTGACGTTTGTGTAATATTATAAAATAAACAAAACATGGCAATAAAATGTCTTGAAAATTAAACTTTGAAATAAAACTTTTTGAGGAACTAAACCCATAAAAACAAATGTGAACACCTGATTCTTGTTTAATTTGGGTAAAGCCGTGGTACAATCTTAATAAGTCGTTTATGCAAGTTAATTACGGATATATGCACGCTTTTTCCTCTGTCAGTCTGTTGAAGTTTGGACTGGCCGATCAAATTTTCAAAACCAGTTTATTTGGGTTTTCTGGATAATGTAAACTACAGATCCCACAATGTATTCTTGACACTAGCTGTCTATATGTTTGCCCTGTTGAACTGTTGCACATCTTTGTTAAATTTTGCAATATAACGCATATTAAAGTATAAGTGATACACGTAAATATGATTAAATATCTGATTTTTAGGTGTTAGAATTTAAAAAAAAAAAATCTAAAAAAATGGATCTTTGCTCCATTTTTGTTTTCAGGCAAAATCAAAACCACCTATAATCACGAGGTCCGACACGGAAGCATCAGCTGCTTTCCCGAGGATCTTGTTATTGTCTGTAAAGCCGATTATTCTCATTATTTTAACATCACAGCAAACGTCAAATTCACTGTTGTTTTATTACATTCTTATTTATTTCGAAAAGTCACGTTTATTTGCGTACGGCTTCGTTAAAATCGCTCCCAATATGTCTTCTGAGGAGTTTGAAAAGCTGCACGAGATGTATAAATCTCTATATGACGAAGTGAAGTTGATACCTGAACGGGCGCAGAGGTGCCAGGGAGGTGAATAAACTCTTTATATCTAGAACTGAATAATGACAGCAGAATGTGGTTCCCCACAGGGTATTCGGACAGTTGAGTGCAGGTACAAGTGTGTTTATGAGAGCAGGACAGAAATACGGTTTTGGTATTTTTTTTTTAGCATACGTTTTTGCTTTTCAATGTTATTTTACTCTAAATTATTATTATTATTATTATATCTCAGGAGGCTACAGCTGGAAACAGTAAGATGTCAGTCTACCCCCGATGTTCCCCAATGTCCCCCAATGTCAGTTGTCTGCCTTGTGTTATTTTATATATATATATATATATATATATATATATATATATATATATATATATATATATATATATATAAACAAAAATAAGGTGGCTTTCTGGACTCAACCTGACTAAACCCATTTTTGTTTTCCAGAGGAAAGGAAGAGGATTGTCAGAGACTTTGATGAGCGTGTTTCAGAGGCTGAAGAAGTGGTATGTTACAGTGTTAACTTTAGTCAGTCTTAGTGTTAGTTCACCCAAAAATGAAATTTCTGTCATTAATTACTCACCCTCATGTCATCCCAAACCCGTAAGACCTTCGTTCGTCTTCAGAACACAAATTAAGATATTTTTGATGAAATCCGAGAGCTTTCTGAGCCACACATAGGCAGCAATGTCTTCTTGGCAATGGCTCCTTTTGAGGTCTAGAAAGGTAGTAAGGACATCGCTAAAACTGTCCACGTGACTGCATTGTGTTCACTAGGTCAACAATGTAGGAGACTGACATAGAAGAGAATAAAGTCATTATTTTTGTTTTGTTTTTGCTCACAAAATGTATTCTCTTTGCAGATTACTTAATGACATACATTTCATTTTTGGGTGAACTAACCCTATAATTCACACTATAGATGAAAGTTTGGACACAGTCTTAAAACTGTGATTATTAGTCCGTGAAAAGTCAAATTAAAGAGTCATGTTTATTTCTATAGTAAATTCTAAACCCTTTTATATAACTTATGTTATAATTCTTATATAATTTATATTTATGGCAAATAGAATGGAATGAGTGTATACATAACAAATTATATGAGGTGAATCCAGTCATAAATCATGGAATTAATCACTGTTATTATTTTGAAAATAGACATGATCAGGTTGTGTATACAAGATGTCGAATTGGTCATTCAAGACTCACTCATTCATATTTATTAAAAGAAGAAGAGAAACTGGTTTGTGGTTTGTGTAAGAATGTTTTAAGTGTAAAACATATTTTAATAGAATGTCTAGTTTTAAATGGCATTAGACAGCGTTTTTATTCAGAAAATATATTAATGGACATCTTTAAAAAGGTCTCTCCTGGAAGAATTCTAGAATTTTTTTATCACAAATTAAATGGAAAAATTCTATATGATATTATTATTGTTATTGTTGTTATTGTTATTTATGTATGTTTTTGTTCATTAAGAAAATGTTTATATTATTGTAAATAATACATTGAAATGATATTGTAATGAGAATTTGTAAATACTGTTAATATTGCCATGAATATAGCCTTTGTTGCTAATATGGCATCATGAATAAATAAATAAATATATATATAATTTATATTATTATATAAATAATAGGCTAGAATTAGCTTTTTTTTTTTTTTTTTTTAGAAATGCAATTTCTATAAAATATAAAAAACAAAACAGGGCAGAAAGCTTTGATGATTTGCATTGCAAAAATAAATTTTTTTGAGACACCGGGTGGCAGTAGTGCTTCAGACAACCAGTGACAGTCTGCCTTGTTAGAACATGCAAACCACTAGTAAATTAATAGCTCATCATTATAGCTGTCATCATTTACTCACCCTCAAGTTGTTCCAAACCTGTATGTATTTCTTTCTTGTGCTGAACACAAAAGAAGATATTCTGAAGAATGTCAGTAACCAAACAGTTGATGGGACCCCACTGACTTCCATAGTATATAATGTTTTTTTAAGTCAGTGGGCCCATCAGCTGTTTGATTACCGACATTCTTCAAAATATCTTCTTTTGTGTTCCGCACAAGAAAGAAATTCATTAATTGAAAGCGACAGTAACGACATTTATAATGTTACAAAGGATTTCTATTTCAAATAAATGTTTCTATTCATTGAAGAATAATGAATGTGTGATGTCTCTCCCAGCTTCAGGGCATGGAACAGGAGCTGTTTGGTGCTCCGTCATCCTTCCGAACCCCCATGTCAACAAAGATTCGACTGTACCGGCGAGATTTGGCAAAACTGCAGAGAGACATACGACTCTCAGCAACACCAGGGTTTTCAAGTCACCTTGGAGACAGCAGACAAGGGATATATGCTGCACAGAATGACCAGAGTGTAAGTAAAGTCTTGCCACTAGTCACATAATAATTAAGATTCTGTCAAGAATTACATACATTCACATGCATTTTGCAAAGGTTAGGGCTAGAAAGTCTGTTTGTTTGTTGTGGAAAAAATGTTCATGGTAGGAATAAGATCAGCTGATGAAAGGGTTTCCTTTTTGATAGCAGAGAACATGTTTATATCATAGTGACCTTGGTGTTACTGAGGATGGACAAATGTTACCATCTCTGTTTGATTTGGATTAAGAAAGAAAACACACTGCCTTGTACTTAGAGAGGCTGTTGTGTTTAAATTCAAGCTACTCTTCCATGATTACATACAAGACTTGCTCAATGGTACAATGATGATAGAGCATTTCTACATCTCTCCAGTTGGATCTAGTTTTCATCAGGCTAGAACTGGCTACAACCCACCTCCACAAATGGGTATTCCTACAGGAAATTCCTTAAGTACACCAGAGATCTCTCTCTTTTTTTTTTTTAATGGCACACCTTGCCAGCATTCCACAAGTGATATGTAAGCTTGTAAACTGAAATCAGACATGATGTATAGTGTGTTCTTCAACAAAAGACGGTACTCGTTTGGTTTGTTGTTTTATTTGATTGATTGATTGATTGATTGATTGAGGGAAGTCTTAAATATGCATTCAAAAAAAATTCATTCTACTTATGTAATTTAAAAAAACAAAAAAACAAATCCACCCAGTTTGTCATTGCATACACACACAAATCAACAGTATGAGATGCTGGTTAACTCCCTACCGCTATACAAACAAAGATGCCTGTTGCGCTAGAGTGGAATGATTTTTTTCTGTTGCGCACACAGGAGGTTGCCTTGAGCAAGGTCATGCAGTATGTACCAAGAGTACTGTTTCTGAACTCTCTGAAACTGAGAAAGTGAAGGTCATAAGAAAGACCTGAAATGAATAGCGACTTTGAGGGATTTATGAGGCACTTGTTTGATTCAGTGACCGTCAAAAGAGCAATAGTGAGGAACAGTTCCTTCTCACTTTTTAATCCATCTTCAGCTCCATATATATTTTTCCCATTCATTTTTTCCGGCTTCAGTCGTTCTAAGCCTGGAACCAAACCAACCAGCACTGAGATTAACTACAACATTACAGCATTTAAGTCTAAGATAAAAAAGTGTTTGAAAATCAGACTCATCTCATGAAGTATTGTGAATCAAGTAATTATTTATATAAAGTCATTTGTTATATAAAATTATTATACAGTATTAGTCAATTATACAATATAAGTAATTGATGAAACGGTGTATTATAATTCATTATTATATTGTAATATACTATTTAATCAATTACTTATATTCTATAATAGACTTATGTTATGTTATTAAGGATTATACAGTGTCTTAAAAATGAACTAAAAGTTGTGCTCTGTTGTAGTATTATCTGTATTTGATGTCAGTTAACCAGATCAGTAATTTTGGCTAAAGACGGACACTGGTATTATAAGTTAGTATGCAGCAGGTCTTAGTTAAAGAGTTACTAATTGTCGAATTGTTATGTTTGTTTTTGCAGACTCATCTTCAGTCCCAGCGTGCTTTGCTCATCCAGGGGACAGAGTCTCTAAATAATGCGTCAAAAAGTATTGAGCGAAGTCAACAGATTGCGGCAGAGACCGACCAGATTGGCACAGATATCATTGAGGAGCTTGGAGAACAGAGAGATCAACTGGACCGCACAAGAGACAGAGTAAGCAAGAGATATCTGGACCATTCCCCATTATTGTTACTGTTGAACGAGCAGATAATAAACTGCACAAGTGAAATGTCTAGAATGAATTAACTTCTTCTCTTTTTCTCTTCTCTTACTACCTGATTTCTCTTGTATTACTCCCACATCAGTTGGTTCACACTGGAGAAAACTTGAGCCGCAGCAGGAAAATCTTGCGCGCAATGTCCAGACGGTGAGACTTGCACACTTGTGAAACACATTTTACGTCACTAGAATTATTTCCAAATCTCTTTCTGAAAACATACTCAATCAAGCTTCCTTTCCTGTCATTTCAGACTAGTTACGAACAAACTCCTACTATCAGTCATTATCATCATGGAACTGGCCATCTTAGGGGCAGTGGTTTACTTGAAGTTCTTTCACAAGTAGGCAAAGAGACGCACAAGACTGTAAAAGACTCCACTTCTTCTTTTTCTTCTTCCTGATGTTCACTGGCGTCTGGCCCGGTGACAATGTACTGGATGCTTTTTGGATTTTAAGCGCTAAACTGTATTAGCATTAGTAGTGCTCTCAGGGTGAAAAGAAGATGGTGACCATGGTGCATTCAGACTGCTGAAGGATCAGGACTTGTATAAAGACAAGAGATGGCCTTACTCCCTCCTTGACTTAATCAAGGTGCCAAGGTGTAGATGTATGGACAGATGAATGGTGTAAATTAAGCAACCAGTAAAAAAAAAAGGGGGGGAAAATAATATATATGCAATCTATCTGCATTTTTATACACATCAATCACTTTAAAGGGATAGTTCAGTTTAAAAAATATGTATAATTCTGTCATAATTTAATCACCCTTATGTTGTTCCAAACCTCATGTAAAAACAACATTGGACCCCATTAACATTGTATAGATAAGAAATGGTTGAAACATTCTTCAGAATACCTTCTTTTGTTTTTCATAGAAGAAAGTAAGTCTTAAAGGTTTGGAACACCATAGGACAGAATTTTTATTTTTGAGTGAACTCTCCCTCTTACAATTACTGAACTTTTAACTGTGATCAGAATTACATTGTGTATTAGACTTTTTTTGAGACAAGTGATAAGGCATTAAATGTAACAGCTCTTGGGGGTTCGTTCCTTAAATGTGTGTTTTCCTTTAGTTTTTCCACCAATCTGTCACAACAAAGCTGAGGGTACTCCAGGCCAAGAGAATGACAGCTATAAACATGCACGTCACTTGCTTCATAAGCCTTGGTTGGTGGAGAAAGGGGTGTGTTTAGCCTGTCAGATACGGGGGTAGACATTACTGTAAACATGACTGAGAATAAAGTGACACGAACACCTGTTATAGTGGAAATAGCAATGTCCATGGCTATCAGGTCACCTTGACACACTGACATTTTGCCAGCTGACTGTTGGTATTTCTTGTCATTTTAGGACAAAACAGAAGTATCAGTGGAGACCAGTCATTCGCAATCATGTCTGTGAGTGATTTGAGGTGTGAGCAGGTGATTCACCTTTTACATATTGTTTATAATCTCCGTCTATAATCCCCATCACATTCTGCAGTCATACACAGATGTTATGATGTGTTGATAGGATTATAAAAGGGGCATAGCAGGTGAATCAACTGAATACCCCTTCGAATCAATCACAAACCCAAACAAAAGGTCATTTTGTAATTGCATTAGGCGGATTTGTTTATTAATTGCGCTTACTAAAATAAACGTCATTGTTACCACTACTCAGGGTGAGGGATTTAAGAAGTTAAATTGATCAAATTAGTAAACCTTACCTAACTTGAATAGCCTTACAATGAAGTGAGTATTAAATCAAGATTAATCCCTTATCGAAATGCATAAAATGACAAAAACGATTAATTAAAAAAAAAAAAAACATGAAAAGGAGTGTAATTATAAGGTGTGTATATTCCAAATACTTTGTGTTTTAATGTAAAATAAAATTTAGATTAATGTTTGATTGCTCAGCCTAACTGATTAAAAACTGCTGATCATATATTAGCCAGATTCAGTTTTATTATTTGGCATTTTCAGCATCCATCTAAGAAAAACAAAGGATAAATGTTTATTCTAAACGTTGGGGGCAGTTTCCCGGACAGAGATTAAGCCTAGTCCTAGACCAAAATGGCACTTGAAACCAGATTAACAGAAATCTGCTTTCTTTGTCATGGTTTTAAATAAAGTTTAATAAGCTGATTTCCTAGAGGAAGACTAGAGCTACTCCAGGACTAAATTGAGGCTTAAAGTAAACCTACCAGGTGGCAGGTTTAACTTCAGATTAACGTTGTGTTTTAAAGAAGACACACACACACACATATATATTTATATATATACATACACATACATACCAAGTTCTGTCATGAAACTCTAGATGGTGCAGGCTGATAGATCCTTAACTATTTGGTAGCGATCACATCATTAACTACATAGCACAGCTGATTGGTTGCTGTTGCATCAGTGGCCAATGAGCTTGCTGCTTAACATTCAAATACTTGCCATTGTTTGTTGTTAGCAGTGAGCTTTCAGAACTCTCCTCCTTCCCCAGCTCCACCTGTATAGATCTGCTACGGGGGTCATTTCATGTATGTTATTATATGTGCAGCAGCAACAGCATGTCTATGAATGTATTGGCAGTCTGCAATTTCTCCGAGAGTTGTCATGAAAGAATACACATTTTTTTTGATTTTCTATTTCTTGACATTGTAATTTGTGAAGCTCAACAACTTTTGCTGCACATCAGAACTATATTCTTTGGTTTTACTCATTATGATGGATGATCAAGGGAATTTGACCTAATTTGTTTAATTGTCCCATGAAACAGGAAGCCATGGCTGGACAATTTCGCCCTGGTGTGCTAAAAATTGTAAATATGAATGGTAATATACTTCAGAGATTTTACTCATAATAATTTCTAGGGGTACCAATAAATGTGGGGAATATGTATTAGAGAAAAACATTTATTTCATAATGTGATGCACGTTTATTTGTTTTACTTGTTAAAGGGTTAGATCTTTTTTTTTTTTTTTTTTTTGAATGAAATTTGAAATTGTTTTTTAGTAATCTGTCAAAAACTTGTTTATTAGACAACTATTTACACAACTAAATAGTCTTTATTCACACATAATAACCAAATATATATATATATATATATATATATATATATATTTTTTTTTTTTTTATTATTTTGTATGGCCTTCTTTGGCCTTGATAACAGCTTGCATTCTTGCTGGCATTGTTTATGTACTTTTCCACAGTCTGTTTTGTTATTGACTTCCAAATAGTTTCTAGTTGTTCCCAAAGACTTGCTTTTGATGAAACTTTTGTGCGATCTATCTTTGAATCCAGTAAATTCCAACAATAATTATATTTTATAGCATTAGAAACACAACTGTGACTAAAGCACTTACACATACTGGTGTGGATTAACCATTACAGAAACATAAAAATGATTTTGCTAATCACCAATACTGTTAGTTTAAGGCAGCTGTGGCACAAACCTTACATTGGGTGGTGGTCTAATAAATTTGTTAAGCACTGTATATATATATATATATATATATATATATATAGAAAATCATCAACTTTAAAATAGTTACTTTATTTGTTGTACAGCCTGAAACCAAAACCCATTCCAAAAAAAAAACTTTTCCAGCTATATTTACAAATTTTGCCTTGCAGCAACAAAGTAATGAAAGAAAAATCAACAGATCTGAGAATTAATAAAAAACTGAAAAACTAGAATAACAGGTTTGGAAAAGTCATCAGTCCCCTGATTTAATACTTTGTAGAGCCACCTCTTGTTTTAATAACAGCCTTTTTTTCCTCTAGTTTTTTTTTAATGGATATGTCTGTTCTAGCTTTGCACAACTAGATTGGGGCCAAACATATCGCTTGGAGTTCAGTCCAAAAAGGTTAATTTTGGTCTCATTGGACCATTGCACCTTTTGCCAGATGGCATGATCAGAGTTTTCCAGGTGTGTTTTCGCATCGCGCAAACGAGACCAAGCGTGGCACTTTTTCAGGAAATGCTTCTTTTTTTTTTAGTGCCATGTTTGGCGAAAAGCAAACACAGCACACCACCCAAAACACACCATATCTACTGTGAAGTGTGGGGGTGTTTCTCTTCAGCTGGGACTGGGCAATTCGTCAGGACTGAAGGGACAATGGATGCTGCCAAGTATATCCAAATTCTTGAGGAAAACCTGCGTCCCTCTGCTAGACAGCTGAAGATGAGCAGGTCATTCACCTTCCAGCACAACAATGATTCTAAACACCGCCAAAAGAACAACACAATGGCTTAAGGACAAGAAGGTGAATGTCCTTGAGTGGGCAAGTCAGAGCCCTGATTTAAATCTGACAGAAAATATGTGGATGAACTTGGAGAGCAGTGTATTGCTGCGCGGCATGGAATTTGACTAAATTTGAGCAATTCTGCAAGGAAGAATAGGCAAATATTCCCCAATCTAGGTGTGCAAAGCTAGTACAGACATATCCAAAAAGATTAATGGCTGGAATTAAAGCAAAAGGTGCAGTCTTTTTCTGATGGGATTTGCTTGTCAGTTCCATGCAATTTTAAGCTTTTCTTGGTTAATTACATGTTTTATAGGCAACCTTTGTCATGCTAATTCAGATTAGCACAGTTGGTTTTAAATTAATCTTGTTTATTTTAGTTCAGGACTCCATAGTCCAGGTGTTAGTAATCTGTGTTTCAGAAAGCCATTTTTAAACCATGATTAACTATTTTAGATTAAGACTTAATTTAAACCCTGTCCGGGAAAACACCCCAGTATGTTTATTTAATGTGATCATGGTTCCTTTAACCTGTTTTTTTTATATCTTACTTTAAGAAGAGAGTAATAGAGAAACTGCAGCCTTTCTCAGGCTGAGGTTCAGGGGGTTCTGAGTTTAGTGAGCTAATTATGATACAAGCGTCTTCGGCCCGGTTTCACAGAAAGGGCTTAGATTAAGCCAGGATTAGGCTTTAGTTAAATTAGGGCATTTAAGTAGCTTTTATAAACATACCCTTGAAAAAAAACATTGCTGGTGTGCATCTTAAGACACAATGGCACTGACATATTTTAAGATTATCAGTGAAAGTTTCTTTCAGATAAAACAGCTCAAATATGCATTTTAGTCTAGGATTATCTTGAGCCTGCTCTGTGAAACTAGGGGTTAATGTTTTTATATGCCCAATTGACAATCAAATAAACCCTAATGTTTCTGGATTATAATCATAGGCAGAGCATTAAATATTATTTTATCCTTAAGAAGATTCTCTTCTTTAATTTAGTTATTGACAGGTCATCAGGAGTATTAAAAAAAAAAAAAAAAAAAAAAACACAGTCAAGGACAAGTTAGTTTATCTCCAGTACATTCATTTATTGCATCAAAACAGAAATACAACAAATCAACCCTCCCTTCCTTAAGAAGATACTGGTACTTCAGATCTGAAAAGTTGTACGAAATGCATTCATACATGATTTTTCAAATTGTTTAATTAAATACATATGAAAAGGACTAAAATAACTTATTTCAAATCCACTATTTAAAAAAAAAAAAAAAAAAAAAAAAAATCATTCAGTCTCAACCTAACCAAACCAGTGGGATTAGATTAGCCATTAAAAGCAGTCTACTATACAAAACAAAGAAACAAACAAACATAGAAATACAACATAAACCAGTTCTGGTCCAAAAGTGCAAACATGTCTCAAATGAAAGTACAAGTCCACCACAGTAAAGAGTCATCTCAGCCTTCAAAAATGTGGGTTTTTTTTATGTCACCTTTTCCTGCAGCAAGTTCCAGAGCGTGATCAGAGGTTACCCACTAATCCCATGACAGCTGACAAACATTAAAAACCATTTCATTTTCAGACATATTAGTCCTCAAAATATAAGAATTCAGATCTCAGCTGTCTTTTTTTTTTTAATTTTTTTTTTTTTAGCCAAGCTAAAATTAGTGGCAGGTACTGTATATAATAAATCTCACCCATGCACTTAAAGCAGCACTTTACCAGTGAGGTATCAATTTTTTTCTGACCAAGACTACAGTAATGTTTAAATTAAATCTTTAGTCTGGTGCTCATTCTCTGCAAATCCTTCAGTGTTGTTCTTTTAGACTTTGGAATGCAAAGTGGTTCATTTGTCAAAGTCCTTCATTAGCTGGTGTTTTACAACCGCAGCTCAGTGTCCTCTTTTGGTTCTGGAATCTTCGGGAAGGCAACATGTGCACCTTCACGTGTCTGACCGAGAGCAGATGCGATGACGTCAACGGCTAGGCTGGTTGTGGCCTCCACAGCCTCCGGTGTGGCTCCAAGTGTGGGGTTCACTTCAACCACGTCCATCACAGAGAGTAAACCTGTGTGGTTTGGTAAAGGTTGTATTAGCATCAGTTTTATGATTTATTTAATTTAATTTGTGAAATGTAGATCTGTACCTGTGTTGTGGATCTCTTCTGTTACATAGATGCCCTCTCTATATGTCAGTCCTCCATTAACAGGAGTTCCAGTGGCGGGAGCCAGGGATGGGTCAAATGCATCAATGTCAAAGCTCAAGTGGATCGGCCTTTGTTTCCTGATATAAAAACAAGTAACAGTGACAAATTACATTGGTTGTCCGATTGTGAGGTAGCATACACATTCAACTGAGAGAAAGTGCCACATTGTATTTAAAGGTGACATAAAAGTCAGGTTAAATAAATCAGCTTGTGATCTTGTATGACATTGGTTCACCCAGAAAACTATTCAGCCCCCATTTAAAGAGTTTTACAGTACACAAGGATCATGCAGTCTGTTGCTGGTTGTTTACAGAAGCACCACTACTAGTTAAATAAGTGTGTATGTTTTTGCACAATATCACTGTACCTTGCCAAGAGGTGATCCAAAGTGACCTCCATTACTCTCTGAATGCCCATTCTATCAATATCCCGCATGGAGAAGTACTGAATTCCAAGGGTCTTCAGGATTATACTGAGATGAATAAAATCAAATTAGTAACAATAAGTATTAATGCAGTTTTAAACTAATTTGTCTCTCTCGTAATAATAATACATCTTTCTTAAGCAGCAAATTAGAATTAGATTTCTGAAGGAAAGGCGACACTGAAGACTGGAGTAATGATGCTGAAAATTCAGCTTTGCCATCACAGGAATTAATTAGATTTTAAAATATTAAAATAGAAACAGTTTCTGTTCTTTGTGCCCTGTTGGCAGTTACAGGTAATGTCAGTTATATAAATAGCCTATGAAATGACAACTGGTGATTTAGTAGCATAGGCTTTAAAGAACAGGGTATGGTGGCAAATCCTGGATATCATTTTGGGTCAGAACATAGTGTGCTTACTGCTCGCCTGGATCCACATCTCTGAGGCCAATGTAGACCAGGTCTCTGGCAGACAGGAAAGGCTTCATCCAGGAAAATCCAGGAACCTCTGGCATCTGCAAGTTACAAAGAATATAATGGCTTTAAGTTTAGATGTTCTAAAGGACAAAGCTTAGATATTTTCTGGAGACAAATGGAAAAAAGTATTTGATGTTAGGTTCTTTGAGATAAAAAGGTATTAAAGTCATGTCAGAGATTGCACAATATCAACATATCTTTTGTGCATGAATGTTAATCACCTTGTTCTGCAGGTCCTTAAGTAAGAATGCTACAGACTGGCCATGGAGGTTTCCAGAAGGTGAAGTCAGAGGAGTGTTGATATCCGCATGAGCGTCCACCCAAATCAGACACAGGTCAGGGCACTGCTGAGCGTGGCCTTCCACTGAACCAATCGCTAGGCTGTGGGAATGAAATCACAAATGTTGTCACAAACGCAGCAGCGTTGCTTTGCTGATTTTGGCCTTTAATATACCAAATTCAACAGTTTTTTTTTTTTTTTAAGACTAGTTTTGATCTGAAAACTTTGGCTTCAACTAGCAGAAAATGCAAACAGCTTTCAGCAACAAAAAGAAAACCTTGATCTTTTAGAAGCGAAGTGATAAAACTGGCTTCAGCTTAGCCAGACTGCCAAAACATTACTTCATGCTTGTGCCAAAAAGACAAAAATGGAAAGACTTGTGGAATAGGTAACTAAATATAAACTCTGACATTTTCCAATGGCAATGACCCATAAAGGGTTAATTCACCCAAAAATGAAAATTCTGTCATTAATTACTCAACCTCATGTCATTCCACACATTTTTGATAAAATCCGATGGCTCAGTGAGGCCTCCATTGCCAGCAAGATGATTAACACTTTCAGATGCCCATAAAGTTAAAGACATATTTAAAACAGTTCATGTGACTACAGTGGTTCAACCTTAATGTTATGAAGCAACAAGAAGAGAAAAAACAAAAAAAACAAAACCCAAAACAAAATGACTTTATTCAACAATATCTAGTGATGGGCGATTTCAAAACACTGCTTCATGAAGCTTCGAAGCTTTACGAATCTTTTGTTTCGAATCAGTGGTTTGGAGCGTGTATCAAATTGCCAAAGTCACGTGAACCATTGAAATTTTGAAACGTTTCGAAACACTTATGATGTAACGAAGCCTACTGATAACTTTGGCAGTTTGATACACGCTCCGATTCAAAACAAAAGATTCGTAAAGCTTCGAAGCTTTATGAAGCAGTGTTTTGAAGTCACCCATCACTAGATATTGTTGAATAAAGTCTTTATTTTGTTTTTTTTTGGCACACAAAAAGTTCTCTTGTCACTTTATAATATTAAGGTTGAACAAGTGTAGTCACAAACTGTTCCAAATATGTCTTTAGTAGATTTCTGGGCATTTGAAATTGTTAATTGTCTTGCTGTCAATGGAGGCCTCACTGAGCCATTGGATTTTATCAAAAACGTCTTAGTTTGTGTTCCGAAGATGAACGAAGGTCTTACAGGTGTGGAACGACATGAGGGTGAGTAATAAATGACAGAATTTTCATTTTTGGGTAAACTAACCCTTTAACTATATACCAAGATAAAAGGCTTGTTCATTGAAGGTTTAACAAACAATAAAAACCATCATATATGAATCAGATTTTTTAGATTATTTTATACAAGATAAATGGGAAAAATGCACAGTAAAACTGTGTACCTGTGGTCTCCCCCCAGCATGATGCAGGTATGTCCCGCACCCACTGCGCCACTGACAGCCCCTGACAGCAGCTTATTGGCACGTCCAACTGTGCGTGGGAACGGCACGTGCATAAAGTGCTCATCTTTTTCCAGATGCTTGAAGGTCAGGTCTCCAAAATCATGTACAGGGTAGTCTACAACAAGACAGGACATATAAATAAACTAACACTGACATTAAAGCTTCCACACTTTCTGCTAACTCTGACCAAACGCTCGCTTCTTTCCCACACTATTTGACTGACAGGTCGAAGCTGGCAGGTGACAGTTCTGTCATTTAATCCCAGCATGAATCTGCCCAAACCATGTAGTGGGCATATAGAAATGTAGGTTGAAACTCCTATCGGAGGACACTATTGAAAGTCTAAACAGCTGATGGGGCCCAGCATGACAGAACCAGACCAGCCTCAGTGAAAGTGTTGAATTACTCTTCAGATTTTAAAGCGACCTATGATGTACAGTGTACCATCCAGTGGCTTCTTAAAAGGAATAGACGTGAATGTGGTGGACCCGATTAAGGTTTAAATAAGTATATTTAAAATACTAGATGTAGTTCTTATTTTCAAGCAGAAAACACAAAGGAATCAGGGATTTGGCCATAATAGAAGCAAAGGGGTTGGTCGTCATAAGCAAAGACAGATATTTAAGTTCAGATCATAACTGCATTTGAAAACTTCACGTTCATATGACATACACAACCAACAGTTACTAACTGAAGCAAGCATCTATATTTGTTGCATTGGATATAGCGCTGATATGGTTTAGTCAAGAATGCTTGCCATATAGGGTGTATGGTTATTTCCACAGCTCCAAACTGCCACGCGTCTGTAAAAGTGATGCAACAAATCAACACTGCATCAGTAGGTTATAAATATATTTTTCATATTAAATAAATATTCATGAGGAAATAAAATTATTCTTCTAAAAATATACTTTTTTTTTTTTAAATAATAAAAAAGTAACATTAGTCGTAAATAATAATAAAAAGAAAGTATAACTTTAAGGTATTTTTTCCTCTCAAGCAATTCAACGTCCCGAAATGTAAGAAAAATCTCTGTTAAAAGAGCTAGTGAGCCATTACAGACAAAAATACAATATTAAAATTATATACAAATTTTCAGGGATAACATGGGACCTCCACAGCTAAGGTGAAACGGGGTCTTCGAAGCTGTGTCATAAGTATGCCATTTGTGCATAACCACCGACGGAAACATTTTCAGGCTTAAGATAGCAGGGAACTATCGCATTACATGGAGAACATGTAGTTACGTAAAGCGACCCTGAGCTCGGCACGATGTTGATTAACAACTGACTGAATGTCGGCGAGAGTCATGAAGTGACTTGCACGTTCCGACGAGCAACTTTGGAATCTCATGACTCAGAAGAAACAACGGACTGTAAAGAGGAATTACATCTTTTCCTTTATTTAATTATTATTATTAGTAGTAGTACCCGTTATGCATTTCAAAAGTAAGCTTTGGTAACAAGTCGATACTAAGGTTAAAAACGATGTAACGATACCACTCTCTCTATGCTCTTATAGGTTTGCCTTTAACATTTACTTTAAAAAAATATTAGTTTTTGCTTAGGTATCGAAAAATCGACAATTATAGGGATCGTGACAACTGTAGACAAGTGAACGTTTCCAAATCATTATTTCCAGACAAATAGAAATAACGAATGCAGCATTCATTGTTTATTTAGTTTATAAGGAATAATTAATTATGGAAACTTGTCATTAAAAACCACTAATGTTACCCTGTAATCTGAAGCCAGCCGTCCCAGAGCTTTTTGTACAGCGCTCCGGCGGGAACCGCTTTCACATTTTACTGGCAGTGGTTAATCCACGACAGAAATCCCATGACCTCACCAGGTTCATTTCTGACTAGCCAGAGGAAAGACCCAAAATAACATCTGCCTGTATCACTCCGGTGAAAAGCCACATTCAGGTTCACATCATTTTTGCATGACTCTGTAGCCTCCGTCAGCTCCTCTGAAACGTTATCCTTACGACAAACCTAATAGCACAAAGGCCATTAAACTATATAAAAAACGCTCTATAAAACCCTTGCTGCTGTAGCACGTACTCTTTTTGTTGGGTCACTTCTCATTGCTGTACTTCTTTGAATGCAGAAACGCATTCTGTGTGAAAATAGCTTCTGCTAAATGAATACATGTAAATGTAAGACCCCTACTGAGCCAACCCCAGGCTTTTGTTTATGACATAATACCCTATTGTTGTGTGATGTGGCAGGTCGTCTCATGGCATCTGCAGTGACGCACGTACTTACTGTAAATCTATCTAACCCCTCCCTTCCCTTTATCCTCTCTTTCTGCGGCCAGACAACATCCAAAACTCTTTTATTGACCAATTTAAAGTTTTCAAGTATTAAAAAAAACAAAAAAAAACATACAATTGAATTTGTAATGCTACAAACAGACTGTGATGCGTCATTGTAAATTCATTCACGTTTTTGGTAACTGACCGTTGGATGATGTAACAGCTAATCCAGTGCCCCTAGTGATGTCCGGTTCGCGAACGAATCGTTCTTTTGAACCGGTTCTTTTTAGTGAACCGGTCGAACCAGTTCTCCAGCACTAGTCCACAAATTACTAAAGTTACTCACTTTTTGACGTGCCTGACACTCCCTCGGACTCGAAATAAACAAACATCCCGGAGTTATTCAGTTACTCCAACAGTACACTAACTTAACCTGCTGTGAAGGGAGAACTGATGATGATGAGCACGAGCAGCAGAGCAGCTGATATGAGTGCGCATGCGCGGCGTACACGAACGAACGTACACGGCCTGTCACCGTTCTCGAGTCAAGAATCGGTTGCAACGGTTTTCGGATCATCAGTACACAACCGAGAACCGCTTCTTTCGGACATGTCCGATTTGAGAACCGATGAGCTGATGATACTGCGCATACGTGTAACTTTTCAAGAGAATGAAAAGCACTTTAGTCAAGTTTTGTTGAACATCGGAAAGTATGATAACATAAAACATACTGGAAATGTGTTTGTGACTTAATTCAAAATACAAAAAGTTTGCTTTTCCAAACACACCATAACCGATTAGTAGCATACAAAATATATACATATATATATATATATATATTGTAGGCTACATACAAGAAACTACATGCAACATGAACATAAATATTTTGTACACAGATCAAACTATCTAATTTTCAGAAACAGCTCTACAAATCTTTTTCTATATTAATGTTATTTAAAAAGCATTACAGTAAAAGTTGTTCTTTCATGTTAAATTTTTTTAAAGATTGGAAACAATTAAATGTTTGTAAGACTATCAAACTATACATTTTTGTTTCATAAATAATCCATGGACAGCTTATTTAATTTCTAAACAAGATGATATAAAGATAAAAATTGACGTAATCAAACTACAGCGATAGCAAACAAGCGACTCCTCGCGGTTCTCGAATCTCAATCTCGTTCTCGAGTCAAGAATCGGTTGCAACGGTTTTCGGATCATCAGTACACAACCGAGAACCGCTTCTTTCGGACATGTCCGATTGAGAACCCATAGATATGTACATTTGAGAACCGATGAGCTGATGATACTGCGCATGCGTGATTCAGCGTGTGATCTGAAGCTACAGAACCATGGACATAATGCTTTTGATTCTCAGCAGTGAGCTCGCGACGAATTTATTTAGAGATAGTTTACCCATTTTTTCACTCCCAGCTAAAATCGAATATTCAACTTCAATATACATTCATGTTATTTCTAACGAAGCTGAATTCCTTTAAATATTTGATGAGGCAGAATGACAACCTTAGACATTCATTACTGTACGGAAAAATGATGCAATAAAGTGAATGGTTACTAAAGCTGTCAGTCGCTTACATCTTTTGGAAGTTCAGAGGGTACATAATTGACAGAATTTTGTATATATATATATATATATATATTTCACTTTAAGAAAAATCTGAATAGATGGATATATAGATAGAGACGGATAGATGAAACCGATACTAATAATGTACTTACCAAGATTTGAAAGTCTCTCCACCAAACCGGCATCCCTGATGGCTTTGGGTCCATGCTCCACCCCTCTCCTTTTCTGAGAATCGTAAAAATGCAGTCACATCATTATGTTATACATCAGTGAGTTTATGAGAGTTTTCCTTGAATTATATATTACCTGTCCTTTGGAAAACGGAGCTCCCAAAATGGCAACAGAATGCAGTCGGTTCTGCTGGCAGGAACTCAGCGTGGATCTCAATAATCTGGACAGTGGTCCTCTCAATGCCATGCTAACTCAACCGGAGAGTTATGAAACGAAATAAAAAAACGCAACGGAAGCTTTGTCTCACACAAATAGTATGTCGACCGGTGTGGCTTTTTAATCCTCTGGCTCGAATCTGGCTGTTGAATCTCGAAGAACTGGCACGTTTTTATTTAAGTCTTCCACTTAATTTATATAGACCGCCCCCAAAATCCAACAGTCCTCCAGCATCCAGTTCTTTCTTATAAAGCTTCGTTATACACTCGCTCACAGCGGCGCGAACCACGTTTTTCTATTCATAGAGCGGCCAGCTTGCGTCACACCCGATGACACACCTTCCTCTCAGCTAATCAGAAGCCCCGCCAGTGTGGGTTTGTTTCAGAGGGCGTGGCTTCGACAAATGAGTGGCGTGAGAGATGGCTGCCTTTTTTGTGGTGTTGGAAATTTCCATCTCTGCACCATCGACTGCATATGTTGTTTTTTTTTTGCTTGCCTACTGTCTCGTCAACAAATTCCCATCTTGCTTATTGGAAAACAGATCCAGTGTCCATAGCATGACTGCTTGATTTAAGATTTATGTTCTATAGAAACGTCTGGAATCCTAGTATGATGGGGGTGCCAAGTTGTTGACAACATAAATTGTCCTTTGGCCTATTTTCAGTGTATCCACCAAAAACAAATGCACCGAGGCTGACTCAAATACATAACCATATACTGTTATTTAGATGGTTGATTTATTGTTTAGGTAGTTTAGCTGGTTAGCTCATTAATGTAGTCACTGATACTGTAATAAGGAATATAGAGTTCAGTGGATGTAGTCCATATTTGGCACTTTGGCTCCATCTGGTGGTTTTCTTTTAGATATGTTTTAGACACGTCTCTACATTGCTATTATAATCATATGGCAGAGTTTCATGGTATTTAATTTAATGTTGAATTCGTCTGTGTTTATGTCAGAATGCCTTGGTAATTAATTATTTGGAAGGTATTATTGTTCTTTTGAAATAGATGACTATTTCTGCATAAAGGAAAGTCCGCTGGAGGTTTGGTGGCGCTGTAGCAATGATGTGATGTTGTGCCTTGTATGTCAAAGCAGTTCCGGGATTTATTTCTCATTGAGCGGAATGTTATTAGGTTTTTTCCCAATGCACAAAAAGTATATTCCTTTAGGGGGCGCTCGTGGGCTCAAAAAAAAATAAATAAATCTCATACTAGTTTTGTCCTACTGAGCACATTATTAATGTAAAAACTGTATTTAAATAAATTCATTTCAACGATTTATATCTGACATACTAATGAACATCCGCATAATATATCTCGAAAAAAATGAATAAATACCGTGGCCTTAATCTGGAATTATCCTGATTTGGGCTGAGAAAAGTATCAGGTACCACGCGCCAAGGCCGTCATCGTGCTATTTTAGCAGCATTCTTGACAATAATTTTCACCCAAATAATCACACTTACAACCTTTAATAACCACTAAAATAAAAATCCTCAGTGAAGATTTAAAACATGAGAATAATTATTTTAAATCACCATACCAGGTCACTAAGCCCCGCCCGTCTGTAACACCAGTACTCATGCTAAATTTCCATTCCTGACGCTGGCGATATTTCTTAGGGTTTTTCTATGGATGCTCGTTATTATCAGAGGAACGCATGACCAAATCAAAAGAGAAACGTTAGTTATTGTACTGAACGTGGAGCTGTGTTTCCATTCCTGTGGCTGATAGGAGGTCACATTATTTTAAGCGGAGTTGATACTAAAACCGAATTTGGTGAGTCTTAATCAATAACATAGTAAATACAGGGCAAATAATTATAATAATAATCCAGCCGGCCTCCTAGTTTAATTAGAATATAATGAAGTGTAGTGATTTTATTTTGCTCTTAAAAAATGTGGATGCAATGAGTGTTGATGCATTGCATTCCTTCCGCACAATATCTTGGGTGGAAAGACAACTGGCTTTCATATGATGTAGGACAGAGATGAAAACATGCATAAGTTATCAAGCAGGCAGTTTTGATATAGAATGTGCAGTCTGCATAGGTCCTATGTTTACTGCATGTACTATGTGTTTTTTAATACCTAGATTGAAATCCCAGTTAGTCTTTGTATGGCCAAACACTTAAAAATTTCTTTGACAGATTGGTGTATCAGCAGAGATGTCATTCCCTCCTCACTTGAACCAGATAGCCCAGTTACCCCCTGGCATTTCCCCCACACAGTTTGCTGGGTTTCCCGCCACTGTCCCTACAGGTACGTCATGAAGATGAGAGAGATGTTTATTCATATAGCCATATAGAGTGTTTATGGCGTTCTTAATCTTTATTTATTTATTCCTCAGCAAGTCCAATAATCCCAGTCCCTGTAGGAATGATGACTCCCTCTCCAGCGGTATGTACCAACGCTGCTGAAACATTTGTTTTGGTTTCCTGGGAATGAAAGTTTAGTCCAAATATCTGTTTTAAATATATAACCCTGTTACCAGAATGAGAGATCATGTAGGTGTAACTTTTTTTAATATTCTGTAACTGTTATGTTGTGCTGTATATGTGTAATGTCCTGTTTACTGCTATATAAGAATTTTGGATACCCTAATGACTAATTTGCATATTAATTTTCCCTCCTCTTCTTTCTTGTTTTACTTCTGGACTTTTTGGATTTATTATTTGTCATTGATTATTCGTATTTCTACTTTTAACAATGTTAATGATGTGATAAACAAACCATGCAGATGATGGTGAGGGGATGGGGGCCAATGGTAATTTTTATGGTTGTGTATTTCATTTTATTTTAATTAAATTTATTTGTGTTTGTGTATAGTTTTTCTCTCTTCATTTTCCTGTTAATTGTTATGATGAAAAATAGGGAATAAACTGTTACTTCTTGTGCATTTGCATATTTTACATTTTGTATGTATATTCCCAATAAACAAATCTTTAAAAAAAAAAAAAAAAAAAAAAAAAAAAAAAAATATTGCATGTCATCTTATAGGCTATTCAGTTCACAGGTTCCAATTACAGGGAGACCATATAGGATCTCATGGTGCAGTATGCTTACATTTTCAAATAATAAACATCAAGCCTGGTTCCAAATTCAGATGTATGGATCTGTGAGCCAGGTATAGTATGTTGTCTGTGAATTACTCGCTACTAATTGTTCCTGAAATGTATCACAGGTTTTGGTTCAAACTGCAGTGCCAGTGGTTCAGAAGTTGACTAAGGAGACCATTGCCACCCGTAACAAGGACCAAGAAGAAAGTACAGGAACCAGCACAGGGCCGACCACCACAGTGTTTGTGGGAAACATCTCAGAAAAGGCCTCAGATATGTTGGTGCGGCAGTTGTTGGCGGTAAGTGTGGGGACTTTATTTACCAACTTTGTCTGCACAGTTATAATAAATATTTTAGACACCTTTAAATGGTTAACGTTCTCTAATTTTGTTCCAAACCCATAAGACATTTGTTTATCTTTGAAACACAAATTAATGAAATCTGAGTCTTGTTATCCCTCCATTTAAAGTCCTTTCACCCAAAACTTTGATGCTTCAAAAGTTCATAAAGACATCATAAAAGTAATCCATAAGAAACAAGCGGTTTAATCCAAGTCTTCTGAAGGTTTTGAAGATGAATTAAAAAAAAATGTAGCATTTAGCTCAGGATCTTTTCATAGTTAGCTTGTCTCAACATATTTTCTTCTCTTCTGCAGAAATGTGGTTTAGTCCTCAGCTGGAAAAGAGTTCAGGGGGCTTCTGGAAAACTGCAAGGTATAAAGTAACACTATAATAATTCTCAGTGGATATCCTGTCAGTCTTGTCTTTTGCAGTCCACAATTATAAACCAAACTTGGTTATTTTCAAATTGATTTTGACTGCTTTTGAATAATTTTTCTGAAGAATCCCTCTACATTGTTATTTTTATAATTGTAAACGTGATTTCTTAGACAAGTGTCCTCTGCTCTGTTTTTCTATCCTAGAAAAGAAAAAGCAGTAATGTATTTAAAAAGGTCAGGGCCCTCATTTATCAAAAGTGCGTAGAAAAGGTTCTATATTTTGTCCTACGAACGAAATTTACAATGTGCCTAGGTACAAGAAAAACCGTATTTATCAAACGTGCATATGCAGTTCTTACGCACATGAGTAAGCAATCATTGTTGATAAATCCTACATGACCGTAAGTACCATGCTCGTTCACGGTCATTAGCATTCGGAAACGCCTCCACTGAACCATATATGGTGGCAACACTTCCCTTTAAAAATCACGCGTTTGTGTTTTTTCCTTACTGCAATAATGGCAAAGAGATCAGACCTCATTAGGCCAAGCAGATCAGCACGATCTTGGAAAACGCGCTCTCTGCGGAGCGCATTGTTTGCCAAGTCTTCCAATAACACAAGATAAGCCATTGCACTGAGACAAACATTTTTCACAGCTGTCTTTTGTAGGGTTTGACACCAATTACGCATCATGTTTAAAACTAGACAAATGATAAATTGAGTATTTTATAATTAAAGCAAACACAGGACATACAGTATGTTGATTGCTTAATGCATACTGTGACACTCTTAAATGCGTTTTTTGTAGTATCGCTATTCAACCACTAATTCTCTGCGTAAGCATGCTCAGAGGTGTGCTTATATTTATACACATTTCTGCGTATAAGTACAAGTTGGTGAATCCCACACTTTGCGTGAAACTGTTCTTATGCACAAATCTGTCCGTACGCACCATTGATAAATGAGGGCCCAGACCTTTAGCTGTCATCTGTCGGACCCGATGTTGTGAAGTTGTTCCTTATTGAACTTACTTGTGTTTGTAGCATTTGGTTTCTGTGAGTACAAAGAGCCAGAGTCCACACTGAGAGCTCTCCGCCTACTTCATGAGCTGCAAGTGGGTGATAAGAAGTTACTTGTAAAGGTGGATGCAAAGACCAAAGCTCAGCTGGAGACCTGGAAGGCCAGTCAGAGGAGACGAAACGGGGTAAGACTGCCTCCAGGGCTAACTGCTAAATCGATACAATACATACACCACCGTTAAAAAAGTTTGGGGTCAGTAATTAAAATAATTATTTTTTTTTTAAAGAAGTTAATATTTTTATTCCACAAGGGCACATTAAATTGATCAAAACTAATGGCATTTTTAATTTTACAAAATATTTCAAATAAATGCTGTTCTTTTGAACTTTCTATTCAACTTTCTATTTCTATTCTATTCATTCAAAATGTATCCCAGTTCCACAAAAAATATTAAGCAGCTGTTCAACATTTGATAATTCTAAAAAAAAAAAAAAAAAAAGTTTCTTGTTCACCTAATCAGCATATTAGAATGATTTCTGAAGAATCACGTGACACTGAAGACTGATGTAATGGCTGCGTTGCAATCACAGGAATAAATTACATTCTAACATGTATTAAAATAGAAAAGCGTTATTTTAAATTGTAATAATTGTAAAATTTTGATTAAGTAAATGCAGCTTTGGTGATAATACTTACTGACCCCAGACTTTTGAATGGTGGTGTACTAATACATATAATATATAGTGGGTACGGAAAGTATTCAGATTTCACTCTGTTATATTGCAGCCATTTGCTAAAATCATTTAAGTTCATTTGTATTCCTCATTAATGTACACACAGCACCCCATATTGACATAAAAACACAGAATTGTTGACATTTTTGCAGATTTATTAAAAAAGAAAAACTGAAATATCACATGGTCCTAAGTATTCAGACCCTTTGCTCAGTATTTAGTAGAAGCACCCTTTTGATCTAATACAGCCATGAGTCTTTTTGGGAAAGATGCAACAAGTTTTTCACACCTGGATTTGGGGATCCTCTGCCATTCCTCCTTGCAGATCCTCTCCAGTTCTGTCAGGTTGGATGGTAAACGTTGGTGGACAGCCATTTTTAGGTCTCTCCAGAGATGCTCGATTGGGTTTAAGTCAGGGCTCTGGCTGGGCCATTCAAGAACAGTTATGGAGTTGTTGTGAAGCCACTCCTTCGTTATTTTAGCTGTGTGCTTAGGGTCATTGTCTTGTTGGAAGGTAAACCTTCGGCCCAGTCTGAGGTCCTGAGCACTCTGGAGAAGGTTTTTGTCCAGGATATCCCTGTACTTGGCCGCATTCATCTTTCCCTCGATTGCAACCAGTCGTCCTGTCCCTGCAGCTGAAAAACACCCCCACAGCATGATGCTGCCACCACCATGCTTCACTGTTGGGACTGTATTGGACAGGTGATGAGCAGTGTCTGGTTTTCTCCACACATACCGCTTAAAATTAAGGCCAAAAAGTTCTATCTTGGTCTCATCAGACCAGAGAATCACCCTTCAGGTGTTTTTTAGCAAACTCCATGCAGGCTTTCATGTGTCTTGCACTGAGGAGAGGCTTCCGTCGGGCCACTCTGCCATAAAGCCCCGACTGGTGGAGGGCTGCAGTGATGGTTGACTTTCTACAACTTTCTCCCATCTCCCGACTGCATCTCTGGAGCTCAGCCACAGTGATCTTTGGGTTCTTCTTTATCTCTCTCACCAAGGCTCTTCTCCCCCGATAGCTCAGTTTGGCTGGACGGCCAGCTCTAGGAAGGGTTCTGGTCATCCCAAACATGTTCCATTTAAGGATTATGGAGGCCACTGTACTCTTAGGAACCTTAAGTGCAGCAGAATTTTTTTTTGTAACCTTGGCCAGATCTGTGCCTTGCCACAATTCTGTCTCTGAGTTCTTCAGGCAGTTCCTTTGACCTCATGATTCTCATTTGCTCTGACATGCACTGTGAGCTGTAAGGTTTTATATAGACAGGTGTGTGGCTTTCCTAATCAAGTCCAATCAGTATAATCAAACACAGCTGGACTCAAATGAAGGTATAGAACCATCTCAAGGATGATCAGAAGAAATGGACAGCACCTGAGTTAAATATATGAGTGTCACAGCAAAGGGTCTGAATACTTAGGACCATGTGATATTTCAGTTTTTCTTTTTTAATAAATCTGCAAAAATGTCAACAATTCTGTGTTTTTCTGTCAATATGGGGTGCTGTGTGTACATTAATGAGGAAAAAAATGGCTGCAATATAACAAAGAGTGAAAAATTTAAGGGTGTCTGAATACTTTCCGTACCCACTGTATATATAATACTATTAAAGATATTAATTACTAATATTAAAGGTTCAGTATGCAGTTTCTCAAAATTGTTGTTGAACACTGTTGATAATTGAAATCAACCCAAACAAATAAACCCCTCCCTTCATTGCTCTGCCCCAAAATGCACGAAGCGAAGCAAATATTTGCAAAAAATAAAGTGAAGGTGACGAATGAACAGATAATATTAACGCAGGTCCTAAAGTTCTTGCCTGATCCTAGCCCTTCTTTTTCCAGTGTTTTTCCTCTGAGTGTTCTATTTGCTTCATTGATTTAAAGAGCTTTTGTGGATCATGTCAGTCTAAAGTTGTCCAGAGATTTTGCCTGTTTAGAGGAGTTTGTAAAAAGTGATAATTGACAGATGTGCATATCTCCTCTATACAGGCTACTCAGACTGGAGAAGAGCCTAAAGACGAAGAGGAAGAAGAGGTTCTGGACGAGGAGACAAAGCGGCGTGATCAGATGGTGAAGGGTGCCATAGACAGTCTGATCCGGGAATACTCCAGCGAGCTCTCAGCTTCCTCACAGGATGCTGAAGCCCATCAACGCAAGAAACGTAAAGAAAAGAAGGAGGTATTCTGCTCTCACTATGTTTATAACCACACTGACCTGGTAGGCCTGTCATAATGTCATCACTGAAATGCTGGGACATTTTGCAGAAAGTTTTTGCAGAAAATATTTTGACATAATTTATTCACCCATATGTTGTTCCAGTCCCATAACACTTACTTTCTCAGACTTGGAATATAGCACTTAAATCATATGGACTGTGTTTATGATTATTTTAAGGTGTTTAGGGTTATTATAATTGTATGGAAAATATCAAATGGTAAATTATTAAGAATATCTTATTTTTTTGTTACATGGATGAAAGAAAGTCATATCGGTCTTGAACAACATGAGAGTAAATAAATGGTGACACAATTTTAGTTTATGGTTGAACTAATCCATTCTAGATGTATTTAGGGATGTCTGGAAAACTAATTCTGATTATTGCTCTTAAAGGTTAAATCTGTCTGTTTCTGCTAAGATGGACTAATAGATCTTGCTATAACATTTTTCCCCAGGATGATATAAATGCCATGGAGCTGGAGGATGACAAGCGAGACCTGATTTCCAGAGAGATTAGCAAATTCAGAGACACACACAAGGTAACACACTCATTTTCTCCTCCTTTCTCTCTCTTCTTTTCTTAGCATAGTCTGTGGACTGAAGACGGCCACATCTAGAGTACTCTAAACCCACATTATTATAATTGAAACTACACTTGAATAGAGTAAATTCACACAAATAAATCTGTAGTACAACTTTGATATATCCTGCCCATTTTAGACAGCTGTTCTGGGCAATTTTCTAATCCAAGAAACATCATTATTGACACTTATAAAAAATAATGCCACTTTTGTTGTGTTTTTCCCCCATCTAGCAGCATCTAAGCATAAGATCTAACAAAATGGAGGCTTAAAAATTTGTTAGATGACAGCATTAGAAGCTGTTCTCTAGAATGGTTATAGAAAAGATAAGGCAGAAGCCTCATAGATTGTTCCCAATCAGAAAAAACAGTGGCAGCAGATGGGCAGGACCAGTTCAGGCTAGTTTTACCACACAAAAAGTGCATGAACAAACTGTAAACCTCCCTCTAAAGCTAATCTGTTCATTAAACCCCACCATTACGGTAGAGGTCATATGGTGACTAAAGCAAGATGAATCTCAGAGCTTTGGAAAAAGTTGCTGGAATAGAGGATGTAAGTATGAGCCTCCTTTTCAATTCTTCATATCTTGGGCGCCCCCTTCTGGAGGATCCACAAAGGTGCAACTGGCTCCGGGCCTCAGAAATGCTGCACTGAGGATGCTGTAGTGTTGAAATGACCTGCTGAAATGTAACACACTTTCATATCTTGACCTCAGGAGACAAACAGTAATCCTGAATGCATGTGTGTGTTCAGCGGAAATTGTTCGATAAACCATATTTTTGGAAGGTGTTGTGTGGGCAGAGCTCAGTGAACCTTTGTGAGTCCTCTGTGTAAAAGCGTGGTTTTGGTGAGAAATGCAGTACTGAATAACCACTGCAGTATTTTTCACTGCAGTCCGAGGGGGGCGCCATTTCACAGCACGCACAAAGCTGAAGATTGCTCAGGTAAGATTGTCATATTTCTGTCTTGTTTCATTCCCTCTTTCTCTCTGTTTCTATCTATTGCTTTTGTGTGTTTTTCTGTTGTTACATTTGATACAGAGATACATTACAACTGATACATTATCAGATTGAATTTGCCTATATCTGTGTATTTAAGACAATCATATCACAAGTAATCTAATTCTCCTTAATCTTTGAGATATAAGCTGATTGTATGGTGGAAACAGAATGATTAAAAATGTCTCTAAAGTTTTAACAATGAATTCCAGTTTTACAAAGAGACTTATTGAAAATAGGGGCAGTTAAAAACTATATTGAACATGACAACAAACCTGTAAGTTAAGTTCAGCAAAACATGTGAAGAGGGCTTTACATAGGAGTCTTAAAGGCACCGGAGAAAAAGAGAGGGGTCAGAGAGAGGGTAGAAAGTGGGCATGAAAAGATTTTGTTTTTTTTTAGCATAAAAATTTATAATAAAAAGTATGCTCTGTAAACACCTTAAATTAAGAGATATTTGTGTTTATTCAGAGGTAAGTTGACCAAAATTTAACTGCTGATTCAGTAAAAGGAAAGTAATTTCAATACAGTCCCACTTCTTTAGTTCTTATCTTTTCATTTCTCTCTGTTTCTCCTTGCATTTCCTCTTTTCTCAGCGTTCACCATTCAGAGCAGAGAGTTGCTCTCCACAGCAGTCATTCAGATTTCTTCTATTGTCACAGCTATTTAAAACATTTAGTTTTACTGTAGCCTCTCTGTCTCTGGACGGTCAGCGTCCGTTTTTGTGTTTATTTGTTTATATTTGTTGGTCGACTAAGGCCTGAGGGACAACAGAAGACGACCCTTGGGTGAGACTCCACCTCTCTGATTTCATTCATTTTTCCAAAGTGAATATATTTGGATGGTATAGTGTATTACAGATTTCTGCAAAACTGATTCAAGAATAAATCAGTGAATGGAAATAATGAACACTACTGCAAAAATCCACTATGAGAAAAATTACACTGAGAGAAATGCACAGGGTTTGTAGAGATTAAGAATGTGCCAGGTCGATACTAACATCAAAAAGTGTAATAATAATACAAGTCAAATCGGTACCCAAGGGCTGTCTGACTGACAGGTGCGTATATCTGTGTGTGAACAGTCACTTCTTGGTCAAAATGGACGTTCTGGAGAGGTATTCATTAAAAGGGGCAGTTTGTCTTATAGGATTGGACAAAAATATCTTTGCAGCCAAATAGATGTTGCTGATCATTATGTTATTATTATTAATGAAACACTTCTGTTTAATGAAATAATTAGGTTAAAAATGCTTTCCATTGTTTTATTTTAATTTAATATTTATATTAATATTTTTACTGTTTAAATAAATGTGTGTAAAGTGTGTATATATATGTATATGTATATATACAGTGGGTACGGAAAGTATTCAGACCCCCTTAAATTTTTCACTCTTTGTTATATTGCAGCCATTTTTTTCCTCATTAATGTACACACAGCACACCATATTGACAGAAAAACACAGAATTGTTGACATTTTTGCAGATTTATTAAAAAAGAAAAACTGAAATATCACATGGTCCTAAGTATTCAGACCCTTTGCTGTGACACTCATATATTTAACTCAGGTGCTGTCCATTTCTTCTGATCATCCTTAAGATGGTTCTATACCTTCATTTGAGTCCAGCTGTGTTTGATTATACTGATTGGACTTGATTAGGAAAGCCACACACCTGTCTATATAAGACCTTACAGCTCACAGTGCATGTCAGAGCAAATGAGAATCATGAGGTCAAAGGAACTGCCTGAAGAGCTCAGAGACAGAATTGTGGCAAGGCACAGATCTGGCCAAGGTTACAAAAAAATTTCTGCTGCACTTAAGGTTCCTAAGAGCACAGTGACCTCCATAATCCTTAAATGAAAGACGTTTGGGACGACCAGAACCCTTCCTAGAGCTGGCCGTCCGGCCAAACTGAGCTATCGGGGGAGAAGAGCCTTGGTGAGAGAGGTAAAGAAGAACCCAAAGATCACTGTGACTGAGCTCCAGAGATGCAGTCGGGAGATGGGAGAAAGTTGTAGAATGTCAACCATCACTGCAGCCCTCCACCAGTCGGGGCTGTATGGCAGAGTGGCCCGACGGAAGCCTCTCCTCAGTGCAAGACACATGAAAGCCTGCATGGAGTTTGCTAAAAAACACCTGAAGGGTGATTCTCTGGTCTGATGAGACCAAGATAGAACTTTTTGGCCTTAATTCTAAGCGGTATGTGTGGAGAAAACCAGACACTGCTCATCACCTGTCCAATACAGTCCCAACAGTGAAGCATGGTGGTGGCAGCATCATGCTGTGGGGGTGTTTTTCAGCTGCAGGGACAGGACGACTGGTTGCAATCGAGGGAAAGATGAATGCGGCCAAGTACAGGGATATCCTGGACAAAAACCTTCTCCAGAGTGCTCAGGACCTCAGACTGGGCCGAAGGTTTACCTTCCAACAAGACAATGACCCTAAGCACACAGCTAAAATAACGAAAGAGTGGCTTCACAACAACTCCGTGACTGTTCTTGAATGGCCCAGCCAGAGCCCTGACTTAAACCCAATTGAGCATCTCTGGAGAGACCTAAAATGGCTGTCCACCAACGTTTACCATCCAGCCTGACAGAACTGGAGAGGATCCCCAAATCCAGGTGTGAAAAACTTGTTGCATCTTTCCCAAAAAGACTCATGGCTGTATTAGATCAAAATGGTGCTTCTACTAAATACTGAGCAAAGGGTCTGAATACTTAGGACCATGTGATATTTCAGTTTTTCTTTTTTAATAAATCTGCAAAAATGTCAACAATTCTGTGTTTTTATGTCAATATGGGGTGCTGTGTGTACATTAATGAGGAAAAAAAAATTAACTTATATTGCAGCCATTTGCTAAAATCATTTAACAAATAGTGAAAAATTTAAGGGGGTCTGAATACTTTCCGTACCCACTATATATATGTATATATATGTATATGTTTGCATATAAATGTATGTATACATACACTACCGTATAACGTTTTGGGTCAGCAAGATTTGTTCTTTATTACATTTTTGAAAGAAATTAATACTTTTATTCAGCAACAATGTGTTAAATTGATCAAAAGTGACAGTAAAGACATTTATGATGTTCCAAAAAAAAAAATCCCATTTCAGTTTTTTTATTTTTTTTATGAACTTTTCTATTTATCAAATAATCCTAAAAAAAAGTGTCATGGTTTCCACAAAAATATTACACAACTGTTTTTTAAATATTTTCTGAGCACAAAATCAGCATGTTGGAATGATTTCTAAAGGATCATGTGACATTGAAGACTGGAGTAATGATGCTGAAAATTCAGCTTTGCCATCAGAGGAACAAATTACATTTTAAAAGATACTAGAATAGAAATTGAATAATATTTCACATATCACTGTTTTAAAATAAATGCAACCTTGGAGAGCATAAAATACTGTTTTTTAGAAACATGAAAAAAATCTTACTGACCCCAAACTTTTGAATGTAGTGTATTTATAAAGCATATTAGTTTTTGCTGTGGTAATGAAATTGATATTGATAATTCAACTCTTATTGGTACTTACTACAGAAATGGTATCGCAGCAACCCTGGGAGGGAGAATGTTTAAATATATTTTTGTGTACGTGAACTGACCCATCTTTCCTCCTTAAGGCCTAGTTTTAATGTAATTTTTGGCAATAAAGCAATCTCTGACCGCAGAGTGAAAATTCTGCCACAGGCAACGGTGAAATCTTTTTAGGTCAATCAGAGAGAAAGTATCTTTAGTGTAGTGTGGTCTGTTTATATGCCATCAAAATTATTACTCTATTTTAAATATTTCAAATGTTATAAATAGTCCGTAATCATGTAGGATTATATTTTTACTGAAGTATCCAATATAATGTAGAATGAGACTTTATATATGAAACTTTATATGGGAGAGGAACACAGTGTATGTGTCTGTTTGAGATTTTCATCACACTGAGACACTGGCTTCATTATTTTAAATTCTGTTTCCAGGGAGATTCTGGAACTTTGCTCTTGTTCTATATGTGTTCTCACACTTACATGAACTAATCTCTCTCTTTCCCCACTGGAACCCTGCAGAAACTAGAGGAGGAGAAGGAGAGAGAAAAACAGCAGATTGAGAAAGAGAGGAAAGAAAGAGATAAAGAGAGGGAGCGAGAGAAAGAGCGACGTGAACGAGAGAGAGAGAAGGAGCGGGAGAGAGAGCGTCAGAAGGAGAGGGAAAAGGAGCGAGAGAGAGAGCGAGACCGTGAAAGAACAAAGGAGAAAGAGCGGGAGAAAGAGAGAAGTCGTGATCGCAGTAAAGACAGAAGCAGATCAAGGTGTGTATGACTATATAATCTTTACAAACATCTCTATTTTAACTTTGACTGACATGTTAGGTGTGCAAAGTATGACTGTGTGCAAGATAAAAATTTTATTTAGACATTTCCCACATTTCGTTTCACTCGGAAATACAGCACATTACTTACTACGCAGCGAAATCCCATTCCATGTTATTTTAAAAGACGTTATGAAATCGCCTCAGGTTATGACTGTAACCATTGCTCCCTGAGAAGGGAACGAGATGCTGCGTTTTGGGGCGCTATGGGAAAGTTCCTGTGTGATTGCATCTGAAGCACATGTCCAACTAACTCCAATGTCAATGCCACTCCATGACGTGTGACTGCGTACCACGGAAGCTATAAAGGGTACCCAGAACACAACAGTCTGAGCTTCTGATTGGCTGAAGCAAGTCACTCATAGGCATGCAGGAAGTATGGTAAGGAGAAGCAGCAGCTTGTTCCCTTCTCGGGGAACTATGGTTACAGTCAGAACCAGAGACGTTCTCTTTCAAGGGAACTTTATGCTGCGTTTTGGAGATGACACTATGGGGATGGAATACCAACTGTGCCATACTGATGAAATGCCTGTCCTAGTATGAATCACATGACCACAGCTTAGGACAAAAGCACTTGAGATCCTGGTGTAGAGTCCAGATCCAGCCTATAGAATCTGCCGAATGTGTGCAGAAAGGACCAGCCCCCCGCATTACACACTTCTTGGAGGGAAACTCCTGACAGAAGAGCCTTTGACGCTGCCATACTTCTGGTGGAATGGGCCCTCACAGCCAGAGGCGAAGTAAGGTCATGCACCTTGTGGGCAGTAGAGATACCCTTAACTATCCACTTGTTTGGATGTCCACTTGCAGTGTCTGCTTGGAAGATGTGGAACCCCATCTAGGTGAAACAAAGACTGCCGAGCGGTCAGACTGCTGAGTGGACGTAACACTCAACGGCCCTAACAGGGCAAAGCAAGTTTAGCTTCTCTTGGTCTGCCTACATGAATAGTGAAGGGTTAAAGGCCTGCAAGTTTAAAGGACGTGCTATGTTAGTAGGAACTTGTGGCACGTAACCTGGTCTAGAGTGAAGGATTGCTTTGACCCCACCGGGAGCAAATTAAACCTGGCACGTAAACCTTAAAGGGATAGTTCACCCAAAAATGAAAATTTCATCATTTACTCACACTCAAGTTGTTCCAAACCTGTATACATTTCTTTGTTCTGCTGTACACAAAGGAAGATATTTGGAAGAATGTTTGTAACCAAGCAGATCTCGCCCCCCATTGTCTACCATAGTATTTTTTTTTCCTACTATGGTTGTCAATGGGGAACATGAAGGGGAATAGACTGGCAGAAAAACGATCCTGAAGGAACTCCAGCACTGAACCAACTGGGCAGTTAACTGGGTCCAACTGGTGGGTCCAAGGTGGAAGACTCTTGATTTCAGGGCTAAAGTTTTCTCATTGAGGGTACTCTAGAGTTTAGGATAGTCTCAACAACCTCATTTGAGAGACCACCGTTCATGAGTTTATTGCCCTCTGGGCCAGGCCCGCAGTTTCCACTTCTTCTTTGACAGAAGGTCCCTCTTAATTAGAATCTCCCAAGAGAGCCGTCCAGGAGTGATAGGAGGTCCAAGAACCAAACTCGGGCCAGCCAGAATGGGATACTAGCAGTAGACAAACCCTGTCTTGTTGCACTCTCTAGAACTTCTGGGAGCAGAGCAATCATTGGGAAATTGTGTGCGCAGCTTCGGCATGTCCGCACCATGGCATCCAACCCCAGTGGTCTCTTCAACCCTGGGCATCACCCATAGCCATGCTCATTCAGTCCCATGATCATGGAATAATTTAAAAACATTAGGACTAGTCACCTTTATTCATATAGCGCTTTTTACAATGTAGATTGTGTCAAAGCAGCTTTACATTGATAACTGGTACATTATTTTGGCTGCACAGCAGCTCTTAAAGAATAGTGTCAATGCAGGCAGATCAAAGCACTGTTGAATATCAAATGTCAATTGTCAAGTGTCCCCAACTAAGCAAGCCGAAGGCGACAGCGGCAAGAGCCTAGCAGACTAAAGAGCCTAGCAGAAAATGGCTTATTCCAGGTCCTTGACACCTCAGTGTGGATGTCCGGAAAGAACAGAAGGCCCGATGTGGAGGCTTTGTTTTGGTGGACAGGAAGCATTCATCTAACTTACTTTTTCAACTAACCTCCTGCTTTTCGGCCAGGCAGTCGATGATTAACTTGGCTACGGCACGAGTCCGAACCTCCACTAGCTCATCATACGCAGGGGAGAGAGATGGTAGAGAAAGGGACAGGCCCATATAAATTTGCTCTGCAAGCTCCATTTGGGACCTCTATGATCTGACCCGCTGCGCCGCCTCGGCAGATGCAGACCCGAACCACAAGGGACACGAGCCTGACTGCTCTCCTCGAAGAGGGCCAAGCAGGAGCGGAGCATCCTCATCAGAAGACGATTGCAATGTGCACAGTCAGCCCCCTCGAGATCACAAAGATTGTTTGTATTCCTGCCCGTAAGATAGAGAGGGCATGGGATAACACATGATCTAAACTGCTTAGTCACCAAATTTTCTTTGTAATATAGTGTATTATTTCATGTATATTCATGTCAAAGAGGTTGTTTCTATCTTCTGGGAAAACAGAAGCAAACAAACCAAAATAATTGTTGATTTGTTCATTTATTTGTGTAGCACATTTCAAGCAGTGATTCTCGTAGTGCTTTACATGACATAGGTATTTTATACTCTTTTTTTTTTTTTCTTTTCTGTGTATTCTATTTACATTTGTAGTATTTGTAAAACCATGAAAAAGAATAGATAAAGCTTTTAGATGGAACAACTTCTAGAAAGAAAAAAAAACTTAGTCTAAAATCTTTGTCTCTATATTCTTTGTAAGTGTTGTTTATCTTCTGTAAGTAGTGTAATTGCTAGTTTCTAATGTATAGAATAAATGTTGTGTGTGTGGGCGCATTTTTGTTTTGAAGGGAGAAGAGTCGAGAAGAGAAAAAAAGGGAGCGAGAGGAAGATGAGGAGGAGGCGTACGAACGACGGAGGTTGGAGAGGAAGCTACGTGAAAAGGAGGCAGCCTATCAGGAGGTTTGAAATCTTTATCTTTCTAGATGACTATAAAGGAACATCAGGGAAAACAGCATGATTCACGTGCTCTTTGCGAATGAAGAATTTTATCTTCTTTAAATGGTCATGTTAAAATAAATTATGAGGGTTTTGGGTCCATAAAAATGTTGAAAAGCTGGTGAGAAAAAAAATCTGTGCCGCTTCCAGCTTCTGTTACTTCTTCTGTCTCTGGAGCTCTGTAGTGTCCTGCTTCTAGATCATCTGACCTCCTTTATTCTCAAATGCCAAACAGGACAAACAGAATTGTGCTCGAAACCAAACTCGTAAAATACTGTGATGTTTGTCTGTCACAGCGCCTGAAGAACTGGGAGATCAGAGAGAGGAAAAAAGCAAGGGATTACAGTAAAGAAACAGAGAGAGAGGAGGAAAGACACAGAGAGATGGTAAGAATAAATGGATAAAAACCATTAGTTATCAGAGTGTATTTATATACATGATGATTCAAGTAGAACATTATTTAGAATTTTTTTTATAAATCATCATTTCAACCAACCAGCCATTCTATCCAAATAGATTTAAATTGTTTAGATTATTCATTATATATTACTTCTTGCATTATTTAAAAATAATCAAGGCATGTTTTCCATACTTTTTTTAAATAGAAAATGAACATAAGGAAAATATTTAAATGATGTTCATGCATTATTTATATGCACCAATATAAATGGGTGCATATAAAAAATGCAAAGCTGAATTTTCAGCATCATTACTCCAGTCTTCAGTGTCACATGATCCTTCAGAAATCATTCTAATATGCTGATTTGCTGCTTAAGAAATATTTCTTCTTATCAGTGTTGAAAACATGATGATAAATGTTTATTCTAAATTCTTTGTGTGTAAATTTTTAATGAATATAAAATATAATTTTTATAACATTATAAAGTCATATTTTTACTAAAACATTTTTGACATAATTTGAACGCTGTCATATTTTTGAGTCATAGTACAAGGAGTAAATTAGTCTAATGACTGTAGTGACAAGAAAAAATGATGCAAGTAAAGCTTTGTTTTTTCCTCCAGACTAAAGAAGCCAAGCGTCTGAAAGAGTTCCTAGAGGATTATGATGATGACAGAGATGATCCTAAATACTACAGGTACAAACCTATAGAAATGATGGTATTGCTGCTAAAAAAGTGTACTACAAAAGTGTTAAAATATTATTATTTAACTTTTCAGGTGACCATAGTTGGAGAAGACCCCAGATATTGTGTTCTTTACATCTGTCACCATTTCTATTTTACTTGTCTTGCTCTCTCTTTGTCTCTCTCAGGGGCAGTGCATTGCAGAAGCGATTGAGAGATAGGGAGAAAGAGCTGGAATTAGATGAGAGAGATCGAAAAAGAGAGAAAGATGAGTTTGAGGAGATCAGACAGAGACTCCTAGCAGAAGGACACCCAGATCCTGATGCTGAACTTCAGAGGGTACGTATGTGTGTACATTTTTATGTCTGCATTTATCTGTGTCTGTGTTTGTAACTGTGGTGTGTTTTTTGCCTTAAAGATAGAGCAAGAGGCCGAGAAGCAGCGGCAGCCTCCTCTAAAGCAAGAGCAGAGTGAGGAGGTGCTGCACGTCTCCCGTGAGGAGCATCAGAGAAAAGGTGGTGTGGAGAAGGAGGCGTACTCCTCAGACAATAACATCACTGACCAAGAGGAAGATGAAGAGGATGATGATGATGACCGAGAGGCCAAGCCATGCCTGAAGCCCACACTTAGACCTGTTACTACGGCACCCTCTGTCTCTTCAGCCAGTGGGAATGCCACACCCCTCTCACCCAGCAGCGAATCACCTTGCGGCATCATTGCTCCGCATGAGAACTCTTCACATGAGGCCCCGCCTACAGAGGAGATCAGGCCTAAAATAGGCCTCAGTCTCAAACTAGGTCTCTGTGTTATTAAAATTACTTTGTTATCTGTAAGGAACTGTCACAACAGCATTTGAGCCGATGTACAATACTGTTCAAAAGTTTGGGTCAGTAAGATTTAAAAAAAATTTTTTTTTGAAAGAACTCTCTTTTGCTTACCAAAGCCGATTTTTTTTTTTTAAAATCATAAATATAGTCGAAACAGTAAAATTGGGAAATTACAGTTTAAAATAACTGTTTTCTGTTTTAATTTTTTTATATATTTTTAAAAATGTTATGGCTGTGACGTCAAAGCTGAATTTTCAGCATCATTACTCCAGTCTTCAGTGTCACATGATCCTTCAGAAATTATTCTAATATGCTGATTTGATGATCTAGAAATTTTGTTATTATTAAAAATTTTAAAAACAGCTATGCTGCTTAATATTTTTGTGGAAACCATGATACATTTTTTTTTTTCAGAATTCTTTGATGAATAGAACTTAAAAGCACAGATTTTTATTTTTTTAAATAGAAATGTTTTGTAACATTATCAATGCCTTTACTGTCACTTTTGATCAATTTAAGGCATCCTCGCTGAATAAAAGTATTAATTTATTAAAAAAAAAAAAAAATACTGTCCCCAATCTTTTGAACTGTATTTTAAATTAAGATTAAGATTTAGTGAAAACTTCAGCAGTTACTTCAGCCTGAACCACTTAGCAACTTGATTCAAACTTTTGTTTTTTAGTTAATTTTACCCTTATATGTGATTCGTTATTTTTTTTTTTTTAATCTTCTGGTTTACATTGATACAATGTTTAACATTCAACATCAAACTGACAGGTGACGTCATCAAAGTATTTGTATACTGAATTGCAATTGGTCTTTTATTTTACATTTACATACTGAATTGTGATTGGCCTTGTCTTCCATGTTTCTATTTAACCATCTATGGCCATTTGCCCATCATCTTTAAATCACAAAAGTTTTTCTTCCCATTAAACTGCTTTTGGTCTTGCAGGTGCTGCAGGAAGTCCTAAAATGCCACAGACAGTAAGACGAAAGGCTCTTGCTGTGGTGGACAGTGTCTTTAATAAGTTTGATGATGAGGAGACAGAGGAAGCACCCAAGAAGAGGAAGCTGGTACCTCTCGATTACAGTGAGGATGAGAGGGGAGGCCTTAGCCTAGATGGAGCAGAGGTCACGGGGTCACGGTCTGGTGTAAACACAGAAGAGAAACGAAAACATATCAAGAGTCTGATTGAGAAAATTCCCACAGTCAAACAAGAGCTGTTTAATTATCCACTGGACTGGAACATGGTGGACACGGTGAGAGAGACAAGCCAGAGTGACTGCTTTAAATTGCAGTTTATTTGTATAATGTGCCCTGTAATTACTCAGCCTAGATATTGAACTGTGTGTTTTTGTAGACCTGTGTGAATGCATTATATCAATTACTTTTTTTTTTTTTTCCACACAGACATTGATGGACAGGAGGATCCGCCCCTGGATCAATAAGAAAATCATAGAATACATCGGAGAGGAGGAAGCCACATTAGTCGACTTTGTCTGTTCTAAGGTATGTTTGTGTCTCTATCTGGGTGGATATGTTGTCTGTTCTCCTTTCTTGGCATCAGTTTGTTTTTTGTCTTGTTGCAGGTCATGGCTCACAGCACACCAGAGGGAATTCTGGATGATGTTGCCATGGTAAATAGCACATGGAAAAGTGTCTACACTTTATACACACACACAGACACACACACACGCCTAATAAATATTATTTGGTGAATCTCACAGAACTTGTAAAGTCAGTAAATAGAAATGTCCGTATCATATTTCTCCCTAATTCTATTGTATTATAGTAGAGCCATTAAGGTTTTTTTGCATTGTGAAATTTTCATCACAATTAAGCAGATTTATCATTCCCACAGTGTGAAAAATCTTATTGAATCCTGTAAAAGCTATGAAGCAATTACAATTATTTAAATGAAATCAGATTTTTATAGTTTTTATAGTAATACAGTTAATATTACTATTGCAGTAATGATGATAACTAAAGAAAATAATGGGAAATGTGCTTAATTGTCATGTCACAATGTAATAAATCTTAATCATTCTAATATATTTTATTAAAAACAAAACAAAAAACACTAGTAACACTTTACTGCACAGTGTCCATGTTTGACTTAATGTTATGTAATACAATATGTAGGTACAATCTGTGCCAGAAAAAGAATGGCAAGTACATGTAGTTCATTAATATTACTCAGAAATATTAATAAGTAGCAAATTTTGTGAATACACAGTAAAACATTTTTTTTTGGCTTGAATTGTGAATGGGACATGTTTTTGTGGCATTCATCCTTTTACTGTTTGGATAATCGGTGATGTGTTTGCTACAGGTACTGGATGAAGAAGCGGAAGTGTTTATAGTGAAAATGTGGAGACTTCTCATCTACGAAACAGAAGCCAAGAAAATCGGCCTGGTAAAATAACATGAACTGAGAGAGAGAAACAAGCAGGAGAGAGGGTGAAGTTAACCTGGCTTCTTCTGTTTTTAGAGCCTTTAAATTAAAGTTTGGTGGATGAACACCACAGACTGATGCACTTCAACTCTTCCTATATATACTCCAGAGGATTAACTGCACAGCTACTGGTGTGTGTGTGTGTGTGTGTGTGTGTGTGTGTGTGTGTGTGTGTGTGTGTGTGTGTGTGTGCGCATGTGTACACTGGTATGAGGTTTTGTGTGTGTGTGTGTATAACAGGCATGTGCTAGCTGGTCTGAATGCATTGCCAAAACTGTAAAAGTTAAAAGCTTATTTCATGCCCAGATTAAACGGGGAATCTAGTTTGGCTGGCTGTTTTCCGTTTGACTTACTTGTAGGGTTTATTTAATTCTCTCAAGTCTCAATTTTAGCACAGCCAAGTTCAATCAGCTTACGTTTTTTTCCCCTTTTATTATTTGCGTGAACTCAGTTGGTTTTTTTCT